>OY282643.1:26068358-26683358 GCA_958299015.1 Tetanocera ferruginea | reverse complement strand
CTCAGACACGATTAAAAATTCAAAATTCCAAATCTTAAATTAAAAATTTCAAATTCCAAATTTATAGTTTAGATCTCAAAATTCATATATAAAATTAAAAATTTTTAACTAAAAATTAGAAAATTAAAAATTCACAATTTAATTTTTAAAATTCAAAATCCGAAATGCAAAAAACTTTCGCTAGATTCAACTTTCAGTACTGCATATGTGATAAATTTCATCTGATTGATATGTAAATGAATTCTTATCGTAGTTGAATTGTGCAGTGTGGCAACTCTGTGCTTGTGAGCATAGTTGTCACGAATGCTCCAAATGTACCCATGTCATTGCCAAAAATGCTTGTATGCTGTTGAACTGAAAAGCTACATTCAAATCACCCCAACAGAAATAGTTTCACACACATATTCACACAAACAAGCACACCCACAGGGACATTCATTTCAAACCGTACGGTTGTGGTTTCTGTGCCAGTCTCAAAATAATTTATATTAAATGAGTTTCGCCATAACTCCGAACACAAACATTATGCAGTGGACAGAATTTTAAATTTTTTTTGCAAAGTTTTATTTAATATGAAAAAGTTTTGAAAGTTTCTCAGCTGCACTTGTTTTTCATATTCATTGTACTTATGTATGCTATCTAGAGTTAATATTTACATTGCAATCTGTCAGTGTTTTTGTTGAGAAGAAGAGCAGAGTTTAAGCCACTGTCAGGAATGGCTTATTTGTTAAGTTGGAAATGTAAGCAACATTTTGAACTGCATTTAAAAGTTTGCAGGTTTTTATTTTATTTCTCTTGCAGTAACAGCTTAACAAGAGCATCTTGGTTAATGAATTCATTTGTTGTCTGGTCTGGTGTTGCTTTCATATTTCAAACTTTTTACAAACATTTAGAATTTGTTTTAAACAAATTGTGATTTGTTTTATACAAATTGTTGCTTCAATTAAAACTGCATTAGTTAAAGATGCTTCTATTTGAGTTTTTTCAACTCTTCTTTTTCAACTCTTCTTCTTTCAACATACATATACATAGTTATACATACAAAGTGCTTTGCAGCATCCTTGCCAACACCTTGAAATTCGATTTTTGCTTTGAGTCTTTCTGCAAATTCTTTGGCTTTTCTAATCGTTACATTTGCATTTTTTAATTGGATTTTTCACTTTCCCTAGCCGCAAGCTAAACATTTGAACTTTCTCTCTCGATTTCAACGCACGCGAATGAATCTGAAACGAACTTTATTCGTACGTCATAATGATAAAAACAACAAAACTTGCAGCGTTTCTGCTTTAGGAATTGCTCACCTACGCACTTATTTCTTCAACATGCTTGCTTACAGGTGACCCATTTAAAGCTCTTTCAAATAATTATGCACACCGTTTAAAACAATAATTAAAACAAATGTTCATACCAAACGTTCTTGAAGTACACAATAAAGGAAGGACATCTTTGCCACTGGCATTTAGCCAGCAGAGACAACAGCTATAAACTTTCACCTGCTAGCTAGGATTTTGCAGATACTGCAGCTAAAGATGACTTAATATTTTAAGCTCTACATTATTTGTTAGCCAGCAATGATGTTTCTGGCAACAGTAATAATGACTCTTAAAGTAGACAAATTAGTTATTTTACTCTAATTGGTATATTCCTTTTTCGTACTGATAACAGTTTCCGTAGGTAATGCCACCATGAAGGACAAGGATAATAAACAAAAATGTTTGTACAGAGATTTTGTGTTTTTCAAAGCTTTACGGTGTTCTTTAATAGTTAAGTCTTTAAAATGTGTGTTAAAACCATACAATTTTCAGAAGGACATCATAAAGAGATTATTCTAAATCGTTTGCTAATTTTTTTACTTTAATGGATGGCAATAAATTTTGTTAGGAACAGATTTTTTGATCAACATTTCTTTAGATTCAAGAAATAGCAGACAAATTTCAATCACATTAATTGTTGATATTTCTCTGCCGTCAAATGAATAAACTTGATGTTCAAAACTTTTTGAAGAGCCAGACATTTCAAACTTGCCAAAATAAAAGAGTTTCTTCATTATGTGCTCATGAAATCTTATCAAAAACAGATTGCAAAAAGTTTTCAACAGACTGAAAGGAATTTCATTCATATTTAGTTTAAAAAATTTTTGATTTCTTACCACAAAAATTTTTGCAGAAGACTTATGGCTCATTTAAGTACAGCAAAAGTGTGCTAAAGTATCTCTATGAATAGAGTATGAATAGAGTAGACTGATAAAAAGATAAAAATTGGAATAAAGGCTAACTTTAATATTGTGTTAAATACCAGAAAAATTAATATTCACCTTGCACAAGGGTACCCCCTTGATAATTTTTCAAATATAAAACCAAAAAATATATTGCATAATTCTTATCTCTTCATACATTTTTTTTACATTAAAAAATATTAATGAGAGATAATAATACTCATTTTGAATTGAAAAAAAAATTAATGAAAAATTGCATTGAGTGGTTTTATCAAAAATATAATGTTTTTTTTTTTAAAACCAGGCTGTGGACTTATTTTAAAATTAATGTTTTTTATTATAAAATTAAAAATAAAAGAAAATATTTTCATATCTGATGAGTTATTCATTCACCAAGTTGAGGTTTTGAAATGAGAAGAAGTTTTTTATGATTTTTCCTGCTAAAAATCAAACAATTTTTTTAAAGAAATATAATAGAAAGAACAAAAAATATTCTGCATAATTCTTATCTCTTCATACATTTTTTTTTACATTAAAACATATTAATGAGAGATAATAATACTCATTTTGAATTGAAAAAAAAATTAATGAAAAATTGCATTGAGTGGTTTTATCAAAAATATAATGTTTTTTTTTTTAAAACCAGGCTGTGGACTTATTTTAAAATTAATGTTTTTTATTATAAAATTAAAAATAAAAGAAAATATTTTCATATCTGATGAGTTATTCATTCACCAAGTTGAGGTTTTGAAATGAGAAGAAGTTTTTTATGATTTTTCCTGCTAAAAATCAAACAATTTTTTTTAAAGAAATATGAGAAAATGCATTCCATTTCTTTTGAATATCGTAGAAATGTCCATATTTGCTACTTTGGATGATTAAAACTATTGTTTACTGATACGATGAGACTAACAAGAAAAAAGCACACTTTTTGTATGGAAGCCCTATGAAATGTAAACTTTTCCATAAAATATTTAAACATGAGAATAGGCCATAAAAAAATAAAACTTTTGATACCCATATTGGGTACTTTAAATGTAATTGAATTTTTTCTCTAAAGTAAATAATTGCATTTCAATAAGACAAAAATGTTATTATAAACAGTAACAAATTTAAAAAAACCAAAAAAAAGGTAAAATTTTTGCCATCGTGTGTGGTTTTGTTAGAGCTTTCGTTTGGTACCAAATTTGTAAATGTGTCCATGGAAAATAGCGAATTAAAGCAAAAAAACGAAATTTTCGCTGATTTTTGAACGCGAGTTTGAACCCCTAAACCATCGATTGAGCACGTATAACCTTAGATTTTTGTCTTCTATCACATATCCGAAAATCATTCAAATCGGAGACTGTCACCTGGGGACCTTTCCTTGTTAGTTAAACAGAAGGCGAAGCAAATGCACTTTCCATTAGTTTAACTAATAATTTCAAAATAAAATTAAAACCCCGATTTTTAAAAAATCGTATGGTGACTATATTTCACGCTGAGCACATGTCCCCTTTCCATTAGTGCCACTTTCGTCACTGACCAAGGTTTAGTTTGCCAGCTACACTTTCGCCTCTGTCCGATGTATAGTTTGCGAGCTACACTCGATAGTGCTAGTGGGATGTGGGATCCAAATTAATTTGCATTAAAAACAAAATTAAAATTTTACACCATCTATTGGGTAAAAGCATAAAACGAAATATGATCGAACTCGTTTTTTCATAAGAGTTAAATCTAACCGGGTCACAGACCCATTTCGTTAAGTTTAACAGTTTGAGTTCATTGACTGGGTTGAAAAAAGGTTGTGATTGACATCTTGTGTTAAAATAAAGTACTTATTTCTAAGTAGTACACACAACAACCCAATGAAGAAGCCTGCGAATCAGTTCGTATAAAATAAAAACAATACAAGCAAAAACAAAGAAACGAAAACAAAGAAAGCAGCAGGCACAGAATAAGCAGCCAATGATTGATTTTCTTATATAAACACATCCATTTTTCTTCTTATATATTACTTTTTTGTGACTTTAATATAATTGTGACAAAATCCAGAATTAGATATTAAGTCAGCGCAGAATATATCCGATATTTCAAAATATTTATTATCTTTGAACGATGAGTATTAAAGGCTGTAGGTATACCCTAAAGTATTCGTCAAAAAAGTTTCATGACCTTGAAAAAATTTGTTAAAACGACCCCATACAAACCCCGCTGTAAGACGTAATTCTACGTCAAAAATTTGTTTTAGATAAAAGAAGACTACGAGGCAGGGCTTTTAGAGGAGTACACTTATATGTGTGCATTTTACTCAGATTGTGGGTCTACCTTTAATGAAGAATTGCAACAAAAAAGCTATGTTCGAAAAAATGTACTAAAGTTGTTTCTGAAATAAATGATTCAAATGTTTTCAGTGTCTTTTGATATGTCAAATTATGTCAAATTATGTGTTATTCAGTGTCAAAAACTTGCCAAGCTTTAAAAATAATTTAGTTAAACAAAATTTTCTTATATATAACTCCAACTCAATATGTTGAGTATCAATAATTACATCGTGATAGCTTTTTAAAAAATTTCGAAGACATGCCCGCAGATGACGGTTTCAGCATATTTCGTTTAAAGTAATTATTCTTGTAAGATTTAATTTCCGGATTTAAATTTTTGTGGTTGTACTCCTTTATTTTTGAGTTCATTGTTTAGTGTAATTTTCTGAAATAGAATATTTTTTTTGCCAAATTTTTTTATAAAATATTAAAATACGCCCTAAATTTTTTAGAACAGTTGTAAAGCAGTAAACAATTATATGATTTCCTAAAACTTGCTTACGAATAAGTGGGCGTCATTTGTTTTTACCAAAATAAAATTTAAGTATTGAACTTTACAGCAAGTGAAACATAAAAAAACTTTATTAAGAGGCTATTGTATAAAATCTTCTTAGACTTAGATCTTGTTAGCTTATGTTAAGTTTTAAGGAATAATATATATGACACGCCTACTGTTATAAAAGTAAGTTATATATACAAAAATCGATTTGATTTGTGATCTGTGCAACCAAATTAAAAATTTTATAATAATTTTGGGAATCTTTTTGCTGTATGCCACATGTTTCCCAATTATATTTGGCATATCCCGCTAATTAGGAAAATCAAACAATTAAGTCGTTCTAATAAAATCCAGCTAAACACACACGTACAGGTAGTGAAAATAAGTCAAAAAGTGATTAAATTTTTAATACTGTTTAGCTGTCTAGGGACTATGGTCACCCTAGAAAGTAAGCATGACAGACAACATTTATGAGGTTTACCTGTAAAGGCGTCGCCGAGTTAAGAAATGTCGCTATACTTGATTTGCATACAACTCATTAGACACAGAATTCAAATTATTTACCTGCCTCTCACTTAAATCAAGTTGTAGATATAAAAAGCCAACGAATGACAAACAAAGCAAACAGTGCCAAGTCAAGTACTCATCAAAGCAGTGTGTGGCTCAGTCTTTTCATAAAACAATAGCATGGGTAGCAGTCAGTCAAAAAACTATGTGTGTTGTTGCACTGTCAATTCATCATCAGATCCAACACTGCTGCATCGACTTAAGCGCAATTTTAAACGACGACAAGAAAAACGCAGAAACAGCAAAAAGTCAAGCACATCGACATCGACAACAACACAGAAGACGACGACGACAATTAAATCGAAGTATCTGCCATTGATGCCTCGTTGCTCCTCAAGTGCTGCTTTAGAATTTTTGAAAAATTGTGCGCCAAACAACGCTGATGATTATTCCAAGTGGAAATCTGGACTGGAGGAAAACCAACCACTTCTAAATCGTTCTTTGCATTTTTTAAATATCAGCGGAGTACAAGCAGGTCAGAAGACACCACAAGGTTTTCCCGCCTACACGCTAGTGCAGAGAACACCACAAGCTAAACATAAAAACTTCAACACTGAAAGAAAATTTAATATTAATGCTACACTGAAAATACGAAGAACGCTTTCATTACGATTGCCAAAATTAAACGCCGATTCAAATAAATTGGAAAATGCTTTTAAAAGTACAACTGGCTCCAGTTCCAGCACTGGTGAAATTCAGCTTAAACCAAAAATAAAGCAGCGAGCTAAGAAATTAAAACAAGTTGCCGAGAAAGTCGTTGAAACCCAGCTGCCACAACAGTTATCAGCTCAACCCAGTGTGTTTAAATATCAGAAAAATTTTCTGCAAAGAATCTATCCAAAAATCAATATTTTAGAGGATTTTTACTGTCCTCCAGTATACTATTATTTTTAGAACAGTTTCGGCAGATGTGGAAATGTAACAGAATTTGTGATTTAAAAAGTAATAAAATAATTTTGTATTTAAAAAATAAATAATTTCTAAAATAAACTTTATATACTATAAAATAATTTTGTCTTTTTTGTTTCACAAGAAAGTTTCTTGTATACTACAAGAAAATTAGTTAGTACTAGTACCTAAATAAATAAGTAATTTAGTACTTTACAATCAAGTTTTTCTGTCACTGTGTCAGGATTAAACAATTTATTATATGATAGTCATTGTGTTTTGTGACATATTTTGAAAATGGTTAATCCGTTGAAAATAATTTATCCGTTTTCCTTGCAAAACTTAAAATGCTCCTGCAGAAAAATCGACTTTTTTGACAAAAAAATTATTAGCTTTGTACCCTGCAGTGTAAGACTAACCAGCAGGACAGCCCGACCATAATTTTTTTAGTAAAAAATCGATGAGTTGAAGTTTTAATATATTTTACCTCTTATATCTTATGATTTCTTCATGCATAGAAAACCGGTTCTGTTTCTTCATGTTTTATGTTTGTAACATGCAATATTTGTTTTCGACATCTCTATATTTTCTTTGCATTTTGTTCGCTCACACTTCATCAAACTAATGGTATGAGGTAAGAGCGTTTGACTCTTGTGCGATGGTCAACGGTTCAAATCAACGTGATGGCAGTTTAATGCATTTCGCGGGTATGCATATCCTTCTACGTAAAGACGGCCACCTTCACGCGAAGTAGAGGCTTAGGCCAGAGGCGTTCCTAGGGGGGGACGGAAGGAGCATTCCACCCCGGGTACCACCATTTTAGGGGTGATACCATTTCGTTATTTTTTTTAATTCTCAAACAATCAGAAAAAGTGAGAAAATACTTAACGTTAAAAAATGTGTGTTTCATTTTTTTAATAGCAGTTATTAATAGCAGAGGTTAAGCGCACAATGCATCGAAATGGTACAAAAATAAAAAACATGTTGTTGTTTTGTAATTTAAGCTATAACAAAAAAAAAAGAAGATTATTGGATTTTAGCAAAACTTTTCTGTAATTTTATTTAAAGTATTTATTTTTTTATTTTCAAAATATTGTTTGCACTTTTTTATAAACAAGAAAGATTTTCTAATTAAAATAATGATTTTTTACAAAAAAATGTAAATTTTGCACAGAAAAATATTAATAATTTATCAAATTTTAAAATTGATTTAAAAAAAAAATTCTTCGATTTTAAACGAAACTTTTTCGTAATTTGATTTGAAGTATTAACTTTTTATATCGAAAATGTTATATGCACCTTTTAATAAACAAGAAAGTTATCCACGATTATTAAAGTGACTTTTTGTGAAAACTAATAATTTTTGCATAGAAAAATAATTTAGCAAAGTTCAAAAGGGAATTACAAAAAAAAGGATTCTTTAATTTTGAAAAAGAATATGAGTGATTAAAAAGTTACCATATTTATTTTCCATATTATAAATAACATAAAATGTGTATTCAATTGGATTTTTAAAAAACAAATAATATCGGTGTAATAGTACCCTTAAGGTACCTTAAGGTAAGTACTTTCTATCATTTTCAGTTCACATGTATTACTATTCTTGTCTATCATTCTCACTGAGTTTTGCTAGGATCGGGTATTTTATTTCTATTATTATTATTATATTATTATATTATTATTTTATTATATTATCGATACTTTTGTATGTACCTCCCATACAAAATCGTATAAAAATTTAATAAAGGTCCAAGGAAGGTACCCCTAAGTACTCATCAATTTCTATTGTTTTCAGTGCAAAGCTATTTCTCTAATTGCCTAGCTTTTTGACCAAATTTTGTCAAGATCGGCCAACTATTGTAAGCACTCGCATACAAAATAATTTAAAAAATTAAAAATTAATATAGGTCCAAGGAAGGTACCCCTAGTAACTAACCGATTTCAACCATTTTTGTAATTTTGCTTATTTAGCTCAAATTATTTAACCATACAAAATTTAATAATCATCGGAGCACTCCTTCTATTTTTGTACCAATTTTGTATAAGATGAATACACTGTGCAGCGCCATTAAAAAGCATACTTTCAAGAATTTTTTTATGACATATTATTATTACAGTTTTATTGTGAAAATAAGTATATTATAATACAAAATTAAAAGATTATTCACAAAAGTTTGGCACAAAAATATAAAGTAATAACAGATTTATTGCAGTTCTCCGCTGGTGCCGCAAAAAAATTGGTTTTTGCAAAGAACGCGTTGAAATGTTGATGTGTTTTACAATTAAATATACCCTTTTTTTATTGTAAGATAAGTACTAATTGACAAATTTAAACATCATTTGAGAGTTATTTGAATGTACAATATGTGGAGAAATTATTAAAACGATCGGTTCAGTAGTTTTCTCCGAATCGTGGTCACCGACTTTAAAAATTACATGTTTGGGAAAATCGATTGAAAGTTTTGTTCACTGGTATAGCTGAGTTGAAGCCGATTGTCCTCAACGCAATATTCTTGATATGTTCAAAACTTTACCCCCCCTTTAATAAGTTTTCTTTATTTAACCTTTTTTTTCGAAAAACATTAAGATAATAATAAAAACACTAAATCACATCGAATGGGTTCCTTACCGCATTTAAAAATTTCTTATCTATAGGGGTGACACCATGAGTACCCGCCCCGGGTGACACCAAGCCCAGGAACGCCTCTAGCTTAGGCTGCAAAGACACAATTGGCTACGATGACTGGAACGAAAGTTCCCAACAAAAACAAATGGTTCGACGTCAACAACAACAGCAACTAATACCATGTCTACACAAAAAGTTAAGTTTGTCTCAACTTTTTATCTGACCATTAGCAAACTTTTAAGCATTTCTCAATTAGAGATTCGATAAACGCAGAGAGCAAGCTGAGTTTAGTTAAGTTTCATCCTGTATAATTGTACTGAGAGCGCAAGCGTTTATATTGAGTTCAAGGGGAAAAACGCAACTTTGTACTGGAAACGCAAACTAAACTCTCTGTGTAGACATGATATAAGACAGAATTAGAGAGTAACAAGAGTAATCCAGGACCACCTACCCTGGTGCAACAGCTCAATGCCAACGAGGACGGGACCTAGACTTGGCGACTCTTAGGATTCTATACTGGATGAGCATAAGAAGTGACACGGAGTAACCTAGTGTTGCTCAAGTCCATCCTGTTTATCCCGGCTGGGAAAGTGAAGACGAGCTACTACACTCAGACTCCGACATGACAGTCATTGACACAGGTGGTATGGTGGCAACAAGTAGATCTGCTTGTTCGAGAGAATCAAAACAACGTATGAGAGAACAAACGTAAGTCTATAGGACAGCCAAAAACTAGCTGGTAAAAATTAAGGTCTTGAAAATCTTTTGTTTTTTTTTATCAGTTGATTTGAACCCATCATATCCATCATACTAAAACCGTCATACATCCATACCCATCATACCATGACATCATGACAATCTATATATAGCCATCATACGATTTCCATCAAAGTCTTAATACCATAACCATCTTACGATACCTATCATACAACACGCATACCATCCTCTTTCCGTTGAGTAAACGTGTCAAATTTGTTTCTTCTAAAACATTCATTCTTCTAGGATTTATAGAAATACTTTTGTAAAAGAACGCATATATTTATGAATAAATGAAAATATCTAGAAAACACTTTACATGTAGTCCTACGACCAACTCGTAACCAGACATCTCCAGTCCTGTTTCTAAACTATATCCGATATTGATTATGAAACACTCAGATAATATGTAAGATTTTGCAAATTAAAAATTATCATGACTCTACCAGAATCCATTGTCGAAACCGGGTTGTTGTTGTTATTTTCTTTATGTTGAAAAGTGTAATTTTTGCATTAAGTGCATAATGTTTCCATAACAAAGATATTAATTTCATTTTCTAAATATGATATAATAATTAGAAAACTAAAAGAGCACTGCTTTCGGATTCATAACAAATTTTTGAACCTTTCAAGTGTCTGGCTTAAATAATCCCCCTTACTAGGTGTCCGGTAATTGATTTTTATGTTTATAATGATGGCCCCAATAACATATACAAAATTCAGCTTTGATACTATGACGTAAGTAGAAGCCTTTTTTCGTACTTTTCAAAACCTCTAGCTTCTGAAGTTTCCTCGACCTTGAATTCATAACATCCAATTGTTGTTACCCACTGTTGTATGAAACCACACATATAATCAAAGCTTTGCAAAAATGACGTAAGTCAGGCTCATGGTCACTGATTCTCAGTCTATTTTTAAAAAGCGCATCATAAATATCAAAACACGTGAAAAATTTATCATAAAATTTCCCGTCATAAATAATAGTATTCGACGCTGAGCAATATATAAAATAATGATGCGATCTTGAAACAGCAAATAGCTCCGTATACAAATGAGTAAACAAGCTATTGAATAGTTAAAATAACTATAATTATCATTATTTTGACTTGTTGGCAATATAATGTGGGTGCTAAACAAGCCACTAACAACATTTCCCACTCAATCGTTACGCAAATCAACATTATTGCAAAAACACAAGAGCCAACGCGGCAAACCAAGACGTCATAACCAAAATAGTAATGATGGATCAATGACGCAGTTTGTAAATAAATTTTTGCCAACAATGTATGGCACGCTGTTCCTCAATACACTCGATTAACTCATGGAATAATTTAGCTTCAGGCTCAAGAACTGTCAATTCGACCAGCAACTATGGTCGATAGAAAACCGCCATTGAGTGCAAACAGATGCAAAGAAGTTGTTCAAAAACAAAATTATATTGTATCGAACACGTACAAAATATCAGTTGCTTCGGTTGGGTTGATTTCACTTGGTGGCAGTGCTTAATGGGCCATCAAGTTATGCTATGTCCAAAAAAAGTAATTTGAATAGAAGCAACAACAAGAGCAGTATAATGCGATGATTGAATTTCAATCAAGTGGAAAAAAGCAAAAAGCAACACCAACAGCAACAAAAAAACAAGAACATCTACTACACAAAAGAATAGCAAAAAGAAATAATCAAAAGAGCAACAACGGCAACAAAACACATCCGCATGTCAATACAAAAAAGGCTCTAGAGGAAATGTTTGAACAAATAAAATATTCGAAAAACTGTTGCCAGAAATGTTGAATGTTTATGGCTCAATTTAGTGTTAAGATTTATTAAAATAGAGTTTCAAGATTCAAAGCAAATTTTTGATAATTTAAAAATTCATTTTTAATATTTTTGAAAAAAAAGCATTTTTCAATTTTTACATTTCTGATCTATAGAATGACTTAAAGATCTTATTCTGATGATTGACAATTGTAAATTCACAAGCGTAAAAATTGAAGGCTTTAAAAATTTAATAAATTAAAAAATTAATTCTAAAATTAAAATTAAAGCTCACTATTTGGTAATAATTATCAACATCAGTATATCAGAAAATGTACTGATCATTAAAAAACATACCTTGTCAATAAATTTACTAAATTTAAATTCGTCAATCACCAAAATAAGGCTGAGTTAAAGCCTTAAAGATCAAATTTGAAGAGAAATTACTATATATTTTTATTTCTCGGTTAGCACCGAGCATTTTAGCTAGTTTTAAATAAATTGTTTGTTCAAAGGAAAAGAGTCTTTTGTTTGAAAAAAATACCTTTTCATTAACATTTTATAGACATTCTTCAAAAGATTCTAACATTAAATTTTACTAGTAAAAATGTTTGCAACCCAACCAACATTCGCACAGTTCATATCATATCATTTACATGAAAAGAATTAAAGTACACAAAGAACTCAAATAAGCCAACAACAGCAGCGGCAGCAATTTGATCCTTCTTGCAAAACAATTCTCATTAACAATTAACAAGACTGCCGGAATTTCTTTTTATTTTTCAATATTACCAAATAACACGCAAATATCCGGCGGCAAATGGAAATGAAAGAAGTCAAAATTAAGAAAATAAAAACAACTACAAACACTGCTGCAGATAACTTTTGTATTTTTATTACACGAAGCAATGAAATGAGAAAGTAATAATGCAGTAAGAAAAGAAATTAAGGATACATTTTTATGCATGTAACGGGTTTTTTATTGCCTGTTAATATACATGCATATATATAAAGCAGAGTAAGTTAAGTAAGTCGGAAGTTTTATTTTTGGCAGTTTTGTCGGCAATAATTTTCTTCAAATTAATTCCTGCATTTGCAGCAATATTTAAGCTTTAAGGTGGGACATAACATTCGCGGCAGAGAAAACAGACATTTTTTTAAAAATTCAAAACTCATAACTCAAAAGTAAAAATTTTTCCAAAATTGTTTTTTATTATTGAACAAATTACAAGAAAAAAATATATTTCTCACTCCAATATGGTTTTATAGAGCTCCAAACTGGCGGCAGAGAAAAAACGGGGCCTCGTGGTTGCAACGCTGGGAGTCGCAAAAATTTGTCCGATCTGGAAAAAAAATTACTTTTGAAATCTTAATAAAATTGGTTATCGTATGGCAATAGCTTTTTTTTTAATTTTTTTTTTTCAATTTTTGGTGATGTTTCAAATTTGAAAGTGTATTTTTTCAAAAAAAAAAAAAATGCGGCTTTAAAAATTCATAAAAAATTGAAAAAAATTTTCAAAAAGCTCTTGTCATACGATAACGAATCAATTTTAAAAAAATACAAAAAAAAACAAAAAAAATTCGTCAAAAAATTAACCCGCTAGTGCCGCAACCAGTACGAAAAACATGGTTTCGAGATAAACGCGTTCAAAGTTTATGAACAAAGAAAAATGCAAAGAAAAATAAGAATGCACTCTCACTCATTCGGCTGTAACTTTCTTAGAATCTTAAGAATATTAACTAAAATACAAAACTATAAAAAAAAGTCGATTTAAAAAACGGCCAATGTCATGTCTCCCTTAAATGAAAAAAAAAATATTCAAAAAATTTAAAGTTTTTTCATGCTTTAGAAGCCTATCTTTTGGCTTTTGTTTGTCAAAAGCAAGAAACCAACCTTCATTTTCTTTTCACAGTATATTTTATTTTGACTTGTTTTATTTGAAATTAAATTCTTAGTATTTTTTTAATACAATTCTTCAAATCCATAACAGCTGAACAAAACTAAATATAAACGCACTTTAGTCCAAGAATAATCAACAAGAAGCTATATGTTTCTCAGACTTACTTACAAATGTACTCAAGTGTACAAAGAACGAGAAATTATCTCAACCGAAATTTCTCTTTTAAAATGTTCACATTTTCGGAAACTCAGTATCAGGGTTACCAAAACATTTTTTGGTTTCCCCACAGAGATACTCAAAATTCCCTGATTTTTCATAAAATTTCCAAAAAAAAAATATAAGTCATTTATTAATATGCTTCTTTAATTGAACACATACGTACACCGAGAAAAATACTTAAGTTAACTAACAAAAAGCTTATGTTCGACAGTTTGGTCGTAACAGCCAACTTTTTTGATTCTACTAGTTTTTCCCTGCGGTGTAACAATAATTAAGGAACGATGTAAACTTTTATACATTAAGGGGGTCTTCTCATTGAGCAACTTTTTTTTGACTTTTTTTTTTTGCATTTATTTATAGCTTGGGTTGTTGTGAATATGCTCCTAAAAGGATTTTTAAAAATACTTTAGAAGATACAGCCTTTTTTGTGAAGCAAGGTCTTCGTCAAAATTAGCTATTTCAAACTTTAAACGCGTTTATCTCGAAACCACGTTTTTCGAACTGGCGGCCATGATATCTCCAGTTCAACTGAACCGATTTTCATGGAACGAAGTGGAATCGACGCAGAATTGTCACCATTCTCGGGTGAACCTCGACCATAATTTTAAAAAATTTTTTACTATTTTTTTTACACTAAACTACAAAAAAAAAGCCCGGAATTGAATTTTTTTTTTTTTGAATGGCCGCCATTTTGTCAAAAAAAATCACAAAATTAAGCTTGAGGTTCACCCGAGAATTACATCTATACTGATTATAACCCCGTTTTTTTTTTCATTTCAGACGCTCCGGAGACCCGGAATCGTGGCCGCCGTGACGACACCTTTTTTTTCACCACCAACTTTGAAGTCTCATTACTTTTTGAACAGCCCACGTATCGAGGCAAAAAAAAATTTTTTTATTTACTTTGAAATTTTGTAATACAATAAATAAAAAAGTTTTCAATTATTCTTTGCGTTTTCAAACAAGAATTTTTTTAAAAAGGGTCCAAAAAACGGGTTTTGAATGAGAAGACTGCCTTAATTTGAAATTATGAGAAAAAAGGAAAACACATTAAAAATTCAAAATTTGAAGCTACAATACGGCAATGGTTGGAATGTAAATTCTTGTTTTTCAAGGATATAAACGAATATTAATTGAAATTTAACAAAAACTCAGAGGTCTTCCTGAAAAACTTAATTCTTCGAATGAAGCCATCAATTGAGTCAAGAAAATAATATCAACTTCTTTATACAGTTGCGGTCAAAATAATAGCAGTGCCAAATATGAAAAGAGATCAAGCACATTATTTTGTAAACAAGCCTTTTTTTCTCACCACGGCTGTTTTATACCGTTATGTGGTGAGTATACAATCTGGTGACCTGATCTTGTAAACGCAACTTTTTGTTGTTTTTGTAAATTCACTTTTATTGAGAATTGATGCAAATTTGTGCGGTCGAAAAAATAGTAGTGTTTTATTAATACATACAAAGTATTGAAAAATTTCGCTAAATTGAGCTATTTTCCCTCAGTTTATATAAAAACAAAATTGAGTTGTGCCGTATTTTTACAGAAATGGGACTACATTGTTCTGTTGAAAAGCGTGTAACGACTGAAGTCGTTACAAATTAATATTAAAACAAAAATATATAGATTCCTATAATGTAAGAAAAAAAAATTATAATTTTAAAAGCCGACGGCAACATTTAATTTAAATTAAAAAAAAAAATACTAATGAATTAATAAAAAGAAAAAGAAAAAGAAGAATTAATAAATGAATTAGAGTAGAATATAAAAAAAAAAAAAAAAAAAAATAATAATGCGGATGGAGGATCCAATGTGGTCCCCCATCTAAGTACTAACCGCAATGAAGGCTGCTTAATGTATCAAACACCCCAGTAGACAATGACATCGCTGCTAGCAGGCCTTCCTGTGGATTTTGTAGTACTGCCGCACTCATATACAATTACACTTTCTTTTTTATATGAAGTGGGAAAATTTCACAGGCTTTCCGCTTCGATAGCTCAAAAGAGGCCTGATAGAAGCACTTCTTTAGAATGACTAAAAGTAGGGGTAAATAAAAAGTGTTGAAAAAATATTTTTTTCTTTTACACCTTTTTCTATTTCTATTTATTTATATATTCTATGATTTTATCTTCTCTCCTCTGTTTTTTAAGTTAGATTAATTTCAATCTATAATCTTTGATATAGCAGTAAGAAGGGCCATTATTGCGTCATATTTTTAAACTGATATATATTCTAACTTTTAATGAAAAAGTTGCCCTGAAGTATATGAAAAGTCAGTCTTTGTAGGGAAAACAAATTTGTTGTGCTGTTTTGTGCAGAAAAAGAAGGCCTTCAAGAAGTGCTCATAAGAGCAGTGAGGAACGGATGTGTTTAGTCTTCAAAAGTAGCAGTCAATGCAGGCCTTCGTTTGAAGAGCGCTGGCTTAATTGCCTATTGGAACAGTGCAGCACACATACACACAGAACTCGTTTAACAGCAATGTAAGCAGCCAGGCTATTTATAGCATCGTTGCATTGTAGCACTTGTTGACACGCTAACAATGATATGATTCATATGCAGTTAGCAGTGAACATTGAATAAGTAGTGCGCAAAATGTTGGTATAGGCATCAGTTCTGTCACTTTAAAACTTTAAATAGTGGTAGAATTTGCTCAAAAAGAGTGATATATTAAGACAAATAGTGGTAGATTTTTTCCTCTTCAAAAAATTTGTTTTATTTGCTATAATCTAATAAAAATTATGGTATAGCTGTATGGTGTTTTGACGTTTATTAAATATTTTTGCAAAAGGTACAAATAATTAACAAATTATTTTCCAAAAAAGCATTTCATCCATTATTAAAAGTAAAATTCCGGTCATAAAGATAATTTAAATGTGAAATTCAAGGTAATAGAAATGGTCTCCCGCCATTTTCTCCAAGAACATGGGCTAGATAACGAGCTCAACCCACCAGGAAAAGTGATCATCTCATATCTTCCTGTCACATACTCTTAGATTCGGAGATCATGAATCTTCGCTTCCAAACGTCATATATTTGTTTTGTATGAAAATGCAGTGATTAAAAATGACAAGGAATCTACGTCGCTTCTTTTGGCAATTAACGAGAGATATTAATTTTTCAAACTAAAATATTGGTCTCCAGCATATGGGAAAAATTCGGTAATTTGCAAGCTCGAGAGGATGAAATTTTATTTTGGCAGAGGTGGCAAAAAAAAGCGTTTCAAAACTTTTCTGTCTTCGGATTCTCAATGGGGGATACAGATATTATTGAAATGGCTGGATTCCCCCAGGAATAGGAGCTGTGACTTATCTAGCGTTTTCGTGATCTGCCAAATTCTAAAAAATATTTGGAATAATTGAAAAATAACTGGAAAAAATGTTATACTTTTTTTGTTTTTCATGTATTAAAATATATTTTTAGAATTTATTTAATTTAAATAACATTTTTAAATCAATTAAAAAACAATGTCTTGTTTGGTCTCGGCAAAATGTTCCAAGAAATATTTAAATTAAAGAAACAAAAACTTGAAATTGTTTTGTTAAAATGAGAAATATTATGACGGAAACGAAATAGTGGTAGATATTGGAAAAAGTAAAATAGTGGGTGGTAAAAGTGGTAAAAGTCAAAAACGACGAAAAAAGTGGTAGATCTACCACAATTGTGGTAAAGTGACAGCACTGATAGGCATGTTGAGTCCACTTGGCATCTCAATTGATGCAATTAATTAATTATATACAATAATCTTTCTTAATTGTAAATCAATTTTTGGGTGGTTATGAAGCCAGGGAATTGATAACAGATTTCCGTAATCAAGCAACCTACCCTTAGTAACTCAGTTACTTTCGACTCCGGTCAAACTCAAGCTCCGGCTTTTCGACTCCGGTCATACTCAAGCTCCGGCTTTTCGACTCCGGTCACACTCAAGCTCCGGCTTTTTGACTACGATAAAAACTTGAGCTTCGGCTTGCCGGGTTCAGCAACCCATCGTATTCTAAGTAGGTCTACGTTGTGAAGGCCTGCTTTGCCGTCGGCCCTCTGCCGTCTGCAACCTTAAACCGTTTGGCCCTCTGCCCCGTGCGCACTTTGCCACTAATGTTTATAACGTATATGCACTAAGTTTAGGTATACACTAAGTTTAGAATAAATATTTTATATAAAAAAAAGGAAGAATAAATATACAAAAAAGGGAACAAAATAGATTATTGATCGTGCCGAGCTAAAACCTTTGAGGTTTGGTGATTCTGTTGACTTTAACGTCAACCGTGACTAATTCAGCGATTAATTAATCTATTTAATTTCTGATTAAGAAAAATTTACTTTTGCCCAAGGGTTGCGAGATCCCTTGGACGGACCCGGAGTGGCTGAGCATACCTCAGCCTTCGAAACAAAAACACTCGTTACAAGCGGGAATTGATAATAAAATTAATTTATGAGAGCAAAACATACAAACACGTTGAAAATCTGCTCAAATGTTCACCAACCACGATTTACAATGCCATAAACTATAATAAAAAACCAGAGACACGTGGACGCAAGAAAGTTACGACGGTGAAATTGATTAAACGAGTGGTACGGTACTATAAGGCTGATCCATTTGCCTCTGCAGTACAAATATAAGAAGAGCTTAATGTAGCGCAAGTATTCGTACTTTACGTAGACTTCTTTAAGAACAATATTTGAGTACGCATGGTCCTCGTAAAGTGCCACATTTAACCAAGAAGCATGTTCTAAAAAGGATTCAGTAAGCCAGAGATCATTCTTCGTAGCCAAATGAAAAATGAAGGAACATTTGATGGTCGGACGAGTCCAAATTGTAATGCTTTTCTTTTTATGGTGTTGGTCCAATTTATTGTATAGAAGTATAAGTAGATCAACATCTTTACTTCAAAATGTTACAGGAAACTATGCTCACGTAGGCAAAAGGGTAGTTACCGCTAATATGGGTTTATAAATAAGATAACGACACGAAACAAACGAGAAAACTTGCGAAGAAGTAGTTCTGGGACAATTGGATCGAGCTCTTGATGGGGCCTGCTCTGTAGCGGGATTTGAGTCCGATTGAAATTTTGTGGTGTGATGTTAAAAAGGGCATTGCTAACTCTAAACATTCAAACGCACATCAACTTTGGGAAGAGGTTGAGCGAAATAGTACTCCATACCTATCAAGACATGTCAGGAGGTTGTTTACTCAATGCTTCGTCGTTGTAGAGCAGTATTTGCGTACAAAGGTCATACAACTAAGTATTAATTACAAGAAAGAATCACAATTTATCTGAACTGTGAAGTTAATTACCAAATTTTTTGTTATTTTTCTATTTTTTTTTACCTTTTTATAATCACTACTATTTTATTGACCGCTTTAATATGACGCAAGTGGCAAATATTTAAAGTTATTTTGAGCTACTAGCTTGTTTTAGTTCAAAGTTTTTGTTAAATAAATTATAAGATCTGGAGAATACTTATTCTTAAACAAATTAATAATTCCAAGAACGTGATGGTTTTATTTTAAATTTTTGTAGAAACGTTGTGGGCACTACTATTATTTTGACCGCAGTTGTATATGTGTCTAGTCAATTGATATAAAACAACAACATTTTAACTATTATGTTTATAAATTAACTGATTTAAATGATGTGTCATAAAAATTTTATTTGTTATTTTGATTGTATGAAAAAATTTCATAAAAAATCCAGTTCACGGCAAATATCGGCTAAAATACTAAATTGCCCGCAAATAATCATTAAAACTTAGACGAATTATAAAATTCCCCGAAAATATAACCCCATTCCCCGATTCCCCAAACAATTTGAAATTCCCCGCAAATCGAGGAATTCGCCACCAGTTGGCATCCATGCTCAGCATTCACTATTTTAACTCGAGAGTTATCAAAAACTTGAATATTTTTGTATGGAAGGCTTGAGAGTTATTCAAAACAAATGTACGTTTTCTTATATTTCGAAACATCCCAGCAGTTATTTTGGAGACAATTTGGAAAGCCAACTAGTTTATTTCTAGTGAAATTGGAGTAAGTTGCGAACTAGTTCAAAAGACGCTCAGAACCCTTGAAAGGACTTTGACCGAGCTTCTTATGATCAATTGTGTTGTGTGTGTTATTAAATGTTTGCACACAATTGATCGAGAACTGGACCTACATTTTTATGCCAACTCCGAACGGCTAAAGTTCATGTTCTCAAGAAGCTTTACATGGCATTATTTACTCTCTGAGGTTTGCCATTGCTTGCAGAGAGGTGGTGACCGATCAGAAAAATTTTTTATTGAATAAAATTTTTCGCCGTGGCTGGGGATCGAACCCGGGCTCCGAGCATGCTGAGCCACACACTTAACCTGCATGCCACGGTCACCACCAGCAGGCACACACAAAATCAAAAAATAGATACGCTCAAAACGTGTTTTGGCTCGTTTTTTTAATTTAGATTCCGACTTTATTTTAACTTTTGCAAACATTTTCGATGAAAATGGTAAATGGTAATATACAGGTAAAACTTTATACAAACATTTAATTAGTTATATCGTACCCGTGTTCCGAATAAGGCGAATAATAGGGCTTACTAATGACCACTTCTGGACTGTACCAAAACGGACCAGTTTAGAACTATTCATAATGGAACTAGTACAGATATAGGGAAAAACGAATGTTTATGGAGACAATTGTCTTTTCCTATGACATCAACCCGTAAAAAGCGTCAGTTCGTTCAATGTAAAAGGGTATTATAGTGGGACCAGTACTGGCCCCTTTTGGAACTAGTTTAGAACTATTCTAAATCTGGTTCATTTATCTGCAGGGATTATTCTAGCGTTCTGAAATTGAGTGTCTAGTACTTTTTGGAATGAGAAATAGCTATCAGTGTCAAAACATGTGCTCTAAAAAGAACCCAGCCAATAGCTTACCTTTAAACAAAAAACTTTTTGGCCGGACAGTACCGTATAGTACCATACCTTAAATTGGAAAAAATGGATTAGAAATTTAAAGATTTGATTTTCGATGCAAATATATTCACATGTTGAAGTAAAACTTCTTTAGCAGCGTATACAACAATATGGCGAAATAAACGGGGAGTTAAACCGATGTAACAGCCTTATGAAACGAAGCGAATTCAAAATTTATTAGAAGATGTTCGGAAGGCTTAGCTTTTTGAAGTAGATCTTCTTTAGTGGCGTTCACGGCAATATGAACTCAGCAGAAGACTTGGCTAGTTCACGATCGAAGTACTTCAATTGAACGATTCGTTCATTAAGGAGGGACATGACATTGGCCGTTTTTTGAAATTAATAATTTTGTATTTTAGTAAATAATCTTAAAATTCTAAAAAAACAAAATTCATGGAAAAACTTTCACGGGTTGAAAAGTTACAGCCGGATTAGTGAGATCACATTTTTATTTTTCTTTGCATTTTTCTTTGTTCACAAACTTTGAACGCGTTTATTTCGAAACCATGTTTTTCGTACTGGTTGCGGCACTAGTGGGTTCATTTTTTGACGAAAATTTTTTTTCTATTTTTTTAAACTTGTATCGCTATCGTATGACACGAGCTTTTTTTTGAATTTGTTTTTGATTTTTAATGAATTTTTAAAGTCAATATTTTTTTCGAAAAAAAAACACACTTTCAAATTTGGAACATCACCAAAAATTGAAAAAAATTTAGTTAAATTTTAAATTTAAATTTAATAAAAGCTCCTGTCATGCGATAACCAATTTTGTTAAGATTTAAAAAAGTATTTTTTTTCCAGATCGGACAATTTTTGCGATTTGGGGCTTTTTAATTTAGGCTATATTAAAGCGTAAATCAATTAACCACTTCCACTCACACTTTTTTGAATTTTTACTTACATTTTTTTTGGCTTTTTTTTAATTGCTTGTACTATGTTACAGTTGTGTTTTTTTGCATTTCTACAATTTACCTTTTTTAGTTTTTAAAAAATTTTTAACTATTTTTGGTTTTGGATTTTTTTGCTTTTTGGATTTTTTGATTGTTTGCGTTCAATTTTTTTGTACTTTTCTTTTTTGCATTATAATATTTTTTTCCTTTTTAATCTTAATTTTTTGCTCTATTTCTTGTTTGCTTTTCTGATTACTTTTCTTCTTTGCATTTTTGCCTTTGCCTTTGCCTTTGCCTTTGCCTTTGCCTTTGCCTTTGCCTTTGCCTTTGCCTTTGCCTTTGCCTTTGCCTTTGCCTTTGCCTTTGCCTTTGCCTTTGCCTTTGCCTTTGCCTTTGCCTTTGCCTTTGCCTTTGCCTTTGCCTTTGCCTTTGCCTTTGCCTTTGCCTTTGCCTTTGCCTTTGCCTTTGCCTTTGCCTTTGCCTTTGCCTTTGCCTTTGCCTTTGCCTTTGCCTTTGCCTTTGCCTTTGCCTTTGCCTTTGCCTTTGCCTTTGCCTTTGCCTTTGCCTTTGCCTTTGCCTTTGCCTTTGCCTTTGCCTTTGCCTTTGCCTTTGCCTTTGCCTTTGCCTTTGCCTTTGCCTTTGCCTTTGCCTTTGCCTTTGCCTTTGCCTTTGCCTTTGCCTTTGCCTTTGCCTTTGCCTTTGCCTTTGCCTTTGCCTTTGCCTTTGCCTTTGCCTTTGCCTTTGCCTTTGCCTTTGCCTTTGCCTTTGCCTTTGCCTTTGCCTTTGCCTTTGCCTTTGCCTTTGCCTTTGCCTTTGCCTTTGCCTTTGCCTTTGCCTTTGCCTTTGCCTTTGCCTTTGCCTTTGCCTTTGCCTTTGCCTTTGCCTTTGCCTTTGCCTTTGCCTTTGCCTTTGCCTTTGCCTTTGCCTTTGCCTTTGCCTTTGCCTTTGCCTTTGCCTTTGCCTTTGCCTTTGCCTTTGCCTTTGCCTTTGCCTTTGCCTTTGCCTTTGCCTTTGCCTTTGCCTTTGCCTTTGCCTTTGCCTTTGCCATTCCATTAAATAAACCGTGGCGTACATTGGTCCCCGAATTGTATCTACATGCAACGCGATTGCATTTTCGTTGCATTCAACATATGGCGACGCGTTAGCATTTCTAGTAAAAAAATTCTTAGAATTTTTAACAAATTTACCTTGTTCCGTGCCATCTATAATGCTTAGTTTTACATCATCAGCCCGCTAAAACTGCCCTTAACTAAATACCAGTTCTTTTAGAAAAACTTCTACTTTTTGCAATATTTAACCTTGAAATTTATTTATGGTCATTGAAAAGGTCAGTTTAACTGGAAATTGTCGCCTCCGGAGAGTGAAAGGCAAATCTGTGTTTGTCGGGGCCAAATCAATTAAATTAGGTATGAAAACTATTTCATGTTTGCCAGTGCGCCTGTCAATACCTATGCGATGATTAATTAAGTTTTTAGGTTTTTCAAAACTAACCACCTTCCATTACAGATATCTCTTTTGGTATGGAAATTTCGAAGAAGTATTATAATACTTCCAATTTTGAGGTTTAACTTATGCAGTGGCATTCCTGAAGGATAAAATTCATTCAAAAACTCGGCAGGGTAATTTTGTTTATCGTTATCATCACTGTCTTCAATTTAATCCGTGCTCAGTTCTCTCACTGTGTCACCAACTAAAATATTTAGAACTTGCTCGTTGACTTCGTTCACATCGGAATTTTTTGGGCACAGGATAGCAATTTTTGAATAACGGTTGATGTTATTCGGACTCAAAGTATCGCCAAAAATCTATTTAACCCTTTCAATGGATTTGTCCATTATATTGGACACTTCGGAAAAATTTTTTTTTTATTTTCCAACGTCTTTTCTAAAATCAAATAGGTTGGTTCTATGAAATGAAGTTGTGCCAACATGACAAAAATAATTTTAGGGAGATATATAACATTAAACCTAACTAAGTTTTCGATTTTATGCCCAACAGAAGCCTTAAATTTTTTTATATCACGTGTTAATAAATTTTACAAAAAAGAAGTGATTATTGTGATTGGTGTGCAAAGTATAATTTTTTTTATAATAACAATCGCATAAAACAAAGCATTTGCATTTGTCTCCAGTTGTTTTAGTTGAACTAAAATATTATCATACAACGTTATCATGGTTTTGTCCATTATATTAGACAGCCAGCCAAAAGCAAAGCAGCTCATGTATAAATCAGAAGGATGTTTTACGAATCTTTTTATTGCTTAAATGATGGGAATATAAGCTCAAAAAAATTATCCACGATTATTCTAGGCAAGCCATTAAAAGGGTTAATAAGCGAACCTTTACAAACAAAATGATCGGGAATTTCTATGATATCTTCATCTCCATTTCCTAACTTGAGTAGCCAATCGCTAAAACTTGGATCAGAAGACCAAACATTGTGATTTAATTCTAGCAATTCCAATTGACACCAACGTCACTGAAAGTAATAATTTCTGTTCAGTTTATGCAGACCGAATAGGTTCTGGTTCTGTTAATTAAGAAGCACTGTAATAGCAAGACATGATGTTTGATGTATAGTAGTTGAGAAAAATGACGATAGTCTTCAAGTACAAAGATTTCCAATACATAATTTAAGAACAGGTTCAGGTCCAGGCTGAACAGGTTTTAAAAAGGACAGTGCGTACAAAGATTTCAAAAAGATAATTTTACAACAGGTTCTGGTCCAGCCTGAACATGTTTTACGATATAGAGCACGGAGCAGGACGCTTGTCTTTTATATATTAAGATTCTTGTTATGAGGTCAAAGTAGCATCACAACCTTTTCTGTCGTGAATTTAAAATTTTTTGTTGCATCTATTGTACATATATCATCTTTTACGTGATTTAAAATTTAGAAATTATTGCATACTTTTACAGCTCTTTTCTATACTAACCGAGTAATATTCTATGCAACGATATTGCACTTTTGTTGCACTTGCTGCTGGTTCCATAACCTAATGATGTGCAATTTTAAGATTTAACGTTTAGGTTGATTTTAAGTGTTTGTTTTTTTTTCTATAATTTTTAAAAATTTCGCAGGTTAACGTTGTCAAGACAAAACTTTCACTTGACCTTATTTTGTAAAAGTTTTATTCTGATATCTTCTTTTCATGCTTTTAACACCATTTTTTAAAGAATTTTACCCTATATCAGAAGAGATAAGAAGCAACTTATCCTATAGTTTACCCTATAAGAAGCAACTTTAAAGCTTATTTAAGCTTTAATAAATCTAATATTCTTGGCAACAAACTTACTTCATACTCCGATGTTTCAACGAAACTCAAGAGTATATTTCGAAATTTTCATAGCAACCCAAAAGAAGAATCATAAAATTGATATTCAATCAACAATAAATTTATTGATTGTGCTGTTATAGTGAAGAAAAAATCCGCACAGAATTAAATCAGCAAACTTTAATAAATTTAAGCAAATAAAGTAAACTAAAAAGAACAAATTTAAGAAAGGTTCAAAGAAATATGTGTCAAGCAGAAGTTGAAAAGCAGAAAATCTTGAAAACTTGATAATATATGGAAAAATCAAAGAAGAACAAAGGGTCAAAGATTGGCTAAAGAGGTCATCGTCATCAGCATCATGAGCAGCGTCATCATCAGCATCATCATCATTATCATCTATAACTTCATCACAGCTAGGTATGGCAGAAATACAACCAGTAACCAGCAGCATGTTATAAACGTACATAAGTATGTCAGCTGGCAGACAGCAGCGCCTTAAAGCTTCAAGCATCGGCACTGCAAAGACGACCAGCACTAGTTTATGCTATGCATGCAAAAGCTAAGTGGATAAAGGTAGCAAGGATAAAGAGATTTCTTAAATAGAGTGACGAGATTAAGTAAAGATTGCCAGATACGAAAGCAATTCAATTAAAAGCATGTGTTTTGCTTAAGCAAACTTTTTATTATTAGATTCGAACATAATCCAGATAAAGCAAAAATTGTACAAACTAGAAAATTTTGTTATGGAGTGTCATAAATAGTTTGGCTTCAAAAATGTCAACTATAAAAGAAATGCATAAACATTAGGTTTTATGAGACTCAGAAGTTTAATCTTAAGAGTGAGAGTGCATTTTTTTATATAAACTGATGAATGCATTTAAGTTTAGCAACCATCAAAAAAGCCCCATGAAACAAAAGTATCGATTTTAAACAACTTTTTGATAGATTTTTAGGATAGAAAAAATCGTTTCTTTTGAGATTTACAGAATTAATACAAAAAATGGATTATTTTTGTTCATAGATGAATCATTTCACAAATGTTAATTTGTTTAAAAAATTTCCTGAATTTTTGTTTGTGTGCAATATTCTATCTTCTTGATATAGATACAAGAAAGCTCAAAATTTTGTTAAAGATTTATTTAATAAAAGTTTACGTGTGGTAAACGTTTGCAAAACGTTTACATTTCGCTATACCTTCGCTTGTGGTTTGATGGGAATAGTTTATTAGCGGCACATCGTAAATAAGTTAATTCACTTACTGTCATAAAACATTTGGCAACGCTCTGTAAGCTTTTGTAAATTGCATTTTTATACTTTTCAGCAGCTTTTAGTTCATAAAAATGCATTTTTTTTTTTTTTGCCAACAATATTTTTCCAGCTGCTTTGCAGTTTTCATCTTATTTTTATCACTTTAAGCTTGCTGCTGCTGCTGCAATCAATGCGTATAAAATTGAAACAAGTAATAAAGGATTTTGCTCAAAAACTATACTTAACTTATTGTTTTATTTTCTCATTACCTTATCCTTAAATCCATATAAAACAAATGGATATAGAGCGCTCTTTTGTTTGTTGAACCAACTTTTAGTGATTTGGTCAAAGGCGGAAAGAAGCACGTTATACACACACGCAACAATATACACAACATTTTCCATACACGAGCATGCTCTCCAAAAGAGAAAAAAAAATAAGAAAATAAATTGCCAAAATTCCGTATTTTTCGACTTATTCACCTCATAACTGACTGCTTTTGTGTTCACGTTTCTGATTTATTTCTAAATAGTAGCATAGCAAACATTTCCGTTTCCGCTTGTTATTTTACTCTGTGTGTGTGAAATTTTGCTATGTCCTGGCTATTTCACTGAGATTAACTTTTGACTAGCAACAAATATGGTTGACATTTACACAACCTCCTACTACAGTGCTGTACTTTTTATGACGACTATAAAACAAACATTGCTATCTCAACTCGTTCAACTAAAGACTTGTACAATCTAAACTAGCAATATTTTGCAGTTTTTGAAAACATCGCGCTTTTCGTATTGAGCTCTCTGGCTTTGATACTTCCCAAAGCTATCATCAATAAACGAAAATGCAAAAAATCGTTAAGCTGCCTGATAAGACCGAAATTGTTTTGACAAATTTTATTTCGAAATTTATGTTGCGTGTTAGCTGTCTAGCATGTGAGTTTGCGTGCGCTTTATATTCTATCTTAAGTGCATTTTGTTGGAATCCTTTTTATTTTATGGCTTTCCTTGTGTTAAGTTGTAAATAACATAATCTTAGATTGGATTTAAATTTCAATCCACTTTACGATCTCTAGTTGAGCCTGAACTCTCTTTTAATTGATTTGAATTGATGTGGTTATTTTATTACTTCATTGATTTTTTGAATTTGTAATTTTCTTTCTATATAAAATATTTCATTTTATTAAGTAACACGGTGCTATAAATTACGGAGATCTAAAATGATTTTAAAAAAGTCTTGGGTTAAAGTAAACAGTATCCTCTTAAAGAAATAATACTTGAAGCGTTGAAATAAGAGTCGCTTCGGATTTTTTTTTTGTTCTAATACAAAGATGTTTGTTTTTAGTAAACAAAATAAATATTAAGCATTTAAAACTTTCATTCCTATTTTTCATTATTATTTTCACATTTTTTAAATACAGTCACCTACGAGACTGTTAAATTCTACGATATCTGTTTTATTCGATACTCAGCACTTTTCATATACAATTTATTTCAGTGCATACTTTTAGGCTGCACATTTTTTCGCATGGAATAAGTTAGAAGGTATGAAAAGCACTGTATAAGCAAAAAATATTTACAGTTTGAGTGATATAAGGTGTGGTGCGTGATGCTTGCCTTTTAAACGGTGGGCCATAAATCACTGAACATTATATTTTTGATGAAATTTTTTTAATTTGTATATTTTTCTTTTTCTATTTTCAAATAGGAATGCGCCATCACAAAATCAAGTGCGCAAACTAGTCGCTGGTTTTCAGTCCTCGGAATCTGTAAGTGACTATCTCGAAGTGGAAGACCGCTTGAAGCATGAAGCGAAGATAATGTCGAACAAATTAGGGGAGAGACTTAAGGAGAACCCTAAAACATCGAATCATTAACGTGCCACTCCGATTTAAATTACCAGAACTTCACTGCGAAGAATAGAGAAAAAAATTTATATGCAACCCACTTAAAATTTTGTGATGAATTTACCGAATTGCTAACGAATGATCTTGATTTTATGAAACATATTATAATGACCGATGAAGCGCATTTCCATTTACGTAAAAAAAAAACACAAAAAACAAATTGGCCATTTCAGCCCTTGAAAGGACTTTGACCAAGCTTCTTATGATCAATTGTGTTGTGTGTGTTATTAAATGTTTGCACACAATTAACCGAGAACTGGACCTACATGTTTTATGCCGACTCCGAACGGCTAAAGTTCATGTTCTCAAGAAGCTTTACATGGCATTATTTACTCTCTGAGGTTTGCCATTGTCTGCAGAGAGGTGGTGAGCGATCAGAAAAATTTTTGATTGAAAAATATTTCGCCGCGACTGGGGATCGAAGGCTCCGAACGTGCTAAGCCACACACTTAACCTGCACGCCACGGTCACCTGAGTTTCCATTTACGTGGTTATGTTTAAAAGTAAAATTTTAGAATCTAGGGCACTGAAAACCCAAGAGTGATTTAACAACGTCCACTTTATCTACTAAGAATCACAGTTTGGTGCGGAATATTAGCAGTCAAGATCTACAGCCCGTACTTCTTCCAAGACGAAGATGGCAATGTATTAACTGTAAGTGGTGAGCGTTACAGGACTATCTTAGAAAATTTTTTCTTTCCTGAACTTGATAATACTTAAGAAATGTAGTTTCAACAAGACGGAGCTACGTCCCATACAGCAAAGTATTTTCACGATATGGAGATTATAACTGGTTTTCATGATCACCCGACTTAACGCAACCAGTTTTAACTTTTTGGTAATATTTGAAAGAGCGTGTATTCGCAAGCCAACCGCAAGGATTACAAAAACTAAAAGACAACATTATAAATGAAATTTTTACGATGATCAACCAGTTTTGGTTTCAGTTATGTACGAGAAACAGCAAAGGACAGTAGGTTGCGAAGAGGCTGATGGCAGGATGAAAACTATTTTCTGTAATCAAAAATAGTCATTATCAATAAACAATAAAAAAAAATTTTATCAAAAATACAGTGCACATTGACTTGTACAAGTTGTATGCCATAATGTTTGTATGCATTGAGATGTTTGATATTGTTCTTTTTTGACGTAGAACAACGTCTTACAACGCGGTTTGTGTGAGGACGTTTTAACACATTTTTTCAAGGCCATGAAACGTTTTTGACTAATACTTTAGGGTATACCTATAGCCTTTAATACTCATCGTTCAAAGATAATATATATACTAAAATATCAGATATATACTGCGCTGAATGAATATTTAATTTTGGATTTTGTCACTATTATATTAAAGCCACAAAATAGCAAAATGTGAGAAGAAAAATGCAGGTGTTTATAAATATAAGAAAATCAATCCTCAGCTGCTTATGTTGTGCCTGTTGCTTTCTTTGTTTTTTTTCACTGCATTTGCTTCTATTGTTTTTGTTTTCAACGAACTGATTCGCAGCATTGGTTCTCTACTCCACTCATTGGGTTCTTTTGTATGTACTACTTCTTTAGTGTACTTAGGGTCAGTTTTTCAGTGCGGGTTTATACTCTAGTCAAATTGAACCGAGGTTAACTCACCAAAATTGGACGTTTAAGCTCGGTCTAAGCAAAAACAAAACACATCACATAATATTTTAAGTCAATTCACCTTAAACGAATGCTACAATATCTAGTTAAACATAGTAATAACGTCCTTTTTTGGTGAGTTAACCTCGGTTTAATTTGAGTTCAAACCCGCACTGAAAAACTGGCTCTTAGTGCTCTATTTTAACACAATCCCGTTCTCTTTTCAACTCAGTCAATGAACTCAAATTGTCAAACTTAACGAAATGGGTTGTGATCCGGTTAGATTTAACTCTTATGAAAAAAACTACTTGGATCATATTTCGTTTTATGCTTTTGCCCAATAGATGGCGCTGGGTATTTAGCTGACACTTTATATACATCCAACAGAGCAAGCGTTGATTAGTGCGTCTTGTAGAAAATAGCAGAACTAAATATGTGAGTTGAACACATATACTTATTTAGGATTTAACAAATGATTCAGGTTTCGTTCTGCATCAATCCTTATTTTTGTTTTTAGTGCAAATTAATGTGTATCCCACATCCCACTACTCATTTGAGTGTTGCTAGCAAACTTTACATCGGACAGAGACGAAAGTGGTACCAACGGAAAAGACATATGCTTCGCCTTCTTTTCGACCAAGTCAATGAACTCAATCTGTCAAACTTAACGAAATGATAAAAAGAATTTGACATTTTACTTCTTTTTTTTTGCTTTCTCATTTTATCATGCTTGCTTTTCACTTATTCTGTGATTTTATCTCGATAAGAAGCCCATAATTGAGTGTTATTAATTTATTTTTAATTTTCGGAAGGTAAATAAAAAATACATGCAAAATGGTCAAAACAATCGGATCAAAGAGACAAAGTAGAAGAGGTAACAACTTAAACGGAATTCTACGTCTACACTTACTCGAAACTGTTTCTTTTTTTTTTTGTTTAAAATTTTCATAATTTTTCTTAAGGATAATAAACTGAACAAAATTAACAATATTTGTACAATTTACTATGACAAAATTACCTTTTTAGCTAACCTTAAAATTTTTGCCACATAAATACATTTTCCAGCTGGATTTATAAAGAAGTCTTTCGCACGCGCAATTTTTTTCACGCACATGCAACGTTTTTGTGCACTATTTGGGGTATACCTACAGCCATTAATATTCATCGTACAATGTTCAAATATATGCCAAGACATCAGTTATATGACGAATGAAAAGAATATCTAACTATTTTGGCACAATAAAGCAAAATCTAAGAAAATATTCATATTTTCTTATGAAAAAATTCTGGCGTAAAATCATAAATTGCTTTGATTATTTTGGTCATGTCATAATCACGAACGTACAACGTGTTGTTGTTTGAAGCAAACTGTTTTACGAATATTTTTAGTAACTGCTTGTGTTGTTGTTGTTGTTAACATGTATTTAAAACTAACATATACAGAAAGCCAGATCGATTTTATATGGAGAAAAAAAATCTGACGAACACCTTGGCAATAGTTTGAGAGGCTCTTTAAAACTATTTTTGCATCATTTTTTTTTGGATTGAGGAAATTCCCATGTAGCGATATTGACTCTCCTGAAACCCTTCTTTGGCCACAAATCCAAGTTTTTTGCATATTACTTCATTTTTCTTCCGAATGCATACCCAAGCAAAAAAACAAAAAAAAAAGTTAAGATTTTGATATGCGCAAATATTGGTTAAAAAAACTTTTGAAATTTTTTGTCTTTACAAACTGTTTTGAGAAAGAATTGCTATTTCGTCATTTTCGAAAAGATTTTTTTTTAGCACTTATAATATATGTATTTTATATGGTATTCACATGCATTTAAACTTATTGAAATAAATATTAAGCTCTTCTTTCCCTTGGTATATCGTATGGTGTGGTTTAAACAAAATTTGCTTTGAGCACCAGCAGGATCCTTTCAGATAAACTGGCAATAAATTTTTTTAAAGATCAAGTTATCTAGTACCAGCCATTCATAGCTCTTTCACGTTATTCGGAGATGGACTTCTCAATATAAATTGTTTTTTTCAATATATTTCACATTCTTGACTGGATTTAGGTTGTAGGACTGTGGTTCCCAATCCAAACCAAAATTCTTTTGGTGGCTATTTACCTTATTTTTGAGGTCATTTTTTTAGAAATAGGGTATTGCTTGTCTCATATTTTGAGTTTAGATCCTTTTACAACGAAACACTGAAAACTTGTTGTAACAAAAAGTTCACGTTTAAGTCTGAACTGCCATTATTTTCCATAGTATAGTAGAACCAAACCCTTTGTCGTTTATGCCTTAGATTGAGTTCAATGAATTTTTATATCTGAATTACTGCTTTCTGATAATAGCAGAATTTTTTCTACTAACCCACATGCATGTTCATTGGGTCTAATGAAATAACGCTCAAAATAAGTGAAGTAGAAAACAATTACTTTTACTTTTACTTTTATAGCAGTTATTAATAAATGCTTTTTGCATTTTGTTGCAAAATTTTAATTTTTTTTTGATAATATCACTCAGAAATTATTCAACAAAATATTCACCGCATTTAATTCTGCATTTAATGGTTCAATTGCTGATAATAAATTACATAAATGATGTAATATTCGTTTTTGTTATTTATTCTTTTGTCAAAATTCAGATATTTTTTTTTTTCTTAATGTGGCAACATTGAATCAAATAAATTGATGTTTCAATAAATAAACCATTAATCAGTTATTTGCACAATAATTTTAACATAAATGTCGAATAATAGTCACATAAGTGTCAAAATTTAACCAATATTAATTTTAATATTAATGTTTATTTCGGCTTGAGTAATAAACTGGAGTAGAGTAAACAAGCACGCTCACAAATACGCATACATCCTCCAACAAACACACACACAACAACAAAACCTTTTAGCTACGGGCTTATTTATGTAGAGTTATTTATAAAATGTATAGAGTTGCCATATTAACACAACTCTGAGAAGCTCTTCGTTTTCGGCATGTACAATATTTAATTTATGCCTTAAAACATAGCACACGTGCTCTGCAGCCCAGAATTTGAATTCATTTGCATAGCAGTTATGAGTGGGCATGTGTGTACATGTATTGCATTATTATGTGAAAATTTAAATTTTAAGTTTATGTTTAGGCTTAATAAAACGTCGTCATGTTATAAATTAACACCATCATAACCATAAACAAGCTTTAGAAACATAAAATTAAGTCCCTGCATAGGGTGTTTCAGTCTCTTTAAAACAATTAAAATATATAATATGTAGATGGGAAAACTCTTTAGAGCCTGAAAATGAAGTCTTCGACTCTGTTTTCTTCAAAAAGTCATGGATTGACCCGCTTTGTATATTGAGATCATATCAATCGCTCAAATAACTTAAAATTCTTCTTACTTCTTACTTCTTACTTCTTACTTCTTACTTCTTACTTCTTACTTCTTACTTCTTACTTCTTACTTCTTACTTCTTACTTCTTACTTCTTACTTCTTACTTCTTACTTCTTACTTCTTACTTCTTACTTCTTACTTCTTACTTCTTACTTCTTACTTCTTACTTCTTACTTCTTACTTCTTACTTCTTACTTCTTACTTCTTACTTCTTACTTCTTACTTCTTACTTCTTACTTCTTACTTCTTACTTCTTACTTCTTACTTCTTACTTCTTACTTCTTACTTCTTACTTCTTACTTCTTACTTCTTACTTCTTACTTCTTACTTCTTACTTCTTACTTCTTACTTCTTACTTCTTACTTCTTACTTCTTACTTCTTACTTCTTACTTCTTACTTCTTACTTCTTACTTCTTACTTCTTACTTCTTACTTCTTACTTCTTACTTCTTACTTCTTACTTCTTACTTCTTACTTCTTACTTCTTACTTCTTACTTCTTACTTCTTACTTCTTACTTCTTACTTCTTACTTCTTACTTCTTACTTCTTACTTCTTACTTCTTACTTCTTACTTCTTACTTCTTACTTCTTACTTCTTACTTCTTACTTCTTACTTCTTACTTCTTACTTCTTACTTTTATTCTTCTTCTTTTCTACTTCTATTCTAAAAGAAGTACTAATAAAACATTTTACTCGATACAGATCAATTCTTTTCATGTGAACGAAGCTTTCTCTGAGTGTCTTTCGTTGATTCAGAAATAGCTGAGTCATAGCTCAACCATTGATAAAATCCTCTAAAAGTGACGTTTACTTTTGATTCGCTTCAGTCCTTACATTGTTTTAATATCTAATATTATTTTTATTTTCATTATTGTTATTGAATCTGAACCTTGAATGTTTACGCCACAAAATGTTTTAACTATATCTTCTGTCTCTTATTTCGCTTCATTAGCAAAGCCGAATGAAAGTAATTCTGTAAAAGCGGAAACATTTTATTTTATTTTTACAAGCGCCTAAAGCCATGCAATATATATTGAAATTAATTGATATTATTCACAATTTGTTGTTTTTGCTCAAATCAAACCAAAGAGAATTTTATGTGGGCATAAAAAATAACACAAAAACGGTTTTTATATACAAAACATAGAGCCAGCATTTTTTTTAGTTTTTGCTGGTTTTAATGAGTTTTCATCATTTTTGCAATTTTTTGCAAAATAGTTTAAATATCGTGTTCATATATATTTTTTTAAATTTTTTTTTTATTGGCTTCATAATAAATGTGCTTTTAATAGGCAGTAATTATTTCGCGCATTTGTTTTTGGCAGAACGTATTAAAATTTTTATAGATTTATTTATGAAAATTTATTTGACTTGAATTTTCAGTAATATTTAATGAATCATAAACATTATTTTTGTGCACTGTTAATCACATGGATGCATGTTTTTTTTGTTGTTGTTTTTGTTTTTAACTCGCTATACTGGAAAAAATATTTATTTTTAATGGCTTCATAAATTTTAAATTTTCAAAATCATCATAATTCATGCGAATTTAACTAACATGATGGAAATAATTTACAAAAATTGCATTTTAAGACAAATTCTTACCCGAAATTTTGGCAAAATGTTCTTCGATCATTTGTTTAGTTTAAAAACTTACCTGAAATAAATACAAATAAACAAAGTTATATTGCAAATTTTTCTCCAAATTTTTGTTTTGATATCAAAACTACAAGATAATTATATAAAATCAATTTGCAGATTATTTCAATTTCAAATGTGAGAAGTCATTAGAAGCCATTGCATTTTACAGCTCCATAAAATATTTACTATCGCCTAATGCGTTGTGCAGTTATATGTTGCTGTCCAACACGCATAGAAATTTATGAACATCTATAAAATTCATTCAAAATCTGCTCATGCATAAGTCACAAAATCGCTTTATAACGCTGTTAGCAATCCATTTTTAGGTCTCTGACAGATATTTGGGAATTACATTTTTTTTTATATTTTTGGTTTTGCAAATTCTGCATTTGCTAGATGCATAGATTATGCATATTTAAACACATATTATCCACAACCAAAGCAGTTTTAATAAGTATTGTATTAATCTTGTCTATTCTTCAACTCAACATGGATTAAATATTTCGTTAGCCTTACCGTAAAGTCGTAAAACTTAAAGTAATTAATAAAAAAAAACCTCCGGAAGGTAGAAAAGTACCTTCATAACACATATAAATAGCATTTTTGCGCGGCAAAAATGGCTTTGCTAGTTTGGTTGAGTATTTTTTAAAGATAATAAAAATCATAAAGACATTTCCCAGTTAGTGCGAATTTTTTTTTATAGCGGTTTTTCGATATTTTAGACTTTTGAAAAATTGAAAAATATCCCCAGTTATGATTCCATAACTTCCAAAGTAGGGGAGCGGGGGGCTAGTTGTAACAGGGGTAAGTTGTAACACGCTATTTTTACCTAGAATATGAAATTTTTTTTACAAGTCTCTCCCTTTTTTTCATTTTTTTCATTATTACGCGCTCTTTCAAACGAGACCCGTTAGTGTCTCATCGGACTTTACATCGAGTGGACGCAAACATAGGCTTTATTTCTAGCAGTTATTATAAAATATATATCTTTTCATTTTTTGCTTCTTGAAAGCGTCTTAAGGATTCTTAAAACTAATTTAATTTGATACTGCGGGGCAAGTTGTAACAATTTTGTGGGGTAAGTTGTAACATGTAACAACTTGCTCCACACATTTGAACTGGGTATTCGGTGTTTGTTTCTTTTATTATTATGTCATAATAATTTTTTCAAGATTGAGAAATTATAAACGAAAGTCTAATCGGGCAACTCAAAGTAAAGAAATTTTCGAGTTGGCTGCTATTGCAGTTAAAGATCAGAAGACAAGTGTGAGAAAATCTTGTTCAATTTGTGCCAGTTTCTTTACATAGATACATAAAAAAATAACTTTGAATTGCCATTTGTTGGCTACAATAACCCAGAGTGATATTTAAAGATAAAGATGAAGATAAAATATCTTCGTACCTACTGACGTGTGCAAATATCTCTTTTGAACTTCTTCTAATAGAAGTGAAAGAGTTGGTATACCTACCAATGTGCTGTTCACCAAATATACCAGCCTCATGGCACTAAAATAATATGGCTGGACCTGATTGGTTAAAAAATTAATTAAAAAAACAAAACTCACAACTTTCTATAAGGACACCTGACACCACTTCTCTAAGCCGGGCCAAGTTCAACGATTCAGAAATTTTCAAAAAATATGAAACTAGAAGTTGGTGAAGCTAGGCCATAATGTTGTTAAATACTTGAATATTTTTAGTTGTATCAATTGAAAATAAATGAGTAAAGCAAAAACTTCAGTTTTATAGCTTGTTACAACATGCCCCAATGCTGTTACAAATAGCCCCATGCACGGGTAAGATGTAACACTTGCAATTTTTTGTTTTAAATGTCTCTCAGTAACAAAATATTTCCAATTCCAAAACTTTTTTTAATGCAAGGATAGTCAAATATTTAACCTTTCAACTCATGTTTTTAAAACCAGGATATATCGTGTAATTTCGTTTTCCCATCATATTTTCCAAAAAGTGTTTCAACTAGCCCCCCGTTCCCCTATTTATTTTTATTACAAACTCTAAACATATTCAGAAAAAAGCCATTTCAGCCTTTAATTTAATTTCAAATTAATGTTCAAAAAGTAAGTCATTAAGTCAATTAAGTCAATTAAGTCAAAAGACAAAATGTATGGAAGATAAAGTCTTTTCACAGGATAACGAGTTTTTGTCGGTTTTAGAAAATAATTATATAATTAATCGTTTTTAAAAAATTTGGACTACCGTGCGCTATGATTTTCAAGATGAATGAAAACAAAAAGCTATAAAACACTCAACGTAACCAAAAACTGTTTAACGTACAAGTTAGTTACGGCAAAGCGTTGTTTCTCTTCAGAAAAACATTGTTCGAATATGTGAATTTTTCTTATAATTTTAATTTATTACTGGATAACAACAAAAAGCGTTCGTTGGAAAGAATTTAGTCTGAACATCCCAGTCGGAAGATAGGCGAACACATCTCCTAAACGATTCATCCTTTCCTACTGCCTAATGTATGAAAAAAGGACACTAATACCTTTCGTGATGTACAGGAGGCTGTAAACCGATTTGAACAAAACAAAAAAAAAAGATAAATAATTGGACTCGTTGCCTTTTCCCTACTCGGGGAAACGTTAACGAGATTAATACACCCTTCGTAGAAATCAGCTTGGTTTTTTGTACACGTTAAAAACAAAAATCAATCGCAAATGCTTTGGAAAAAATTTAAATTTTTTAAAATAGAAACTACAAAATATTTTTTGTGCTTCATTGTTGTTTTGTGTTGTTTAAGAGAGAAGGCGTTTTTTTATTTTAAAAAGAATCCTAATCTCTTGTTCATTTTCAAAAGAAGCTACGACGATTCTGGGTTAATCACTTTTTCACTGCTGCAAGGAAGTGAAAAATAGATCAATAGCCCCGTCGTAGCAGTTTCATCTAAAAGTATATGCCAAGAAGCTATCTTTGGATGATCGTTTTTTCTGGTGGGATTCTAAAGTGAACACGGAGAGAAATTTGAGCTGAACACCATTCCAAACAAATTAATTTTTGACTGATTCTGAGCTACGCCATAATATTCTTGATATCAAGCCATAACGTGATTATTTATCAAAAAATATATGTGATTTATGAATTATAATATATGTGATTTATAAATCATTTATCAAAAAATTAATATGTCCACATGCGTCCAATATAAGCAACTTTTGACTAGTTTATTAAAAATATTTATGTGCTCAATTGAGACCAATTTATGTTAAAATATGTCGAATGCCAACAAATGAATATAAATACAAAATTTAAGACATTTTATTTATCCAAAAATATAAAAATTATATTTTCATTGTCCAAATTATATATATCTGATCCAATTTGAGCAGGAAATTATAAAGGCTCAAGCAAGTTATGCGTAAGCATACAAAAGTTTCAGAGAGAAGTCAACAAAAAGTACACAAAAGTTCAAAAACACACTTTTCCATACTTAATTAAAAACAAAGTAAGCTTGAAGAAAAATTTCAATATAAATCGATTCGAATGAAATGACAAATAAAAAATAACTTGTTGTTGTCGAAAAAGATTGCCAACTAAAATTATAAAAAAATATTTTCTTGAAGTTTGTAAATTCATCCATGCTTTATAATTGAAAATAGCGGTAAATTTCAGTACGAACCACACATGATAAATTAATCCTATCTAAAACATATATTTTTTACTGATTTTAAATAAAATTTCGATACATAAGCGGTTAAAATCAAAATTTAAATAATTTATTAAATAGGTTGCAACCCTTTTCTGCTTAGCAATATACGGTGCCGAGCGCTCACTCTCAAATTTTGAAAAGTAAACAAAAATTGAGTAACTGAACGAATAATTGCTTACGCACAACTTGGGTGACGCAATATATTGCTGAGCACGTACGTTATTTTGCTCTCTAACTTTTATTTGCTTACGCATAACTTGGTTCGGCCTGAATTTGTGAATTAATTGCACTTTTATACTAACAGAAACAGAAACTCGTTCAGTTGATAATTTTTTTGATGAGCAAAATTAATTTTTTCACAAACAAGCCCAAGATTACACTTATTAACCCTCTAACCGGTAAGACGGTCTTTGAGTTTTGTGCTCCAGTTTCATATAAGAATTCTTTTTTTTCTTAAACAAGTTAAAACCGTTAGAAAAGTGCTTTGCTTCACATATTAGTATATATACGAACGCTCTCTGATCAGTTGTTTGTGAGCTTTCATCAGTTGAATGTGAAAAGTCGCCAATTCTACAGCGTTAATTATTGCGAAAATTTTTGTATTGCTTATTACAAAAAAAGATATTTAGAATAAAGTGTTAAGCTTTAAAATTATACGGTAAGTAATTCACATATTATACTTGTGTTTTGTTATTTATTTGAAGTGAAAAATAATATAAGTTGTGCGTGGAAAACGAAAATCGAAGACCGTCCGTCTTCGACCGTCTGCAGACGGTCTTCCCGGTTTGCGTTACCTTTGCTTTCAGTTTTGTCTCACCTATTGTTATTTTCTTTTCTGTTTTATTTGATTTTTTTGTCAAAGATGGATCGTACTAATCGGGGTTATACAAAAAATATCAATTTGGATTTAATGTCTTATGAGCAATTGATCCATATAATGTTTTTGATAAAATCGCGTCCAACACATTGTCGATCACTTTCCAGATATAACTTTTCACTTTTGGGTAGATAAAAAAATCAAAAAAAAAGTGCAAACATTGCAAAAAGTCTGAAACACAAGTCGTTTTTTGTTCAAAATCATAGAAAATATTATATTTTATAACTGTTTTCCATTTCTTTTCACAACAAAAATTGTTTTGTATATAAAACTTACCTGTGATGTTTTTTACATGCAAACCGGCAAGACCGTCCAGAGACGGTTTTCAATATTTTTCAACTGGCGTTCGTTCAGAAAGTTTGTTTTACTTGAAAAATAAAACTTAATGTTCTTTAAACTATATCTACTTGGGAAAAAATATGGGTTGGAACCGATCATTTTTAAGGTCTTGCCGGTTAGAGGGTTAAGCACAAATTGTCGTGTTTATCAAAAATATTTTCAAGCACAATTTTTGGCATAAATTGCGAACGTGAACAGCTTGTTTTGAGATGGTTTTGAGCACTATTGAGCTGATTTTCAGTTACGAACTCTTTAAGCTTGATTTTAGCCCATTGTTTTCTCTTCGTGAATAACCCAAAAATATATTCCACAAGTGTATCTGCCACTTTTTTCAACATGAACAACGGATTCAAGAACGTTCGTAACAATCTGCTTCAATGTTCTGCTCTGCCTGCAACTCTACCTCATTCGTACATAAATATATAAAGTTTAGCAATCAAAAGAGAAAATTCTTGAATTTCAATCAAGATATTCCAAAAATTTTCCTGCTTTGCATGGTTGTTTGAATAACATACTTTTTTGAAACTAAGAGTAGAATATTATTTTTTTTATCCAATTCAATGTGCTATTCATTAAGAGATTACTTCTTCAATCAAAGTCTTACTTTACATGGATAAATTAAATTTAATTTTAATTTAATTTGTATTTTAAAACATCTTAACATAAAACTTTAAACAAATAAAGCACTCTTCGGTAAAATAGTTTTAATGAAAAAATTAGATACCATTTAAATGCAATTAAAAATTTGAAATTTTTTCTCCTCATTTGTATCATCAGTTGAGTTGCTATAACTTAAAAAGTTTTCAATAAACTACACAGAATTTATATCTATTGTTTCCATATCCATTTAAAAAATGAGCAAAGTTGCATTTAATTGTAGCTTCTTTTGTGCCATCCTTTTTCTATAGCTATCTAAATAGCCTAGCTTTTATATTTGAGCTGCAATTAATTGGCCGTCATATTGACGCCAGAGGGTGCAAAACCAACAAATAGCTGCAATCAATTTTATCGATGACCATTTGAAATATTATTAATTGATGCCTATTAAAAGTGTTCACAGTTTATTAACAATAAAATGTGTTGCCAAAGCCATTAATTTTGTCTAATGGTCTTTGAATAGAATTATCAAAATAAATGCGAAAAAATAAAAATTTATTCAATACATTTTGGCAAAAAAATATTAAAGAGAAAATTTGTTCACAATTAAGGTCAATCATATTAACACATGCAATTAGCATTAAAAAAAACAAGCAATTACAACATAATTTAGTCAAATGGCACACTTATTTCCTCGTTAATGTAATAGTATTTAAATAATTTTGTTAAAAAATTGTTTGTCGAAAAAAAATTTATGGTAAAAATTTCAATGACATGTTAGTTTTAATATTTAATATTAAATTTTAAAATTAAGTGTCAACAACAATATGTTAGTTTTAATATCCACAATCAATAGTGATTGCTGCGGTAGCAACAATATTTTAAATATTTTAAAAATTCATATCGTTCTATGGTTGACATTTATAAATTTTTGATTAGCATTGATAAAAAATTTGCTTTTTATCTTAGCTAGCAACACTGACTGCCATCGGCATATGTTGCAATTACACCGCAGCGCAATGCAAACACTTAAAATGATGAATGATATCTGCTGCTATGGATTTTCATCTGCCCCAAATATTTGCTGCAACATGCTGCTCATGTTCATCATTAATTTCATTGCATTTGCACTTGGCAATGCAGGCTAAACACAACACACGGCAGCAAGCATGCTGGGCATGTGCATTTCAGGCCATATATTTGTTGTTCCCATTATTTTACATAAACAACGCACTTTAATTTATTTGCTGAATAGTTTTGAAGCACGTTTATGGCACAAGGTTTGTTTATCGCATTGTTTATCTTTATATTTCTTTGTCTTATTTCATATCTATTATTATTAAAGATCGAAGCCATCATTGCTTGCTTGCAAATAATTGGCTTAATTTGTTTGAATTTCAATGAACATGTTTGTATATATTTGGCCAATTATGAATGACTTGATTGTATTAACATCGTATTAGATAAATAAGCACATACATTATTCATGGCATAAAATAATAATAATTCCAATAATATTTAAGCCAAACTGTCGATAAATTTGCTATGTAAATAAAAATTGAATGTTACTCATACGCCGTGGTGCTCTTTTTATATATATTTGTATAAGAAATCAATTCCAATGAAGACATCGAAACTCGCCACAAGCGATAAATTTTTATTGGCAACATAAGAGGTTTAACTGGGCATGTGTGTGTTTACAATGTGATACATTTATACAAATGTTTGTAGTTATGTGGTGTTTATACAAAATCATTTTATTGCTAAGAACATATAAAATCTTTGTATTTGATAGGTTCAAAATGTTATTCAAAAAGTTCACAAAATAGGAGACATCAAATTGAGTAAGAGTTTTCACAGAAAAGTGTATCAAACTTGTAGATGTTATTGTTATTTTGAGAAGACTTTACATATGAGATCTCATAGATTTTCTTAATTTTTTTGAAATTGGTCAAATCTTCAATATGTTGAAAGCAAAATACATTAACATGTATGAAAGATATTTATATTTCGCCAACTTTTTGTGAAAGCACAATTTTAAAACAATATCCTTGAAAGTAAACGTAAAAGTTTGAAAAATTTGAAGAAAATGTCCTCAAACAATTTTAATTTAACAATTTTTTATTTAATCGCTTTTGACAAGATTTGTCCATAAGCTTTTTTTTAAGAAAACAATTAAATTTAATTTTATAAAACTTGCAAAAATTTTAAATTTTGAAATTTTTTTGTAAGAATTCTCAAATCATTGTAAAGCACACATTCTTGGCTTTCCTGCGTTTGCATTTCTTTTGAGATATTTTTGTTGTCATTTAATTGGTTTCATATATCGCAAAAAATTCACAAATTTTTATGATTTTTATCATTATTTTAATTTTTTTCTGTTTTTTTTTTTTTTTTTTGTCATTCTCAACTTTCCTGTTTTCAAGCTTTAAAACCGATTTATTTTGTCAGCGACGATTACATGCGTGCATTGTACATATTAAACAACAAAAGATTTGAAATTTATTTATTGCAATTTAATTTATAATTTACCAAAATTGTATTGTTGTTATGATTATTATTACCTTCGATTGTTTTATTGTGGTTTTAATTAAAATTTATTGATCGAATGTCTATTACTAATTGTGTAAGTGTGCGTGTTTCAAAAACATGTAAATGTGCCTATGTATCTGCATGAATAAATAAATGAAAAAATTTAAGTCAAAACTGAAACAACTAAAGCTAAAATAATTCATTAGCCCTATGAATAAATTTTATTCAATTGTAATAGATTTTGTTGTATGAGAGAGGGAATAAAAAAAATCAATTAATTATTGGAATGATAAGAGAAAACAAAATTAAGCTCAAAGAAGCATATGATGTGGTATTTGGCATAAAAAGAAGTATGCAGGATTATTTTAATACTTTCTATTTTTTTATTTTTGAAATAAAAAATTCATAAAACATTAAAAAAATTAACAAAGCAAATTAAATTCATGTGAAAGTTGACTTGAATATAAGTCAAAATACATTTAACGTTGAATTGAAGTCACTTTTCAGTCAAGTTGTACTCACGTCAAGTTGAAGTCAAGCTAACGTCAAGTTAAAGTTAAGCAGAAGTCAAGCTGAAGTCAAACAGAAGTCAAACTGAAATCAAACTGAGGTCAAATTGAAGTCAACTTGACTTCAAGTTGACTTCAACTTGACTTCAAGTTGACTTCAACTTGACTTCAAGTTGACTTCAACTTGACTTCAAGTTGACTTCAACTTGACTTCAAGTTGACTTCAACTTGACTTCAAGTTGACTTCAACTTGACTTCAAGTTGACTTCAACTTGACTTCAAGTTGACTTCAACTTGACTTCAAGTTGACTTCAACTTGACTTCAAATTGACTTCAACTTGACTTCAAGTTGACTTCAACTTGACTTCAAGTTGACTTCAATTGGACTTCAAGTTGACTTCAACTTGACTTCAAGTTGACTTCAACTTGACTTCAAGTTGACTTGAAGTCAAGTAGAGTTGAAGGCAAATTTATGTCAGGTTGAAGTCAACTCGAATTAAGATGAAATCAGGTTGAAGTCAAGTTGAAGCCAATTTGAAGTCAAGTTGAATTCAATTGGAAGTCAAGTTGAAGTCAAGTAGAAGTCAAGTTGAAGTCAAGTTAAAGTCAACTTGAAGTCCAATTGAAGTCAACTTGAAGTAGAGTTGAAGTCAAGTTGAAATCAACATGAATTCAGGTTGAAGTCAAATTGAAGTCAGGTTGAAGTCAAGTTGAAGTCAAGTTGAAGTCAAGTTGAAGTCAAGTTGAAGTCAACTTGAAGTAAAGTTGAAGTCAAGTTGAAGTCAAGTTGAAGTCAAGTTGGAGTCAAGTTGAAATCAACATGAATTCAGGTTGAAGTCAAATTGAAGTCAGGTTGAAGTCAAGTTGAAGTCAACTTGAAGTCCAATTGAAGTCAACTTGAAGTAGAGTTGAAGGCAAATTTATGTCAGGTTGAAGTCAACTCGAATTAAGATGAAATCAGGTTGAAGTCAAGTTGAAGCCAATTTGAAGTCAAGTTGAATTCAATTGGAAGTCAAGTTGAAGTCAAGTAGAAGTCAAGTTGAAGTCAAGTTAAAGTCAACTTGAAGTCCAATTGAAGTCAACTTGAAGTAGAGTTGAAGTCAAGTTGAAATCAACATGAATTCAGGTTGAAGTCAAATTGAAGTCAGGTTGAAGTCAAGTTGAAGTCAAGTTGAAGTCAAGTTGAAGTCAAGTTGAAGTCAAGTTGAAGTAAAGTTGAAGTCAAGTTGAAGTCAAGTTGAAGTCAAGTTGAAGTCAAGTTGAAGTCAAGTTGAAGTCAAGTTGAAGTCAAGTTGAAGTTAAGTTGGAGTCAAGTTGAAATCAACATGAATTCAGGTTGAAGTCAAATTGAAGTCAGGTTGAAGTCAAGTTGAAGTCAAGTTGAAGTCAACTTGAATTAAAGTTGAAGTCAAGTTGAAGTCAAGTTGGAGTCAAGTTGAAATCAACATGAATGCAGGTTGAAGTCAAATTGAAGTCAGGTTGAAGTCAAGTTGAAGTCAAGTTGAAGTCAATTTGAAGTCAATTTGAAGTCAAGTTGAAGTCAAGTTGAAGTCAACTTGAAGTCAAGTTGAAGTCAAGTTGAAGTCAAGTTGAAGTCAAGTTAGAGTCAAGTTGAAATCAACATGAATGCAGGTGGAAATCAAATTGAAGTCAGGTTGAAATCAAGTTGAAGTCAAGTTGAAGTCTACTTGAAGTCAAATTGAAGTCAACTTGAAACACGATGAAGTCAAGTTGAAGTCAAGTTGAAGTCAAGTTGAAGTCAAGTTGAAGTCAAGTTGAAGTCAAGTTGAAGTCAAGTTGAAGTCAAGTTGGAGTCAAGTTGAAATCAACATTGAATTCAGGTTGAAGTCAAATTGAAGTCAGGTTGAAGTCAAGTGGAAGCCAATTTGAAGTCAAGTTGAAGTCAACTTGAAGTCAAGTTGAAATCAACATGAAGTCAAGTTGAAGTCAACTTGTAATCAAGTTGAAGTCAACTTGAAGTCAAGTTGAAGTCGACTTGAAGTTAAATTGAAGTCAACTTGAAACACGATGAAGTCAAGTTGAAGTCAAGTTGAAGTCAATTTGAAGTCAAGTTGAAGTCAATTTGAAGGCAAGTTGAAGTCAAGTTGAAGTCAAGTTGAAGTCAAGTTGAAGTCAAGTTGAAGTGAAGTTAAATTGAAGTCAACTTGAAACACGATGAAGTCAAGTTGAAGTCAAGTTGAAGTCAATTTGAAGTCAAGTGGAAGTCAAGTTGAAGGCAAGTTGAAGTCAAGTTGAAGTCAAGTTGAAGTGAAGTTGAAGTGAAGTTGGAGTCAAGTTGAAGTCAGGTTGAAATCAATTTGAAGTCATATAGAAGTCAACATGAAGTCAATTCAAGTCAAGTCATGTGCCTCGATTCAATTGTAAATCAATTTATGCTCAAGTTAAAGTCAATTTTGTATCTATTTTAAGTCAAGTGAAAATCATTTCAAAGTCAATTTGAAGTTTTGCAGAGTCAAGTGCGTATTACTTCAAGTGTATGTGCGTGGCGTGGCAACCAACACTCGTGAACTGCCACATAAGCTCAGCGTAGCTTGATCAATTTTAACTGTGCTAAAAACATTTATCAACATTTCAAGCTGCCTGTTAACATTCATCTATCGACTTCAATTGTTTGACAAAAGCAAAACAAAATACATATATCAATTGCACTAAGTCACTCGTCAATAGACACGCACACCAATTCATTGAAACTTGAGTTTATCATAATAATAATCATAATCAAGATATATTGTCTTAAGCTAGCGAGCAAGGCCAATGGTAACGACGTGTTGACAAGAATGCTCCGAGGAACAACAAAAAACAAAAACTCCATGTTGCTTGCAAGCTATGATGAACATTAACAGTACTTCCGGCAAAAAGATGACAGCACTTCATCAGAATGAACTAAAAAATACATTAAGTACAGAAATATATCAGATGAGCACAACGACAGCCAGACAGTGCCGCATGCTAGACAAATCGTACAATTCAACAGACATTATTAGATTTGCTTATGTTGTGCGTCTTTTGATTGCCAACTTATTTACTTGTCGCACGCAGAAGATTGCACATATATATCATAACAAAGTGGCATTAGAATGGGAGGTGGGGGGAAAACAGAAAGCTCAATTGTACCTAGCTGCTTTTTCAGCTTCTTCAAGGTCACTCATTGATTTGTAGCATATCCTTCGCTTGCCTGCCATGGCTTGAGAGCAAAAATATAACTTACTGATAATTTTTTTTTGCACTCTGCCTTCTGCTAGCTATATATATATTTGCCTTAGCACATATTTCACACTTGCTTAGGCAGGAAATTCGATTTGAAGCGTCAAACTTTTTGTGTAAATATATTTGTATATGTAAATATATTACTGAATATGGCAGGCAAGCTTTGATTGCGCAGGTGTTTGTGTTATGTTGAGAATGTTATAAGTAAGCATTTAAGATATCACAGTTCTGCAGCTGCATAAATAAAATATTTTTTATTTACATTTGTGTAAATTTGCTGCCGATAACTTTGTAGGTCACACCATGGCGTATGCGTAACTTTTAATGCAAAGTCAAACTTAATTTAAAGTAACTCATACGTCAAGGTGAACTTTATGCAATTTCAAGTTGATATATTTATTTGAGTTGAAAATTAAAAAAGTTTTATTGAAGAACTAAAATTTCACACTGATCAGATGTGAATAGATACTTTCAAAATATTTGTGATTGTCTTGATGTCTTTAGATTAAAAATATATTGTTCATACATAAACATTGAACATTTTATAACTTCTCAAATTTTAAATTGATTTCTGTTTATGTGTGTTTGATGAGCTTGAGCACGAATCATAATGTTTTATTTTATCTGAGAAAGTCCTTCAAATATTCTGTGTAAAAGAAAATGTTGATTTTTCCCTCTCTTGGCAGCTCTAAGGGAACATTAATAACTGCTTTTAATGAAATGTTTGAGTTCATTTATATTTGTATGCAATATTATTTTAGAATTAAAAATGTGGCAGACATGAGAGAGTTCTGTTGAATTTTAAGAGATAAATTTCAAAGAAATTGTTTGCTTACATTTTTATTTATATGTAAATTATATGGAAAAGCAAAAACAAGGATTCAAAACAGCTTTGAAATTTGTAAGCATTCATAGAAAGGTATGATTATTTTCCTCTTATCAGTTTTTCGATACTCACATTAAATAAAAATAATGTTTTTATGGTTTTTTTTACAATAATGTCGAGACTAAATTAATACAGAATATATTTTTGGCACTTTGTCAAGACCTTTCTTAGGTTACTGTACAGTTTATATCTGATATGGTTATGTTTGTAAATATACGTTTTTTTTTCACTAAGAATAAAAAATTTAAAAAACTTGGTCTAGTCAGAGGCACGGAAGTTTATACATCAACGAAAGACGTTTGGTGGTGGACGTTGGGATGATGGAACGTATAAAGCATAGCACAGCGTTAATATTGCGAGCTGTAGCCATTACTATGGTCACTACAATTTTTGGTTGTCGTGAGAAAAATATTCTGTTGAAACCAAGCAGCCATATTTTTTTTGGCAATTCTGAACCATACATATTTCTTTTAGTCGTAAATGTTGCTTACAGCTTACTATTTTTGCGATTTAGACAAAACTACTTTAAAAAGATATTTCCAATAGAGTCCACCACATACTTCCAATCATCTTGCATTAACATAACTCGTAGAAATCAGTGAGGAATGTTGGCTTACCGCTAATGCACAGTGTTTTGTATTCAAACTTACCGCAGACCAAAGCAGTTGACCGCTTATCGGTGAGGGATACGCACACGTACAGCTGTCAAGTACACTCAGAAAAAAAAGTACATTAAACAACCGTAAAATTGACATTTTTAGTTGACAAAAGTCGTCCGACATTAAAAAATGTTAAAATTGATATTATCGTAATGTGCTTTTTACATTACGAAACCTACATTTAAAAATGTATAACTGTCACATAATAATGTTATTTTAACACTTAAAATATCAAAAAGTATCAGTAAATTAATGCAGATAAAAAAAAATGTTTTGAAAAATAATTTTCCCCGAGTGGGAATCGAACCTGGGCTCCGGGCATCCAAAGCCACACTCTTAACCTGTGGGCCACGGTCACCTGTATGTCTCAACGGCTCAGCTCTTAAATAAACATTATATCTGCTTGTTGTTGACATCTACATTTATAATGTTAAATGGATATGAAATAATATCAATTGTACAGTAAAAAATGATGAACTAAAAACATTTTAAATGTTATTTTAACATTAATAATTGATATTGCAACGTAAAACATTACATTATCAATTTGATATTTTTCTTATCAATTCTTATACAAATAGATAAATTGTTCTTTTTTGAATTGAAATTATTGAATTGTTTAAGAAGCATTTTTTCCAGACACATACACGCACATTTCTGTATTTATTTATTTCTCCCTTTTCTGGAATAATATCTCAGCGAAAAGTAAATAAAAACTCTAAATCTAACAAGAGCAGCCCACGTAAAATTGTGAAATTGTTTCGTCTTTGAACGTCGATATCTTCGAAACTGTCGAATATATTGTTATTGAATGAGCAAAAATTGAAAGATCTATCTAAATCGGTAGATCAATATAAAAGATATAGCAATATTATCAGAAAAAAAATGATTATCATGTTTTTGCCTAAAACTCAAAAACTCGAGCTGATGGAGAAAAATGGAGTCTATATTTGAAATCAGCAGCCAAAATTCATTCGGTATTGTTTATCGAGATCTCTGCACCTTTCATAAAGCTTAATTTTGTAACTGACAAAATCATATGACAAAATCATCGCAAAATTATCAATAACTTCGTTAATATTTATTTAAATGTCTCTAAGTATATGCAATAATGCGAGTCAATTCAATCGTTCTCAATTCGAACGGAACCATATTTTTAATCGTGGCAGTATAGAAAAACTTCGCTCAGCTGTTTCTACACTGATAGGAAGCGTGGCAAAGATAGCAAACGTTATAGAAATTAGTGGAAAAATGTCATTAGTGTCACATTAGTGTCGCTCTCCTATTTACACTGCCAAATTTTAAGTTCATGAAATAATTGAATTTGAATTAGTTCCATACTAAAAGTGGACTAAAAGTGGCAGTTTTACTTCATGAAATTCGGTTGTGGTAATTTGGTTGGTTTGTTGCAAATATAATTACTAGTACCGCGCTGGGGTCGCAAATCGCCCAATTTTTGTTTGTTTATTTATAGTTGTATAAAATAGTTGGTGCACTCCCTCTCCGCACTCTAATTCATTTAAAAACAGAATTATCAAAATCGGTTGAAAAACACGGGAGAAAATGGTCCTTAACTGTTTTCCCTGCGCCTATTTATATAAAAAGTAAGTTAAGGTAGGCTTGAAAAATTTCAGAATTCCAAACAATTTAGAATTTACTCAAACAAAAATAATTGTATGCAACAAATTATTTGCGCAGTTGATACAATTTTAGCAACTTTAACCTAACATTAATTCACTTCAAAACAACCCTGTTATAAAGGGTGTTTTTTTAAAGCTTGCTGATTTGAAATTTAAATAAAACACATGCCAAATTGTGAAATAGCCAAAAAAATTTTTACTTGGTAGATAATTTCTTGGCATTTAACATTTAAATATAATTTCGGGCATATGACCACCACGACTTTTTTGCACAAAGGGCATTCTGGAGGTCCACTTTTCGACCCAAAAGTCTTTGAGGGCGTATTTCAACATCCATATCTTGAAGATTTGGCAACAAAAATTCATTGATCATGGTTCTGTATCGATTTCTATTCACGGTAATGCGTCGTCCTTCCTCATTTTCAGAGACAAATCGATAAATTAACGTTTTCTTCGACACTGGCCTCAACGACAACAATATTTTCTTCTGTACGCACTCTTCTCATTCTTCTCGGTGGCTTGGAATCCAAAAGAGTGAATATAGACCGAAATTTGGTAATTACGTTCTTTATGGTGGTCTCAGACGGACGATTATGTGCACCATAAAATTCGCGAAGTGCTCCATAAACATTTTTAATTGAACACTGTTTTTGAAAATAAATTTTCACGATTTGGAAGCGTTGTTCTGGAGTTAACCTATTCATGATGATTTGCCAAATAATACTGAGTAGAGACGTCACTTTCAACTGTCAAAACAACTGTCAGACAATAGAGTAATCCATATTGAAAAAAAAACCTCAGAAAAAAACACCCTTTATATCATATATGACAAAAAGTATTACAGATGTATATAATATTTTCATAAGGACTGAATATAGCTGCAATATTTCTAAGAAGTAATTTAACTGATGATGAAATAATTGAAGTAAAAAAACTATTGGATTTTACATTGTTTGTAATTTTTTTTTTGAAAATTTATAAAGTGAAAACTGAAAGTACAATGCACGTATTGTTTTTTTATGGTAAAATTCATTGGCACATAGGTTGCAAAAAAGTTTGGCAGGTTTTCAGTTAAAATTTAGAAGAATAAAATATTTTAAGTGGCAACTTTGGTTTGCATAGCCAAAATCTTAATTGCGCTCATAACAAATCAAAATCAATGTTGCTTGCTCAATGATTTCATATACATGGCATTTTTAAACTAATCGTAAACGTCTTGCAAAAATATAATTATTATAAAGCAAACAATTACGCTAAGGTAGTGACTTCAAGTTTTTTTATTTGTAAGAAAATAAAGCGTCTTTAAAGTTGATTGTTTAAAAAATGGCTGTTAATTTGAGAACATAACGATCTGTTAGTTTATTTTCAATCTCATTTTTTAAAAAAATCGAATTTACTACCTTGACGTAAGTGTTTGCTTTACATATAATTATATTTTGGTTTTTGCAGATGACTACAGATCATGTGATTCTACAAGCAAAATGGTCATACTCTTCTCGCATCGCTTCATAAAAACGTCATCTACACGCAAATGACCTCACGAAACAAAAATAAACAAAATTTTTTTTTATATACTTTAATAATTGTTGAAATCAACAAAAAAACTAGAGTTTAACAATGTCTCTGACCATTTTTTTTAGTATTCTTTCAAAACACGCCTTCAAAATCGCTGATGTATACATAAAAGTACCCTTAAGCTGTGGGCATAACTATTTTTTCCAAATAATGTATTAAAAAAAAAGTATTTGAGAGTTCTTGGGGGGGGTAATTACCCCCTTTACCCCCCCCTTGTATCCGCGCCTGAACACAATACATGTTAACTTAACATTTTCTAATGTAAAATCCACATTTTCTGATTTACATTGGAAATAACATTAAAAAACGTTAATTTTACATGGCAGCTTTTTTCTGAGTGTACAAAAGCTCAAATGTCCGCATGCATAAGTGACGTTTGACACTGGCCTAAAGCGGTTATATATATATGTATTATGTATTGTAGAATTAATTCTATATCCATCACTGAATGTACAAATATAAGTTTATAATAAATTAACTGTCACCACATGCTTCTGACTGTATGTCTGTGTGTACACCTTTGCTTTTCATATTGCGATTGCAATTTTTCCACCTCGCCGCAACATTTCATTTCCGGTATTAACATCAGTTCCGGTTGTGTGAGTATCAATCAAATTTATTCCAATTTTTGTGTTTTTTTATTCAGTCAGTCTTATAAGCTGCCTGCCTGTCACCTAAAGTATTGATTTAAGCTCTATTATAATATATATTTGTACGTTTGCAAGTATGTGTCTTTTATGCTTTAAATACAGCAATTTTGCCTTAAGATATGGTGCAAAATTAATTACTTTTTTACAGCCTACTAAAAAACAACAGATAAAATAAACATTTCTCATTTTCTTGCTGCTGCTCTGCTGCTGCTACTGCTACTAATGCCGCGTTGATGAGCCGCTAAATGAGCTTTCTTTATGTTAGACTTATTTCGCTTCAGGCAAGAACATCAAACTTAAATCCTTTGGAGTTCGCTGTTTCGTAAATTATGCAGAAAACTTGATATAGCGTTGTGTGGCTTAAATTTAAGCTTCATGATTTATTTAAGCTTAAAATTTGTATCTCTGCGCTGAGCTGCACAGTGGCTGAGCCGCATAATGAAAGCAATATTTAAACAAAAATATTAACAAAGATACATCGTAGAGCTCTTTTATTTAATTTGAATGCTGCAATTGGCTATAATATATCAAATATACAGGGTGGGCCAATTACAAATTTTTTTTTTTTAAAAGGCAATAAAATTATGGTTTTATTAATAAGAACAAACATTCATATTTATTATTGAATACAAGGATATTCAAGTTGCTGTCTCGGCTGACTTCGCAGTAATTCATTCTGTCGCTCAAAATTTCCAAGACCTTGTTGATGGTTTTGGGCTGTAGCTCACGGATTGCTTGGATGATATTAGCCTAAAGTTCTTGAATCATTAGCAAATTGTTGGCTTACGGTTCGTTCCTCACAAAAAAGTGACAATGAATCAAATTGTAGCTCCGAAGCGGCCAATCGACAAGACAAGACGGCTGATAGCATTGTGGGTTTGTTTCCACAAATAAATTTATTTTTTATTATATTTAAATTTTAATTTTTTTTTAATTTTATTTTAACATTTATTTTATAAACTTATTTCGTCGAACACAATTTGAATAATGATTTTTAAAAATGAAAATTTTTGATTTATAATATTTGACAATATTTTAATTCTTAGAAAATAGTTTTTTGGATAAATATGAAAGTGTATAATTTGTTAAGTGTGTGTTTTGTATGTTGTGATGTTGGTGTTTATATGTGGTGGTATTGAGTCACCACATTATTCCCCCTCTTTTCTGAAAAATTTTGGTCGTGTTGGCTAATAGGTTAAAGTGTACTTTTTTTGTATTTTTATGTTTAGTTGAATGTGTCTGTGCTGTTTCGGTGTCTAAGGAGGCGGGCTTAAGTCTATCAATGTTAACTGTTATGTTAGTGTTATTTTTACGAATTGTGAAGTATTTCGGTGTTCTCTCAATAACTTCGAAGGGACCATCGTACGGCTCTTGCAGTGTTTTGCGAATCGTGTCGTTGCGGACGAAGACAAAGTTACAAGAACTGAGAGCTCGAGGTATATATTGTTGGAAGTTGGTGCTGTGATGTGCAATGTTTGACTTTTGATCTTCTACGGCCTCTTTAAGTTTGGATAAGGTGTCCGACGAATTAAAGTTCTGACTGCTGTGTATTACTATTTGTTGTGGTAGTCTGAGTGTTTGATTTGTTGGAAAGGTTTTGATAGTGTTGCTGTTCCTGGCTCTAATCTGGCTCTAGTTGATGTCGTAGGTTTTGATGGTGTTGATGTTCATCTCCTGGTTATATTCCAACTTATATGAGGAGATCGAAGAGGCTTAAAATTTTTTTCTTCTGCTTTTTAATTGGCATTAAATTTCTTTTGCCTCCTTCTTGCTTTTTTTGTGGTGCTGTCGTCGTCGTGGGCGTTTGTTTTGCGTCTCCTGGCAGGATCGCCAATTGTGGGTTTGTTTCCACAAATAAATTTATTTTTTATTATATATAAATTTTAATTTTTTTTTAATTTTATTTTAACATTTATTTTATAAACTTATTTCGTCGAACACAATTTGAATAATGATTTTTAAAAATGAAAATTTTTGATTTATAATATTTGACAATATTTTAATTCTTAGAAAATAGTTTTTTGGATAAATATGAAAGTGTATAATTTGTTAAGTGTGTGTTTTGTATGTTGTGATGTTGGTGTTTATATGTGGTGGTATTGAGTCACCACAGCATGATTTGGGAATTTGGTGCAAAAATGATCGGTTATGGTATGGGCTGTGTGCCATTTCGTGCCTTCCTGCATGAACCAGAGGTCGTCCAAATTTCAATTTCGGTTAAAAAAAAGTGGTTAACATGCTTCTGTAACGCCCACCGTTGACAGAAACGTTGTTCCCAGCCTCATTTTCCAAGAAAAATAGTCCAATGATGCCACCACTCTACAATTCACACCAAACTGTTACTCTCTGTGGATGCATTGGCCTCTCAACAATAACGTACCTGCACCCCGAACCCCAGATGTGGCAATTTTATTTATTAGCGCAGTCACCGAGATAAAAATGCGGCTCGTCAGAAAATATGATTTTTCGCTCAAAATAATTGCCCAGTTTAAGCTGTCCTTGGCCCAAACTGCGAAGCGACAACGAAGCGGATGGTCGTGCGCCTTCAATTTCTGTGACAACTGCTCTTTGTTAGTGAATAATTCGTGATCTTTGTGCAGAATTCTCTTGAGGCTAGTGCAGGTAATGTTGAGCTATTGAGTACTATGGCGAGCTGATGTTCGTAAATTGAGTCTCACACTCTCGGCTACAGCAGCGACATTCTCGTCTATGCGCACCATACGATGACGGGAGCCATGCGAGTTATCCACTAGCATACCAGACTTGCGATCTTTTTCCACAAGCTTACATACAGCAGGCTCGATGGGTGCTTTATTTCGGCAAAAATCTCTTTTCAAATAACGCACTGATGGGGCTACACAGCAATCACTTTGGAAATAAGTTTTGGTAATTTTTAGCTTATCTTTATATAACTTCTGCTCGTATTCGTTAAACTTATTTTTTTTTCATTAGTCTTTGGTCTTTGACTTCGTTTGCCTGCGGCTCATTCCTTGATTTTTATCTTCAAAATTCAAAGCATAGGATCTATTTCACTAACAGATACAAATGCTTACCAAGTTTCATCAAAATTGGTTCATTCGTTTTGACGTGAATGAGCCAAATATAGATAATTGAATAAAGCACCCTCTAACGGAAATTTTCTGAAATTAAAATAGCCTCAATTCTGTTTCAGGGTCAAGTAATTTCACGTTCCAAATTTTAATAAAATCGGTCAAGTCATTAAGGAGTTATCGAGTCTTAACAATACACTACGTAAAGCGCCCTCTTGCGAAAGTCTTTGGAATTTTTCATATTTTAAGTTTTATCTTGGGTGCAGTTGAACCTTCATACCAAACATCATTTAAATCGGTACAGGAAGGTTTTAGGAATTATTATGTCTTTAAAACGCACAACTTAAAGCGCCCTTTTGCGGAAGAATTTGAAATTTTTTATAGCCTCTGTTTTATTTTGGCAGTATTTGAGCCTTCGACGAAGGTTGCCATGACGAAGGTGGCCATGACAACCCGTGGTTGGCTTACGTCCTACTTCATTAGCTCAAGCCAGGCGTTTCTGCTTTTTGCGCGCCGTCTCCAATGTCTTTCACCAAATGCGGTGAAGGCTTCCTCGGCCTGGTCAATTCATCGGAGGCATGGTTTTTCCCCTTCGTCACCGACCCTCGGCTTTCGCCACAAACACCTTCTTCGCTGGAGCTTCTACATCCATACGAAAGACATGACCCAGTCAGCGTAGTCGCTGAATTGTTATCAATGTCGTCGTAGAGATCGTACAGTTCATGGTTCATTCGGATGCGATAGGTTCAACTCGAACAGAACCAAAAATTTTGTGAAAAACTATCCTCTCGAGCACCCCAAGAGCTGCTGCATATGTTTGAAATACCAGTCATGCCTTCGCGCTATAGAGAAGTACAAGTATGAAGAGCGTCTTGAATAGTGTTAGTTTTGTCGATCGAGAGAGGGCGCTCTTGAATAGTGTTAGTTTTGTCGATAGTGTTTGTAGTGTTAGTTTTGTCGATCGAGAGAGGGCGCTCTGTAACCTAATTGCTTACTTAGCCCGTTGTAGCACATATAAGTAATTGTTATTCTTCGTTTAATCTCCAGGCTGACATTTTGCTGCTGTTTACCTTGGCGGTGCCAACAACTCACACACCAACAAAAATATCGAAGCCAACATCAAGCTGAACATTAACCACAACATTGATAATCATCAGCGAATCCTTTAAACAAGGTTATAAGTCACTTCTTTAATAATTCTACCAAAAACCTCACTACAACATTTTAGAAATTTGGGTACATTTTTTTTAAGTTCAGTCACTGTGCGCTGACAAGGATTTTGATAACAGATTTCATCAGGATTTGGCTGGTGTGATGAGAATCTTGATAATTTATTACGCAACATTTTTTTTTTAAGTAATTATATGCAAAGCCTAGGATTTGAATTATTTTGATATATGTAGAAGCTAGTGATGTTAAATTATCTCATTAAAAAAATACAACATAACATCAAAGAGAATAAGAAGTCAGTCAATGAAATATTTACATCGAGTTATGCTGAAAGAATATCATTAAATCAAAATTTTTCTTAAAGTAGATCCTGCGGTAGGAGTAACTATTTTATTTTAGAAAATTAGATGAAAAATAAGTCTGTTTTAATTAAATTTCCGTATTCATCTTTATTAACAGTTTTTGCTATTTCATATTTGCCTGTCATAACATGCTTTATATGCCTTGCCCTAACCACCTAACCACCTTGCCTTAAATTAACCAACCGAAAAAAAAAAAAAATCTAATTTCAACGTGTTCATTTATCATGAGCACCTAAAACTATGCTAAGCTTACTTTTCAGCTACAGATTTTATTCAACTCATTTTGTTAGTAAAAGCCAATTTTGTGCTGGTGATAACTAACTTCGCAAAATCCTTTCTTCCCATCCCTGCCATCGCCAAGCTTTCACCAACTCTTGCCCTACCGTCATAAACCTACAAAGTAGCCAATGATGAGTTTAAAGCTAAACACCAAACCAGCAGCAGCCATGTTTAGATGAAGCACACAAAACGGCAACTTAATTGACCACATTAAAAGAAATAGTGGCACAGAAGTAAACAACAACAACAACAACAACAACAACAATACGTTGCCGCACGTTAGAGCAAACAAGTAAATAGTCGAAATAATATAAGAAGTGAACAAACTGTACGCAGAAGATGTTAAAGAAGCGTAACAAAAACAGAACACAAAAGGACAGAACAGACAGATCGCCTTTTAAACCCTTATCAAAGCTTAAGCATCTTACATTCTTTAAGGACAGGCGAAAAAAACCTGCACAACACAAAAATAACAAAGGATCCTATCCTTTTTTTTGTGTTTTTTTTTTTTGTTTTGGTGCCGCCTACTTAACACGTCGCCTACAACAAACAACGTCATGCTACACCCGAAAATAAAAATGTTAAAAAAAAAACACAAATGTTTTTTGCCTGCCTGCCTGCCTTTATTAGCTATGCAAGCAAACAAAAATGTTGAGCTCCTTTTTTTATAGCTCCAAGCAGAGCCATCATCAAATGCATTCTTTGTGCGCGCAACCAAATAAGAAAACAGAACGCCTAAAAGTATGCCATTAAAGCATAGTTAGAGACATTAATTTTTTCCTACATATTTTATGTAGATATTTTTTATTTAATATTTACATATTTTTTTTTTCCTTTTTCTACCATTTTATTGCGGTGCTTGTAGCGCTTTAAGTGATGTATCTGTGGCTGCGTCAAGGTTGTCAGTTAGATAATTCCATTTGGGCTAGAGGATTTGTTTCAAAATAGCCTGCCTCTCGAATTGAAACTTGATTGAATTTAAGCGCTTAATAAGCTCGGTCACTTAATATGTTCTATGCGGCAAGCTATGCCTAAAGGACAGAGCGATAATAAGATATTTTATTTTATTGATGGGATCTTCCTGGGTGTATTTTTTTTTTTTGTTTTTTTTTTTTTGTTTTAGGTAGATTTTTTGAAGTATTTTTAAATTGAAAAGCATTAGTTGAGGATTTTTTTCTGGTGTTCCATACAAAAAAAGGGTCACAAGGTTTTGTCTTACTTTAGTTTCAGGCTTCAGTTAATAGCTTATCGAATTTTCGTTACATAAGCTAAGCCGATTATTGCATCACGTTGGCTAATAATACAACAAGATCTGGTCACAAAATATAATGTCGCTCTTACACGTACATATAAAAAGCTATGCACAGTAATAAAACCATCACTTTGCTTAGTTATTTCAGATCAATCTCGCATATAGAACTTAGATTTTAACTTTTTAAATATCGGATAAGTTATTGGCTGATAATCTGAAAAATGAAAGATATATTATGAAAGAGATGTATCTTAACACAATTTTTCTAAGAGCAAGATCCCAGGACCTCCAGACGTTACCTGTTTTCTGAGTAATAAAATGTGTGGGACGGTGTGGGAAGGCCAATTTTCAGGACCAAAAAATTAAAAGTTAACCATCATTTTTTTACTTGTATTATTAAAGAGAAATATTCAAAAGTATTTTAATTAAAGAGATCCAATTTTTCCCATGTTGCGTTGGCAAGATATCGGGCTACCAAGTTAAAGTTAGTGTTTTGGTCAGTTTTGTTTATTTCTATGAGTATTTTCTCTTTCCAATTTCCATTTCTAAGAATAATTGTGCAATTGAACTCTTATGCAACACTTTTGCTACAACAACAACTTACCGCAAAATAAATACAAAAGAGCAAACAAATATCAATTAACTATATTTATTAAAAAAGTAAAATTTTGATTTGCTTTTAATGATATTCTGAGGTAACGTCACGCCAGACAAAAAAGCATTTAGTACTATTTTTTTCTACGCAGACGTTCAAAAGTGAGTGAAATTTAGCATTTTAATAAAGTTAAGTAAATTTTATAAAAAAATCGTGAAGAAGAGAAACAGTAAATTGTATATTAAATTTGAAAAGTGAGTAACGTCACGCCAAATTGCTCGAAGTTTGCCTGATTTCGTTACTGAATTTGGTTGCAGGTATTTTAGTGGAATTCTTTTTCAACTTCTCATGGTCGATGGGGTAGGAGTTAAAAAAATATAATATACTAGCGGATGTTACCCGGTGTTACTCGGCGTTGTGCCTTGAGCACAGGAAAAGTACGATTTTTAAAACTCTCATTTTAACATGTTTTAAATTATCATTATATTTTTTTAATTTTAAAAATTATCGTTTAATTAATTTAATTTCCGTAAAACAGTACCTGCCAGTCATATTTAAAAAAAAAATTACATCTTCAACTTCTAGATCTGACATCTGGGTTCTGAGAACAATGATATCGAAAAAGTTATTTCGAGAACAATGCGAGAAGTTTCTCTTAGCATGCATTTAATATGGATTTTAATCTCAAAAAAAAAATTCTAATTTTAAAAAATCCTTTCAACTTCGGTTTTGGTCGGTACTGTTGGGTTTATTGTATATATTTATATAGCTTCTGCTCGTATTCGTTAAACTTCTTTTTCTTCATTAGTCTTTGGTTCTTGACTTCGTTTGCCTTGATTTCTTGATTTTTGTCGAAAGAACTTTAAGAATCATAGGATCTATTTTAGTAACAGATACAAATGTTTACCAAGTTTCATCAAAATCGGTTCATCCGTTTTGACGTGAATGAGCCAGACTTTAGTTGATTAGTTGACATTAGTTGATTGAATAAAGCCCACTCCTACTGAAGTTTTTGAAATTTAAGTAGTCTCAATTCCGTTGCAGGTTCAAGTTATTTCACGTATCAAATTTAAGTAAAATTGGTCAAGTCATTTGAGAGTTATTGAGTCTTAAAAATGCACTACTTAAAGCGCCCTCTTGCGGAAATCTTTGGAATTTTTATAGCCTATGTTATATCTTGGGCCAAGTTGAGCCTTCATATCAAATTTCATTGAAACAGGTCCAGGTATTTAGGAGTCATTATAGAGTGCCATGCCCACATATTTCCACCCACTTTTTAACACCCCCTATGACCTTCCTCTCTATGAAACGTACGTGGTGTCCAAATTTCAGCACATTCGGATATACGGTGCGCGAGCCTATACGGAACAGACAGACAGACAGACAAACAGACAGACAGACAGACAAATATTTGATTTTTATATTAGATAAAAGCTAATCTTTATGTTTTATTTGCGTCACATATTTTTTAAACAAATTTTAACTTAAAATGCTCGGATGGAAATTTAAGTAACGTAACGCCAGTAACGTCACGCCAGTTGACTTAGCCTAATAAAAAACAACCGAGAAAAGATTTTTTAGTTTGATAACTAGCAAAATAAGCTTAGATTACTTTAAATTTTGCCAAATAAAGTTTTGTATAAAAAGTCTTGCCCAATTCGCAGAGTTTTGCAAATTTTGTTATCTAAGTCAAAAACCACTTCTGTTTTTTGTAACGTCACGCCAGTGCATATTTTTGCTTATATCTTTTAATTCTTAAAGTCGATTGTTATAATTTTTTTACTTAATATAGTGCTACTTTATTACTACGCAAATATAAAAAAAAAGTTTTTAAAATTTAGACTTCTTCATTCTTTTTTTTTAATTTTTTCGTACAAAACGTTCATAACGCCAGTTTGGAAATGCTCAGAGAACAATGATACCCATGAAACTACACTATGAAAAGACTATATAGCAGACTTTTATCCTATAAAAAAATAACTATAACTAAATTGCTGTTACAAGGGCGACTCAATAATAAAGTCGAGGTTCAGGCAGCGCAGCAAGCAGAACAAACTGATAGTTCTCTGATGTGAGGGTGGCTAAAAAGCTTACAGATAGCAAATTTCAAGCAGCACAGCAAGTAGGGGTAGAACTATTTATTTGCGAGGGTAGACGAAAAATAGTAATTATTATTATTACTATAACATTTTATTTTTATTATTATTACTATAACATGATTCCGTAAAATGCGAGTGCGAAACGCTTGAGTTTTTCAAAAATTTGAGAGCATATTTTTAGGCACTTTTGTTTTATGATTTATTGAAACTTTTTAAAATTTTTATATTTTTTTTTTTTAATTTTAAGATTTTTAGTTTTACAAAAGACTTTTAAACATATTTTGTCGTACCTACTACGGTTTATGTTTTACTTTTAGTATTTTATAAATATTTGGAACTAAAAATTGTTTTTCGAATAATTTAAATGTGCACAAATTTGTTCTAATTGAGCTTAAAGTAAATCATTACTTCATGTTTTTTTCCTTTACTTAAACCGGGCCTGTAATTATTGACGGGAAAGAACTAGTTACTATAACATAATTCCCTAAAATGTGAGTGTGGAACGCTTGATATTTTTTTTTAATTCTATAGCATATTTTTAGGCATTTTTGTTTTGTGACTTATTGAAACTTTAAAAATTTTTTATATATTTTTCATTTGGAAATTTTCAGTTTTACAAAAATTTGTTATACTTATTTCGTCGTGCCTGGAAATATAATTCTAATTCTACTATATTTCTATTTTTGCTTTAAGGTATTTTATAAATATTTGACATTAAAAATTTTGTTTGCACAGTTTTAAATCGAACATTAATTATTTTAGAAAATTAATATTTCATGTTTTCTCTTTATTTAAACCCGGCCCGTCATTTTTGACGGGGAAGAAAAAAACGCTTGCATTTATTGAAAAATTTCATAGTATATCTTTAGGCATTTTTTGCTGTATGATTTATTGTTACAAAAATCATACAAAAAAAAAAAATATTCATAGAACTTCAAAAACTTTTTATATTAATTTTTATTTTGAAATTTTTAGTTTTACAAAAAATGTTTAACCTTATTTCGTCGTACCTTCTATAGTTTCCATTTTACTTTAAGGTATTTTAAAAATATTTAGAACTAAAAATTGAATAGTTGGCCATCGTTGATTTCTAATTCGGCTGAAAGAAAATCAATATTTCATGTTTTTTATAATCTAAACCTGAAAGGTCAGGATATATTAACTTTGTGCAAACATTTGTAACGCATAGAACGAAGCGAGTCCAGTATAGAAAAGTAGATATATTCTTGATCAGGGTCACCTCGTATATCGAGCAATCCATGTCCTTCCGTCCGTCTGTCCGTCTGTGTGTTGTCCGTATACACAGGATAAGAAGAAGGAGTTCAGATAATTAAATAAAACTTGGTGCACATGGTCACATGAACCAAAGGATCTGCACTATTGAATATTTTTGGAATCTGCCCACGGACACGACTACCTCCCATACAACGCGAAATTAATAATTAACCTACAACAATAAAATAAGGTACTTAGGCATTTTATAACAAACAAAAAGTCTTTGAAAAATGGGTCAAATGGGCCCATCTCCCATACAATCAAAAATTTAAAACTCAAAAAATAAGCTCATGTTTACAGATTTAATATTTGCAACGTAAGTATTTTATATCAAAACAAAGACGTGTTCGAAAAATGGGTGTCATCCGCCCACGGACACGTCCACCTCACATACAATAAGCACATATAGGGATAAAATTTGGTACGTATTATGTATTTTATATTAAACCAAAGACGTCTTCGAAGAATGGATGTCATCAGCCCATGGCCACGCCCACCTACCATACAACCCAAAAATTAAAAACTCAACAAATAAGCTTATGTTTAACCTACAGAGATAAATTCCTACGTATGTTTTCTATAGCAGGTCAAAGACGTTCTTGAAAAATGGACGTCATCCACCCACACAGACACGCCCATCTCCCATACAAACAAACAATTTAAAATTGCATAAATAAGTTTATGTTTGTCTTACGGAGATAAAATTTAATACATATCTATATTAAAACAAAGTACAGATGTTTTTGAAAAATGGGCGTCATCCAATGAAGGACATGTCTACCTCCGATGTAACCCAAAACATTGAAAACTCCATAAATAAGCTTATGTTTAACCTATAGAGATAAAATTTTTTGTTTGAAATTTCGTACGTTTGTTTTTTATAGCAAAACTAGGATGTGCTAAAAACTTGGGCGTAATCCATCCGCGAATACGCCCACCTCTCATACAACCCACAATAGCGAAAAGTTAATAAAGACATTAACATGTGAGCTACAAGAATAGAACTTGGTATGTGTAAAATTCTTCATCAAAATTGAAATGTTTTTAATAATTGGGAAAAAGGAGGTTTAGGATATTTCATATTCGGCCTAGACCGGCTTAAGACTTTTTTACTTGTTTTTGAATAATTTTGCAGTGTCGACGGCTTCTCTGAAACTCAAGTGAGTCGCACACAAATTATAAGACGTAGTTCATAATTCCATGAGGCAGATTTTGACGATAATTAGATATTGCTTAATTTCAATTTTATGTTTTACTCCATCCTAATAAACATGTACATTAGTTTACAACAATAAAAAAAAATTGAGTTTCGTTTAGCCTTTTCCATAAAAGAGATCCCTCTTAATAAATATACCACTTCACTTCAACTGCCTTCAAGTCATGTTCTTTCAGCGTTTTATAAAAGCTTTAATTAGGTGAACTCACACAACCTCTACTATTAATTATGCGAACCACCTTTCTTTCCTGTGGTGTGCTAAAGACTTGCTTACCGCTATGCCGCTTAAAGCGCCACCATTAAAATATGTCAAAATATGTCCATCATTAAACGTACTCGTTGGGGCTTTGAACGTGGAAAACGTTGGAATTAATTAAAGGACCGCAAGCTGTGCGTCATAATAAAATGCCGTTTAGCAAGTGTTGGTTTGTTTGTTTTGATTTTTTTTTTTTTCCTTTTTCTTACAACAAAACCAAGTTTTTCTGGCATTTTCTCTTTTTGGCATTTTCAATCAAATTGAGTGCATGATTTGTTGGTGTTTTAATAAAAACAGCAACCAAGATATACATAAAAGCGCCAAAATACGCACACGCGCCAACAAATACTTATGCACGCACAGACCGGAAGCATTTGAATAACACTTACCACGTGTAGTCAACAACGTGTTCGTTTCCTGTGTTGTCCTTTAAAGCTTTTAAATAAATAATATAAGACGAGTTTTTTTGACTCTTTTTGTTTTTTGACCAACTGATTAGTTTTTCATATGTATTATTTTTGTAGATTTTGTTGCCGCAGCAGTTTATGTTAATTTTTTGTAATTTGGCTAATGTTGCTTGTTGACATTTCTAATGCGTTTGCGCGCGTGTGTGTATATGTTTGTGATAGCGTGCGTGCTAAAGATTAATTAGTTCTGGCAAGCAAAGCCATTCATATTCATTGATTGTTGATGTTGTCACTTCTTAAATGTCGCACTATATCAATTTCTGTTATGGTAGATGGAAAATCATACATCTTAAACAACTGTTTAAATATGTAAGTTGTACCATAGAAAAAATGAATAATTGCTTAAGAGAAAACATAAAATTTTATAATTTTCATAATTTCTCATGACATGAAATAAGCCCTACATTTATTGTTTTATTATCAAAACATTATGTGCTGCATTGCAGCTTATGTTAGCTATCATGTGCTGCCTGTAAAAATGCATTTCTTCAAAGCTTGTGATTTGCATGAGCTGGTGCTTTTTTAAAAAGTTGCAACTAGCTGCAACTTTCAGTTTTTTCTTCAAAAATTCGCTTATTGTGCTGTAATGTGCTTGAACTGTGCTATAATTTTCCGTAGAAATAGTTGAAATTTATAAATATTTTCGAATTTTTGGAGTGTAAACGCAGTTTTGTTAAATGAAACAGATACACTTTGAAAAAAACATGCTTTTGTTCAAAAAATTATGAAAAAAATAAAATTCACATAGTATTTATTTTGCAGTTTACAGCACAACTTGAGCACATTACAGCACAAGTCATAATTTACTTGAAAACTGCACCAATTTATATAAATTTTAAAATAATTATTCATTTTTATTTTTATTTTGGCACATGATAGCACATTTTGGGCACATTATAGCACATACAATTATTTTGCTATAAATCAAAAGTTGTAGCACTTACCTCATACATCGCATATTGCCTGTTGTACATGAAATTTCTTTATAAAAACTAAGTTTATATTTTCACAAATTCTTATATTCAGAAATCTAAAACTTGCAAATATTTAAAAATTTATTAAAAGTTGCTTATGCCGGATACAACTGCTGATATTTCCTGAAAACTACAAGGACATGAAAATTGCAAATGAATCTATGATCTGTCAGCAACATGTGGTTTCATTTTTTACCAACTTTAAATAAATAACTCTTGAACTTTTGCAGCCTGTAGCATTTTGGCAGTATTTTCTGTTATTTAATTTGCTGCATGATTTCAACACTTTCTCAGTTAAGCTGACACGATTTATGCGCAGATTATCTTTAATAATGTTTACTTTTAACTGTTGCACCCACACAGCACATCCTGTTGTCTGTTGAAATCTCAGCAACACTTGGATGTTTGTTATTTTTGAAATTGAAATATTCATAATCAAAACAAACGCAATGCATATAAAATATTAAACAAAGAAAATAACAAAACAACTAAGCAAGGCAAGAAACAAAAAATTATTTAATTAGCTGGAATTATAAAAGTTTTTCATTCATGGCAAAAAATAAATTAATTTTAATGCTTTCAACAGAAGCAAAACTTTTTTGGCTGTTTGGTTTTTTGGCATTGTTTTTTTTTGTTTTTTTTTTCTAAAATGACCTTGGTTTTTTTTTTATAACCACTCAATTTGCATAAAAGCGACCAACTTCATTCAAGCGTTTCAACTTCATGAAAGGACAACATTTGCTGTTCAGCAACAACACACAAACAACAACATCAGCTAGGCACATTTACACAGGGTTCTATACATTGTTTTCTTTTTGCTTTCTATAGAAAAAACATAACAACAACAGCACCAGTTACTGCCAGCCGCAAGAGTGCTATTATAGTAAAAGCGTCATCATCATCGTCATCGCTGTGTGTATTGATGGCTGAGGTTGTTGCTGCTGCTGCTGCCATAATTGGCCTAACAACAAGTTTAACAAAACAATAACAGTTAAAATGAAAAACTCTCTTACTAACAAGTAAAATTAAAAGCGGTTAGCGGTATCGCCGCATTCCTTAATTGCCAACAACAAGACATACAAATATGTTGTTGTTTTTGCTGCAATTTGTTGGCAACAATCGCGGCGCGCTAGTGGGTGCAAAATCCTTAAAGTTTATCAATTTTGTATATTCCGGCTGCTGTATTGTTTTTAGTTGTTGTCGACCTTTTGTTGCGATCGAGTGCTGCGTGACGGCAGTGTTGAGGTCAAGTAAAAAATGGTTCAGGTCAGGAAGCCAAAATGTACTAACATGCCAAATCTGTCAAAAATGCAAATGATGTATTAGACGATTTCGAATTTTATCACGCAAATTTTCTCCCAAAATTTGCGACATTTTCATAATTCTTCTTGGGCATTTTTTCATAATACTTCATTTAGAAAATGACTTGCGTATGATTCGACTCATAAAACTAGATGTTCCTCCTGTTTTTCAATTTATACGACTTATCACTTAAATTGTGGCTTTAACTCATGTGTGATGGCAATCCTCGGGGTACAATTGTACCCCATCTCACTTTTAACACAACTAATAGCAGAACAGCAGCGAAAAGAGTACGTTCTCGTTCGCCATTGTCACTGACAGAAATTTAATAGTATTATCCTTTTTTGTTTTATTTGATAATTTTTTTATAAATAAAGGCATCCATTTATTTAGTTTGGATTTGAATTCAGACTTTTTTTCATATAATTGCACGGGGGTAGAATTGTACCCCACAGACGGTTAAAGTATTGTTTTACCATGGACGGATGTAGGGCTCAGATACTATAATTTTCATTAGAAGCAAAGAAATTCGTTGCCTTGTTGATTGAGCGTGTTAAACGTTCAGTTTTTATAAAAATTCAGTCGGGTTCGAAACCAAATGAAACAAAATTTTTTTTTAAACATCAATGTTAATTTAATTAATAATTTTGTGCAACTCAACTGTCTTGCTGAAGTTTTGCATTAAAGGAAAATATATATAAAAAAGTATATTTCTGCCCAAATTGTATGACATTTTTTGAGGTTAACAGTTCTTAAATATGTTTTTTACCATTAAATTATCGTTACCAACATCTCAGTGGAAGTGTGCTTGACTGGCATTGGAGACCGAGGGTTCATGTCCTGATTGTGTTAGTATCGAGATGTTAATTTCATTATTGAAATTCCGGCTTTATGTCTCATAAGCTGCTTGAATAGAAATAACCTCCGAAATAAGTTTTCACTTGCATCTCAAATAATGTTGTCTTATAAATATTTAATATTTTATTTTTATTTAAAAAAAAATAATTATTTAAAATTAAAAACACAAATTTTGCTGCTTTCGTCGGGGATTGAACCTAGGTAGTTGTGAGTCTACTGGAAATTCAAGCAAGCTCGGCCAAATTCGAATTTCGAAAATTATGATTCAATTTCAATAAAAATGTGTGTGTTCGTAGCAAAATTATATAATTTTAGAATTTAAGTGAATTTAAGAACCACGGATCATAAGAAAACTGATATTGTGCTGCAATGTGGTCAAGCTGTGCTATAATGTTCCGTAAAAATATTGGAAATTTATAAATTTTTTTCAAAGTATAGAAGTAAAAGAAATTTTAAAACTAGAAGTAAATATCGTGTGTTTTTTTATATTGAATTAAAATTAAAATCAGTTTTAAGCAGGCACCGTACCGGTTATGGTTTTTATCGAAAAAGTTACATATTAACTGTTTTCTTTTAACTTTTATTTTTTCCGTCAAAAATAAAAGTTATTTTGTGCCTTATATTTTTTCGGGAAAATATGTCAGTTACTTTTGAATTTTATTTTATCGGTCAAAAATAGCAGTTATTTTTTGCCTTTTATTTTTTCGGACAAAAATATCAGGCAATTTGTATTTTCTCAAAGGCCGTTTTACCGACTTAAACACTATTGATATCATTATTTTCGTCTCATCGGTGCGCACATTTTACACATGGTATCAATAATTTTTTAACCGGTCAAGCGGTCTTGTTAAGCGGTTGTTTGTTAAGTCACAAGCGAATGGATTGCCCTTTAACTCCCCTCAATATGAAGGGTGTAGATATTGCGGAGTCAGCCACTTTTGATGTTCTGGGCATATCGATTCAATCCGACCTTCGTTGGAATGATCATATTTTCGATGTGTCGAAAGAAGAGGCCAAGTGCCTAGGTTTCTTAAAACGGTGCAAAAATTATTTCACTTCAACTGATCTTCGCACTATCTATACCTCATATATTAGGCCGAAAATGGAGTACAATTCGCACATTTGGGCAGGGACTTCAAGATATTATTTGGAGCTTCTGGATCGAATTCAACGCCATGCGATATATTTGATTGGGGATGATAACGTTTCTTCATCTCTCAATTCTCTTGGTCATCGACGCAATGTTGGGTCAATAAGCCTGTTATACAGATACTACCATGGGAAGTGTTCAAGGGAGGTACACTACCTGACTCCACCAGCTCGAGTATTTACTAGGTCCACTCGGGCAGCTCACTTAGCCCATCCCTACAGTATTGCCTGATTGCCTGGTTGCCCAACAGAACATCGCATTACCGTGATAGTTCGTTCTTCAGTCGCAAAATAAAATTGTGGAATGATCTCCCTGCAGATGTGTTTCCTGGCAGTTTTGACCTGTGTAAATTCAAAACAAATGTTCACCGTCACTTCTCCATCTTTCCACCCTCCAACTAGCCTATTACCCGTCTTCCGAATCAACACAATGCTTTCACATTAATAGGGGGCATCCCCTGAGCGTTGGTTCAAGCTAAAAAAAAAAAAAAAAAATATTGGAAATTTATAAATTTTTTCGAATTATGCTATAATTTTATATACTGTAAGTATGTGTAAATACAGTATTTTAAGATTAACATATTTTAAGGTGTAAATAGAATTATTAGTGCATTTAGCCTTGTACGCAACTCCACAACCTATGCGAACTACAACAAGCTTTCGGTTTCTTTTGTAATAAACTTAAAATTAAGAGCTACTTTGTAAAAACAAATGATAGATTTTCTCTAAAAAATAACGAAAAACTTAAATTTAAATATTATTTATATAAGAGATTGCAGCACAACTCGAACACATTGCAGCACAAGTCATAATTTACTTGAAAAGTGCACCAACTTATAAAACTTAGAACATAAACAAACATTTTTATTTTCATTTTGGCACATGATAGCACATATTGGGCACATTGTAGCACATCTTTTATTTTTAGCTATAAATCAAAAATTGCTATTTTAATCAAAATGTATGCGTTCCTAGCAAAATAATATTATTTTAGAACTTAGTGCAAGTAACCACGAATCATGCGATAAGTCATATGACATAAGTTTTGTTTCAAAGCAAAGTATAAAAAAAAAAAAAAACAAATTGGCCATTTCAGCCCTTGAAAGGACTTTGACCGAGCTTCTTAGGATCGATTGTGTTGTGTGTGTTATTAAATTTTTGCACACAATTGACCGAGAACTGGACCTACATGTTTTATGCCGACTCCGAACGGCTAAAGTTCATGTTCTCAAGAAGCTTTACATGGCATTATTTACTCTCTGAGGTTTGCCATTGTCTGCAGAGAGGTGGTGACCGATCAGAAAAATTTTTTATTGAAAAAACTTTTCGCCACGGCTGGGGATCGAACCCGGGCTCCAAGCATGCTAAGCCACACACTTAACCTGCATGCCACGGTCACCAGCAAAGCAAAGTATACTTTGTGCATAAATTGTGTGCAAAATTTTTTTATGCTTGCGTTCTCCGTCCACGCTGAACCAAAATGTACACAATAATAATGACTTTTAGCATGATATCCCTGAAACGCATTCATTAATTCCATGATCCAGAAACCAATTACATGAGTGACATGAACTATTCATGAAATCGGCGTACAAAATACACAAAAAAAAAGAAAAAATTCAAGTGAAACACGAATCATTCATAATTTTTGTGAATAAAATTCATAAAATTTATGGAAAATTACGAGAAGAGCAAGAAAAGCACAGTTTCGTTTTCACATACAAGGAATATGTGAACTTCTTTATGACTTAAGTGACCAAAATTCATATAATCCATGCACAAATACAAGGGCAGCAGGAATATTTCATAAGAGTCAAATATGCATGTAACTTAATAATTATACAAAGTAATTATACAATGGAAGCGTGAACTTCTTTATGCATTTAGCGACCAAAATTCATATTTTCTAGGTAGCTACATCAAGACGGGACGGTCTTCACCCAAAAAAAACTGATGAACTGAGTGAAGATAGCAGGTGCACATGAGAGTATTAAAGGCTTTTTTAAGATGGCAGCATTAGTGGTAAATCGAATAGGACAATGTTGCAAGCAACTTCATTTTGAAGCCGAAATAGTGTGACGTCAAAAAAAGTGACTATTTGTCGCAAAAGTTGCAGAAACGAGCTACAGAGGTCAATTCTTCGAAAAAGTTCCAACTCGACCAAGTCATGCACTAAATTAACCGCCGCCGTGCACAATAAAGTGTCTTAAGCCACAATTTCGAACACATTGCAACGCTCCAACCATTTAAATTACCAAAAATTATGAAAGCACCCCATCTTTTGCTACAGCACAAGCAGCCGCGTCTTCAGTTTCCAGCAGAACATCTATACAGCAATTGGGGCACAGAAAGTTATTGCTACTGTCCTTAAAATTGTCTGCCTGAGCCTATTTATTGCAAAGGTTATTTTTTTCAACAAAGAAAAAATTTACTTTTGATGGATATCGAATTTTTCATTTTCACTTAACTCCAAAAGCATCGAGAATGATGCTTGTGATGAACACAAAAAATTTTATTATTAATTTCTTATGCTGTAGTTCTGCTTTATTCAACAATTTCAAATATTGCAAATCTTTCGAAATAAGTTCTTCAAAAAAAGATGAAAGTTCCAAGCTACAATAAATCTTCATTACTGTAACTGTATCATGTTTGCAATTTATTTAAACCTTTTTTGCGCTTGTTGACAAGAGCATGTTTTTTTTATCTTGTCTGAACTCGCTTTGAAGAGTTCATTGCCATTTTCTATTTTTTGCGTTTTTTTATCAGTTTTTTTAAACTCACGCACGTTGCTCTGAACTGAATTCCCTAATTGGATTAAAAAGATGAACACAACACGACAACACTGCTTCGCAGAGCTTGTCAGAAGCAGCTTTATAATACATAACTTTAAGTCAATGACATGCGACAGTTAAGCAAAGTAAACTTTATTAATTTTTTTTTTTTTTTGTCACTTTTGATTGATGACGGATTTAATTGAATTTTATTTTTATTTTTTTTTATTTAAGGGATGGGAAAATGTGCTTATTCAATTAGTTTAGAATAGAAGAACATGATAGTGGTATAAGAAAATAGATTGAAAAAATATTTTTTAATGCTTTTATGTTTTGTGAGTATAAATATGAGGCTCATATGAACAATGGAGATTTAATATTTAGAAAAAAATTATCGCCCGCATAAGCGTGCGAAGATTTTAAAATTAAATTCATATAATATCGAGCAAACAGCATTTCCTAGAATAAAAGTGACATAATATAAAAACACAACAATAGCGAAATGAAATGTTAACAATATGAAAAACAATGAAAAGCCTTTGTTTGCACACAAAGCTAGAAAGAGATATATTTGCACAGCATTCTCATCCTTTGATATCTAAGGATATCAATGTATTATGTTATAAGAAGAAAAATGTTATGGTGCATCGATTCTGACAATGGCTAAGAGCAGAAAAACACACGCTTAGATAAGCTTCTAAAACCCAGAGAACTTCAGACGAAGTTTTGGTGAAAAGTAATAGTTTTGCGAATGTTTTTAGATGAATATTTTTATAAAATGTTTAAAGAATTTAATTTTCGTTAAAAAAATAATTAAAATGATTTATTTTTATATAAAAATAAAATTTAGCATTAACGAGTTCGCACAAAAATTTAATATAATAAATTTTTCTTACATTTTAGCAGTTTTTAGTAAACAAACAAGCATAATTTTTGTTATTTTTATGAACTCATCTATGAGCGGAGAAAAGTAATACTTTTGAAGGGATTTTAGTACAACTAATAATTAAAAATTATTCATTTGTAGCCTTCTTCCCTTACTTTTCTACCCGTTATCGTTCAACATAAATTGAAATAAATTACTATTTGTTCTTTTAATAACATTGCATTTTATTTTAATTTAATTTTAATGCCATTAAAAATATTACTACTGCACTGCAGTAAATACCACGATAGAATTATGTTTCCTCTGCTGGGTTGCCTGTGTGTTTGTATGCGTGACCTGAAGTATTCTCAGTTGATGTGGTTAGCCTAGGGCACATATCCACAAATGATGCATTTTTTCTCAGTTGAACTGATTGTTGTGGTTTTCTTCGCTTCAATAACGTTGGCAGCAAACAATTTGTTGCAACAACTCAGAGGTGTGTGAGTGTTTGTATAGGAATGTGTTAGTTTGTTTGTGTGCATAGTTTGGTGACAAATGCCGTTGCCTGATAGCAGCTGATAACGTGTTATTTATATTGTGTTGCTGTAGTTGTTGCATCCATGCAATATTCTTATTGTGCTAAAATGCAGGTTTTTAGTCACACAGCCACACACACACACACACAAATACACTGACATAATATTTATACAACACCACAAAATCCATGTTTTGTGGCAACATAGAATTTTCGTTTGCTGACAATGTTATTCTGTATTTATTTATTTTTTTCTAAATATTTACTGTGTATTTGTCTGTTTTTGTTGTTTGCTTATTTTACATATTCCATACTTTTTCGCAAACATTGCTGTGTTTGTGTCTTGTTCTGGTTCTTGTACTCTTGTCAAGAGCATTCTTCAAATTGTGTGTTTTATCTGGTTGGCAACACTGTCAGCAGCCAATTAAACTTATTTAATGACGAATAAAAATAAATCAAACACACGTACTTTTGTTCCTGAAGCTCAAATATAGGTAGGTTGTACGGGAGGTATGTGTTTCCAAGGGGCGTGGATGTGTCCATAAGCGGATAAGGCAAAAATTTGTACACATCTTAATTTTGATGTGAGATACAGGCATACGAAGTTTGCCATCGGTAGCTGAAATATCCACATCGATATTTGCTTACATCGTCATCGACATCAACAACGAAATCGTCATCGTCATCGATATCAACAAGGTCATCGACATCGTCATTGACATCGTCATTGCCATCGTCAATTCCATTATCATTGACATCGACATCTACATCGACATCGACATCGACATCGACATCGACATCGACATCGACATCGACATCGACATCGACATCGACATCGACATCGACATCGACATTGACATCGACATCGACATTGACATCGACATCGACATTGACATCGACATCGACATCGACATCGACATCAAAATCAAAATCAACATCAACATCGACATCGACATCGACATCGACATGGACATCAACATCGACATCGACATCGACATCGACATCAACATCAACATCGACATCGACATCGACATCGACATCGACATCGACATCGACATCGACATCGACATTGACATCGACATCGACATTGACATCGACATCGACATTGACATTGACATCGACATCGACATCGACATCGACATCGACATCGACATCGACATCGACATCGACATTGACATTGACATTGACATCGACATCGACATCGACATCAACATCAACATCGACATCGACATCGACATCGACATCAACATCAACATCGACATCGACATCGACATCGACATCGACATCGACATCGACATCGACATCGATATCGACATCGACATCGACATCGACATCGACATCGACATCAACATCAACATCAACATCGACATCAATACGACATCAACATCGACATTGACATTGACATCGACATCGACATCGACATCGACATTGACATCGACATGGACATCGACATCGACATCGACATCGACATCGACATCGACATCGACATCGACATCGACATCGACATTGACATCGACATGGACATCGACATCGACATCGACATCGACATCGACATCGACATCGACATCGACATCAACATCGACATGGACATCAACATCGACATCGACATCGACATCGACATCGACATCGACATCGACATCGACATCGACATCGACATCAACATCAACATCGACATCAATACGACATCGACATCGACATCGACATTGACATCGACATCGACATTGACATCGACATCGACATCGACATTGACATCGACATGGACATCGACATCGACATTGACATCAACAACAACATCGACATCGACATCGACATCGACATCGACATCGACATCGACATCGACATCGACATCAACATCAACATCGACACCGACACCGATGACATCAAAATTTACTTCGATATCGACAATGACATCGTCATCGACATGGACATCGACATCGACATCGACATCGACATAGGCATCGGCATCAAAATCGACTTCAACATGGACATCGATATCGACATCGACATTGACATCGGCAACGTTCAACAATAAGGACATCGACATCAAAATCTACTTCGACATATTGATATCGATATCGACATCGACATCGACATCAATATCAACATGATTATCAAAATCAACTTTGTCTCTTAAAAAAAATTTGATTAAAATGCAATGAAGGTAATCTTTTAAATCTTCTGTATTTAAATTAATTGAAAATAAATTGACAAATAAAAAAAACAACCAAGCACGTACTTTCGTGTCACAAAGTGACAGTACTTTCAAAGTAATTTATGCAAAATGAAAAAAAAAGGGGCGGGTACACAATACACAATTGTATTTTGCAAAATTACAAGCAACAAATTAATTTCAATTAATAGACTTTTACTCGTTTTATATTTTTAAAAATGTAATATTGTTGTGTCGAAAATTCTGTATTTAATGAAACACGTTTTGGTATTCCAATGCAGACAAGTACGAGTTGGCATTTGAATATGTATAAGTCGACAGCACGTACATAGTACATATGCATGCGTTCTTGCGTATGTGTGTTACTTTCTACGTAGAGCAATTTTTTTATTTTATCTTCTGTTTGAATGAGCAAAATTTTAAAATTGATTTTAACGTATTTGCGAACGTCTGGCAAACGTGTTTGAAAAGCATTTTAAAATTTATTTTGAGCTTGTTTTGTTGTTATGTGATGCTCGTTTAAATTGTGTTGCCCGCCAAAATCGTGTTTTGTTTGAAAATATCAACATTTCTTAAATAAATGTTCAATCTTGATTTTATGCAACGTGATTGATACTCTTCGACGTTCGCTGTAAACATTTATTTCCGTTTTTGCGCCATTTTCATTTAAAAATTTTTTATATATATTTTTTTCACACAAACTGTGAATTTTTTAAGCGGCCTTTCTATTTTGTTGCTGTTGTTATTGGTTGTTGTTTTGTTTTTTTTTGCTTTCAAAATGTTCATTAATCTAACTAATGCAGAAGCATCTATAACGTCTGTGAACTCGAGTCGAGTTTGACAGGCATGTGTTTGTTTGTATTTTTTTTTTTTTTTGTTTTTATCCGACAGACAATCTACATAAATGTGATTGATTTGACACCATTATTGCAAAAATTTAAATTTAAATTGAAAACAATCAAATATGGCTGACAGTTTTTGTTTTCGTTAAAAATATTGTAAAATGCATATTTTAAATTTTTTAAATGCCTTGACTGTAGTTTTGGGAATTGTGACATATTGTTGAGTTTTGTTGAGTTTTGATTTTAAAAATAATTTTCATTTTAATTGTATTCTTATGTTTTCTGTTATAACTTCGAAACATTTCATGTTTGAAATTAATCTTAAACTTACAAGGTTTATATATTATGCAGTAGGTACTATTTTTACGTACGCATGTAGAGTAAATAAATATAACTAAATAACATTTCTTACTGTTTTCAAACACAAAAATCAATAATTTCGTCGGAAACTAAAATATAACTTTACAATGAATTATATTAAATAAGACATAATTTGAAAATAATACATGTACATATGAACATACATGCATCTACATATTCCTTAACTGACGCACGTAAACTTTATAACAAGCTTCTACATACATAATAGAATAGCATAAATACATACATCTAAACCGAAACCAAACCAACGTCATGAAATAGGAATAACACGAATTCAAGGATACTTATATTCTAAAAAAAAAAAAAATATCCCCATGGGACCGCATAAGCAGGCGGCAAAAACAAAAACAATAAAACTAAATACGCAAATCTTAATCTATAAATACTGGGAAGAAATAATTATTAAGAAACCACTGTTAAGGTTATCCGTGGCAAGTGACAGTCATCAACAATAGCAATCTGTAATCAACGTATACACAGTATAACGTAGGTAAACAGTGTGCAGTGGCTCGCGAAATAAAGTGTTTTAGGGGTTTTCTTCAAATTCGTAGCAAAATTCTCAACTAATACGCGATATTAATACACGATAAATGCATGATATTTCCATGGAATTAATTATGAAGTCCTCTGATTATGTTTTATACATCAGAGGTCTCTAACATAAGTAGAATATAAGTTATTTCTGACTCTTTACACCAATTCCGCTTTTTCATCAACTTAAATAAATAACGGAATAAAGGATTAAGTCTATATACTTGTTGTATTGCGCAGATGTCTCAAATCACTGTGACAAGCTGACTGAACTCATTCAGCAGTTCAATTCACTCATAGCATACTAATGTGGGACCGATATTGAATCTTTCTTGGCACCCTTAACGGTCACACATAAAGTGATTAAAGTCATCCTGAACTCAGAGGTGATTTCATATTACCTTTAACAACACTTAGAATATCAAGAAACAAAGACTAACAACAGAAAAAGAACACTGAACAAAAAAGTACACAATAATTATGAATTTTTACATGATCTGCATGAATTGCATTCATGAATTTTGGTGCTTTGACAAATTACATGAGTCACATAAACAATTCATGGCATTATTGTACAAAATATTCAAAAGAAAAAACAGGAGAACATGACTATTTCATAAGCCTAGTGCTTAAAGTTCATAAATTGTGTGTGTACAAGATACATGAACCAAAAAAAATTGTGTTAATGCCATGAAAAAATACAAGGGAAACATAAATTATTCATAATTTTTGTCAATAAAATTCAAGTACAATGAAATTCATGCACAAAAATACACAAATCTCATGTACAAATATAAATTCCACGTGAACTATGTTATGAGTTAAGTAACCAGCAAGAATAGTCCATTAATTTTAACAAGAATTCCTTTAATAGATAAGAAAAATTTTTGTGAAATTTTCAATTCTATGGTAATCATCATTAACCCTAGAAATATTTTCAATCGCCTGAAAATCGAATCACTATAGCTCGTAACATGACTACTCCCGACGATTTTATAAATAGGGTAAAGTTCCGTAAGTTGAACAGGCCCATAAGTTAAACACAATGTATTTAGGATATTTCTGACGATGGCAACACTGGTATTTCGACTGTAATGTTCTTTTGTTTCGTAGATTGTAAACCAATTTTCAAGTGGTTAAAAAGCAAATGGACACATAACTCACAGATACAACAAACATAGTGTTAAAAATTGTGAATTTGTGAAAAATTTTGAATGTGAAGTGACCGATTTTGAGTCGTTGCTGAATTCAAAGGAAGTCATGTTTTTAAATATAAAAACGTTTCTTTTATGGGCGGAGCCACACTCCTTTTCTAATACCCGCTCTAGTTTTCGAGTATTTTCCAGTATTAGAATATCACCAAATAGTTACTCTAAACAGAATTTATTTTTCTGTGTCTAGTCTTTCTTTAACTTCTATTTCCAAAGCGATTCAATTTAAAAAATGTGCCTTATATGTGACTTTTACTTCCATAACTATTCTGTATCGAAATTTTGAATTATTTGAGCGGATCTACGCCACATTTTCCAATACCCGTGTGAGTTTTATAAATGAAAGACCTGACCTCATAATTTACGTCATACTGAGTTTGATTGTTTTACGTCATTTAGTTCCAAATCTATTCGAAATCAAAAAAAAAATATCAAAAACTTTGATTGTTTGGGTGGTGCCACGCTCCTTTTACAAAAGTTGCTCAAATTTGCCAGTCGAAAGGCACGACTAAATAGTAACTTCGTACCGGATTCATTGATGTGTGACTTTTAGGTCGAAAGTGAAACCGAAAATTTGTGTTCTGGAAAAAGTGCCACGCCCCTCACAGGTAGGAGGATGAAAAATACCTAACGACCTATTCTCATACCTACCAAATGTACAAAATTTCATTAAAATTAGTCAAGCTGTTTCGGAGAAGTTCAAACACTAACACCGTGACACGAGATATAATTTAAAAAAAAATGAGAAAAAATAAACTTTGGTAATCAAACATTTTTGTTTGGAGTTTCATGTTTTTTTTTTGTGATTTTGATGGGGTGTTCAACTTAAGGACAAAAAAAATGTTTTTCTCAATTGAAGGCTCTCCAGAAGAATGGTCATTATTTTTCTGTTTTTAACACTGAGCTAAAAAGCAAATTAAAATCAAAGAAAACCACTTCGATTCAAATATTTTTCGGAACAATTTGGCACCAAACACGAAAATATTCAATTCGAAGTGATTCCACTTGTGAATGTAAGAGTGAAGTGCATTCATCATAATTTTGAATTTTATCTACTTCTAATTGAATATCAAAATGTTTTCAATTTTGATTTAAAGGTTTTCCAGGTGAACTTAAAGACGATTTTTCCCTGAGTGAAAGTAATCCAATCAGTTCAGCAAAATTGTAGTTATTGACATGTTCTTTCGAACTGTATATTAGCACGCGAAATTTATTTATTGGATATAAGTTATGGCCAAAAAAGCTAGAGGTTTTCAATTACGGACCTCTCCCCGATTGGTAGATATAGCTTCTTTTCTCCTTGCTCTGTTCTCTTCTTTCTTACTCACTGACTGCCGGTTGATTCAATATATTCTTCAAGCCAAGCATGATACTTCACTATCAAAGCATTTACAATACCGATATATAATGATTAATGGAAAGTTGGTGATTCTAAGTGCGAACACGCCCGTTTTAGTATATTTTTTTAAGGCATGCAGTCAAACTGAATTTGCCAAATTTATTCTTATACGACTAAAATCGTCGGAAAGAGAGCAATTACTCAAAAGTAATTTACTTGAGTAAATTGCTTTTTGAACAAGTACTCAAAAAAGTCTACGACCAAGATTTCATCTCAATCTTTCGACCCAGTGTTAAAATTTTAATGATATCTTAAAAAGTGGGCGTAGCTACAACTTGACCGCGCCCATTTGTATGACAGTTTCCGACAATAAGCATACAAACTAAATTATTTAGGCGACCAAAACCGTCTCAAATATTTCAATTTTAATTATTTGTGGGCGGTAAAATGGGGTGTGGCGAAAATTTCTTATTCTATGTTTCAACTGTGGTACTCAGTTTTCAGCTCAGCTTTCTAATAGAAAAAGAATTTTCGAAAAAGTGCCAGTGGTATTCAAGCTTTGCAGTGTCGAAGATACGTGATAACTCTGTTATATAATTGTATAGATTAATTTTATATGTTGTTTTTTCGGCCTTTTAATGAATTATTTATTTAACTTAATTTGAGCTTTGGCCGTATACTTATCCAAAACGAAATTAAAAGTTTGTTTTGTTATTTTAAGAAAATTTTTATTTTTATTTTCCGATATTTCGGCCCGCTTTGCTGGCCATCTTCAGGGTTTTTAGAAAAAAAGTTTTACAGAACACAAACGACTGTTGTCGTTACCGGTCTATCGTCAACTGTTTTTTTGTTTTGCATTTTATTAAATGTTTATAAATATGTGCACAATTGTCAGTGTCTGTTTTGTAGTTTAATCTTTCTGGTGTATTAATGATGTGCATCATTTCGAGTGTATATCTTCTTATGTAGTTTGTTTCTTGTTGTAATATTTTAGTTTTTTCAAAGTGTAGTGTATGTCCCTTTTGCAAGCAGTGGGCCGCGAGAGCTGTCTTTTGTTCGCTTTTAGATTTAAGATCTGATTTGTGTGATGAGATGCGTGTTTTCAATTTTGATTTGGTAGTGCCCACATATTGTTTTCCACAATAGTTTGTTCCATCGCCTTTACATTCTATTTTGTAAATAAGATTACATTTGTCCATTTCTTCAATTTTGCTTTTCGTCTTACTGTGAAACTGTCTTAAAGTGTTGTGTGACTTTGGAGCTAATTGGTGAGTATTTTTGTTGTATATGTCAGATTTGTTTAGTTTTTCCGTGAAGCCGTGTAGATATGTTACTTTTTTGTATATTTTTGGATCTAAATTTTGTCTGGTGTTCGTAGTGGTTTGATTTGTATTATCTTTTAGTAAGCGTGAAATTGTTCCTTTCGGAAAATCGTTCATGGTAAGTATCTGTCGTATGCGTATAATGTTATCTTTATGAAAGACAACATCGCTAGTATTGAGGACTCTGCTTATGAAGTTTTTCGCTGTATTTATGATTGTTTTCTTTGAATGTTTAGAATGGAAGTTGATAAGTCTTCCCGACGCAGTGGGTTTTTGGAACCAATTTGTTTTTAGTGTGTTGTTAATTATCGTTACAAGAACATCAAGATATGGCAACTTCCTCTCTTGCTCTATTTCCATAGTGAATTTTATGTGTGTATTGCATTTGCTTAGTGTGCTCAGTGTCTTGTCTATAATGTCAGTTCTGACTATCGCAAAGATATCATCGACATATTTAGTTAGCAACCTGGGTTTCTGTTCGCTGTTTTCCATGAATTTATCTAAAATCTGTTTCATCACTATGTCTGCGATGATTGGTGAGATAGGTGATCCCATCGGCATGCCTTTCAATTGACCATAAATTGTATTGTTAAATTTGAAGTAGTTATTTTCCTTTATACAAAATTTTTTTTTTTCCTAACTGCCATGAAAAATACAAGAAAAACATGAATCATTCACAATTTTTGTGAATAAAACTCTTAAAATGCATGTACAATAACCCAATAAACCACATAGCGTATTCGGTTTAGTTTCGAATTAGTAATGAAACCGAGAACTCGGATTAGATATCTCGTATTCGATTCGAATTCGAAACGAATTCGCAATCTCGTAAATAATATAAATTTTTATATATCTGCAATTAATCATCGCAACATTGATTTTTTTGTTTTTAAATTCCCTTCAGATTTTTTTAAAAAATAGAGAAAAAACCCCAAAAAAAATACTGATAAATTTTTTTGTCTGAGCTGGGAGTCGAACCCACTTCCTCAAACGCTTGTTTTCATAATCAAGCAAATTACATAGCCTTAAAACAGCAAGTGCGATAGGCTAGTGGATAACGTAGGAGACTGGCATCCGGGGAACGTGGGTACGAATCCTGAACATGTAATTTTTTTTTTTTTTTATAACAATAATAATCTTATAATCTTTTATCATAATAATCGATTTGCGGAAGATACGAATATGTTAAAAAAATTTAATTTAAAAAAAAAATTGCCAAAATTATTCGAAAACGATTTGCTAATGTTAAAATTCTCGCTTCGGTAGTTATTCGATTATGATAAAAAATCTCGTTTCGAGAATGAAATGTGCATCTCTCCCGCCATTGGGTTCATTAGCAAAACATTTTCGAACTTCGTTTTGCAAATAAATATCCGAGATCTCGGATTCACCTCGAATTCGAGGCAAATTCGTTTGGTTTATTGGGAACATGGAGAACAAGTAGAGTTCATGAATTAGCTCACAAAATTGTATGAATCTCATGTACTAATGCAAGGGAAACGTGAACTTCTTTGGTTTGACTCAAAAATTAAATAAAAGCAAAACAAAATTAAAAAAATAAGGCTTTCCTAAGATTCTTTAGATGAATTTCAAAAAGTTTAATCAGCCCAATTATGACACATTTTCTCCTGGGAGTTATAAATGGGAGTTCCGTTTTTAAGACAAAGTTAAAATACTTTTTGGAAATTTTTATGCTATTTTGTTCATCAACCGCCAATATTTATGAGTGTAAAATAAGAAACTGAGATATCTTTATCTGCTATCTTAAAACCAGGAAATCTCATTTACAACTCCCGGGAGAAAATATTTCATGATTGGGCTGAATATTTTTTCCTATTTTTTAAAGAGTTAATGAAGTTTCATAATAATTTATTCAAGGAAAATATTTTTATGTCTGCAACCAATTAATATTTATAAGTAGAAGTTATTGTGAATACTATTTCATTGTGAATACTATTGTCATTGATAGCTTCCTTTATGTCCTTTATCATTATTTACTTCAAGCTTTATATTAAAAATTTGTATGTAACTATATGAATGGGGAACAGTTATCCCCCAACATCCGTGACTTGCAGAGTCAATAACAAATGTTACGAGCACCACGTGCTGGGCAAGCTACAAACTATGTAAAAATAACCAAACATACACATTCACACACACATACACTAATGCTATAAAACTGTTATTGGCAGACAAACGTTAAGACACACCACCAGGAGTTCAAAAGAAAAAAACGTGAGCACCGACAATGTTAAGAAAATGTCTTGTTGACAAATTATAGTTAGACTGACGCAGCATCGGGATTTGACATGAAGGTCTGGAATTGCAGCTCGCTCCTGCTGTCACTTGCCATAATCATATACATAATGCCAAGTGACGCCATCAATAAAAGGCCAAGTTAAGCTCTGTTATCTGTAACAGCTAAATGGTTAAGACAGATAGATATTGAAATATTTGCAAAATTTTTGTTAAAACAAATATTTTAAGAAATAAAATGTTTGAGTAAAGACTGGATGATCTTTTAATCAAAAAGGATTTAAGAAGGAATTTTTTGCATTTTGTGGGAAGGAAAGATGAATCGAATGGAAAGTAACTCAAACATATTGATAAAACAGAAGTTCAATTGTAGACGCAGATAAAAAAGATTTTTGGCAGAAAAAATTGTGCTCAAAAAGTGTTCCTTCTGGCACAATTTACTGTTACATTCTATCAATAGAAATATTACTAGCTTGCTTCAAAATGAAAAATTAAAATTGTACAACTATTTTGTTGAAATGAATATTTAATTCAACGCGATGGGAAAAATTTCATAAGTAAACATTAACGATAAAACAGTTAAACAAGCCCACAAGCACATTCACAAATATTCACCCACATGCTGAACGCTCTTTTGGGTTGGAGAGTGGTAAAAAAAACTTTACATATCATATATTTTTTTAAAAATAAATATTGTTAATGCTTTTACATAACTTTAATGGCAACCACAAAAACCCGCTCATATTCCCTGTCAAGCCCACCAAAACGCAATAACCAAAAATTTTAACAAAGCCCAACGGCAAAGAATTTCATGTCATAAATTTTATATTCACATTCGGCATGTTACAAATTGGAAACTTTGACAACGCATTTATCAGCAGCAGGGCCGACTGCCATCGTAGAATACCACCGTTGTTGTGGGTTGCAACGCATTTTTGGTATGTTTTGGTTTTTTCGCTTGCGTTCGTTATTATCTGATATATTAAGAAGATAAAAAAAAAAGCACACAATAATTTACCCACTGAACCACAAACATTTTTTGTTAAAATTCAAGAAATTCGCAACGTTTTACGCTTGATTTTTTTCCATTTATAATTATTTTTTTTAAATTTTAATTTCTAGATATGCTACATTAGTTATAATTTTGGTCTAGAAAATTATCAGCAAAGATTCACAATTTACTTAAAAACATAAACTTTTTGTTTACTGGGTATATTTTACATATTTTTTTTTTTTTTTTTGTGTATTGAACCCATCTTTTTGTTGTTCTCCTTCAAAAGAAAAAAAAATTTTCTTTATTTACGTCAACGTGTACTTGAGACATTTTGTCATATTTGAAATGTACGTAATGTTAACAGTTAAAATGTCGGTAAATGAAATTCTTATGCTAAGTAAAGTGAATATTTCAATTTAATAAGGAATTTGTCATCTTGGGCACTAATGAAATTTTAAAATTGCCATCTTTTTGCGCTGATGGCAGAATCCAGTCTGCTATTATTTTTGGCAGAGTACGAGGGTTGCCTTTAAAGTGTTGCACTTGGGCGGCACTAAACCTTTTCAAAATTTGACAGTTACATGCAAAAATTTGACATTCCACATTTGGGTATTAGTGGGACTAAATTGGTTTTAGACGATTAAGGGTAGTGGGACGTCTTTGTTTTCGTAACAGGTAGCATAACATGAATCTGTTTTATCTGTCTTTGACCAAAGTTAGTAAACCCCGACAATAGATGTCAGCGAACGCGGCGCATTCAAGCAAATGATCGACAGTTTTTTCAAGAAAAACAGTCTAAACAAGTAAAGAAAGTCTAAAGTTGGTCTAGGCCGACTATGAAATACCCTAAGCCCACTTTTCAAAAAAAAAAAAAAAATTTATTGTAAATGGGCGTGTCCGTGGGCGGATGAAGTCCATTTTTCCAAACCATCTTTGTCTTGTCATAAAAAACATACGTGCCAAATTTTAGCTCTGTAGGTTAAACACATGCTTATTTATTGCGTTTTCAATTTTTGGGTTGTATGGGAGGTGGGCGTGTCCGTGAGCGGATGACGTCCATTTTTCAAAGACATCTTTGTGTTGGTATAAAACACACACATACCAAATTTTGTTGTTGTAGACTTATTATGAGCTGAGTTATGCAGTTTTAAATTTTTGCGTTGTATGGGAGGTAGGCGTGTCCGTGGGCGGATTCCAAAAATATTCAATAGTGCAGATCCTTGGGTACATGTGACTATGTGTACCAAGTTTCATCCAATTATCTCAACTCCTTCTTCTTATCCTGTGTATACAGACAACACACAGACGGACGGACGGACGGACGGACGGACGGACGGACATAGATAGCTCGACTCACGTGGTGACGCTGATCAAGAATATATATACTTTTCTATACCGGACTCGCTTCGTTCTATGCGTTACAAACGTTTGCACAAAGTTAATATACCCTGACCTTTCAGGTTTAGGGTATAAAAAAGCGGACGGGTCACATTCAAGCAAATGATCGACAGTTTTTTCACAAAATACGCTCTAAGATAAGTATTTTTGAGCACTCAAAGCACCTGGCAACCAATGTCTTCTTTTTGGTATCTCATATTAAGATAAAATACGTGGCGATAGTTTTTCTACATCCGAACAGGCTGTTGAGACCTTCAAACATGTAATTGCGATGGTACCAACATCAAAGTTGCAAAACCTTTTCGAAAATTGCTTTAAAGGAGGGTAAAAATGATTAATGGAGAATATTTTGAAAAACAATAAAACCATTTTCAATACTGCCGTCATAAGGAGGAGTGCCGTATCTACATATTTTAAAATTCTAAGATAGACGCCTTCTAATAATGTATCACTAGTTCATCGAAACTGGGAAGATTTTTTTTATATTTTTGATAAATCGGAATAGTAGAATCCGGCACAAAACCAATCATAACATTATTTTGCCATTCGTATCAAAAATGCAGAAACTGCAGAGGAAAAATTGTAGTTGCCGCGTTTATGCTCTATTTTGTAAGTAGGAAAATGTTTGTTTTGTACATTTTGATTTTATATGAATAAAAAATCATTCAATATATTAAAAATGTTTTTTTTTTTCATGTCAATCAGAACACAGGTAAAATGTAGTATCTACAGATATAAAGGAAAACAGTCGTAGCTGCCTGTAGATACCGCTTTTTTTTTGCTCTGTTTTTGTAGATACTGCTTTTAAGCTCAGTATGACAGCTATTTTTTGTGTAGGTACCATGATGTAATAACTCCAAGGTAGTATTGACGTTTCTGTTGGAAACGGACTTCTGTCAAAAAATATAACAAGAAAGAGAGCGCTCACAATCCGTCATTGCATACAATTAATTTTCACTGGTCACATTCAGCGTACTCAACAGTTGGCAACTGTTAAGTCAAAACTTGATGCACATAAATATGAACTTGCGCATTAAAATTCATTAAAGAATAGAAAATTTTTTCTTTATCTATAAAATGTCCATTGATATTTGATACAAAGCTTGACATTTCACAAACTTGACAACTTTTTTTAAACTTCAATACCGATAACAGCGCTCTCCGATGTGTTACTGTCACAACAATTAGCACAGCTGAATGCAGCCAACGCATATAACAACGAACAGCTGTTTTTGACAAGAGTTCGTTTACTTGTACCTGAGAGAAGCAACACTTGTCAATACTACCTGGTAAAATTATTATATCATGGAAGGTACGACAATTTTTGTGTAGATACGACAGTTTAAGTCAATATTATTGGTATTTAAGCAAAAAATTCGGTGTTTTTATTTTTCAATATTAAAGACGAAGGATGACTGACTAAGCAAATACAATAAAATCAATTTTGATTTTCATGCTAGATACGGCACTTTTCCAAAATGTATTTATGTATTTATGACGGCATTTACGACGGCAGAATACCAAACCACTGTTTTTTCTGCTATAGAATAAAAAAATATGGGATTTCTTTGTAGTTTCAAATATGGCCAACAAATATATTTCAAAATGACATGAGTTATTTAAATCCAGTCATTATTTCAGAAGTGCTTCAGTGCACAACATTGCAATTGCAAAATTTTTTCTAAATGGAAGAGCCTAAAATTGTTTCCCAAACTTAAAAAAGTAATAGCATAAAAGTATGCTCTGATTTTTTTAATTTCTTATAGGTCAGTAACTTATATAGACTTATTTATTGTTGTTTTTTTGATTACTACCTTAATATATAAAAGACATGCGTCATGCTCCGTGCCCTAAATTGCCCAAACTGTTCATAACTGTTATTGATTGCATTGCTTTTTAAAACCTATTTAGCCTGAAGCAGAACCTGTTTCGCTCATACTGTGCATAATTGTTTATTGCTAAGCCATTTAAATTCTGTTTAGCCTGAACCAGAACCTGTTCTAAAAATATACATTGGATATCTTAGTACATGAAGACTATCTTAGTTCATTTTCTTCAACTGCTACACATCAAACTGTACTTAATTATGTCTTAAGTCCTATCCCACAACTGAACCAGAACCTGTTTAGCCTGAAAAACATATAAGCTATACAGTAAACTGTATCTTTTTATATAAAACACAAGTGCCAAAACAAAACTAAAAACAAATAGAAATAAATTAATCTTATTGTAATGGCCGATGTGAGATTTAAAAGGATTTCGTGACTTAATACAAAAAAATTTATTTTAATATTTACGAGACAACCGTTAGTTATGCTTCGCACCTAATATCGCTTAAATTGTGATTATTTTTCGCTATTACAGTAATTCTCAAACTTATTAGCATAAAATATCCAAAAAGGTTTTGTCAGCCTAAAAGTATGTGCAGAAAATTTAATTGATATAAACTGATGCGTATAAGTCAAATAATTATTTTAACGTATCATAAATATAAAGTGAATTTAAGCACAAAAATAGGAAAAAATTAAAAAAAGGCAGGGTTAAGGTAGAAAAATCATGATTTTGAACCCACTTTACTCCACTAGGACGTATGAGAACGTTGTGGATTACTGATAAATTTATATGCTCTTATTTCTTCCAAGAAACATATTTGGTTTTTCACAACTTGAAATAAGCAGTTGTATTCATATTTTCGTCGTATTCACATTGTTTTTGTTTTCTATTTGAAAGATAAATCAAACGTAGGAGCTCAACAAACGTTTGTTTTTTTTTTCATATAGAAAACAAAAACAATTTGAATACGACTTGAATTCAACTGAACTGAACTGTGCATATCAAGTTGTGAAAAACCTAATTGTCAGAAAGCAGTGAATGGTATGAAACTTTTTTGTCGTATATTAAGAAAGAACATATAAGAGTAGAAGCCAATGAAAGTAATAGTTTCCTTTGAAGAATTTCTCTAAAATTACTTTTCTGATGAAATAGAAGATAAGATACAAATGAAAAATAAAATTTAAAATTTATAAAAAAATTTGTACCTCATGTGGTTGTATAACTACTGGTCACTGGATGGAGTGGTTGAAATCGTTTTGTATCAACATGTTCAGTTCTAGTATACCAAAATGCCTAGAAATACCTAACCTGGAATACATATCAATTTTCAGTTTATATAAGAAGTGAAATTTTGACTTCATGGGGGATAATTTTTATCATCATATTAAGTTTAAGTGCACCAAAATACCTAATGGTGACCGTGGCATGCAGATTAAGTGTGTGGCTTAGCATGCTCGGAGCCCGAGTTCGATCCCCAGCCACGGCAAAAAGTTTTTTTCAATAAAAAATTTTTCTGATCGGTCACCACCTCTCTGCAGACAATGGCAAATCTTAGAGAGTAAATAATGCCATGTAAAGCTTCTTGAGAACATGAACTTTAGCCGTTCGGAGTCGGCATAAAACACGTAGGTTCAGTTTTCGGTCAATTGTGTGCAAATATTTAATAACACACCCAACACAATTGATCATAAGAAGCTCGGTCAAAGTCCTTTCAAGGGACAAGGGACAATTTGCTCTGTTTTGTTTCAAGGTCTCTTATTCGTGACGCTAGGCTTACGTTTTCAATTCATATGAAAATTTTCAAAAAATGATAGCCGCTAGCGAGAATTAAACCCTGACCATCGTTGCTCAAGAGTCGGAATCTATACCTTTACGCCACGTAGGCAAATGATAAACCGGCAAACAAAATGTAATTAAAACTGAACGCGTATTATTCTGTCGGTAACATTAATTTTCATCCGAAAAGTATGCACGGAAAATTTATTTCTTTAAGCTTCAAACGAAAATATTTAGGCATAGAGATACATCCAGCGGAAAAAATTCTACTGCCTGTTCGCCGCATAATGAGCTTAAAGCTTAATTTGGTTCATTGGTTGTGATCAAAAACTTGACAGATGATGCAAAAAACAGTTAATTCATTATAATAATAAAAGCAAAAAGTGTTAAAAGTGCAATATTTCAGACTGCCGAGAATAGTTTTTGCCAGCCAAAAAACGTCTCAAAGCTAAGAAAAATAGCTTAAACAAGAGCAGAACGTGTTCGTGAATATAAAGTGCGAATTAGAGCTCTTAAGAATGCAGCCGCAGCTGGGTCTGCAACTTATCATGAAGGTAAGGTGATTGCAACATTGGCAGACTTCCAAAATGCATTTTAACGAAGTATCAGTGTATTTTGGTGATTCTATAACGAACCAATCCACAGAAAAACACACTCAGCCATCATCTCAACAAATTTTTATAGCCAACCAAGTTGATACACTCAACAATGAACGTTCGCTTACGAGGCCCTCACTCAACATAGCGGAGGCTCTTTCAACGAGTACTATGCAAATGCAATCTAGCATTCAAAAAGTGACAATGTTGAGAAGACATTCGAAAGCAACTAAAACACTGACTGAACTAAAACAAGGACCGAAATTATTTTTCAAATGAAAAAAATTGTTGAAAGACTTTTTCAAATATACCATTATGTTACAAATGTCCTCAGCTTCACGAATATTAAGTACCTTTTAATTTACCTGATTCTTTATAACTTAAAATTTAAGTGTTATTTTTTGCCTTGTATTTTTTCGAGAAAAAATAAAGGTTACTTTTGACTTTTATTTTATCGGTCAAAAATAGCAGGTTTTTTGTGACTTTAATTTTTTTCGGTCAAAAATATCAAGTAATTTGTGTTTTTTTGAGAGGCCGCTTGACAGATTGAACTGTTGACACCATGTGTAAAATGTCTCACCGATGAGATGAAAATAATGGCATCAAAATTTTTTTAGTCGGTAAAATGACTTGAACAAATATAAATTACCTGATATTTTTGACCGAAAAAATAAATAACTGTTATTTTTGACCGATAAAATAAGTCAAAAGTTACTGTTATTTTTGCCCAAAAAACTTTAAGGCACAAAATAACTTTTATTTTTGTCGGAAAAAATAAAAATTAAGAGATAAAAGTTAATATGTGACACTTTCGACAAAAACCATAGCCGGTATGGTCCCTGGATGCAAATATTGAATCAACTGATTACACTGTGCGACAATTTAAGGCCCAATTGGAATAACCTCAAATATCGCAATGGTTTATAGTAGTACATGGTCTATATATTATGCCCTCATACTCAGTTTTATCGGATTAGGTCAAATAAGAGAGAAATTCAAGGTCAAATTTCACCTTTAAGTCACAAATTTTTTCTGATAACTCTTAAACTAAATTCAAATCCTGTGTAGTAACTGTCTCTTAGTATTTGCAATGGATGGTTCTTAACATTTTGAGATCATATTTTGCTCAAAAGGTTACGTAAGGGGGTTAATTTTTTCTTCGAAAACAGGGCTTTTTTCAAAATAAAAAGATATTTTCAACAGTTCAGTTACTTTGTATTTGTCTTTTAAAATAATCAGATTTTGCTGAATTTTTGCATACACCTTAAGTAAAATAAAATAACCCACCTCTGAAAAGATCACAACAATTACATCTGCGCATCCAAAGATATTCGGATTCAAAGATTACCAATGATGGTAACTTCGTTAATGTAAACCCTAGAGTAAAATCATTCAGATGAAAATTAAAGACCCAACAATTTTCTTCAAAACTGTTCTTAACATCTTTACCGAAAGAGTAACGGTTTTAAAGATATGAGCGTAAATATGTTATTTGAACATACATGAAAAAATTAAAACGGTTAAAATAAAAATTATTTTTATTTCTATTTCTTCCCAAGATCAAAATTTTTCATACATGTTGTAATTACATATTTACGCGTATATCTTTAAAACGGTAACTCTTTCGGTGAAGATGTTAAGAACAGTTTTGAAGAAAATTGTTGGGTCTTTAATTTTCATCTGAATGATTTTACTCTAGGGATTACGTTAACGAAGTTACCATCTTTGGTAATCTTTGAATCCGAATATCTTTGGATGCGCACATGTAACTGTTGTGATCTTTTCAGAGGTGGGTTACTTTATTTTACTTAAGGTGTATGCAAAAATTCAGCAAAATCTGATTGTTTTTGAAGATAAATACAAAGTAACTGAACTATTGAACATTTTTTTTATTTTAAAAAAGGCCTGTTTTCAAAGAAAAAATTAACCCCCTTACGTAACCTTTTGAGCAAAAAATGGTCTCAAAATATAAAGAACCATCCATTGCAAATATTTATATGCAGTTACTACACATCATTTGACTTTACTTTAAGAGTTATTAGAAAAAATTTGTGACTTAAAGGTGAAATTTGACCTTGAATTTCTCTCTTATTTGACCTAATCTGATAAAACTGAGTATGAGGGAGTAATAAATAGACCATGCACTACTAGAAACCATTGAGTTATTTGAAGTTATTTTTTCGTGTCGCACTGTGTTATTATTCCATTTCGTATTGATTGATTTTCTTTTCAGATACTTTCTCTCTCTATTTCACACTAAAATCTCTTTTATTTCTTACTGTTAAAGAAGTTTCACTTCTGCCACGTGTTCGTTAATACACGCGAGTTTTTTTTTGCATAACATATCTAAACATACTTTTTATTTTAATTTTCTTTATATAAATTATGTCAACATTGGTAACAGCCTTAATGAAATATGATTAAAATTTTGGTAACTCGAAGGCAAATTCTAATTTTTTATATATTAGTTTTATTTCAGAAACATTTTGTGAGTATTTAACATTGTTAAAATCTGCAATTAAATAAATTTTAGTTGGTAGTGGTATTTTTTTAAAAATCGAGTGATATATGAGGGTTAAACGTCATGATGAACCAATCGTACATTTTCTAATAAGATTACTAATAAGACGGTACAAACTTGTATTTGTTATTTGTTGAAATTAAGTGTTCAATTAAGATGTTATAAATTTTTGTGTTTTGGGTAACACTTAAATATTGATCCGATTCAGCTCATTTTCAGTAAAGATTTTATTTGCAACACCACAAAGTTTTGTGTTTTCAGCTCAAAAAGTTGCCCAATGCAGTCAATATTTTTATAAAAATTTTTATTATGAATAAAAAAATAAGTTTTATGGTTAATATAACTTAAATAAATTCTTTATGTAAACAGCAACTAAATTTTGAAAAACAAGTTATTATGAAGGGTAGGTTTACTAAAGATTATTGTTACCCAAAAGAATATTAATTTTTAAAAATGCAGGTTATATATGAAGTATCTCGAAAATAATTCTTATGTAATTAAGGATCTTAATTCGGCAAAAGAAACAAGAACAATGATTTGTAACTATTATATTTGCAAAACAACGCTACACACTTAAAACTAAAGAAATGTTTGCAAGATCTACAAAAAAATTATTTGTAAATAATGGAGTTAATGGTACTGTGCAAAAAGCGTCACTGTCTAAAATTAAAAAAGATTAAATCAAAGCGAGAACTTTGAAACAAAAACTAAATAACGTTGCTTGTTCAAATTTTGACAGAAATTAACTGACAAATGCTTGTTTATAGGAGCAGTTGCCCTTCCAGTTAAGAGGTGGGAAATTCAAAAAAGTCACGAATTTTTTGACTAACATATTCTTGCAGGAAGATGTAAAATGTGGATATCTTGAAATAGGAGCAGCTGTGATTTCATTAATTATGAAATGTAACAAATAATCTCAAAGTCCTTTCAACCGACTGAACCAACTGAATGAAAGATTTTTTTGTTTTTTTTTGTTATTGTTTAAGATTATGAATATTTTTAAACTATTTTCTCTGAAATATCTAGTTACATAGACTGTTATTTTTTAATGGCTCTTCCTTTCTTTGCTATTTCCAAATTATATCAACCAACAGATCACTATTTTTTGCCTCCAAAAGCTCAAAAAAAAAGTGGGGGCTTATCTTCATAGGTGGCTGTTTTTTATTTAAAAACCATTTTATATGACATTTTTACCTTACAACAGAAAAAATAATAAAATTTGAACCAACTTCTACCCCAAAAAAATCGTAATATATAAAAGAAGAATAAAAAAGTAACGAAAGACAAGCTTCTGTCTTCGCGAGTTATATCGAATGAACCTATGTATGGGTTGTGCTACGCATTTTTCAAAGACATTTTCAAATTGATTTATAAGCAACCCTCAAAACACGCACAATCATAGATGCAGGTACTGTGCACATGTTTCTTTGTAAATTTAAGCACTGTTATTTGTTTCTTAAAACGCATTACATGCTATAATGTACCTGAACGTTCACAAAAATGTGAATGTATGGAATATATTGAAAGTAACAACAACCGTTGAATACAACGAACCTTAACAAAACACACACACACACACACATACAAGGGAGAAAAATGAAGGCATACAGCACTGTTGTTACATTAAATGTAAAGAATGACTTGGAAGTAAGCAGCTCAAAAAAACTCAATCATACACAAATAATGATAGCAGACCAATTTCTGAGTATTTGATACAGTAACTTTGTAAATTGAATTCTGAAATACGAAAATAAAATAATGAAGAACATATGTTAAATCAATCCTCTGGCTTAGAACTTGTATTTATTTGGTTTTGTGAATATTATGGCTCAAATTGTTTGAGAAAACTCACAGCAAGCAATGCCAAAATTCATGTAAACATTATATATTTTTTTTTTGTCATTACTTATGCACACATGCAATGCACACATTTACACGAACCTTCTATTTCGTTTCTTTTTAATCTTATGTCTTATTATTTGACAATGTTTATCTTTCGTTTTTTAAAATTTAAATTATTGGTTTGTTTTTGCATTAAAACTTCCAAATCCAAATTGAGCCATATGTTCACACATATGTAAACACGGAGACAACTTTTCGACACCAAAATACAAACATAAAAACAAAGTTAAGAAAATGTACAAAAAAAAAACTCGTTAAATTTCAATGTTAAATGCCTGCCAACAACAATAACATATTCTGCGTAATTGTATGTGTGTGCGTACAGTCGAAAGTTGACATGTATGCGCCTGTTGTAAGAATTTTGTTGATATTGCACCGCTAAGTAGACAGTTTTATGATAAAAAAAAAAAGTTTACGTATGTGTAGATGTAATAATTGTTTTTTTACAGTAGGAATATAATTTCTGTACTTTTTTTGAGAACAAAAAATGGGTCTTAACCGCGAATTTAAAATTCGTTTGAAAATAAGTCAGCACACATATATTCTCACGCACTCTCCAAAAAACACACAAAGATATTTAAACGGTAAGCCTAGTTTTTTCTATTGAAAACGTTTAATTATTTATTTTATTGGTTTTTAATTTATCACTATTCAATTTGTACAAACTGTAACTATGCTGCTTTCAAGGTGACCAGCATATTTGTGTGCTGTGATGCACTCTACAATCAGACAATTTAAATTAAGTTATTGCATAGTTTCCTCGGTTGGTTATGCATAAAGTGCTAATTAGAGTGTAAGTAAGTGAAATACACACTACCAGCTACAACAAATAAACAAAAACACCAGCACACGCTTGTTGGTCATGTGTTAAGCATGTGCGTTGAGTTTGTGTTAGTTGAAAGTTTTAACAACAGCTACAAGTGGTAAGAACAACATCATACAAATTATGAGCAATTCATGAAATAACTTCGATGTGCACAGAAACAAATAGAAGACAAAATCTAGACATAAAACTAGTTCGGAATTATATAACCTATAGACAATCGAAATTAAAATACTTCACAGCCCTTCATCTCAAGCTATGTTTAAGTGTACTCGGATTTATAAAAGCTTAATAAATCACTTAATAAATATTTGGTGACATCAGTTCGTTTACGGGCTACTAGTCAAAGTGAAAGTTTCTTGATTGGAAGAAAAGTTCGAAAATTCGAAATTAAATAATTTTTATTTTTATGTCAACAAAAACAATTTTGCAACTTATTCGCACGGTTTCAGTTCATTTAACTCACATTGTTGGTTCATTTTTTGCACTTATGTTGGTAACACTCTTAATTTCAGTAACAAAATCGTTTTTTAACATAACAAACAAATTTTTCTCCTAATTTCGAAATTTCGAAGTTATGTTCGAAAATTCGAAATTGACTTTTTTTGCAAAATTCGAACGAAAATTCGAAATTTGAATTGTTTTCCAGTTTTAAAAGTTATTTAAAGACAGACAAAACAATTTAACAACAAAGTTGCACTATTCCAGTTCATATACATATGTATGTATGTATTACACAATGTGTATTTATTTCTTGGACTGCTGTTCTTTACACTCTTAATTTCACTCTTAATTTATAACAAAATCCGATTTTTTACACTACAAAAAAATTTTTCTCTATGTGAAATTAACGAAGTATCAGAGTTAGACACAATTTTGCCAATTATGCTTTCTAAATCAATTAAATTAAAAAAAAAAAAATAGGAAACGACATAATTGGATGTCACAACTTCGTTTTCAAAATTCGTAACATATTCGAAAATTTTAAGTTAATTTCGAAAATTCGAAATTTATTTTTTTCCCCATTTTTAATGTTTATAAGACAGACAAAACAATTTAATAACAAAGTTGCATTGTTTCAGTTCATATGACTTATTGTACATTTATTTTTTGGTCTTATGTTGGTAACTCTCTTAATTTCAATAAGAAAATCATATTCATAAATTGGCTGATTTTTTTAAATTTACGAAAAATAAAGCTTCTAATCACTACTTTGACCTTCATTTTCAATTCAAACATGCCAGGGTTATATTTTCAAAATGTTTTTATAGAAATTACTTTTTATGCTTTTTTAATCGATCTAAATCAGTCGTTAACCGGTCACAATTTTATTTTAGTTTTAATTTTATTAATTTAAGTTAACTTCTACTCCTGTTTTGTGTTCCTAAACACTCTATAATGGATTTAATTTAATAAAAATATTACAATGTATGTTAAAATTAATTTATATTCGAAATTTATTCAATTTCGAATATTCGAAGTTAACTTCGAAAATTCGAAGTTTAATTTTTTTAGGTTTTTTGAAAGTCTAAACGCAGCAAAAATAATTTAAACTATATGTAATATTGTTAATTTTGTTGTACTGCTTCAGTTGTGTGTTCTTAATAGATCTTAATTGATTAATCTATATAATTAATAGGCCAAGGTTTTTTTTTGTGACTTCAACTCCTCCCAGACCAATAGACCGATTTTATCGATTCAGATGTCATTTAATCAAGTTTTGGCTGCAATTGTGTAAACCACTTTTAAAAATTGTGATTTCTCTTCAGGGGGTCCCAACCTTTTAAAACAAAAATAAAATTTTTAACCAAAATTATCTTTTATGCATTCCTCAAATGTCAATTGTCCGAAAAATACAATTCCGAAATCAAAAGTTTGACTTTCCGAGCAAACAACTCAGTCAAATTTTAACGGTTTTCAAAAAAAATTTTTTTGGGTTTTTTGGCGTTTTTTCGTTGGAATATGTTATAAATTGATGTTGTAGGTGTTCTGTAAGTATTTTTAATTAATTTTTTTAATTATATCTTTGTTTTAATTTTTTTTCTTAAATCTATTATATAATTCGTTTTTATTTAAATTAGTTATGTTTTATAGCTTTAAAAGTTAAGCAGCGATGTTGTTGAATAGCAATAATATTTATCTCGGTATATAGTGTAAGTCCGTTATATAAGTGTAAGTCCGTCTTCGTATTTTGACCGTTACATTTAAAATTTTAGTGTCAGATCATAAGTTTTAGGCATTCAGATGATGATCTTTTATATCATTATTGAGACTGAATATATCGTTATTGAGGAAAAAGCTGCTTGAATAGAATATCATAAATTAAGCGTCTATAATGTTGCTAACACTTATTTTTTATTGAATTGCTCGAATTCGGGCAACAGGTTTACTAGTATTAATAAAAATACAACAATATTGGTAAAAAGTACTCTATTTTGAAATATTGTATAATTTCGAAAATTCGAAGTTAACTTCGAAAATTCGAAATTTAATTGTGTAAGGTTTTAAGCTTTAAAGGCAACAAAAAATTTTTGATAATCAAAGTTTTATTAATTTTAGTGCACCTCTACTCCAGTTGTGTGGTCTTATTCAAGATAAAATTGGTCATATATTAATAAGAATAATTTCATTTTCAATATATTTCATTGTTTCGAAAATTCGAAGTTAATTTCGAAAGTTCGAACTAAAATTTTATGTTTAATTTTTCAGGTTTTTCAGATTTTAAGACAGTAAAAATAATTTTAAAATGAATTTGCATGGTTCCAGTGCTTTTAACTCCCATTATAAGTTAATAGTTAGGACTTGTGATTGCAAAACTCTTGATTTCGAGAACAAAATCAGCTTTTTAACATAACAAACAAATTTTCTCCTCTCGAAATGAGATATTTTAGTGAAATTTATGAGAAATAATTATTTTAAGCATGTGGCTTAGTTTTAAAAATAAAGCTTTTTCAAATCTAATGAAAATACTGTGACCTGAATTAAAAGAACTGTATTCAAGCATGCCGGAATTATATACTTTGTATAGTATAGTAGAATAACTTTTTTTACTTTATTATGTACCGATTTTGTTCGATTGGCAGTCACAATTTGATTTGTGTATAATTTTTTTATTATTTCAGAGTTTTATGTTCTCATTCAATCTTTAATTAATCAGATTTGAGAAAATATGAAAAAAGTGATGAGAGTAACTTTATTTTAAAAATATTTCACAATTTCGGAAATTCGAAGTTAACATCGAAAATTCGAAATTAACTTTTTTTGATTTTTAAAAAGGTTTTAAAGACAGCAAAAACAATTTTACAAGACATTTGCACAGTTTCAATTCATTTAACTTACATTGTAGGTGCATTGTTTGAAATTATGTTATTTATATTCTTAATTAAACAAACAAAAATTATCTTAGAGCTTTACAACTTTATAAAATATAGTCCACAATTTTTTTTTTAAATTTGTTCGTAAGTTCAAAGCATTGAAGTTAAGCAATTCCTGCTATTTTTAAAATAACTCTGCTTTTTAACAAACAAATTTATAATGCAATAAATTGACAAATTTGTAAATTTGTTCTCAGAAAACATCTTTGCTTTCACGCGCTAATTTAAAATAAGACTTTTCTACCTAAATAACACACAGTATAAATCATAATGTTATGAATGTTTCTGAACGAAATTCAATCAATTTTTATTTTTTGCTGAATTATCGAATTATTGAAGTTATTAACTTATGCGTGCCAGGTAAGAAATTTGAAATCTTACTGGAAAATTATTAAAAACTTCTATATTATCACCCTTTTGCATATATAATGAACTGATTATATTACAATCAGAATTTATTATTACTTATTATTTAATTACTTATTTACTCAGTCAGATATGCGCTGTAAAACGCATTTCTGTAGCGAGCGTGTTTTATTAACTTAAAATAAATTTCCCTCTTTTATATTTTTCCTGATGTGAGTAATGCTTTCGCAAGTTATTTCTATATGTACTCCTTCTTTTTTTTTTCTTTCTTTTGTCATTGCTTTAATTTTTTTAATCCCATCAATTATTTAAATTATAATATTTAAGTGCCTGAAATGTAGTTCAAAGAACTTTTTCATGTACTTCAAAAATAATTTCAAGGTAGACTAAATGCCGTAAGTAATTGCATTCTCTGAATACAAATTTGTCAAAATTGTGAGTGTTGTTGTTTTTTTATTTTATTTTTGTTATTTTTGTTTTTCATTTCTTTTGTATTTTTGAGCAGATGATTTAGCACTCATACTGCTAAATCCAAGGTCGATTCTTAGTTTTCGAAGTCTTTCTGCAATATTTTTCTGTTTAGCCAAGCTGAGCAGACTTTAACAAAACTTGAAATTGATAATCTAAGAAGTTGTGAAAAGCTTTAAAAATAAAAGAAAAAAAAGCTGCACTCTTAAAGTAAAAAATATATTTTTTTTTATTTTTGATTTCTTATACTTTGCGTTTAGTTATACAAGCATAAAAATAGACTTGAACTCGTAACAATTTCGGCACTTATGTTTTTATTCCCATCCCCTGCCCCGAGTTGAAGTTTGCTGGCCCAACTGTTTGTCGATTGTGCGTTGTTGCTCTGTGCCCCACTTTCTGTTTACGTTTTGTGTGTACTTGTTCAGAATGTATTTCTGGCACATTAAAAAAATTAAAGCCATAACCAAGTGTGTGAAGAACATAAAGAACCCGAAAAAATATGCAGGGCTATATAGCATCAAAAGGAACACCTTCAAAATTAAATTTATTTTCGAATTATCAAAAATTTCCTCTTATTTATGATAAATCAAATTTAATCATAACTCATAACGCATTCTTTGCAATTTAATAGAAACCGCGTCCGGTGGCTTCATTTTTCTCTGCTTTTATATTTTTTTGCTGATATTCTTGCTTTGTTTACTTATTACAGTAAATATTTATGTTTGAAAATTTTTTTTGTTTTACGTTGTTGGGTTTTTTTGTTGTCTTGAATTTGTTTCGTATTCATTATTTTTGCTTTTAGTGCTGGTCACTGACTAATTCATTCTTTTCTTATTGTACATATTTTTAAATATTTTTAAGCTAGACACATCTTTTAGCACTCATTGTATATTTTTTTTTTCTATTTTATAAACATGTGGCCAATGATTGATTGAAAAATATTTTAAATAAATCATTTTTTAATATGAAGACAAGCGCGTCTGGTTTAAACAGCTGTTAAGATACTTTTCATAAGAAAAACATGTTAAGTTACATTATGTGATGTGATGTGATGTGATGTGATGTGATGTGATGTGATGTGATGTGATGTGATGTGATGTGATGTGATGTGATGTGATGTGATGTGATGTGATGTGATGTGATGTGATGTGATGTGATGTGATGTGATGTGATGTGATGTGATGTGATGTGATGTGATGTGATGTGATGTGATGTGATGTGATGTGATGTGATGTGATGTGATGTGATGTGATGTGATGTGATGTGATGTGATGTGATGTGATGTGATGTGATGTGATGTGATGTGATGTGATGTTATCTTAAGTTATGTGGCTTATGTGTACTGGCTTAACATCTAGTCCTACGTCGGAACCCATTCAGTATCATTAAATTGCAGACGATATCACAACATTTTTACATTTCCCTCGAAAATTGTTATATTGCAGTCGTCGTCAATGTGTCGTTACTGAAAAATATCAAATGCATTTTGTGTGCATACTTTCAGGCTGACAATTTTTTCGAATATAAAAAGCCCTTTAATAGCCAGAATGAACAATTTGACCGTTTTTAGGTGCGGAGCCAGGCTAAACATTTTCTGATTCTGTTGTTGGATAGGACTTAAGAAGCACAGTTATAGGAAGACACAATAATGTACAGTTTGATATACATACTAATGATTTACAGTTTCCAATGCATAATTTAAGAACAGGTTCTAATTCAGGTCTAACAGGTTTTAAAAAGCATAGCAATAACAATTATCAACAGTCTGAGGGATTTAGGGCACGGAGCAGAACGTTTGTCTTTTATATATAAAGATTGTGTTTTATCATATTATGTTACGCTATGCTATGTTATGTTATGTTTGCATTTATCTTACAAACAACATATTGCATGTATATAACATACAAAATAAATTCCATTATTTTTCTTTTTTTTTTTTTGTTTGTCTGACAACCATCTAATTAAAATCATTAAAGACGTCAGTCGAAGAGACGCACGTCTCTGAACTGCCCCTAGAAAAGCTCAACATTGTGTCATTGTTGTTGTTGTTGTTCTTATTAACATTAATAGCCTTAAAGTGTGCTATAAATAAGCAGCTGATAAGTATGCCATAAATTATTAGTCCGAAATAAGCAATAAATTCACAGGTGGTTTTTGCAATAAGAAGTCACACATAACTGTAGCGATTGTATGTCACTCTTAAGTACTAATAATGTATCGCATCGTGAGCCAATGGACATGGATAAGTAATGTGATAATCGTGAGCTAAACAGTGAATTGCTTATTTCGAGTCTATAAATAATTCTGAGTATTGCCTATGGTTGGTTGTTTCCACAAATCAGCATTTAGTCAGGAATTAATAATTTAATTTTGTTCTCACTAAAGAGCTATTCCTTTAAAATTCCAGGTTTTAAAACTAAAATCTTAAACCTTAGACCCAATAAAAATGGATCTAATATGTTTCCTTTTTAAAATAATCATATATATTCAGCCCAATCATGAAACATTTTCTCCCGGGAGTTGTAAATGGGAGTTTCCGTTTTTAGGATAAAATTAAAATACTTTTTTAAAATTTTTAATGCAATTTTGTTCATCAACCACCAATATTCATGAGTGTAAAATATAAAAATCAGATATCTTTATCTGTTATCTTAAAACCGGAAAAACCCATTTACAACTCCCGAGAGAAAATGTTTCATGATTGGGCTGATTACGTTCCAGTTTTCTTTTGACATATTTAAATATTGTATTCACAGAACCTATAAAAAAATTGTATGAGAAATATTTTTGTGAACTGATCGGAGCATTTTCAAAAAAAGTTCAGAAACGGTACTTATTCTCAGAGTTAGTCGTATAGCTTTTAAGAATTTTATGAAAATGTTGCTTGTAAGATTTCACATAAGTTATTTTGGACAAGATTTATGTTATCTACAGTATTAACTGTAGTATTTTAGGTGTGCCAGTTAACAATTAAGGGCATTATTTTTGAAATTGTCGAAAATTATGAAAAAAAAACTCCATTAAAAATATTTGAAAAATTATTTCTCATTAAATGTTGCTATACTGCAGTCATAAGGAAGAGTGCGGCATCTGGCATGAATATCAAAATTAACTTTTTATTGTATTTAACTTATTAGTTACTCACCTCTTTAAGACTTAATGTCGATAAGATAGTTCTTCAGACATTTTTTATAGAAATAAACAAAAATTTTTCTTAATAAAACTCTGATGCATAAAACTCTGTAGATTTTTTTGGCATTTTTAAAACTATTAACCCTCATCGGTCTCCAAAAAATTCAAAAATTCAAATTGGTTCTCGCATATACGACTATGTAAAGAACGACTTTTTACCTGTCTACAATAAGCTAACCAATGGATGTTTTGCAAATTTTTTATATTTTTTTTTTTTTTTTTTTTGTGAAAAGCATTAAAAAAAAACTACTAGATAAAACATCAATGTTTTGATAAAAAGCGAAGAATCACGGAAATTAAATATTTTTCTTGTTATTATTTAGTTGTTGGCACATTTTGAGCAAATATCAAAGTGATGTTCAGCACAAATATGTCTTGTATGCTTTTCACAACGTGTTGCATAGGTATTTTTGTTGTTTTTGTATGTTCTAATATGACAACGGCCGCTTGTCTCGTTTTGAGTCAAATGCCGAAGTGTATGAATTCCATCGCTTATAGCAGTAACATCGCATCTTGTTGGTCTGGACGATCGCTCAACAATCTATGGATCGACAAGAGCTATATAAAGCTGCTCAGCACAAACTCCACAATGAATATTCCAATGGATTAAAATAGTGGGAAAAAAATACAGATATTTTTCTATAGGGCACATTTTTCATTCAAGTTCAAATATTTAAACATTTTTTTTTTTGAAGGCGACAAAAACAATAATTTTCATTGAATCTAAGACATTTCGGTTAAAGACAATTCGGGGTCACTCGAGGATGTACATTTTATCTGAGTTTCTATATATACAGAACCGATGTAAATTTTTTGGCTAAAACATGATTTCGCAAAATATTCTCTTCCAGTCTTATAAACTTCCTTGAAAACGAAAGAAAATACAAATTTGTCTCAATTCGCAAAATCCACGCAAAAACTACCAACAGTTTTGTTACAAGCTATGTAGCACTTTCTGAAATGCCTACCAAGTCTGCTAGCTAAAGCATTTTCAGTCGACAGCCATCCAAAATTATTTGATGAATTGTTTTTTCAACATTTCTGGCTTAGGTTTTTAGGTTTTTGTAATGAAGTTTAGAGTTTTTTTAACTAACTAAAAAATTGTTGCACACGTCGTATGAGAGGCATAAATATAGTTCAAATTATATGTCACTCATACGCCCCGATGTAAACTGAAGTTAGTAAAATTCAAATAATTTACTCGAACACTGCGATATGCATCTTGACAGCTTGTGCGGCCTACTTGAACTCTGTCACCCAATATTTTTCTATTATAAGCGAAGGAAACAACTTTCCCCAGCATAAAATCTAGCTCTGGATGGATATTTTTCACATTTTTTAAGCCTTTAAAGTTTGTTTACTTCTATATCACATAATAATGAATAACTTTTGCTAGGCAATGGCAACTTCATTCCCTACAATAGAAGGTACAGAGCACGAAGTGTTCGAAGGCAACGAAAAGCTAAACTGCCTAGCCAAAGGAGCGGCATCTCGGATCCTGATTGCCCCTGAACAATTTTGTAGCCTATTAAAAGGATGCTTTTTGAAAAAGGTTAGGAGCAGTGAAAACAAAAAGTTTCTTTGCCACTGGACAAACTGTAACGGGCAGAGGAAGTCAAAGAAATTTAATGCTCTCAGTGTTACTAAATTACAGATTCTGCTCAATTTCTAAGAGGTAAATATACAGGTCACTCTGCTCTCAGAATCCATCTCAAAAAGATAGGTCTATCTGAATAAGATATCGATATAGATAAAGAAGAGACTTCAGAATACATCTATATGTATGTCCGGCAATCTGCAATTTAAGACTTCTCAAATTTGGTGGGGCATTTGTATCACCATCAAAGGTCTTGACTACCAAGCCAGTAACAATGCTAAGATTCTTAAAAAGCTTAAGGGCATGACGGTACACATGGGCCAAATTAAATATCAACATTTGTTTGACTTTTGTTATTTTTTAGAAACTCCGAAATGCCTTAAAAAAATTAAAAAAAATATTACTTAACTAAAAATTTAATAAAAATTATTCTATAAAATTTTATATTCAATAGGAATCTATACCTACAAAATCTATTATGGAGAAATGTACTTTAAGGCTTCGATATTGGTGGCCTCGATACTCGAGGAGTTATTGTGTTTGACTACAATCCAGAGGTCACAGGTTCTAGTCTCGGTCAGGTCATGATCCAACGCTTCAATCCTTAGTACTTTCTTTCCACATTTGCATTCAAATAAAATTTTGAGATTCAAGCTCATGTTGAATTTAAGACGTTTGCTATAAATGGCTTAAAAGCCCTACATCAATGCGCACCAGTTTCTTCGCTAAAGTCTTTATATGTAAGGAAAATAAATTCGAGTTTTTTAAAATGCTTATTATTGAGAAATTTTAATAAGCATTGAACCTTTTTACTGCTTTCTTAACTTGCTTTAAATTTGTTCCACACGGCGTATTATTAACATTTATTTATTTGAATATCAATTAAATGTCACTCATACGCCCCGACACATAGTTATAAAAACTCACGTTACTATCAAGTTTATTTGTAAAACATTTTAAAAACAAATAAAAATGAAAAAAATTACAACAACAATACATACCTTTTATCAATATCGTGCACACAAAATATTCAATAGCAGTCGGCCAGAAAGAAAATTCTTGTAGCACAACACCTTGTCTTACAACGTAAAACAAAGGCAAAAAAAGTGACCGTATGACGAAACAGCTGAAAGGCAAGTAGTTGAATCAATTGTTGTTTTGTTGTTGTTCTAGTTTTTTTTTTTTTTTTTTTTTTTTTTTTTCTTTTTGTTAACTTTATGCTCGCTCAATTAAATACGATTTCAATTGCTTCTGACAATTGCACACAAGAAAATTTTGAAATTTTTATAAGGTGGTCATAAAATAAGTACGAAAAAGTAATTGAATTACTTGCTTATTTGCAGATTTCTGCTATAATAGACTGGCTTAAGTTTGAGCACTAGAACATACAAGAACTTTTTCTAGGCTTTTGGCTTTGATAAAAAAAAGAATTTAAATTTTAAAGAATTATTTATTTTAATTTATATTTTCTTTTTCTTCAATTCACATGCACATTGAATAGAAACAAAACAAAAAAGTTTTATTTTTCACAACATATGCCAGCATTTCCACACACACTGCATGAATATTAAACAATAATAATGTAGGATGACGAACTGGTTTGGACCAATATGACGAGGATTTTGTTTTATTTTAATACTAACAACGATCAATTGAAACTGAAAAACATTCAAATCGAACGAACGAAAATTTTTAACGAAACAACGGATCAATGTGAATGGCACAAAATTAAACGTTTGCTTAACTACAACGAATGCGCTCGAATGCTCGAAATCAACTGAGCCAAGAATGCACGATTGACACACATTTTGTACTCCAAGTGGATGGGGAAATTTTTCGAAAAAAAAAACAAACAAAATATCCCAAAATATGTGATTGTGAAAATAGAACAAAAGGCAGTTGGTCGGAAATATCCCAAAACAAAACGTGCTGACAGCGTGCTCAGCTGTGTTGGCATTGTTTTGTAAACAAACTGCAAGCACTATATAAATATGACGCATGCGCAGTCTTCGAAGCATAGTCAAAGAGCGTTGCCAGCCAGTTGAAAAGTAAACACAAAAATTTTAAATTTCTTGGACTAACTATTAATTTTCATGCCGTTTTCATTAGCACTTTTATAATTGATGCCGCCCGATGTGTGCTTTCTCATTCTGTATCAGTTTTAAGTTGCTGGTAGCTCCGTATTGATTCGGATCTTTTCAACCGGAAAATGAGTTTTCACGAGTAGTCATAGCGTTCCTTGGCTGGATTTAGGTATCCCAGGACCAACGAGTCTTTGGACAGCGTCTTATGAGGTCTGTCAGCTTCACTTGTCTCCGCAAAGACTAACAGAAATTTGTTCCAGATGTGCGCTTTGCTATTCTTACGTCTCTAGTGTAGGCATTTAACATATAACATAGATTATAAATTTTTGCTCCAGCTGGTTTAAATCATCATTACAAATAAAATTAAAAGCACAATTTTAGCAATATTTTAAAAAAAAATATTTTCATTTTATTTTATTTGTGTGATAGGTTCCTTTGTATATAGTACATACAATTGCTGTATAGAGATTTTTTTGTGATAAGAACAAAAAATTATAATTACTTATATGAAAATTATCTTGAACTTTTTTGTGCATCAACTGCAAGAGCGGATAATAAATAAACAAGCATTAAAAGCCGACAAAATTAGTCAAAAAAATTTAAAAATAAAATCAAATTGCATATGAAATATTATAAATGGTTGTTGTATTTTCCATGAAGTGTTGTTGCATTTCCAAGAATAAGACAAGCCAAATGCTCAACTTGAATTCATATCGTCTAATATATATAAACTATTATATTGTGTATTGTTTTCCAGCAGCATATCCATTGCTGTCTCTTCGGCGCCAATGCTTACATTTAAGCCTAACAGCTCTTCTTCTGCCGTATTCAGTAGATCACCATCATCTTCGCTTACATTCACATCTTCCTCATCATCTTCTTCATTCTCTTCATCATCTTCACCCTCAAGCACTTCAACATCACGTGCATGAGCTTGAGCTGCATGACGTTTAAGTTGTGATAACTTGGCAAATTGTTCGCCACACTCGCTCTCGGCACATTTGTAGGGACGCTCACCGGTGTGTATGCGCATGTGCACCTTAAGATTGCTCTTTTTGGTGAAAGCAATATTGCAGACGCTACAAACGAATGCCATGACACCATCATGTATTAGCTTGTGTTCCTTTAAATGCGAAGGCTGGCGAAAGGAGAGCAAACAACGTTCACATTGATAAGGACGCACATCGTTGTGTATGCGTTCATGGGTTATTTTTGCCGCCAACGTACGGAATTTCTTGGCGCAAAATTCACAATCGTACGGACGCTCTAGTGTATGTGTTCGTAGATGATTCTTGTGAGCAAAATTATGTTTAGAGATTTTGCCACAATAGGCACAAGTGTAGACACGTTGCGTTGTGGCATTATGTTGTGGTGAACTGGAACTATCTGTGGATGTGTAGGTTGGCGTATTGTGGCTGGAATTCATAAGACGTCTTTGTGAGGTGTTGGTTTTTGGTAGATGTATTCTTTTGTGCGCCATTAAGTAGAACATGGATTTGAAGCTGTTAAAACAGGGGATAATATCATTAGTTTTAAATAGTTTTGAAAGTGCAAAAACTGCTGTACTTACGTCTTTTCGCACAGATCGCAGGGAAAGGTACGCTGATCAATATGTGTTATCATGTGATTTTTGAGCACATCCGGCCTTGTGAACACCTCATGGCATAAACCGCATTGATTGGGATTGTAATCCTCTGTGCTGTGCGCGCTGCGCATGTGACGCTTTAAGTTTTGCGGATGTCTATAACGATTGGCGCATAGGCTGCAAACGTACAAATCTATATCATCGTCATGAGTGCGTTCGTGCTGACGCAAGCGATAACGTGTGGGAAACCATTTACTGCATTGTATGCAGTTAAAACGTTCACGTCCATGCTGCTTAATGTGCATGCGATAAGACGTTTGATTATGAAAACTCTCCGAGCAGGTATCGCACTTGTAAATAAGGCTCACCTGCAAATGGAAATACAATTTTGAGGTTAGAAAATACATTATTTTTTTTAATGTTAGTAATTTAAAGTGACTTTAGAGCAACTTTCGTACGCCCATCTTTGTGTTGTCCGTAAACACAGAATAATCCAAAATGTGTTTCATCTAGGCACTTAACGTGAAGGGCTAATTCTAAGTGCTCTTAACACAAGACCGACACATTGCGTCGGCCATCGGGCTTTTGAGGGTTCAAAGGTACTAAATTGGCTAATGTTCTGATGACATTCGCTAACCTTTCGTTGGAGGAGGCCTATCTTATATCTCTCCTGTACTTAGGGGTACAGCACTCAGCTGGAAAATGCAAATTCATATTCGAACTAGAGCTCGTTCCAAAATTTTGCTATAATCTACAACCACCACAAAACTCCGCAAAGGTTCAGTCCAACAAGTCAAGCTGAGTTAATCCAGGACCGCAGACTTCTAGTGGTATCATTTTTAAAGTCCGACCTCATAGCTAAGCTATTACTAGTTGAGCTCATCACAGCTTCGGACAAGTGACCAGACAGAGTTTATTATTCTAGCAAAACAACGACTCAGAAAAGATGTATTAAGTCGGATCTAACGACAAGCGGTCAGATGAATGGTTATTTATAACTATGGCGACTTGTAACCATCTGACATTCGAAATTATTTAATCTGACAATTTACTCACGAGATGCAGATGCATTGCCGACATCAAGCTCTCCATTTGCTTCTTGAATAATGCCCATGAAACCTAAATCTCTAATGTCTTCGTTAAGAGGATATTTGCGCAACACATGTGACCAATCCTCGAGAAATGATCAACAGTGAGAGCCTTCAGTTGTACTACGAAGCTTCTTATGCAAGAATACTTTAAGAGAACCATGGCCAGTCAACAGAATGACCAAACTTAAGGTGAACCAAAAGTTCGGACGACCTTTGACCTATAAACTGGTAGGTTACTCTCCCATTTTGACTCTGACACCATCTAGACTCGCAGTTTTAGCATAGCTTTTTTTGTGTAACTCAAATCCCTACCTAACACGACCGAAGCCCAATCCGATGCCAACAAGAACAACCTCTCTCGAATTCAATATACTGGTTTCCATTACTACCAAATCTGAGGGAAGCAACTCAATGAAACTTCACACAGAAGTACTGACTATATCGCAATTTCACGACGAGCCATAAGCTGCACTTGCAGCAAATAATCCAACATACTTGATACAGACAGCCCGTCTACTGAGTCCCCAGTCACTCCTTATAATTCTGCGTACTCTCTCTACCACAGTCAACAGACGTTCTTTAAACTTCTCAAGGTACACCAAGAAGATTATCCTCTTCTTCATTCTAATTCCCGGGTTAATTTTTTTCAATCACATACCTGACGTCACCACCCTCCAGGCAGACAAAAGGACTTCGACCACGTGAAAATTTGCCCTTGAGCAACGTTATAACTGTCGTGTTTCTTGTCACGCCAATACCTACCTGTGCAACCTATGTATTAGCAGCAATAATAACCTGACTTGCTATGGTTTCAAGCTCAGCACGTGAACTATCTTCTGCCTTATACCTTACGTGCGTTTTATCAAGATTTACGAACGATTAAATATTCAAACTTATGACAGCTCATTTTGCGATTGTATTTTATCATGATATATACTTTAGAGAGAATTAACTTGCAGTAATTTTATGTATACACATTTTTCGTGAGTACGCTTGCCGAAGCGATCGCTCGTAGGTAGAGCGTGGTAGCAAACAATAATTACTTTAATCATGAGAGCACACTATAACAATGTTTTAATCATTATTAGATTGAATTTTTTGAACTTTGATGAGCGTGGTTTTCCGCATAATGCTTCTTATGTTTGATTCAAAGCAAGTAGAATTTGTTATACGGTTATAATTTTTCTTTTAAATTACCTTTAGTTGACCATGACTTTGTAATTTCAACATCGCCGACTGCGTGTTGTTTCTTCCTGGCACATAATCTGCATCATCTGCATTATCTACGTACGCAACATCATCTTCATCTTCTGCGTATGCAACATATTCCGCATCTTCGGCATTGTCGTATTCCACTTCGGACACCACCTCCACTTTATCGACCAGATCAATGCTATATTTTTCGAGCGTCTGAAAACCAATGTTTTGCTCCAAAACGATTTCGTTTTGAAGGCTATTATTAACATTTTCAGGCACTACCTGAAAACCCGACTCAATTATATCGTTCTCTAGATTGTCTTGTCCAATTATGGCTGCATCAATTTGTTGTATTGTGTTGTTAAATTCTTTAATAATTTCCACAATGTTTCCACCATTGTCACATTCAGCTTCCTGAATATACTCGATAGGCTCTGTTTGGTTCTGTGGTGTGGTTAAATTTGCTGTGTCAAATGCATTCTCTGTATATTCTTCCAGTTGCTGCACACATTCTTCGGGTTGGTATGTCTCCAGGTGTATGTTTGTGTTTGTTGTTGTTGTTGTTGGGTTTTCAACCCATGGCTGATAGTCATCAATTATTTCAACATCATCGTCTACTAGAATCACTGCATTTGTGTTGGAATTAACGTCAACACAGTCTTGTTCTTTGTTTTCTTGTTCTACCTCAGCATCCACTGTCTGCAGTTGTGCCGTTGTATTTGTCATTTCCATTGGAATAAACTTTTCAATTACATCGGCTTGATCAACTAACGGCTGTCCGGTGTCACGATTAAAATTTGCATCAGTTATAGGCACATTTTGTTCTACAGTTGTCACATCGCTCACACCTTCGTCCACAATTTGAATAGCTTGTTTTTGCTTGTTTATGACTGATTTGGCTTTTAACTCATCTAAATAATTTCTCCAATTTGGCTTCTTTGCAATTTCTTGGACTTGTGCGTTTATGTTGTCTGTTTGTGCCTTATTGAAGTCTTTTTTGTTTTCCAAACATTCAATAATTTCAACATCATCGTCATCCTCTTGCTCTCGAGTTCCATTTTTGTTTTTAGCATTTTGTACTCTGAACTCTTGTAATTCATCTTCAATGTCATCAACTTCGTTGCTTAGATCAATGGCGTTGTTCTTTTGGTTTTGCCTGAGTTTCTGCTCCATCGCCTCACCTTGTTTTCGCAGACGATAAGAGAAACTTATGCCTTGCTCACACTTAAGACATATATGTTTGGGTAGATCACCCTCAAAATCAATCTAATTAAATTGTAAATGAAAATTAATATCTTCCATAAATAAATTACATTTTAGTTAGCGTTTAAGATACCTTGATGTTGGCACATACGCGCAGCTTTTCCAGCAGCTCTTCGCCTCCCTGCAGAACATGCATGAGATTAAATTGCGTTCCACATATGCGACAAATGTTAGACGACATTTTAAATAAATTTGTATTTATATTCACCGGCTTTTTTAAACTTTTCTAATAAAATAATGCAAATAAACAAATTCTAAAAATTTATAAAAATCACTTTTACAATTACAAAGATTAACAGCTGACTGTCAACCAAGCGTGTACAACAAACAGTGTAGATGTGTTCAGTAAACAAGCATAGGGCCATAGATGCCAGTTTCGTGTGATAAATCACTTTTCGTGATTGGGGAGATTACGATTTCCGGGGCGCCGCGATTTGACGATGGATTCGAAGAGTACTCTTAATAAAAATAAGAATAGCCAAAGGAAATGTTGTGTTATCGATTTGTTTCCGAGTTATCGATTTTTTAAAATTTTTTTTTTGCTATAAGGTCTATGAAGAAAACCGGCTATATTATTCTTAATATATAACCGATATTAATGATTAAGGTAAAATTTAAAAGGTTATATATAAGGCTTTAAGAAAAATTTTAAATTAATGAAATCTGTTGAGAACTTTGTATTTTATAGGTATTTTTATGCAATAAAAAAAGAATTTCTTACATAAAACCGTTATTTTCTCAAAAATTACCGTTATTACTATGAATTGTAAAGAGTAAATTATTAAAGCTTGAAAATTTATCTTTCATTTGGTATATAATATATATAATTTATTTGACTTTTTCTTGTGTTTTTTATGATACAATGATTTGCCCTTGTACGGAAAATTGCTTATTTCACTCATTTGTACCTAAGATGTTTTGCTTTCTTACTCCATATTTACGAATATCGCCATTACAATACAATATTTATATGAATTAACGGGATTTTCGAGTCAGTGAAAAAAATTTGTATTTTTTGGTCGATCAGTTAATAAAAAAATATAAATATTTTTATCTATCGAAAAAAAGGTAAAACTTTCAGCTAATCAAAAAGTATAATTTTTAGTACCTTAAAAACGAAAATTTTACAGAAAAAAACGGTTCTTTTAATTAAAAAATTCAAATCTGATATATATTCGCTTATAAATTTAAAAACATTTTTGAAATTATATTTGTATTATATATCGTTGAAAAGGCATTTAATTACCTTTCGAATAGCATGTCAATCTTTAAGATTCATTGGATATTGGCAAAGATATAGAAAATTTTGTGAACAGATTTTTTAACAAAGAAAACACTTGGAAAATTTTAATTTTATGTAATATAGTGTGAAATTAAATAAAAAATGTATATTTTTATATATCAAACAAAAGGTCTAACTGTAAGCTTTTCAAAAAAAATATATTTTTAGTAACTCAATAACGTACATTTTTTAGAAAATAACGGTTCTTTTTATTAAAAAATTCAACTTTGGAATAAATTCGCTTATAAAATTAAAAATATTGTAGCAATGATATTTATAAGAAATATATTTGAAAGGTCATTTAATGACCTTTAAAATGACATATCAATCTTAAAGATCCATTGAGTAACGGCAAAGATATAGATGCTTTTTTGAACAGATCTTTTAACAAAAAATTTTTTTTAAAAAATCGATAACTCGATAACTAATAGAGTTATCGATTTTTTGTTCGGCGAATCATGTTTTTTTGTTGTTCTCTACCAGAAAACATCTTCAAATCGCGGCGCCCCGGAAATCGTAATCGTGCCTCGTGATTTTTTGAGGGCTGTGTGACAATGTGTGATTTCTGAAATGAAGCGAGTGATTTTTCACTCATGCGTGATTTTTTTAATCACTCACTTTATTGTTGAAGAGTGCGTGCAAGTAAATGCGAAAACACGTATATTAACGAACAAACCCAACACTGCAATTGAAATTTGTTAACGCAGGTATAAAGTTGAAACTTTTAAAAAGTTGATATTAAGTTTATATTACAAATTCAAACAATTTATATAAGTTCCACTGATATTTAATATATTGCATTACCAAAAATTTTCATATCTTCTTAATTTTGATCTAGTAAATAATATATTAATAAATTTTTAACAATAAGCTTTTGCTGATATTACCAAATAACAGAAAATATCTCATTATTTGTAAAATTGTATGGCATTAAATGCTCTTTTATTCTGTAATATTGGAATTGCTTCTGAGTGATTTTCTGCTCTGTGTGTGATTTTTGCGTGATTTTCTGTTCTGTTTGTGTGATTTTGCGTGATTTTTTTTCTATGTGCGTGATTTTTTTGCTGTGAGTGTCACACGAGTGATTTTTACATATATGTTGTGTGATTTAGTGATTTCGAGTGTGAATTTTGGTTGGCATCTATGCATAGGGCATAGTTAAGGGCTTTCTGTAACTGAGATTGAAACTATCGAATATCGATATTCCAATATCAGATATATTAATTAATTTCCTAGTGGCAAATGGAAACATATTGGGGATGTTAATCTTGATTTTAAGATGAGATGATTCAAATGATATAGATTTTCAATTCAAATGAATTGAAAATATTTAACTCTACCGTAGTTTTTTATTTATACATGGAAATTTTTAGTCTTTTGAATTATGATGCAATAAAACTGGTAGAATAGACATTTCTGTCAATTACTCGAATATTAAAAAAAGGACAGAGCACTCATAAGTAGTGTCCGACCGAAACCAAAATTTTGGCCGAAACCGAAACCGAATTTCGGCCATTTTTGTAATATTCGGCCGAAACCGAAACCGAAACCGAAACTGAATGTCTACTTGAAAATTGTTTTAAAAAACAAATTATTTTTTTAATTTTTTAGTTAAAAGCTTTCAAATATATAACAATTGAAACAGATTATAATAACGTATATATTCGATAAATATTATTTTGCCTTTATTCATAAAAATTTACGAACCTCTTATAAAGCCTTTACAAAAAAAATTTCAAAACAGTACCCATAAACGTCCAATAACGACAAAAATTCTCTTATAAAGGCTTCTTAAATGAGTAACCTTCAATAAACCCTTGATATAGCCTTTTTAAAATTTTTACTCTAATGTGAGCACAAATTTTGTCAAAAATACTTCAAACTGTTTCAAAAAATATGAAAACATGGCAAAATATTTCAAAATATTGAAAATAAAAATTATAAGTGACAATTTTTTCACAGAAGAACATAGATTAAACAATTTTTTGACTGTTTGCATGTCAAAGTATTGATAAAATTGTGACAAATAAACAAAAAATTATTGAATTCATCAAATTCACGAACCATTCTTGACACTGTTCCCATTTCAAATTGAGAGTGTTCCTATTTTAATAAATAAGCTGAGACAATATTTGTATGAATAACAAAATTTTAAAAAACATTTTATCTCTAAAAAGCTTTTTGACTATTGAGCACTTTAAATCTATTTCAAGATATTTTTATGAATATGACCGTTTGAATATTAATGTTCAACTTTAAAATAATAAATATGGAGATCATTTTAATACCACTTTAAGGAACTTTTAAGTATTTAAAGTTAAATTACTTAATATTAGAATCTTAAAAAAAACTACATTTATCGTTTTGTGCTGGACTCAACCCACACGGTCAATCAAATGACTGAATTTCACGTTTTTGTTCTACTTAACACCATTAAAAATTTTGATGAAAGCGAACTCACATCTGCCATTGAAATATATGTAAAAACCGAATTAGTAGTGTCCGATCAAATATTCGGTTTCGGTTTCGGTTTCGGCCATATTGATGCCGAATAGCCGAAACTGATTAAAAGGGCCGAAACTGGCCGAAACCGAAACCGAATATTCGGTCGGACACTACTCATAAGCCAACATCATAGCATAATAGCCAATTCAATAGGTTTCCAACTAACGTTCTCTCGGATAATTCCAATGGATCGGAGTGGTTCCGAAGCCGTCTTCGATCTCTGCTGAGCGTCACATCGTATTCACCGTCATATATAATAAATTGAATATATATTTTTATTATATTACATACCTTCCACAATCAAGAATAGCAACAACATATTGTTGTGAACTATAAAAGCTCAAAACTGCTGTGTCTTCTTGACTATTCGAAAGAAGGCACAGAGTTTATTGCTAATACCCGTAATAGGCCTTTCATTATATTGTTGAAATGGACAAGAAAAAATGCAGAGGAGAAAACTGAGAAGTTCCGTGAAAGAATACGCTTATATATGCTGAAACGGCCAGACAATAAGGCAATAATAAGAAACATATAACTATGCCGCACGCTAAATACAAAGCAGTCACAACTCGAAAGTTTCCAAAATTGAATTTTTGTTATAAATCAATTCAAAATGATCAGCTCTACTGCAAAAATGTCTTTTTCACTTTCTTCTGGGAAAAATTAAACATTACGTTTGTTTATAAAGAGCTTTGTTTTTATTTTGCTTCTCTTGAAAATTTATGTTTTTTGTGACTGTTGTGTTGTGAATGTTGTGACTGTTTTGTATTTAGTGTACGATATGTCATATGGAAAACTTTTTTCCACTGTGAACATAAAAAACACCTTTTTGCCCTTAAGCGTAGTACTCTGTTCAGTTTCATGTGAAATTTCACTCGAATCTACATTCAAAAAAGTAAAACTGTGAAATATGTGTGAAATTTTTCACAACATCTACGTCAAAAAATAACTCTATGCCACTGTGAAAAATACTCGCAACATTTCTCTTACAACATTTTTCCATGACAATTTAATTGAACTGTCTATTTATTTTGAAGTGAAAAGTGACACTTGTAATTTTTTTTCTTTATATATTAATTTTTCTCTATTTTGAGAACTAAAGCATGACTTTTCCAAATTTTTAGTGTACTAGGCTAGGCTTTAGTGTGAATATAGTAAGGGTATTCAACTCACTGCGTAACTGCTTAACTCGTAACTTTTTATGCGGTAATTTTTTATATTAACTTTAACAAGCGATTTAAGTTTAACATGAAATTTTATGCGTAAGCGTACAATTTGATTGCGTGGACAGCAGCCTTGTAAAAAGCATTTGACAAATAGAAATTAGTAGCTTGTTTAACACGATCTACAATAGTGGTATTCACCATGTAGGGCAACTGGTCTGGTAGATGAACTGAATAACAGAACAGCAGAACAAATTGTGAACACACTTTTTAACAATGTGCCATCTCTGCTAAAGATCTACCAAAATAGCTGTTTGTAGTTTCCCAAAAAAACTAAAAATCACATCAAATATAAGGAAACGTCAAAGACAGAGTTGCATTTAACTGTGGTAGATTAGCTACTCAAATCTACTCAAGGGTTTGTGTGTAGCAAAAGAGCTAATGTGTAGCTGACTTACATCATATGTATTTTGTTGTTTTTTTAGAGCAAAACTGCTCTTACTCATATGCTAGACCAATTGTCATACGTCGTGAATACCACTAATGCTGGATGGAAAAGTAGGAGGTTTAACGACAATTTTGTATTTTGTTGGAACGACATTTTTGAGCGTTTAAAAGCTGTTATTGAGTTTAAGGCGGTCATTTTTAATAAGCCCATTTTTAAGTTTTTATCGAAGCTCCTTCTCCACGGCACCCCAAACGGTATAGAACTATGAGCAGTTGAACCTCGCAAGAAATCTGTCTGCAATGGTTGAATTTATTAAAAGCTGAATCGTATTTCAGATTATTTAATATAAATGAAAATGTTTCGTATTTCATTCTTGCTTTAGTTTGAAATCGTTTTTCATCTAAATTTTAAAAAAACATCACAAACGTAACTTCGAGATTTGTGTACTGAGCCTCTTACAAATGGCACTTCAAAGCGGAAAGAATGTTGTCGTTATCATCACTGTCTGGAATAGGTTACAAAAATAACAATGCGAAAAACTTTTTCTTTCATCTTGGATTTTTCGCTTCTATTTCACATTTTTAAATTTACGAATGTGATTTGTTTTAAAACTGAGAATAATTAATGAAATAGAAGTGACATACATGTGTTAAAAAAATGTTCAAGATACGCAGTTTATTTCACGCAAAATTGTATGGTGCGCTCATGTCAATTCAATATACGCAAAATACACAATTCGCAAACCTACGCTGTGACGTAGTACTATACCCCGTTCTCACTGCACGTAATTCGGCCCTCATTCGTAATTCACAGCTCAACTATGTTCCGAATAACGTAATTCACCATACAAAATTTGACAAGCTGAATTGCTCATTCGAAGGAAATTCATTTTGCATTACAACCGAATTACGTAGAAATCGGTTTCATCTCTAATTTTTATCAAAAATTGATCGAAAACAACATTTGGACAAAGAAAAATGAAACAAAACAAATAGCAGTCAAAGTATTATTTATTTTTTTTTTATTAATTGTTATTAATTTTTAAAATTAAATTAAAAAATTAAAAAATAAAATTAATAAATAGATGAATAATAAAAATAACATGCCAGTATGTGGCTATTTTTTCGGCATCATTGTAGCTCGCCCTGTCAAACTGAATTACGATTGCGTAACATTACCAAAAATTCGAATTACCAAAAATTTTCATATCTTCATTTTGATCTAGTAAATAAGATATTAATAAATTTTTAACAATAAGGTTTTGCTAATATTACCAAATAACAGAAAATATCTCATTATTTGTAAAATTGTATGGCATTAAATGTTCTTTTATGCTGTAAAATTGGAATTGCTTCTGAGTGATTTTCTGTTCTGTGTGATTTTTGCGTGATTTTCTGTTCTGTCTGTGTGATTTTGTGGGATTTTTTTTCTATGTGCGTGATTTTTTTGCTGTCGAGTGATTTTTACATATATGTTGTGTGATTTAGTGATTTCGAGTGTGAATTTTGGTTGGCATCTATGTTGCGTAGTGAGAACAGGGTAATTCACAATCGTAATTCAAATACCGAATTACGTAATTCAGTGTAATAAGAACATGGTATTAAGGCTAAATCCATAAGGTAAATCATAGTACAATAATCAATTGTTTTACTAATTATTCTTTGCTTAGACCCATTTTACATTGATCAAGACTTGAAATCAAGTCTGTGAGCTTGTAGGCAATTCGGAAAAAAGAACATTGAAGCTGTACCGTCAATTTTTTCGTGTTCGTTATGTTATTTTCGCGTTGTTGGCTGTGCTCTTTATTTTATTTTTCGCATATCAGCGTGCGTTTGTTGAGCTGCAGCTATAAATTTATGATATTTCATTTATGCATGCATTTTTTTTGGTATTGTTATTATTTTATGTTTAATACTTCATTATTTGTTGTTTTAAAGCCATAACAATTTTTTATTTGCTTAAATTTTTTAGAAAGCAAACAAAGAAGAAATAAACTTGAATTCAAGTCTTGAACAATGTAAAAGGTTTCGTCAAGTCCAAAAGGAAACGTCAAAAAAAATTGCTTTCAAGTCTTGATCAATGTAAAAGGGGTCTTAAAAATAATTCGTTGCAACAATGGCTGCGTTTCTAATACAAAATTTTTCGCAACAGTTGCACAACTGTTGAGTAAAATGTCTTCTGAACGGCAATAATCAGTTTCCGCTACTCACAACATGTTGTGAATTTTGGGAGCGCTTTATTTTTCCGCTACATTTACTCAACATGTTGTAATTTTTAATTTGACATATTCACATAGTTTGACACAAATAAAAGTGATAATTCTTTAATGAAAATATTAATTATCTCGTCCAAATTCATATATCCAATAGTTATTAAAATGTTCGCGCTCAAATAAGTCAATTTTTGGAAGTGTTTACAGAAAATGAAAATAACCGTTCAGAAGACACACAACATGTTGTAAACATGTTGTATGTATCACTTTTCCGCTACTTCTGTCTTAGAAACGCAGCCAATAAAATCTCGATATTCTAACCATGATACAACTACACAGGTAGCATTGACAGCAGCTTATTTTCTCATGCGAACAAACTTGCTGCAGTCAAAAAATGCAATATGTGATGGCCACATTCAGCTATATTAACTGAGTAAACGTTTTTTTTTTAATTTACTTACCACAAATTTAAATTGTAAATTAAATTCCTTAATCTTAAATACGAATCTAACTTAACGGGTATGAAAACAAAAAATATTGGAGCATTTTATGTTTAAATTCCACCTGCATATTCGCACCAAAAGATATAAAAGTTCATATTCTTTTGAAAGATTCATTGCTTGAATAACTTAATATATCTTCAAAAGTTCCATGTTTGCAAATACGCAGGCGGGTTAAACACGATCTTTTGGTATGTCTGGTATTGAAATTTCAGTTGAACCCACTTCGATTACATGTCATGGTCGATATTTTTATATAAAGAATGGTTTATAAAAAAATTGGCTTTTTAAAACAAATCGTGTAAATCGCACTCTTTGTGCATGAACTTTTCTAAAAATTTCTTTTATATAACGATGGTTAAGCGCACTAAAGTGATAGTGAAAAATTTCAAATGTTCAGGACCGTCGATTTTGTTTTTAAATTTCAATACATCTCAATACAAAACACTAATTTCAACTGTGTACTGACACGCATTCACTGGCTATGCATTTTCAATAAATTTACACAAGGTACATATTATATTGATGGATTGAAAAATGCAGTAAACCAATTTTCATCAAAAGGGTCACTTATCACTTTAGTGCGCTTCGCCATCGATGACTAAGACCCTGACTCACGTCTGTTTTAATACCTGATCCCAACAATCTACCAGAAATGTGGTCACGGGAGAAAAAACCAAAACCAAAACCAAAAGTTTTAAATAAGTTTGTGAATATATCTTATTTACTCGTCTATATTAAAGATCTGAATCAACAAAATTTACTCATCGTCAACTTCATTTGATAAACTCTCATGCTCCATTAGATGTTCGAGTAGCTGCTTCTGCGATTTAAAATGCAAGTCCGGACATTCGGGACACTTCTGATCAGTTGCATCGTGCACGGTGCTGTTATGTTCACTTAATTCATTAGCGTTGGTGAATGTGATGTTGCAGTGTTCACATTCGTTTAGATTAATGCCCGTTTCTTTGTGCTCACGTACACGATGCACTCTCAGCGCATAGTTTGTGTCGAATGCAACTTGGCAGGTCTGACATTGGAAGAGCTCCGAAGCGCTAACGTCATGTGTGGTCAGATGACGTAGTAGATTTTTTCTAAAATTGATAAAATAATTCATAATAATTCGAAATGTTTTACTGCAACAACTTTACTTGATTGCGAAGCATTTGAAGCATTTACGGCATTGAAATTTCTTTGCACGACTAGTTTTCGCTGTATTGGCTGTCATGGTATCAAGTATTTGTGTCGAAGAAGTCACATCATCGATATTCAAAGCCAGTTCGTCATGAATAAATGACTTATCGTTAAGCAGATCATCCTCGCTAAGCAAATCTATTAAGGAATTCTCGGCCACGGCCAAAGAGTTCACGGAAGGGTTTAAGATTTTATGATTGTTAACGTGCTTCTTCATATGCACTTGGAGCGCATATTTGGTAGCAAGTAACTTATTGCAAATATCACAAGTATGTGTCTCCGTATCGCCATCGGTTTGACGGATCATGTGATGCTTGAGAATATGAGTCTGAAAAAAAAAACAACACAATGTTCAGAAGAAGATGAGCCAATCTTAAGATAACGGTGCACTCACCTTCAGACCGTCTTTTTGTCGAAAGAATGTGCCACAATGTTCACAGGGAAACGGTTTTTCGCCCGTATGTCGACGCGTGTGAAAGACGAGACTTTTGCACTGAGTAAAACCACGATTGCAGACTTCACAAACGAAGGGCTTTTCGCCGGTGTGCGTGTACATATGTTGTTTGAGAGAACCATTCTGCGAGAAGCTCTTGTTGCATTCCGGACATTTATAGGGTTTTATACCTTCGTGTGTGGCCATGTGGCGTGTGAGATTTGTTTTTGTACTAAAATCGCGATTACAGCGAACGCAAAAGAAACGAGCATTTATTGAAGAATTGGTAGTGGTTATGGCCAACTTTCTGGGCTTGACGGCAGCTGTTTGCTTCTGATGCGTTGGCGATTTTGTTTGCTTTATACTATCTCCAAGTGAGTTATTAGGTCTTAATTCAATGGGATGTACAACATCAGAATCCGCCAACATACTCTCAGTAGCGTTTTCCAGCATTTCATCACTAAGCTGTGCCCTATGTTCAAGCTCATCAACGTTCTCTGTTGATAGCATGTTTTCGTCAGGCAGCAAATCCTCAGCATCTTCATAAAGATGCAGCACTTCATCTGCTGCAGCTGCGTTTATGATTTCATCCTCTTCCTGATCTTCTAATATTTCCTCGGTTTCGTCTTCAGTTGAGTTGCCGTAATGAAATTGCTTTGAGAAATTTTCATTACAAGAGGAAGCATCCTGCTCAGCTAACATAGCATTGTATTCTTCAAGATAGCCATTAATTTGTTGATGCTCAACACCAACAGTTTTTGGAGTAGGTTCTTCATCGTTCAAATAGCTTTCGGTTGTTTTGTTTTCGAAAAGCAGCTGTTTGTGTTCCATTTCTTCAGTTTCGCTGTCGTCTAAAAAGTTGGCCTCCTCATAGTAAACGACCTCCTCCTCTTCATCGGCGCACATTTCTCCTGTATTGATGACCAATTCTGTTATTTCCTGTTTGATAATTTCATTTTCCCGCACAACGGTCTCCAACTTTGATGCACTGGGCTCCTCAAGGGGTGGCGGATCTGGTTTACACTTTTTCGGAGATGGTTTCAATTTAGTCTCCGGTTTATCTGTGTCTTTCGGTGGTTCACTTGACTCGTGTAAGGTTGAGGTTGTGTCTTCAGCGGTTTCATCGAACATCATCAAAACATCGTCCTCATCTCCAGCATGATCTAGAAATGGTGATGATGTTGAGGAACTAGTGGTTTTTGTGACCTGCTCAAAATCACTGCTTATTTTCGTAAGGAAAGCCTTGAGATTCTTTTCGGATGCATGCGCCAGCTGAATAAATTCGTATGATACTTTAAGGCGCATAACGCATCTTGGACAAATGATGGCAGGCATGCTGTCACCAGGTTTAAGCTGTATAATAAAGAAACGAATAGTTAGTACACTTAGACAAATATGCTGTTCTATAAATAAATCTGAGAATTAATTTAAACATCTCAATAAAAGCTTTAAAATCAAGTTGGGTTAAGAAAAAACAAACTCAACAAAATTAATAGAAATGAACAAACTAGAAAATTATTCCATATTCCACAAAATTTCCTCAGTTAAATTGCTACATTAATATGACTGAACATTCAATACAAAATATCATGATAGTTGTGTAAAAAATATGTAAATAATATTTTAATCGATAAAATTATAAATTATTCAAAATTATTGAAAAATAGTGTTATTTTTTTAAAAAAAGTTGCATTTATTTACTAAAATTCAGCATAACAACGCTTGAAATTTAAATCTCTCAATTCTTATCTGGCACTGTCTGCGCAATCCAACTTAAATAGGGCACATTGCCTTTCTCGATGGGCAATGTGATAACCTCTGCCACACTGTAGGGATGATGTTCTCGCACATATTTAGTTAGGTCATCCAAGCGACTGGTGCGCGTTTTAATCATCATTAAGTATTCACTATCTTCGTTTACCTGCCCTTCCCACATATAGATGGACTGAATATTCGGTATTATGTTAACGCATGCTGCCAACTTCTCTGCTATTAAGCCGCGTGCCAATTTTTTGGCCGCATTCTCATCCGGCGTTGTTACAAAGGCCACAGAACTACTGCCTGCGGTATATGTTTCGTCGTAATCACTCATTCTGCTATTGGAAAAAGAACGAACTGCTGCTGGACAACTTGATGACTTCAAAGCGGCGTTCGAAGCTCCGTAAGCACTACGTACAACTATAAACCAGGAGGATGTGCAGAGTAATGTTTTGATTATTTGCATTGATTGTTAAATGATAGCACCTCTATTTTTGTTTATATTTGATTTTGTTGTACTTTGACAAGCAACAAAGTGCAATAGATGATAGTGATGCAGCAATTTGTTTATAAATCGTTACAGTATCGGTTATAACACCAAATACTTGGTCTGTTGGAGTACTTATCTGTTCGAAAATTTTCACAAATTATCAGCTTTTGGCGTTCGAGTACGCAAAAAACTTGCAAAATGAGAGAAATTGAGAGCGCAAAATGACAGTTGACTTGGAGTGGAAGTTGCAAATTCCTGTTGGATAAATTTTTACTGTCGAGAATTTGCAAGCTAGAAAACAGCTGATTTAAGACAGTTGCAATTTGAACTTTCAAACAAATTAAGCTAAAATTTTGTAAAATTTAGTAAAAATCACCATGAATATATGGTACACTTGTTAAATCTTACCGCTTTCAGCCTTGGGAAATATTCCAGGAGAACACTTCACGTCCAATTTCCGTTTGCTTTCCATGCCACTTGAAATGTTAGCAAGACGATAATCAGCTGTTATCGTGGCTTGCAAGTTTTTGCAAATTTTGCGTTCGCGTACTTTGTTCGATATTTTTCTATTTCAGAGAGAATTGTACGTTACAGTCTTGTAATTTGCTGCTGAATATTTTTCACTGGATAAGTACTCGAACATTCCAACTGTAAGTGAAGAAACCATATGATAGAAAATACTTGCACCAGTCATTTGTGTTACCAAAAGATTACCTCAAAGAAGAGTTTATCAGATATCTTTAATGAAGAAGATTATATTTTTTATTATTTGTACAGCAGATTAAAATTATATAAATATTATACAAGCCGATTATCTCACATAACATTGAAATATGTTTACATTGTATGGTATAAGGATACCGGTAATGATGATTTAAAATTTTTGATGGTAGAAAAACTTGCCCTTCAGTTTTATCTTTTCAACAAGAATTTCAAAAATTATCGTTTAATAGGCCCACTACTACAGTTTTAATTTTTAAATTTTATAACGTCAAGGGTGGGAGTTTTCTAGAAAGCATGCTACAGTTCACAAGATTCTATTGCCAAAAAAAGTTACTTCTTAAGCTTCCATATTATTATGGCTTTCTGATGTAGAGAATGTATACATACCTGAATTTGATTGTATCGTTCAGTTCAAAAGACAACACTTTAGAGCTGCTGGGGTAACTAGCTATCAGAATAGAAATGCATTGAGTACTACTACTGCTGTTGGTTATAATGTACAATGCTACTTAAATTGTTTTGGCCGACAGAAGAAATCTCGTTATGGTTGTTGTTTCTATTTCATAAAATTCAAAAAATGTCAGATATTATAAAATTTCTGCATCGACGAAGAAATCTCGTTATGGTTGTTGTTTCTATTTCATAAAATTCAAAAAATGTCGGATATTATAAAATTTCTGCATCGACGCTTGATGCAGAAAATGTCTATAACTTATGCCTTCAGTTGACCGATCATATTAGCAAGAGATTTCAATACAAATTTTGCCGCCGAGAAATCATAACCACGTATTATTACTTTTCTCCAAGCCGAAATTCAGGTGATTTTGAACAACCATGCACAGAACTCAACAACGATGTATGAAAGGACCATAGATGCATTGTTTTGGCGGTATCTCTAGCGCATTGAATCTAAAACTTTCATCACATATTTAAGTCACCATGGGCTTAATGAAATTTTCATACAATCATATGTTACCATAATAGAAATAAGTTACGACACATTAAAATAAACATTGTTTCTAAAATCCCTCATAGCCCATACTATATTTTTCCAATATAATATTACGTTGATGTTTCTCATCTATCAGTCGTCCAAAATCGGCTGATTGAAAAACGTCATCTCAAGAGTTTTTGGTCATAATGCCATAATGATAATACTTTTGTCATAAATATTAAAAATATAAATAACTATAGTTTTTAAAGTAAAATAGTACTTTTTTATTTTTTTAAAGTATTTTTGAACATTCTGAAGTTTTTACTAAATTAAATTTTATTTAAAGTTATCCTTCAAAACCAAAATGGTTAAGTGCACTAAAGTGATAAGTGAAAATTTTAAATGTTCAGAAACGTTGATTGTATTTTTAAATTTCAATGCATTTCAATACAAAACACCAAGGCTATTGAATGCTCACTTCTCTTGGTGGTGCTCACTTTTGAAAAAAAGTGAGCGGCTCACTCGTATTGCAATATATCAAACATCGTTACATCGATGTCACGAAAAAACAAGCGATGTTTTTATTTTTTCAACGCTTTCACAGAGTAGGTAGTTAGTTCACTAAATTTTAAAATATTTTTAAAAATCCATTGGTTAATCTGAAAGAAGGTCCTATGAAAGTTTGGGATATTGTGATTATGTGATTTAACAAAATGTTTTTTCATAAATGATGTTTATTTATTATTGTTCAGGCGAGAGAACACTTTTTCGGTACTCTTTGTGGAAACTGTATTCGAGAAGATATTAAATCTAAAAATAATTTCGAAATCAGTTTGATCACTTCTAGTGGTTTCGATTTTAATAAATAAATTTTTTCGTCAAAAATTGTCGATTTTTGCGCCGTCAATTCTTATCGAGGTGAAATATCTGCCCAAAATTTGGGTTTAAATTATACATTTCCGAAACGATAAACTTGAACCCATACCTTCCTACACACCTAGGTGTGAGTAAGTATTTTCCAAGTTACAGCGAAAAAGAGATGATTTTTAACGAAAAACTAATTTTTTCAAATCAAAACCGGTATATTTTTGAATGTAGGATCTTTTTGATCCATTGAGGATCTTCTTCTGAATATATGTAAGTGTCATAAGAATATTTTCGAACCATCATAATGATCATGTACTAAATAAATTCTGTGATTCTACATTGATTTTTGTATTGAAGACGATGTTTTGCAACATCGATGTTTTTTGTTCGATAAAAATCGAGAATCGATGTTGAGTTTTCGATGTCAACGCCGATGTCATCAACGATGTTTTTTCAACATCGAACATTCCTAGTCGAAATGCACTAAGTGCATTTTTAATAATGGCTACGTTCATCAATGACAACATTTAGTCAATATGTTTTCAACATGTTTAGTATTTGATCAGTATCACTTTATGCTACTTTTGTGCCTGCTAAACGGTGTGATACGTTTTCTGTCAAAACGGAAAATTATATTCAACTTTTATTAAATTACAAGCACTAATTTCCTAAAAAAACATTGTTAAAAAAATTAATTTTATTTATTTTTGGATTATATAGAAGGCACATTTAAATTTTTGCGTTGTTTCTAATTTTTCAAACAGACGAGCTGTTAGCCGCAACCCGTTGAGTGAATGAAGCAGAAAAATAAAGTGATCAGTAAATCAAACTCCGCTCCACAACATGTTGAGTTGAACAGAAACTGATTTTTTGCGTTCAGCAAGTACACACTCAACGGTTACACAACAGCCAACAACCACATTGACAAGCGGTTACTTGCTTAATCTACATCACTATCATGCGAAGGTAACAGAATATGAAGAACTGCTACACCAATCATTTTCCGCAGCCATTTTACTACAATATTAAGTACTCAAGTACAGGAATATGTACAATCTAATCTAGTATAATAGAATAGAATAAAATTCAAAAAATAAACATACCGACAATCGAGTTGTAAACACAAACTTGGATTGCAAGTCTGGATCGCGAAACAACGAATAGCCTTCTTCAGATTTCATACACACACGGCAAACTTTAATATTAACTTTAAAATTCATTTTTGTAAATATTAACACAGAAAATACGATTTTTCGCAACAAGACGCACAATGAAACATTTCCAAAGAAGTAAAATATAAGGAAGTGCTGTAGTTGAACAAAAGTGCGGCACCTCTCATATTTGTGTTGGTTCTACAAATACATTAACATTCACAAAGGGTCGTATTTGGTGGCATCGTTAAAAAAGGGCCAAACTTTCGGATTTCGGAAACTTGAACAACGTGACTGTTCAATATGTGATCAAGTTTAAAGCAATCGCTATCTTATTTGTTTTGTTCAATAAAATACGATATTGTACTACTTTACTATTTCCACACCACCCTTTAGGTACACAATTTGGTGCGTTACCGATTTTTTTCTGGGTGTTCGGTTCGGTTTCACTCTAAAGCTGAGAATAAAATTAGCAAATAATATAAAAAGTTATTAATTTTCAAAAAATAAAATTTGTTTATGCACTTGGTTTATATTCAATCATTCATTCATTTAAAAAACGCGCCCTAAAAATGTGTTAAATTATGGAAAATGAATGCACCTATGGAGAAATGATTGTACTTTGACAATTCGATATCCAATGTTGGGATATCGAATTGTCAAAAACACTCTTCGTCTCGCTCATCACATGCCGCATCACACGTACACTGTATGTGAGAAGAACACCATTTCCTTATATTTTACTTCTTTGAACATTTCTAGCTAATAAAAAAAACCAAATGTCAAATACGGCAACAACAATGCTTGACGTGTTCGTTTTTTGTTGAAATTCAAGCAGTTGCGTCAAGCAGGTACACGTACAATTGCAGAGTGACTGTAGTAGCAACGAACAGCTGATTTGTTTGTTTTTGACGTCTCGATGAATTTATCTTGTTGCATGCAGCGTTGTCAGATGAATATACCTCCAAAATTACCTTATTCTCGCATTTAATTCTCTCAAATTACCACACGTCAAAAATACCTCAAATTACCTCAAAATTGTGCAAATTACCACAAAATTACCGCAAGTCAATAAAATACCTCAAATTACCTCAAAATCGTACAAATTACCACAAAATTACCGCAAGTCAATGAAATACCTCAAAGTTGCTTAAAATATCACTTTAAGCGGTGTTTATAGCAAAGTATGAAATTATGTAACGAAAATAAACTTAAATTGCAATATATTAATTATCAACAGTTAATAAAACAATAATTTTTAATAATTCAATTCTTTATTGAGTTCAAAAATTATTTCTCAGAAAAATTTTTCCAGCCTTATAGCAGTCCTCGCACTGCTCATCATAATTTTTCTTTTAACACATTCATAATATTTAAATGCGCCTAAAATGTAAAAATACTTTAATCTTACAGAGTTTTTGAATAACTATGCGACAATGATCTTTTTCTTCCAGGCATAATATATTTTATTTTTCACTTTGCTATTTAAAATTATTTACGTTCTTTTGTTGTTAAATATTGAAAACACTTTAAACACAAACAAACTACCAACAAGAAGAATGAAGAATGCATCAACAAGCGCATTCACTCAGTTAACCTTTTCTGTACACATTTCATTCACGCGTACTTCTACCACAGTAGGTAGAAATCTCTTTTTGGTAATGTGAGGTATTTGTGGTAATTTCGGTATTTTTATTCTCTCGCGTGGGAAAAATCGCACATGTGGTAAAAATTTTCTCGCATTAGAATTTTTCTCACATAAATCGATGATTTTTACTTTCTCCCGCAGCATCTCGCAAGAGCTCAAAAAATACCGAAAGCACTATTTATAGTGCAAAACTGGTAACGCTGGTTGCATGCTTGTTTTGAAAATGGTGGATGCACTTATAATTATACTTTCACCAATAAATTTAAGCAATTAATTACAATGAATACAGCAGATCACAAAGACTTTTGCAGAGAATGTGATGTAAGTGGTATGCTTTATTAAATATTGGGGAAAGAATTGTAATAATAATTAAATCATTAGCATGAAATATCGACAAATGCAGTTAAATGTGAGAATTGCAAAAAGGCTGTGTATTCCATTGAAAGTTGGCAAACTGAGCTAATCATCAAGCCAGAACGTACGTCTGATGTTGATACTACAACAGACTGTAGCTCAGCAACTGAGGAATGGCAAGCAGATACCATTAAATCACTGCTGCCCGCACAGCTGAAGTCAGATGTAAAAGCACAATTAAGTAATGAAAAGCTTCAAAGGAGCTATGAAACCAAAATTCAGGTGAACATTCAAAACTCAATTGCTCGTCATTATTTAAAGATGACTCAAAAAATGTGTTCCTAATTTGCAGCAGGCAACAACTCGGACTGAAAATACTTGTGATATGAAACTCTATAAATGTGATAATTGCGACAAAACGTAATTAATGATGCTGTCTGACCATTACGTAACCATTCATTTAAAATATTTTATTTATTCCAGCTTCAAACGTTTTTCGCTGCTTAAAGCTCATCAATTACGCTCACATACCACGACGGAACGTGATGAAGATGATATGTTTTCAAAAATTACAGCCAAAACACAAAACAAAAAAGAAAAAAATGCGCAGAAATATCAACAGGCTCTTATATTGAACTGCCAAAGCGAAAATTATGATGATACTGCAACGTCAGCGGAGGATTCCGACACCTCGCTTATTGATGTAGAATCAATGCCGACTGATTTGAATGCATTGTATGATTCACTGACTAAACTTAAACAGACGCCTATTGGCAAAAATGTTTACAAATGCCGTCTGTGCCAAAAAATCACACTTGACTTGCGAGATCATCTCAAGCACATCATAGCTCATACCGGACAGAAATGGAACACTTGTGTGCTGTGTGCAGATGTGTTTTTAGGTGCAGATAGCTTAGATGACCACATGGCCAAGGCACACGCCAAAATAAACGAGACTGACGTCGATGAGTACCTGCCATCTGGATTAATCAAGTGCAAAATATGTAGTGAATTTTTCGTGAGTGCCTCCGAATTTGAGCGACACAAGCGCTGGCACCTTGGGCAACAAACCCAACATAATTGCAGCATATGTCAGACAGGCTTTACAACGCCAGCCATGCTGCAAAAGCATAAACGTACAATACATAACAATAGTAAAAATTTGCCCAAACGCTTTAAATGCTTTCTATGCAAAGAAGGGTAAGTGGCAAAACTAACTCATAGTGAATTTATTATATAAAACAAAACTATGTGCTGTTATGTGCCTAATTTGTATTAACCATCGTTTTTCAACTTTTACAGCTTTGCCTTTCAAATTTTGCTCACCAATCATAAACGTTCACATCCGGAATTTTTCGAACTCATAGAGCGCACCACTATCATTCATCGATATAAGAATAGCAATAAAATTTTGTATGCATGTCGCACTTGCGGAAAGTCGACAAATACACAAACCACACACTTGGAACATTTGCGCATTCATAACTCTGAAAGACCCATGTATAAATGTTCACTGTGTTCAAAACAGTTTACCGCCAAATCCACTTTAAAGGCACATATTCGACTGCATTCCGATGAGCGTCAGTATAAATGTGAGATCTGCGCAGTAAGCTATCGTCATCGACGCTCATTGCGCTTGCATTTAATCAAGCATACAGGCGAGCGTCCCATTAAGTGCAAGTATTGCGGTCAAAGTTTTCTGGATCGGAATCTTTGTACGGAGCATGTGCGACGTGTGCACACCGGTGAGACTCCATATCAGTGTGAAATCTGTGGTGAATGGTTTACCACAGCTGGCCAAGTGCCAATGCATAAAATGCAAAAGCACAACGTGAACACAAGAGTAAAACGTACAGTGGATATCATAGTGGAGAAGTCGTTGGATAAAAGCGAAAATTTAGAATAACATTAAAAAAATCTCTAGCATGAACTCACCTCAGTGCCTTGTGCAAATTTTTTTATAACGCTTTTTTAAAGCTATAAGCATTTCAGTTAAATTTGAAAACTAAAAATTAATTCGAAATTATCGAATCATACAACAATATTTGAAATTAAATTTTTGTATGTGAATCAAAATACATGAATTATCTTCAACACCAAGTTTTTGAAATTCGAATAATCATTCTTTATAAGTCCACGAAGAATTTAATGAAATAATATGTCTCTCTTCATTACTAAATATGAAGTGTCATCTTTGCTGATAGCAGTGCACTTTCTTACTGACCCTGCCAAAGTACCATTCGCTAGCTTTATCAATAATTTTTGCCACTGCATAAAATTATTTTAAAATAAGATAGACGACATTCGCGCGTTTGTGTCTGGTGCGCTTAAGATTTTGTTATAAATTTTGTTGATTTATTATTTCTTTAATTTTAAAACAACAACAATGACTACTCATTTAAATATACAAAATGCTCAGGAACACTGTCGTACTTGCTTAGTTTATTTGGATAATTGTTTGGACCTGCCGCAATACGTAAATGTAACAAAATGTGAAAGCATTTTACATTTATTACGTGTTTTAGTTGAAAGCAATACAGATGATATTGAAAATTATCCACAAAACGTTTGTTTGACTTGCTTCAGAGTGTTGGAGGAAATTCTAGAATTTCGAAAAAACATGTTAAAATCTGCTGCTACGCTCAAGACAGCACTAGAAAATGAAGATCTGCTGCCAGATGATGAGATATCAACAAAGGCTTTAACTCAGCAGAAGAAAGATGTGGAAGAGTGTAACGAAAACTTTGTAAGAATTTATTATTTGTCTATTTAATTTAATAAATTTATAAAATGTACATTAATACATTTAAGGAGGTGCATGTTTAAGGTTTTAAGCAGGGACCGTACCGGTTATGGTTTTTATCAAAAAAGTCAAATATTAACTGTTATTTTTTAACTTTTATAATTTCCGACAAAAATAAAAGTTATTTGTGCCTTATATTTTTTCGGGCAAACATAACAGTTACTTTTGACTTTTATTTTATCGGTCAAAAAAAACAGTTATTTTCTGCCTTTTATTTTTCGGTCAAAAATATCAGGCAATTTGTGTTGCCTGCAAAAGGACGTAAACAAGAAAAATATTTTTACTGGCTTAGTTCGATGATCATCAATTTTCGATGGTGAGACAAAAATTGTTGTTTTAACATCGATAAATGCAATATCTCAAATATTGTAACATCAATTTCGCGAACATATAATCGACGTCTGTGAATGTCACATCTACGATCTCATGTGCCACACGGCAGCCATTTTCACACAGGTTCGCTAATTAAGAAGTATATTCGATAATTTGGCAAGCATTTTGGCAAAATTTTTGTTTTCCTCTGTCACACAAAGCAAAAAAAACAACAAACTGTACACTTTGTGCGACAAAATGTTTTTATTCATGATGTTTATTATTGTTCAGGAGCGGTAAAAACATTTTTTTGTCGAATCAAAACCGAAATCCTTTGGGAAGTAAGATCTTCTTGAACACAGCTTTCTCAATATATGTGTGAAGAAAAAAAAATATTTTCGAGCCACCTAAATTATCATGAACTAAACAAATCCCGTGACTCTACATTGTTTTCTGTATTGATGACAATAGGTCTGGTCACGTACTTTACTTGTTAAAACTTGCAGGTAGAGAGTAAAAGAAGAATTGAGGAAAATATATGTACAAAGAGAAAATTAGCAGAAAAAGTACGTGAACAGAAAACTAGTAGAAACTTGCAAGTTAACAACAGCTGATCAAACGAATTGACAGTTTATTTCAATCGCAAAAAACTGCTACTGTAACTTAATGTTATAGATTGTTAAAATCATTTCTTGTATCCCTCGTTTTTCTCCTCTCAGCTCCTCTTACTTGATATTGATCTTGGTTTTTGAACCCAGCAAAATTTTTATTAAAGTCTTGATTTTTATTTGGTTCTAAAACATGAAAGTTATTATTGAAGTATAAATATCATTTAATTAGTAATAAACAACTATTCAAAGAAACGCTCAATTGTTTCGCTTTCGATAACCTCCGATGACATGCCTGTCTAGAATTAATGGATTCTGTAAGCGAGAGGGTAATTGATGAACGAAATTTACTGGATTATCGAACACAGCTAGTATATCACCAAATTTCAACGTTTTTTCTTAAAAGTCCATTGATTGCTTTAGAATGTCTTCTTCCCACCAAGACGCATCCTATCTATGGTCGAAGGAAAAATTTAGAATTTGTTGAAACGAGTTCATTTTGCTAAACGTTTATACATGATTAATGAAATTTCGAACAGGAGTAAATCAGTGTGTCCGCCGTGTTCGTGCTAGGTGTATGAAATGCGAACCAACGAATACCGAGATAAATCCTCACATCGGGCGAAAGTTTTTTCAATAGATAGATTTGATTATAAGAAGCTTAGTCAAAGTCCTTTTAAGGGTTGAAATTAATTAATTTTTTTTTCTTTCGTAAATCAGTATACAGTAGATTAAATCGGAGAAGTAGTCAAAATAAACTAAAACTCGACTATAGTCTCGTTTTTTCAACATCCAAAACCTATTTCCGAAAAAAAATAAATTCTAAATATTTCAAAACTATTATAGATTTTGATTCTTACATGCATAACATTACATTTTAATAAAATTACATTTTAGCTCATGGAAACTGAAACGGTACTCATAGTTGAATCCTCTTCCGCACTGGAAATCAATCAAACTGATGTCAATATCACTCAAAGCGCTTCAGAAAAAAATGTTTTGGAAGAACGTCAAGGCAGCCAAGCGTTTCATTTATTCGATAAAGTGCTAATACCAGAAACTTCTTTTCAGAGTGACTCCGCCTCAACTTCTGGTACTAAATCAATTCAAGTTGTTAAACAAAACGATAAGCCACTTAGTTCTACTAAAAAAAAGAAAAAAAGCAAGTCCAAAACATTTAAATGTGACTATTGTAAGGCCAGTTTTGTTCAGTTATCTAAATACATAACACATATGCGTGAAGTGCATCGCGAATCTTATCGTCGCTATGCTTGCGACAATTGCGACAAATCATATAAACGTATTAAAACACTGCGTAGACATCTTAATTTGGTTCATGATAGGAAAGGTCAACGTGTTGAATGCGTTGATTGTGGTAGGCTATACATGACAGAAGCAACTTTAAAACAACATCGCTTAAATGCTCACTGCATTGATGAGCAAATTAAACTAAGCAAAGAATATGCTTGTGAGCAATGCGATGCGTCATTTGTAAGAGTTAAATGTTTGGCTAACCATTACATAGCCAAGCATAGTCCAGGTACCAAGCAGAATATAATAAAAGAATTTATGTGCTCCATGTGTAATAAATATTTTCAAAATCGTTTCAATCTTGAGAATCACACATTACGCTTTCACCCGAATTTTATCAAACCATATGCATGCGACAAATGCGACAAAACTTTTCGACAACTTACTGCCATGAAATTGCACAGAAAAAGACACGATTTCCGTTCACATGATGAGAAATGAAGATATGATAAGTTAAAGTTTGATTCTAAATGCTAACGGTTTCTTTGCTACAAATCATCAAAATATGTATCAATTAATAAAAAAACTTTTAAATTTCAATGTTCATATTGGCTCATATTACTATTATCGACTATACAATTGTTTTTTTAACTTTCACGACACACAAAAATTCTTGCTTTTATGTCCAACGGCCGTGAATAAACTTACTGTGTTGTTAATTTAAATATTGTTGTGCGAGGTAGTAAAAATCAATTAAGTTTGCTACAGTGAGGAAAGTTTATTCTCTAATAAAAATATAATTTACAATATATATAAAAACGTTACAAAATCTTACTTGTTTTCTTGGCTGCTGGATTGAAAAGAATTTACGAACAGTTTAAAAAGTTTCGCATAGCCAAATTTAAAGCATAAACAAATACTTAAACGTTATTGTACATATTATTTTACACAGTTTTAGCTAATACAAATAACAGATATAAATGTAATGTAATACTATGTTCACACTGAGATCAAATTAGGTAATTTTATGAGATAATTTCAAAATTGTACAAAAGTGTTCAGACTGGGCTTAGATAATTTCGTTTGAAGTTTGATTTATTTTTTTGTCATTTCATTATTGGCCACATTCAGCATACTCAACAGTTTCCAACTTAACCGTTCAATTAAAAATAGAAAATTCTTAGAAAAAAGTAAGTTTACAAAACTATTTCGCACATAACCGTACATCTTATCAATTGTACAACTTTAATTCATTGAAAACATTGCTCACCCAAGTTTCACTGAATGGGTTACTACTAGTGTCCGACCGAATATTCGGTTTCGGTTTCGGCCAGTTTCGGCCCTTTTAATCAGTTTCGGCTATTCGGCATCAATATGGCCGAAACCGAAACCGAAACCGAATATTTGATCGGACACTACTAATTCGGTTCTTACATATATTTCAATGGTAGATGTGAGTTCGCTTTCATCAAAATTTTTAATGGTGTTAAGTAGAACGTGAAATTCAGTCATTTGATTGACCGTGTGGGTTGGGTCCAGCACAAAACGATAAATGTAGATTTTTTTTTTTTAGATTATAATATTAAGTTATTTAACTTTAAATACTAAAAAGTTCCTTAAAGTGATATTAAAATGATCTCTTTATTTATTATTTTAAAGTTGAACATTAATGTTCAAATATTTATATTAATATATATAAAAATATCTTGAAATAGATTTAAAGTACTCAATAGTCAAAAAGCTTTTTAGAGATAAAATGCTTTTTCAAATTTTGTTATTCATAAAAATATTGTCTCAGCTTATTTGTTACAATAGGAACACTCTCAATTTGAAATGGGAACAGTGTCAAGAATGGTTTGTGAATTTGATAAATTCAATAATTTTTTGTTTATTTTTCATAATTTTATCAATATTTTGACATGCAAACAGTCAAAAAAATGTTTAATCTATGTTCTTCTCTGAAAAAATTGTCACTTATAATTTTTATTCCCAATATTTTGAAATGTTTTGCCATGTTTCCATATTTTTTGAAACAGTTTGAAGTACTTTTGACAATATTTGTGCTCACATTAGAGTAAAAATTTTAAAAAGGCTTTATCAAGGGTTTATTGAAGGTTACTCATTTAAGAAGCCTTTATAAGAAATTTTTGTCGTTATTGGACGTTAATGAATACTCTTTTTGAGATTTTTTCTTTGTAAAGGCTTTATAAGAGGCTCGTAAATTTTTATGAATAAAGGCAAAAGAATATTTATCGTATATATACGTTATTATAATATGTTTAACAATTTAACAATTTTCAAGTAGACATTCAGTTTCGGTTTCGGTTTCGGTTTCGGCCGAATATTACAAAAATGGCCGAAATTCGGTTTCGGTTTCGGCCAAAATTTTGGTTTCGGTCGGACACTAGTTACTACCCAAAGGGTCAAAAAAGTAAAGTATCTGAATGTGGCCATTATCATGTGTCATGTATAATTTTGACGGCTCAGTTGGAATGGATAACAAGATTGTTAATACGGCAAAAAAGGGTGTGTTTAATTCACACCAATTAATATATGATGCAAATGCTCAATCGACTTTTAAGGGATGAAGAAATAATTATTTCAATAAGATTTAATTTTTTATTTGAAACTTCCTTTCAGTTACAACACAGCTTGCTGTTTGATTTGTTTTTTTTTCTTTACCCGTTTAGCTTTTTTTGATGCGTAAAAGAGCACGCTATGTAAACACATACAACTTACCTTGTTTGACTGAAAACCATAAAGTAAGAGTGTGTTAGTGAACACCACATTTTGTTTCTTTGTGTTTGTAATTACGTTAGAGGTGTCTAGCTGGGATGCTCATGCAACCTGCCTTATAAAAATAACTAATTGCCCAAATTATATTCTTGCCTCTTTGCATGAATACCCTTACTATATTCAGATTTCAGGCTTGCAGTGCATTTTTGCCTTATTTCGTTAGAGGGGATTTATACAGACTTTCTGAAATTCTCTTTTAAAGTTTCATTTTCAAATTACATGATGCAACTCAGTTGCAGAGACTTTGCTCTGAAAATTCAATCAACGACGTAAATAAAAGAAAATATAAAAAAATAACGTCAAATGTTTCATGAAATCGCAGCCCGAGAGACTTTTTTCATTCACTTTCGTTTTCTACTCCGCACCCTCACTTTTGACAGTCTCATGCGACTAGTTTCATTGTATAAATCCCCTCTGAGTAATTTAAACGAAATTCCCTTGTTTGAGGTAATTTCCAAATCAACAAATTGTATGGGAAATTACCATAGTTCTTAGATAATTTCAGTCGAAATTACACAAAAGCTCGAAATTACCTAATTTCATCTCAGTGTGAACATAGTATAAGACTTTACTAATACAAAATTAACGATGCGATAAGATACATGTTGCATAACCGGACTGCTTTACCGAGCCGGAAGCGCTTTAGACTTCAACAAAACAGGTTTCAGAATCGGACTTATTTTAATAACTTTAAAGATTTTGAAAAATAAATAAACTACAATTTTTAATAACAGAAACGACAAAAAAATAAAAGGTTTATGTTGGCAATTTATGCAAATCTATAATAAATTTATTAAAGTTATAGTATTATTTCTTTTTTTATTTTTATATATTATTAGGTGGATGTGTTATGCAATCTTTTGGTATTGTTGAAGAAGATTGTTGTGTATTGAGAAAAACTCTATTATGGCCTGTGTTGACAAGAGTTGCTGACAGTAAAAATTGGTTGTTTATAGACAGTTTTCATGTTGCTAGCTATGAATCATTTAATATCGATCCTCTTTCGTGATTTCACCACAAGCTTTAGTTTTTTACTTTATATCTCTTCAAACCACTTAATTTTTATTCCTTTTTTTATGGCATTAACAATGTAAAGTATGGCAATATGAAATCATCAACAACACCATCATCAACTTACATCTCTTTATAGACCGCAAACCCAGGTAACAATTTTCCTCCTATAAAACACCTAAGAACATTCTCAACAACATATTAAAACACAACAGTTACGGATATAATCATTGTATAATAATCGTATAAGACCAAAAAGGCGCACTCTTTTTGTTTGTATTAAACCCTACATCAGTAAAATTATATTCTGTTGAAAATATTCTTATCATTACTTTATAGGAGCTTTATATCATTTTTTTCAGTCTTATATCAGTGTTTGTTGCTATAGAAGGCATTAGAGAATATTTATATCATGAAAACATTGAAGTTTTATAGCCGTGTCAAATATGTCAAAATAAATGTTCGAAAAAAAATAATTTTGAAGTGTTCTATTCCAGTTTTTCTTTTCTTTGTTTTCATGTGACAAATTGAAGTTGACTTTCTCTTTTTTTTTCCTAACATTTTTTTGCGTTATAAAAATTTATTTATTGTGTTGGAAGCAGATTCGATCTTGGTACCTCCGTGTTGCCAGTCCGACACATTAACCTCTCGCCCATTTTTTCATATTCAATACTATGAAAAAATTTTTAATTAAAAACGACTGCGCTGCCTATTGGTAGCTTCAATATTTATATGTGACATTTATTCGAAATCTCAATAATGTCGTATTGAGGTGGTGCTTCTTTTATTTTCTTTATAAGAAAAGGGCGAAATTTTTGTTTAACTATTCACTCTTTATTAAGTATTTATAATTCATTAGTTATTAACAGGTAATTTTTTTCATATTAAGTGAACTGTTATTTTTCAAATTTTTATTGTTTTATACGAATAAGTAAAACATAATTTCCTGGTTCAAAAACATTTTTTATTAAACTTTAACATTCAAAAAATTATAAATAATTATTTTCGGCATGCCCGAAGTGAAAAAAGTGTTGAAAAACATCGATATATAAACGTTTCAAGGTTGATTAACGACCTTTAGGCCCGTTAACTGATCTCCGAAGTTTAAATTCCTTGACCTCAGATTTCGTAAGCAGAGTTTACATTTTAAATGAGGTTAAAATTATTTTCGTAACTAATCTCATTTTTATCGACAGTTAACTTAAACTCTATTTAAAAGTTTAAACTGAGATAAAAAACATATTTGAGCGGCACTGTAGCAAAAATTCTACAACTTTGACGTAGAACATCAAAATATTTCAAAAATTTTTATAAAATAATGCAAATTGTCAGTTTCATTGGAATATTTTTTTTTTCAAAACTTAAAATATGTGTGTTTTTTGTTTATTGTTTTTATTTTTTTGAAGTATGATTTTTTTATTTCTTATATTTTGTTTATGATTGAGAATATTTCCAATTTTCTCAGAGAATTTTTGACAAAATCTAAGTTTAAATTTTTTAAACCTAGAATTTCTGTGTTTAAATTTAAACTTGCCTCACCAAGTTAAACTTAGATTTTTTGAGATGAGGTATCGGCGTTAAAATTTAAACTGAGGTTAAGGAATTTTAAACTTTGTTTAAGCTAAACATTGTTTAAAATTGAGATCAGTTAACGGGCCTTAATAGTTTTTTTTAATATAAAATTTAATTATCACAAAAAGTTTAGGTACCACTGCATGAATAAGTTAAAAGTTCGATATAATATTGTGCTTGCCAATCACCCTGTGCTCTTTTTCGTATTTTTTCGAAATAATTAAATTGAGTGAGTTTTTTGCTGACATTTTGACAGCTGCATTCTTTGCAGGCAACAAATATCGACATTCGCAACAGCAAAAAATAGTTTTTCAACAGTTTGTGAATAATAAACAAAACATAGAACTAATGAAATGCCCACACTAACAAAAGAAAGTGCTCGACAACATTGCAGAACGTGTTTTGGTAAATTAAACAATGACCCTGTGACGGCGGGTCAAGATGAACAGAATCTGTCTGTGGACGAAGAACGAGACATCAAGTCATTTGCCATAAATGTTGTTACAAATGAGACACTTAAACAATTGTTGGAACAATACATAGAGAAAAACAATGGACTAGACTGGATGGGTGCTCCACAATTTCCACAACATGTCTGCTTAGGCTGCTACAACAAACTGCAAGGATTCGACAAATTTCGAAAGCAGGCATTGGAATGTAGTGCCACTCTGCGCACGCTATTCGCCGAGGGCGGTGTGACTAAAGTGGAAGTGGACGAGTTTGTAGACGAGAAGGAAATGCCTAATGAAATAATTTACAGCATGATGGTAGGTTGAGTGGGTTGCATGATGAATAATGCTAGAGTATATTTCACACTTGGACTCTTTTTCCAGTTAAAAGATGCGTTGATGGAGACAGAAACCGTCGTTTTAATGGAGCATGCCGATATTTCTGCGCTGGTAAACTGTGAAATACAAACACCGGATCCTTTTAGCACCGAAGACACAACCAGCAAAGAGAAAAAAGAAATTAAATCCACCAAGGAAATTGCGGCTTCCAGTGACGATGATGATAATAATGATGATGACCATGACAATGACATTGAAAACTGGGCAAAGCCAAATTCCAGCGAAGATGAAGACGATGAGGAGGATAAACCATTGTCACGTCTAAGGAGCTCCGTAACACAAAAGACACAGTCCCAACCTCAGCCTGCTAAAGAACCACCACGACGTCCAAAGTACAGACGCCGCACAAAAAAAGAAATGGAGCAAGTGCGCAAGGAGCAGGCCGAACGTGATGCTCTACGCGATAAACCGCGTAAGAAGGGCACCAAGAATAGCTATCGCTGCGAACAATGCAATCATAGTTTTGCACACAAATTGACGCGTGATGCACATGTGCGCAAAGTGCACGAGGGCAGCAAACGACCGTATCAATGCGATCGCTGTGATAAAACGTACACCTTCTTCGGTGGACTTTGGACGCACATACGTGAAATACACGAGACTGAAGAGCGGTCCTACCCTTGCGCCTATGCCGGCTGCGATAAAATCTACACCAGTCTGATTGCAATGCAGAAACATAGACGCGAGAAACATTTGGGTCTGGTCAGCAGCAAAACTTACGTTTGCGAGTTATGTGGCACCACATTTAATCAAATTGCAAATCTCAAGTATCACCGGCGCAGAAAACATCCTATGGAAACTGGCGTGGATAGCCCAATGAAAGAAGAGTCGAAAGAGCGTCATATCTGCAGCATATGCAACAAACAATTTCATTCACGCTATACACTCAAATATCATGTTCTCCAGCTGCACTCGAGCGACATGAAATTCGAGTGCAACGTCTGTGGCCGACGCATGGCAAAAAAATTCATGTTAGTGCAGCATATGCGCATTCATACGCTGGACCGACTACCGTGCAATCAATGCGAGAAGCAATTTATACGCAAGCACGAGCTGGAGGCGCACGTGCGTGCGGTGCATCTTAAACTAAAGCCATACGGCTGCCAGTATTGTCCAGAAACATTCGCATGTCGTAAAACCTTGCGACATCACGAATACATACACACCGGCGAAAAGCCGTATGTCTGTGATATATGTGGACAAGCCTATCGGCAACAAACCTCGTTAAAGACGCATCGCAAGTCACACGAGGCAATGACACCTGAAATGCTGCTGGCAAAGAATATCAATCGGACGCTAGAGAGTTTCTTGGGAACTAGTGGTGGGGTTAGTGCTGGTGTTGGAGGTGCAAGTGTTGATCAACAACAACAATCGCTGCAACAGCCAACACCACATCAACAATAGGTTGTTTTCGTTTTTAAGATTAAATTTTAATTTAGTTTTATATTTAGGATTAATTAATGCGCTTGAGGCGACATCACTTTTTTATACAATAAAATAAAGTTTTAATTTACAATAAATTATATCAAACATTTGCAACATCCTTCTAAAGCTTTAAAAGAACTAAAAACAAGTTGAGTAAGCTTTTGCTAGCATACTTAACGTTCTACTTTTGCCACCTGTATCCACTCTTATTAGCTGTCTTTCTTAACGGTATTGTTGTTTTCGCCACCTATATAATTACCAGAACTTTCAGCCAATCCCAATACATTATTTTGTTTTAATTCTTGCTCTATGTAAACGTCTAGATCTTGCAGCGGTTTATAGTAAATGTGCACCATTTGTGAGCCTGCCATCATCGAGAGCATGGCACAAGTCAAAAACTTCAAATACTGTCCCATAGACACACCGGCAGGCATGGTTTGTATATTTAATTTTTTTGTTTTCCACTTAAAAAGTTTCCTTTGTCTGTTGCACGTGCAACTTTTCCTCCACAAAATTCTTAGCTTGTCGCTTTTTATATGTTCGATCTACATAGAAATAAAATCTCAATGGTTGAAACAGCTTCACTTTAAATTGTGCAACTTACAAAAATTAGTCTCGCCTACTGTCCAATTGATCATCGAAAACTCTAGCGCCGCGCCCAGTAAAAAAAATGCGGGTAAGAAACGATATACTCCAAAACGTTTTTTTCCTGGCCAACTATCGAGAAACCTTTTGAATTTTTCGCTATAGAAAATCATTGCTGTGTAGATGGATGAAATATTTAAAGAGGTTATGTAATATAGATCTTGGTGCAATTTATACAGACTTCAATAAATGTAGCCGTTTTGATTCGTTCTTAATTCTATATATTACCTTAAATTCGCGTAGTTTTAGTAAATCTTCATTTCAAAAATTATTAAATATTGTTTTAAAACTAGGCGACATAAATAGCACGAATTTATTTTCGAAGAAACGAAAACAGCTGTTTTTGCTGTCATAAAGGATATTTCACAAGAGTCATAGTCTTATTTTAGACACGGCATTTTTGGGACGAAGCGGAAAGGAACACATTGGCAGTACCAGTGATATTGCGACGATTTTTTCATGTTTGCATTGAATTAATTTTGAATTTACCGTTTGATTTTTTTTTTCTCGCAACTTCATTACCAACAAATGTTTAGCTATTATAAAAACTACTTGTATGAGTTAAAGCAACGAATAAGGTTTCTTTTGGCACGATTACGATTTCCGGGGCGCCGTGATTTGAAAGTGTTTTCTGGTAGAGAACAACAAAAAAATATAATTCGGCGAACAAAAAATTGATAGCTCTATGAATTATCGAGTAATCGATTTTTTAAAAAATTTGTTTGTTAAAAGATTTGTTCAAAAAACATCTATATCTTGGCCGTTACTCAATGGTCTTTAAGATTGGTATGTCATTTGAAAGGTCATTAATTGACCTTTCAGATATATTCATTATAAACATCATTGTTACAATATTTTAAGTTTTATAAGCGAATTTATTCCAAAGTTGAATTTTGTAATAAAAAGAACCGTTATTTTATAAAAAATTTACGCTATTAACGCCCGTTAACTGATCTCAATTTTACACAAAGGTTAGCTTAAGCAAAGTTTAAAATTCCTTAATCTCAGTTTAAATTTTAACGCCGATACCTCATCTCAAAAAATCTAAGTTTAACTTGGTGAGGCAAGTTTAAATTTAAACACAGAAATTCTAGGTTTAAAAAATTTAAACTTAGATTTTGTCAAAAATTCTCTGATAAAATTGGAAATATTCTCAATCATAAACAAAATATAAAAAATAAAAAATCATTCTTCAAAAAAATCAAAACGATAAACAAAAAACACACATATTTTAAGTTTTGAAAAAAAAATATTCCAATGAAACTGACAATTTGCATTATTTTATCAAAAATTTTTGAAATATTTTGATGTTCTACGTCAAAGTTGTGCCGCTCAAATATGTTTTTTAATCTCAGTTTAAATTTTTAAACAGAGTTTAAGAAAACTGCCGATAAAAATGAGATAAGTTACGAAAATAATTTTAACTGAGTTTAAAATTTAAACTCTGTTTACGAAATCTGAGGTTAAGGAATTTAAACTTTGGAGATCAGTTAACGGGCCTTAGTTACTAAAAATATATTTTTTTCGAATAGCTTATAGCTAGACCTTTTGTTTGATGTATAAAAATTTGCATTTTTTTTTTTAATTTCACACTGTATTACTTAAAATAGAAATTTTCCAATTCTTTTGTTAGTTAAAAAATCTGTTCAAAAAATTTTCTAAGTTTTTGCCAATATCCAATGGATCTTCAATTTATCATTAATGCATTTTTTGGCAAATGGTCATATAAATCCCAATTGACTGTGACAACATTTGCATTCGTTAATGGCTTAAGCATATATTAATTATTTAATTTAATAAAATGGAAACTAATGTCCTAAACTGATCGACTACAAATTACAAATTTTTTTCACTGGCTCGAAAATCCCGTTAATTAATATAAATTAGAGATGTAACGGATATCCGGATACGATCCGGTATGCCAGATATCCAGCCTAAATTTACTATTACATTATTTTGATGATATTTACTGAGAAAGTGCGAAAAAGCTGTAGTAGCTGTACTTTAGTGTTATTGCATGTAAAACTGCTATATTAATATGAGCTTCTTTATTATTGTGCTATGGTTGTAGCATGTCGAATAAGAAATATATTTAGTTTGTTAACAACTAGCCAATGGACCCACTATTCGGATGCCGGATATTCGGTAATCTGGATTAGCAGCTCGATGGATATCCGGCCAAATCATTAAACGTTACATCTCTAATATAAATATTATAGCTACAATGTTGCCTTAATAACAATTTGATTTGATTTGATTTGATTTATTTGATTAACATTAGTACAAATAAGAACCATGTTCTTTTACAGTACAACATATAATACTTAGAGCTATATAAATTTATTTATTAATGGAAATAACAACAATTGTTTATTGTATTGGCGATATTCGAAAATATGGAGTAAGCAAGCAAAACATCTAAGGTAAATATAAGTGAAATAAATAACTTTCTTGATTTCAATTCCTTGAATAGGCTTTTCTGATCAATACTTTTTTTATGCAATTCAAAATTCAATTCATATTTTTCCCACCGTTTCCAATTCTTAAAAATAAATAACTTTCCATACAAGGGCAAATCATTGTATCATAAAAAAACACCACAAAAAGTCAAATAAATCATATATATTATATATCAAATTAAAGAAAAATTTTCAGGCTTTAATAATTTACTCTTTATAATTCATAGTAATAACGGTAATTTTTTAGAAAATAACGGTTTTGTGTAAGAAAATAATCTTTTATTGCATAAAAATACCTATAAAATACAAAGTTCTCAACAGATTTAGTTCATTTTGAATTTCTAAAAGCCATATATATAAACTTTTAAATAATACCATAATCATTAATATCGGTTATATATTTAGAATAATATAACCGATTTTCTTCATAGAACTTATAACAAAAAACAAAAATTAAAAAATCGATAACTCGAAAACAAATCAATAAATCAACTTTTCCTTTGGCTATTCTTATCTATATTGAAAGTACTCTTCGAATCCATCGTCAAATCGCGGGGCCCCGGAAATCGTAATCTCCCCTTTCGTTAGAAGGGAAGTTACTGAGGAAGTTACTGAGTAAATCGTGGCAAAATCGTTCTTAAGCATGGTGCAATAACCCAGCTAGCATTGACATCTTCTTATATTTTCATAAAAAATAATTTGCAAATGTCAAAAATATACACGTTTTATGCTGACTCCAAATAGCTAATATTAATGTTCTCAAGGAGCTTTTCATCATAGTATTAACTCTCTGGCGTTTGGCATTGGTTGCAGAGTTGTGAAGGCCGAACAAAAAAATTAATTTCTATTGAAAAATAATTTTGCCCAAGGCGAAGATCGATCTCGGAATGCATTGGGTTGCATTCCACATCCTCAGCATTGCACATTGCACAACAAAGAGGAACCTTCCCTTACTTTTATGTCTCCCTTGCTTGTTATATATTTTGTTGTGGCAAGTAGCGGTGTTTATCTTTCAAACTTTTTCTTATGTAGTGAAAATAACTAATTGTTTTTAAGATATGTTTCTTGTAGAAGTTCTTGTTTTTGTATAATTGCTTTTTCATTCTATTCGAACTTTTGAATAATTTTAAACCAGTGAATGAAAAAAAACTGTACCTTAAACGTACCGAATAAAAATAACTGCATTCCATGCTTTTAGCAAAATAATTAAGTTTTCAAAATTTTTTCAACACATTACTCAAATTTTTTTCACAGCTCATCTTTTTTAAAAACTTTTTTGTCATTTTTTATATCAAAATGAGAAATTTAAAATAAATTCATTTATCTTAAACTTTATTTTAAAAATTTTATTTTTAAATAGTTACTTTTGTTGTGTATATGACATTATTCATACGACAAGAACAGAAGGCAATATAATGCAATTGTTTCTTTTAATCAGAGAAACCAAAACATTAGATTGTAAGCCTAAAAGTATTGTTGTTTCTGATTGTTATATAACTAATGTGGGCTTCACATCTGGAACTTGTGTGGCAAACAATATGGCGGCTTGTATGTGTTCGACAAAGCGAACGTTCAAATTACGGAATTTGTTTGGCACACACAGGGTTAGATTTGAGAAGAGTAGAAATGTACTCTTAAAAAAGTATTTATTGCTTCGAAATAAAATTATTTTTGTTTGGGGAAAATAAAGCAAAAATGCTCTTTAAGTCTTCCACACCTGCTTACTTTATTCGAAACAAATTTTTTGCTGAATCCAAACAAAGTTATCGCGTATACTATATGCAATTTACATAGAGTACTACCAAATAGAAAACAAAAAGTACCAAATATTTCTCATATCGTACTAAAATCATTAAAATGTACTCCACATAGTACTACACTTATGTTTCAATACAACCCTGGTTTCGTAATGACTATAGAAATGTTTTTTAATGCTTTGTTGGACAGAGAAAATCAAAAATTTTTGTCAACAAGCCAACTTGTGTGCCAAGCTGGCGAACTAGCTTCTTAACTATCGAACTTGTGTGTAAATGGCTGCCGTATGCCACACAAAACGCTGATTTGAAGCCTGCATAAGTTAATAACTGACAGTCCTTTTGGATCATTTTCTGATAGAAAAGATTTTTCATGAGTGTTTATTAAAACCGATAATTTGTGCTATTGTGTTAGAGTTTCATTTATACTGCTCTTGCACGGTATATCACCCAAATCAGTTCAATGCACGATTTTGTTCCATTTTAAACAACTGACGTATTAACACAACTTACGTGTTTTTTTTTGACAGCAGTATAAGATAACTTAAAATAATGTTTATGTTTCATACCGTGTAAATTCCGACTGGAAGTTTTGCATCTTTGGTCTTCAGTTCTTTCTAAACTTCAAAGTTTGAAAGCTCTACAAAGTATCGACCAGTTTTGCGCGCTAATAATTTTTGGCCGAATGTTGAAAACATTGCTGTTAAGAAATAACTTCCCACGGCCTCGTTGGACATTTGGAAATAGATTAAATTCAATTAAATTAATTGCAACAAAAATGCCAGTCACAATGCCGGTAGAGGAACGGAATATTGAGATAAAAGCGCGCATTGGAAGCGACGATGAATATGAAAGACGTGTTGAGATCGCACGCAAACTCACAGCATCCGATGGCGAGTTGATTGTGCAGCGTGATGTCTTCTTCAACTCGCAAAGTGGACGCCTTAAGTTACGCTACCTGCAGCCACCAGCACGTTCACAACTTGTCTACTACGATCGTCCAGACGTGGCTGGTCCAAAACTATCGAAATTCAATAAAACGGAAGTAGACGAACCGGAAGTGTTAGAGAAGATACTAACGCTAAGTAATGGAGCAAAAGGAGTGCTGGCAAAAAAACGCACGCTCTTTATCTTTGAAGGCACGCGTATACATCTAGATAAAGTTGAGAACTTGGGCAATTTCATGGAATTTGAGGTATGCCTAAAGCCGGAGCAAACCATTGAAGAGGGACAGGTTGTAGCTGAAGAATTGATGAAGAAGTTTGGCATTAAGGATGAGGATCTGATGACGGGCGCCTATTTCGATGTCTTAAAGCAGTGATTACGAAAGAAAAGATAACTGTTTGCATTTCATTCGTTTATTTGTTTAATTGATGTTTACATAGAAATTTATTTGTAGATTCCTTTCTTTTATTTTTATTGCGTTGTATATATGTTTGTTTTTATGAACGCTGCAGCTTAATTGTTATGCGTACAAACTAATGATAGTTTTAGGCAAATAAAAGTACAATATTTCTATAAAAAAATAGCATTTTGATTAAAATACATTCACAATTTGGCAATTGGGAATTTAAATTGAAATTATTTTAAGGGTCTCTGATTAACTAAAATGGAAACAAAAAACGTTGGCATGAAATAGGTTGGTTGGTTTATTTACAATTTTGAAAAATGATACAATTTATATACATAAAATTTTTCATTTATTGCTTTATATGTGTCCTGAAAGGTTTCATCTAAAGTTTATGTTGAAGAATAAATTTCATAATGAACTGAAACTAATACAAAAAGCTTAATTAAAGGTAATCTATTAAATGCAAAGGTTATTTAAAAGACTCATATATTAGATATTGAAATATTTCACTATCAGAAAATTAAAGTCAACATTTTGCACAAGCATTCAGACTCTATCATCAGACATGCAAGTTTATATAAAACGAATGAATGAATTGACAATTTCGTTGAATTTAAAGCACAGACATATACACACACATTCAGCTACATTTAAATTTAAAAAAATGCGAGTTCTATTAGGGGTACATCATGTTGAAAAAAAGAAACCAGTTGAAATTGATGAAAAATTTATAATTTATATAAGCTGTGGCATATAAACGAGGCAAAAAAAAAAAACAAATGTCAGTGAACGTTTAGCTTGTAAAGGAGCTAATTTAAGCTCACAATGTCAAAAGCGTGTTCACCGAATACATAGATAGCGAAAATTTTGGAACACACAAAAAAGGCTTAATTGACTAGGAATAGTTTTTGTGTTTAGTTAAATGGTTTGGTTAAGGATGCAGTTGATTGTATTTAATACATACATTAATATATAAGTGTATTTATATCATAATAAAGTATTTTGTTGATTAAGTTAAGAGTGGGGTATAAAATCGGTTTTAAATTTCGCTGGTGTGAACTTTCACAGTTAAATTTATGCAGTTGATTAAAAATATATATATATATATACTTTTGGTGTTACGCTACAAAGAAGTAAATTTTACTCTACTACTTTAATTTTTTGTGAATGCATACTAGCAATATGAACCGATAAGACTAATCGATAATGTGTCGGCCATGGGATCTGGCGCTGAGATTGGTTTCCAGTACCACCAGTTGTAACTGACTATAAGAAAAAAAATAAAAAAGTCAAATTCAATAAAATACTCCAGTTGAATTGAATTATTGAGGGTAATACTTACGCACAAACGATTGCGGCAGACGTACCGATAATGTGCGACATCGGTGCCGGCACTCGGTTGTCGGGCGGAGTATGATGAAACGTGCGCCTAATGCTTGCTGCACGTACACGTTGGCACACTCGGTGTCGGGAAGTTTGTAGGAGGGTGCATGCGCTGTATCGATAGTTATGTAGCGTTCCAATGCCACACCGGTGCTAGGAAGACGTTCGGGACGTGCAAACAAACGACGCAGCAAACGCGCTGGCAACATGCGATTGCAACGCCACATGTTATGGCTGTGTTGAAGAGGGCGATGTTTATGATGTGATGCCGCTCCAGATACTGAAGCTACTCTAGTGCGGGTGCTGGCAGGATATTGCTGTTGCATACGTGTGTGTGTGTAGTTGAAATGCGTAAAGAGTTCTGCCAGATTTGTAATGTCAGCGCTGGTTGATTGTACGCGATGAGCATCGCGCTGGAAGATTTCAAAATTGCTCGAGTAGATCTTGTAGAAATCATCGATTTGGACTGCATCTTGTTTTATCTGTAAAAGAGATGAATGCATGAGGTGGGGATATGTATAAACATTGTTTATGTTTTATGATATAACAAAATTTGCATAATATGATAATTCCTTAAAAAACTGTTTAGGAATTTTGGAATATCGAAAAAATCAAAAAGAATTCACACCTGCAAAGAAAGTGTTACAGGTGTGTGAAAATTTTATACATCATTCATCTTTTATAACAACCTAAAACATGTAATTTTTGAAGTATCAAGACCTGTTTTAAGGTAAAGAGAGCTGATTTGAAAAAATAATAACTTTCGTTTCACTCGATGTACTGTGTGTATATTCAGTTTGCCAAAGAAGCAAGTATAAATAAAACACTTGTTTATAAATTATTAAGTAAGTCAATTAAGATAAGAAAAAATCAAGAAATTTTCAAGTGAATTTATAACGATTTTAAAAAATAAAATAAAATTTGCTACTAGCAATAAATTGCAGCCATGAAGCTTTTATCCATTAATATATTAACAAACATCTATATATATATAGTTATAAAACAAACAAAATATTAACAAAGCTACAAAGGTAAGTACAACTTTCGAAGACTTGAGCTAAAAATAGTCTCAAGTAAACAAAGCAACACTTCAGGCGCAGCCCATTACAATGAGCACAAGGTTCATGACTACAGCAAATGCCTGGCCTGTTGTTTAAGTTGACACATTGAAGGCTAATGTAAAAGCCGCATTTACAAAAAGAAAAGAAAAATAAACAAAAAACACTCAATAAAAACAACCCAAAGTCAGTTAGCTTTTCTAACAGAAATCCACCCCTTAACTACATACCTTAAACACAAAAGGCACAAACTCGGGCGGTGTCTTTTCTTGATTTGCAAATTCCTCTTGCTCCACTCCAACTAAAGCAGCCTTGCTACCTTCACTACTACTACTACTCAGCGGCTCCGTTAAATCGAAAACACTTTGTACATTTGCACACGGTTCACAATTTAAATCTTCCACTTGAAAGAATGGATTCATCATCAGGCAAGACTCATCATATAGCTCTGTCAGGCCGGGAAAGCGTTTGATAACCGGCAAAGTCATCTTACGCCACATCTTCATGCCGGGATAAATGAAAGTTTGTATGTTGCGTACGACCACAGTAGAGGCCTCATTTTTATAAGAGACACAAATGAACACAAGCAGCAGATAGAAGAGCCAGTACAGAATTTTACGCCTACGATCAATTAATTGCTTAAGAAATTCCGTTTTAATGAAAGCAATTTGCTGACTGTAACTACCGGCAGCTGCAGTCATTGCTGATGACTCTGTAGCGCTGACACTAAAATCTTCCACTGCGCTGCGACGTTGCTGAAAGTATTGGAAGAGTATGTAGTTGTCAAAGTGCAGAGCTCGTATGTTGCAAGTTTGGTCTGCTAGATCACGCAGCTGTCGTAGACACTCTACATATTTGTTTAAAACCTGATGGCGATTCAGATTACGGAAGTTTAGATCGATGTCTTCCATGGTTGTGCTGGCAACGACTGCTTTTGTAATAATGAATTGGTGGGTTGGGTTGCTGGGTCGTTGTTGCTATTTTATTGTGGGTGAGGTCGTTGTCGATTGTTTGATGTTTTCTTTTTTCCATTTGCTGCGAGATCACTTTGAAATCATTTTTATTTTATTTTTTTTTATATTCTAATGGAAACTTCATATAATTTGACAATCATTCTTAAAGTTCTTAACCGTGTAAACATTCGCAATAAACTGAATTGGAATATATGTCGATGCAGAAAATGACGCAAACTGCATCAACGAAGTCTCATTACTGTTTTTCTTTGTGCTTATCTAGGTTATAAGTCTAGAAAATTTTTGTTCTTATTTATTTTGACTCAAATTGCACCTTGTGAATTTCATTTAATTTCTTATGTTAACGTTATTTAAATTTCTGCAGATTTTATAATTGAATTTTAACGCGAAATTCGCAAAAAGTAGAACAATTAATGTTTTTCGTTCGTTTTCTATCGGTTTGTTTTCGTATATTTTTTTGACGTTTTGCTTCTCTATTTTCTTTTTGTAGATTTAAAAAATTGAAAATTAAGGCTAAAACACATTTGCACACTATAACATAGTGTTAACTATTGAGCTGTTACACATAAAAATAGTAATGCGAGTAATTTACGTGAAAACAATTTTTCGCCAGCTGTTTTACTCGTTTTTGCAATCTATATAAACAAAGTTACTGTGATTACATAAAAGGATCCATTTAAGGGGGAGATTACGATTTCCGGGGCGCCGTGAATTGACGACGGTTTCGAAGAGTACTCTTAATGAAAATAAGAATAGCCAAAGGAAATGTTCAAAATAATAAAAAATAGCAAAAGAAAATCAGCTATATTATTCTTAATATATAAGCGATATTAATGATTAAGGTTTATTTAAATGGTTACATATAAGGCTTTTGAAAAAATTTAAAATGAATGAAATCTGTTGAGTACTTTGTATTTTATAGGTATTTTTATGCAATAAAAAATATTTTCTTACACAAAACTGTATTTTCTCAAAAATTACCGTTATTACTATGAATTATAAGGAGTAAATTATTAATGCTTGAAAATTTATCTTTCATTTGGTATATAATATATATAATTTATTTGACTTTTCGAGGTGCTTTTTATGTTACAATGATTTGCCCTTGTACGGAAAATTGCTTATTTCACTCATATTTACCTTACATGTTTTGCTTTCTTACTCCATATTTTCGAATATCGCCATTACAATAAACAATTGCTTTTAAGGCAACATTGTAGCTACAATATTTATATGAATTAGCGGGATTTTCGAGTCAGTGAAAAAAGTTTTAATTTTTAGTCGATCAGTTAGTAAAAAAATATACATATTTTTATCCATCGAAAAAAAGGTACAACTTTCAGCTTTTCAAAGTATATATTTTTAGTATTTTTAGTAAAAAATTCAAATCCGATATTTATTCGCTTATAAATTTAAAAACATTTTTGAAATTATATTTGTATTTTATATCGTTGAAAAGGCATTTAATTATCTCTCGAATAGCATGTCAATCTTGAAGAATCATTGGATATTGGCAAAGATATAGAAAATTTTTTAAACAGATTTTTCAACAAAGAAAACACTTGGAAAGTTTAAATTTTATGTAATATAGTGTGAAATTAAATAAAAGATGTATATTTTTATATGTCAAACAAAATGTTTAACTGTAAGCTTTTCAAAAAAATATATTTTTAGCAACTTAATAACGTATATTTTTTAGAAAATAATGGTTCTTTTCATTAAAAAATTAAACTTTGGAATAAATTCGCTTATAAAACTAAAAATATTGTAGCAATCATATCAATCTTAAAGATCCATTAAGTAACGGCAAAGATATAGATATTTTTTTGAACAGATCTTTTAACAAAAAAATTTTTTTTTTAAAATCGATAACTCGATAACGAATAGAGTTATTGATTTTTTGTTCGGCGAATCATGTTTTTTTGTTGTTCTCTACCACAAAACATCTTCAAATCGCGGCGCCCCGGAAATCGTAATCGTGCCCATTTAAGTTTTTCGGCAACCAAAATTAAATCTTCATGTTTACATTTTTCGAATCCATAACATTGTGAAAATATTCTGAAAAGTCATTAGTCTACTAAATAATAATTTTTACGGTTAAAAGTACAAACGTCCCAAGAGAAGCCGGTGGACTGCATTACTCGAAAACTATTCCAAGAATCGCTACCATATTTTTTCACTTATGAAGCAATTACCAATGCTACTTTTCATCGTTCGATTTCTATTTAAGAGAAGTAGTTTATGTTAGTCAAAAATCGGTTTTTTACCCACCACTTTCGTAAAAATCAATATTTTTCAAAAATCTTCGTTTAAAACCTCAAAAAAATTTCGGAAGAACAAACATTTTTTTTTGTTTTTTGGATGAGCTTCGAAAAACCATGTCCACCACATATTTCAGAGATAAAGTTAGCTACAGATTCTGGGTACATAAATATATAATTTTTATAAAATAAATTAAAAAATCTTCTTAAAATATTATATAATATAAAACAAAAATTACGTAAAATAAACAGTCGCTTTAAAATAATACTTTTAATGTAGTGCTTTTGTTCGTTTAAAACTTTAATGGACCCTAAATAATACAGTAAGAGAAAAAAATTATGAGATACAAAAATCTATGTTTTACGAAACTAAGCTGCTCTGAGTAGAACACAATGTGAGACGGAAGTAAAGAAAATTGTCGAAAGTTCATAATACTACGTTCATATTAAAAATTATGATATATGTTATAATGATATAATTTCACATCAATTAAATAAACTACGTTCAAACTAGCTGTTCCGTCATTTATTTTGAAATTTCGGTGATAACACCCATATCTTTTTATCTTATTATATTTTGTTTGACTGTTTTTATTTTGAATGTATTCTTTATTCTGATTGACATCTTGTGATGTGCCCAATTATTAATCGAAAAAAATTTGTGCCGACGCAGATTGGATGTTAATTTGGATGGTTATTTATGATAAATTACTTCATTTCGAAGTAATTTCATTGACAGATTTCTCACTGAGAAATAACTTAATTTGTACATGTTTAGTTATAATAGAAGTAACGTGATGGAAGTTTATGTCACTGGAGTAGTGTGTTCTGTCACTTATTCTTTCAACAAATAAGAGTTATAAATAAATGTTATCCAAGTGATTATAATTGACGTAACGTAATGTGAACGGGATGTAAGAATCCGTGGATTTTGGATTTCTACGTTTCATTTCGTTACATCTTGTCAAAGGTTGGATTCGTCTATGGTTAATCCTGGCAAAACGTTACTTACTATTTGGAACCTTTTTTATTTTTACAACAAAAACAATTATTATACTATTTCTTACGAAAACATTAGATGCATTGAATTCTTTGTTTTTGGCTTTCACATATGTGAACTCATGCGGCAAACAATATGGCAGCTTGTGTGTGTGTATGTGTTCGAAAAAGCAAGCATTCAAATTGCGGAATCTGTTTGTCATACACAGGGTTACATTTAAGAACAGTATAAATGTACTCTTAAAAAAATATTTATTGCTACTAAATAAAATTATTTTTGTGGGGAAAATTAAGACAAAATTCTTCCAAAGTCCTCCACATCTGCATAATTTTTTACAATATAACATATACTGTATGCAACTTTTAAGAGTACTACCAATTAAAATATAACAAGTACCAAATATCTTTCACATCGTACTTAAATCATTAAAATGTAGTACTAGACTACTAGTTCAATACAACCCTGGTTACGTAAAGACTATAGAGAATGATTAGCGGGTTTCGCACGGTCGTACATGTCAGCCGACATTGTACGACGACAAACTAACGGGAATATTTTGTTGAGCTTTAGGACAATCGGACATGTACGACGACTTCATTTTTTTACTGACTCTCGAGAGTAACACATCGGTGTAATAATGACTAGGCAATTTTTAGCGGCAACTATAATTGATCAAATTTTGGAAGAAGAACATGAAGAAAATATATGGAAATGAACTCTGTTCAAAATTTCACATGCGGAGCACTTGCCATTGTTGGCTTTATTTTTTTTCTTACTTCCTGTTGTTGCCTAAGCTGATGTTCACTCGTTGAAAATTTTATACAAATGATAAATGCAGCGAGTCGGACCGACATGCGTTCGCACGAACGACATGTCGGATTGGACCGGCAGAAAAATCAAAAATTTTTGATTATCATCCGACATGTCGGTCCGACTGTCTCATTTGCTTTCGAATGATCGTACATGTCATCGTACATGCCCAAGTCGGATGACATGTACGTCCGTGCGAAACCCCCTATTTTTTTGCTTTGTTTGACAGAGAAAATAAAAAATATTTGCTAGCAAGCCAACTGGTGTGCCAAACTGGCGAACTAGCTGCTTAATCATCGAACCTGTGTGGAAACGGCTCCGTGTTGCATACGAGATCGTAGATTTGAAGCCTGCATAAAACTGGTGCTATTATAATTGGTACAACGTTTTCTTGGTTCAGTGAAATAACGCCCAGAATATAAAACGAAATAACGCCCAAAATATTTTGGGCTTTAAAAATGAAATAAAGCCCAAAATAAAAATGAAATAAGCCCCAAAATAAGCCAGCATGAACAACCAATAACAACAGCCATGCAGCAAAAGTGCTCATGCTACACTAAATTTGATGATTCTGTAGTTTTTCTTCATGAATTTCATGTTTTTCTGGTTTTATAAAATGTAGATTGAATTTGCTCAACTTTTCAAAATTTCACAAAAATGAGAGACATTTGAGAATTTAAAGCCATAGCAAGAGTGGCCTTTTGTAAACATATTTTTTTTTCATAGTTTTATCATGTAATTTGAAGATGAAACTTGAAAAGACTATTGAAGAAAACCTCATGCGATTAGTTTTTCTGTATAAAACCCCTCTTGTATAAATTTTCTGTGTTTTTTTAACTGGAAATAATCGATCTAGAAAATTTTATGAGTTCACAATGTTAAAATTTTGTTACAATGTTGGGCAACCAGCAGAAGATATAAAAATATTTTAATTTTGATCAAACAGCTTGATGAGTGTTTACATTGATCGAATTATCATCAAATGAACAAAGGTATTCCAGGCTTGGTGTAAAACGGAGTTGCGATGCGAAAATGCAAGATTGCGTAATTTCGATTCATTACAAAAACAAACACATGGCAAGGATTTTTGTAACTCTTCTTGAACTTCGCACTGCTCAAACAGTGATGCGAAACAGCTGATTCATGTTTTGGTTAACTAAAAGGCAAAATGGTTTTGGTAAAAAGGTTAAGTTTGTGGGTTGATTTTAATAACTTTTTGTGATTTTTTAATAAAGTGGCAATTATTGTTCAATCGTCATATTAACAGAATTGCAGCACTAATAGCGTTTTCTTTTCTCAACAATCTTTACCTGAACCTGAACCCACAGAATTCTGACCTTTTTTAGCTGAGAATAGATTAAAAATTTATTTTCTTTTCATAGAAAAATTTTGTCGTTTTCTGTAGAAGAGCTCAATTTTTTCTGAACTGCCAGAAAACTTGTTTATTCAGTTGGTAGCATTTCAGGTCAGAATTTTTAGAACCGTCGAAGTAGAGAGGGCAGAAATTCTGTATTTCCTCTGTTAAGGTCAAAATTACCGAGAAATGAACATGATTCAATTTCAAAGGCCAGAATTTTCTTTGAGAAAAGAACGAAAAAACTGCAAAAAAATCAAACAGGGCAGAAAACTTCAACATTTTTTTGAAAAAAGAAAACGCTATTATGTTGCAATTCTGATTTTCACGCGTTAGTGCGAAAAATATCTTGCATATTCGTATTCTTGCAATTCGCATCAATTCGTGTATACCCCTAATAAAAATTTCTATGAGTGTAGGTTCAGATTAATGATAATGAATGACACTCTTGTTCACAAATTGTTCGACTTTTATGACGTTTTGAGTTTGAAAATGAATGATAATTTGATTACTACTAACTTTCTTTCGGTTTTTTAAGTGTCACTCATGACTGTTAATGTGTGTTTAACTTTATTTGACAAATGTGAATAGTACAAAAATAAAGCGCGCAAAAAACTTTACTAAAACATATCGTTGATAAACGTCTTAACAAAACAAAATGTCAAAAACTCTACAAAAACCAATGACAGCATACACACACACAAGCACTCGCGCGCACATGAATTCAGAGAATTTCGTGCAAAGTTGTAGAGACGTCGTGGTAAAAAGTTTCATTTTGCTCGTCGTAATTGTCGTTTTCGTTTGCTGTGTACGTACGACATATAGCGAGAAAAAGTGAAAAACTACAATAAATCACAAATATTATTTAATTCAATTGCTAAAAATTTATAAAGAAATATATTAACATCTACAAAGAGTGAATTCAAAAGCATTAAAAGGTAAAAATTGTGGAAAGTGTAAAAGTGACGCGCACTGGGCAAAAGATTTTCATTTCTTTTGGGATGATTTTTTCAGTTTTATTTTCTGCTGCGAAATTTCACTTGCGTCAATGTGCGTATGAGTGAAAATTTATGTGAAATAAAAGAAATTACGTAGAAATCATTATTATGGAAATATATGGCGTTAAAGCAAAAAAATATACGAAATGACAAATAAAGTCATAAAAACAAATTATTCTACACACAAAATTACCACTATTTGTGAAATTTTTGTGTGTAAAATAATAAGAAAGTAAAATAGAAAAAAAACACATATTTAGAAAACAAAGCGGCGACAGACAAAACGGAGCAAAAAAGCGAAAAAAAAATTGTAAAACGTAAATGAAAAACGACGTAGTGTACAAGAAGGAAGTTAGAGTAGAGAAGATGATGCGAAGCAGTAGCACTAGCAGCAAATAGTCAGCCAGACGAAACGGGGATGAAGCAAGTGTACTGTTAAAAATAGCAAAAAACGAAACAAAAAAAAACAAGTAGATAAAAATACAAAAATACGGAAATACGTTGAACGCAACCGCTGTCACAGTCGTGGTTGTTGTTTTTGCCGCTAGTGCTTGCGTTGACTTCGCTGTCGAAAGTGATAAATAATGTGTTTGTTGTCTGCCGCCATTTGGTCGTTGCGGCACAGCGACAAATATGTAGACGAACGTCGGTCGTAACGCGTTGTCGGTCAATGTGCAATACATCAAAATAAATGAAAGAAAAGCTTGTGGTTAAAAAAAACCCCGACGAATACAAGAATAGCAACAACGCATCAGCGACGTAATGATAAAAGCAGATAACGTACACGTAAAAAAATTATCTGAATGCCGTCGTAAACAATGCAATGCGTTGCAACGTCTAGAGAGTGGTCGTTGTTTGCCGAATATAAATAACGTAGTATCTATTGCGAAGACTAGCAAAATTTCGGTACAGTACCTTTTGCATACAATATAAAGAATAGTTATATTTTTCAAAATATATGGGCAAAATTCAGCCTCATGATGAAATATAAAATATATGAGTTTCATCAGCCTCATGATGAAATAAATAATTTTTTGTGCCAGGCTCTTGCGTAAAAATGTCAAATGTAAGACAATAAAATAAACAGAAATGCGTGTCTTACTCGGAAGAGTTCCGCCGTAATAAATTTATTTTATTTTGTTAGTGCAATTTGTATCAACCATTTCCACCCTTCAAAAATTTAATCATTCTGAAATATTTTCATTCTCTGTTCTTACGTTAGTTTGCGTAATTTACCACTTTGAGCCCGCGCAAACGCTCTACAAACGCCCTTTCAGCACCATTCCAGACATCCTGCCAACCAACCTCACCAACAAAACGCCATCATCAACACACTATCATAACGTGAGTTTATTGACCTAGTGCCTTCTTTCCTTCCTTCGGGAGCTACAATTGTTGTATCTTTTTTTTGTTTTTTTTTTTTAATTAGCAAAAAGTATCGTTAGGGTAGGATTTTTAGGCGGTTGCTTGAGTACATTTTTGTAAAATATATTTCTACTACAAGGAACTTGCACTAAAATCTATGCAATCAATTTTTTCTCGAAATCAACTTATTTTAGACTAATTTGGCAGTCAGACGAGTTTAACTTGAGCCAAAATTTCGGTCTGCTGTTATGTATTCGACTTATTACTGGGTAATTGAGAACGCAGATCCACTGAATTTTCATATACATTGGTTTTTAGTTAATGTAATTGTTGTTCTCAATACGTTTTTTTGTTTATTTTTGAAATATGCATAACTTATTAAAAAAATTTAATTTAAACTTTAAGTAAAACCGGTTTTACGCGTCAACAAAGCACAGTTAGAACATTTTTTTGCTATTTGAATATCCTCTTTACGAAGACATTCGAGATTTATGTTCCATGGGTATTATTCATGTCGCAAATGTAGAGTTTGATGTCGGCAATGCACTTGCAACTAGTGAGCAAATTGTTAGATTAAACAAATTAGCATTTCATGTGCTTATAAGAAGTCGGATCAGTTGAATGGTTATTTATAAATATTCATGTTCGGACTGTTAGTCCGTAAATCCGACTAGATAAATCATTTTTGAGGGATTGTTCTGGCAGAATAACATTTTCTTTCTAGTCGCAAGGCCGTAGCTGTGATGAGCTCAACTGGTAATAGCTTTAATACGAAGTCTGACAAGGAATTGAAAACTAGTATCACGGGAAGTTAGCCGCTCTTAGCTTAAGTCAGGTTGACTTGTTGGGCTGGCATTTTGGAAAGCTTCGTGGTGATTGTGGTTTGACCCAAATCACGGGTAAAGCTTTTGTTCGAACGTGAAGTCGAATTTTTCAACTGGGTGCTGTACCCCTGAGTACAGAAGAGCTCTCATTAGTGTGTAGAGTTAACACCTGCCGTTTGGCTCAATTCAACTTGCAACTTTGCTTGTAGTCAAATTTTTAGAAAATAAACTCCAATAAAGCGTTTTCAGGACTAGTATCATGATAATAATAAAATAATCATGATAATTTATACCATTTTCTTTTATCCAATGTCCTTCAAACAATCGACAGTGTTCGTTCTAATGGGTCGATGTTTTATTTGAGTTACCTTCAGAAATATTTTTTTTAGAAAACAATTAATACACAGACCTGTTTCAAAGCATTCGCCAGCCAAAGATTCTTAGTAAATGCTTTTCTTTTCAATTTGTTTCATGCAGAATTCAAAATTGCCATTATCGCCATATATAATTAATTATTTTTCTTTCAGACATGACCAGTGCCCTATTTATTTTGATACAGACTTTCAAAACGAAATACTTATACTTTACTAGGGTGGGACAAGCCCTGTATTTCAAGCATTCATCTTTACTAACCTGCTTCAAGTAGTTCCGATTTGTGAACATTTATTTTGAGGATAAATTCAATTCATCTTCATTGGTAAAAAGCGAGACCTATCTTAAATCTCTTGCATATAGGATATGCCAGCCTGATTGTACTGAGACGCAACTCCACACCGTCTCGTTGTCTAGCTAGCGACGTAAAGCTTACTACAGCCACCATGAAGCTGGCCCCCGAAGGTCCAGCCCACGATAGTCCCCCGGCAAAAGGGTTTCCACCTTGGAATGAGCACTTAACAAAAACTGGAAATTAATTTAAGGGTTCGACACACATGACTTGATAAGCAAGCTTATCATAGTATCCCAGTAATAAATAAATACTGCTAGATACTTATTTTGGTAATTTTTAAAATTCACAAGATCACATAACACCCTTGAGACCACCAGTATTCCAAAACTGACCGCCTTATCTAAATCAGATTAGAAAACTTCAGCCACCATACAACATTACTAGAATGAAGCATGCCCGAACACAGGTTCATATTCAGCATCATGTGTATGTATGTATGTTTTATATCGTATGTTTTAGTAGTATGTTTTATATCGTTTGCTACATATACGCAGGTACAATAACCAGATTTAATGTCCCACTTCCATGATTTTGCAGCTCAAAGCGAGGGCTCATGGCAACCTATGTTTTTAAGTGACAGACATAATTAAACCGAAGTCCAAATACGCATGCCACAACCCTCCTCCTTTTCACTGGCTTGGGACAGGCTAGTTAGTATCTTACCATCATCACCACTGGGCGGAGTTAGTACAGAAGAGCTGTTAGATAGACCTCCACCTAAACCAATTGTTGTAAATGCCACCACAACATTAGCTAATTTGGTACATTTGAACTCCAAAGGGGCGCCGGCCGATGCAATGTATCGGTCCTGTGTTAAGAACAAAGAACAAAGTTAAGAGAATAACGTCTACGTAAAACACATTTTGATTTTCTGTGTCTTGAATCATTAAAAAAGCCAAACTTTATCAAGGATAAGCAAACTTTCATAGGAAACAGAAAAATAATACTTTGTCTTTGATCAATATTTGCGTGATTGTGGGAGGGAACTTCGTACAATAAAAAAAAAATGTAGATAAATAAGCAAAACACCATAAGATTAGGAGTTTGCCAGAAGCTGGGTGCCAAAACGAGTCACTGATGTGGCATGTGATGTGAGTCACTGATGTGGGGACTCGTGCTATTCTCGCAAGAGAAGTTAACGAAAATCCAACAGTTAATATATCAAAAAAAAATCACGCAGGCGTCACAAAAACCAGTTACAAGTACCATCAGAATTCTTCTTTACAAAAACGGTCTATATGACAGAGTATCATGCAAGAAACCCTACATATCAAAAGCCAATGAGCAGTAGCCTCTGGAATTCTTCAAAAAGTACAAGATCGAGGTTCTACCTTTTTGGGAAATCATTTTATTCACCGATGAGAGCAAGTTTGTGAGATATGAGCAAAAAACCTCAAAACATTTGGCGAGCCAAAAAAACAAGCGTAGACTTATCATTGTCTATTAAAAACACTATCAAGCACGGTTATTGAATAGATCATGAACAAAAATGATTATTTTGTGTCGAAAAATTAACCTTATCGGGCAACTGCATGTCTGTCTTTCAACAGGACAACGATTCTAAGCAAACGCACAAAATTGTACGATAATGAGTACTTTATCGCACCCATGGGACCATTGGTCATGTTACTGTTCCCAGATATAAATCCGTGAGAGCACACCTGTGAGAGCATTTCGATCGAAAAGTCAGACAGAAAACGATTTCCAGCAAGGAAAACCTAAAAACCTTTCGAACTATTAAAAATTAGGGCAGGCTTTGGGCAAGTGGATGAAGCTCCGTATATGCAAGTCAAATTTTTTATATCGAATAGCTTCGTAAGTAAAAGAAGAAACATTGAAACTACAAATGGAGTTACTATTTGGAGACGGCCTGCTACTGCGAAACTGAAACGGGCCTTAACTAAACTAAGGGTCGTACAAAAGTTTTGAATGTACAAGTATATTATTTTCCAATATAGTTAATACTGGGTCTAGCAACGACCACATTGTATTGATAGTTTTAAATGTCTAATAAAAATTTCCGAAGCTTCATTAGATATTGAGATATACGACCAAAAAGTGTCGGTTTTTCTAAATATCTCATAAACGACTTTTAAAGAAAATTTGGCCAAAGGGGCTTTTTCTTTGACCAAGAATTTCTAAGAATGTCTAAGGATAGCATCATAGCTGGGGTAACGTTAATCCTGCCTCTCTTTTGAGTCTTACATAAATCATATAGACCTCACTGGAACCGTTTTCTGAAAGCCTTTATTAAATTAGATTCGCAAATCTTAGGAGGAATTCTAGAGGAATTTTGGCGGCATCTTTTAATGACCATAACATCGGTTAGCCTAAGTGTTTAAGTCTAGACCTAAGTAAGGCAGGGCATGTGCAAAGAAGGTATTCCAAGGTTTCTTGGATAACTCGTTCCTTCCTTTTCATTCTTTGCCATTCATTGGCTATGTATGGCCCATGAACAGTCTGATGAGCATATATCGTATCATTTCAGGTACTTGTGAATGCGAGCTATTGCTTTAAAAATTTGGATCATTACCGTATACCAAAGTGAGCTGTGCATGCGTACACGAGTGGAACTTGCCGTAGGCTGCATATAAGTGTTCATAGAACACTAAACTAGGTTTATGACATCTAGATTTATATAAATTATACTAATTCTATCATGTTCAGCGCATCAAAATACTACTAATTTAGTCTGTTTTTAACAAAAAATCGCAAAATTTAAAATATTTGGAGTTAAGAAGGAATGAAAAATCGATCTAGCTGGAGCATCGTCTATTGTATTACTTTCTAAAAACCAATTCATGTAGAACAAATGTTTTATTAAAATAAATTGGCATATGGCCAATGGAGTAAATCTGCGTTTGCAACATATCAAGCTAGAAATAGGTTAAAACAACTGTACATCTATAATCATTTATTCTACCTCTGGTAATACTCCTACTTAAACTCCACTACCTTCTTGCTACAATTAACTACGTTCACTTAAAATTTGTACCAACAATTGACTGCTGCGCGAAGCTGTCCCCCTCCCCCCTCACACTTTCTATGCTACCAACAGCTTAGCACCAAAACTTAACCCACTTTATTGTGGCAACTCCCTTTTTGCTATGTTCGAATACTTTAACTGGCGCTTTTATCGATTAATCTTGTACTTAGAACGATTCACAACTGCATACATGTAGTATATAACTATTTCAAAAAGCTCGTTGTAGTAAAATTTTTGCAATTGTTACAACAAATATAATGAATTTTTGTACTACTAAATGTGCAATCTCTCATATTTCTCTCTCTTTTTGTTGCCTTTCCTTCCATTGCATTCCCTCTCTCTGTACATTTTCTTGCAGTATGCCTGCATTACGATTTTTACGAGCAAACACGAGAGTTTGGAGCATCGTGAAGATGCCACAAAAAGTTTTTTCATCACTAGTTTTGTTGCACTGAATGAATAACAGCAGCAGCCACCGCAGCTAAAAAACTGTAGTAAATGCGCAGCTTGTGCCAAAGCAGCTAGAGTGAAATTTCGTCAGCGGAAAAAATTATTAAAAACAATCAGTTTATTACTGTTAATTAATTATTTAAAATTTTATTAAAAATTGCAGCAACAAGTTTTGACTTAAATTTGCGCAGCTAAAAAAATGTAGAATTTTATGCAAAAAGTGTAAAAAATATCCTTGAGCAAGGAAAAAAAATAAAAAAAAGAGAAATAAAAAAAAAATAATTCCAAGGATAGCTGAAAAAGCAAAGAAATACTAAAAGAAAAGCAATAAATTATATCAAATATTTGTATGTGAGTATGTGTGCGTGTGTGTGCGCGTGTGTTGAAACACTTAATGCAGCTACCAGGGCATCTCTTGGATTAAATAAAATTAATTTAACTAACCACCCAATCCATACATAAAAAAAAGAAAATATTTTTTACATTTGCCACGCCTCCCTTTCTGTATATATACACACGTTCGCATAATATTGTGTTGACGACTACCCAGTGTTCGAAACAAACAAAAAAATTAAAATAACATCATAAATATAAAAACAAACGAAACGGGAACAAAAACTAAATAAAAATAAAAAACAAAAAAAAACCCAACAGCAGTAAAAAAGCAGCACATAAAAAAAAGTGAAGTATATCTAAATGCAACAATGGCCTCGAGTTGGCGCTATGGAAAGCGGAGCAAATATCGTGCCAAAGGTAAGTGTCTCCGAATTTTTTATTAGCATTAAAATTAAGCCAATGTTTTCTAGAACAAAAAACCATTCCATTTTAAACGAACAACGTATTAAGTTATAGCAAAAAAAAAAAAATAAAAAAAAAAGATTTAAGCTTAAACATAAAAACTCATATAATTTATGTGGAAGATTCATAAAAACCATCTAAAATATCAATAAAAATCATCTTAACTACTTCGTTTAAATATAATAACTAAAACGTTATCTTTTAAGATGCTTGCCTTACGGAATTCCCTTAAAACTCTGAATGTACTAAAAAAAGTTCGTTCAAATAAATACACAGGGCATGAATGCGATTAACGAGCTAAGAGGTTTTGCAAAAAATTTCAATTGTCATAAAATAATTTAGGTCTACAAACAACTGACAGCTATTTAAGGTCTAGTGATCGATAAGAAGGTTAATGATTACTCGACGGTAGTTTAATAAGTTAGATTAGTCATTTTTGAACTTCCTTCACTGTAACTTCAAATGCAACACTGCTCCTGTCAAAAAACTTCTGTCAAATTTTGAGCAAGCTGCGTCATTTACTTTGTGTTTGATAGATATTTAATTCAGACAACCTCATGAAATTCAACGAAAATGAAAAAAGGGAATTTCGTGTAATCATCAAGCATTTGTTTTTGTTTTTGCTTTTAAAAAAAAATAATTACCGAAACCAAGAAAAGGCTTTATGAATACTCGAGGACTAAGCAATATCAACTTACGTTGTTAAGAAGTGTTTTAATATAAGTACGTAGTAGTCGTATCAGCCCAAAATGCGGGTCGTCAAAAAGACGAATACGCCAGAAATCGTCTATAAAATCCATGAAAAGATATTGACTGATCGTAGGTTGAAAGTGTGTGAGATGGCTATGGATGTAGGCATCTCAAATGTGTAGATGCATCATATCATATCATCAAAGAACGCTACCACAATAGTTTACTACGCTGAATGTGACCATTGAATGTTGCATGTTTTTGACAGTTCTCAATGCTATGGACAATTGCATCATGTCCCCTGGTCATAGCCGATCGTATGTTATCTGAATATGAAAAAGCGAGTCCGCGTGATGGTTGTCCCGCGATTACTTACATTTAACCATAAATTTAACTATAAATTAGGATTTATCCCCAGCCACTATTTCTGTTCTGATCATCAGCTGTTCTGTTATGAGAAAAACCTTAAAAAAAATAAAAAAAAAACAAAAAAACTAAAAAAATTAAAAAAAAATTTAAAAAAAATAAAAATAAAAAAAATAAAAAAAAAAAATAAAAAAAAAAATTAAAAAAAAAACAAAATTTAAAAAAAATAAAAAACAAAAAAAAAATAAATAAAAACAAAAAATATAAAATAAAATGAAATAAATTAAATTAAAAAAAAAAAAATAAAATAATAAAAATAAAACAAGTAAACGGAACTAAAATAAAGAAATAAACAAAAGAAAAAGCAAATTAAATTTAAAACTAAATAACTTTAAAAAAATAAACAAAAATAAAAGAATAATTTTAGATAAAAATAAAAAAAAATATAAGATAAAAATAAAAAAGATAAATAAATAAAACGAAAAAAACATAACAACATAAAAAATTAAAATAAATTAAAACATAAAAATCATTTATTATATTATTATTTTTTTAACAAAAAATAAAAAAACAGAAAATAAAAAGCATAAAAAACCCATTAAATTAATAAAATAAATTTATTAAAAAAACACAGAAATAAAATAAAAAGTAGAAAATAAATTAAATAAAAGATAAAAATAATAAAAAAATAAGAGATAACACAAAAAATTAAAAATAAAATAAAAAATTTAAGAAAATATATAAAAATAAAATAAGAGGTTCAAAGAAAAAAAAAAAATAAAATCAAATTAAAAAAATATTAAAAAAAGTTAAAAAGATAAAAAATAAAAAACATTAAAAATAAAAAATATTAAAGAATAAAAGCAAAAATAGAAAACATAAAAATAACAAAAAATAAAAATTAAAAACACAAATAAATAAAAATTAAAAAAGGAAAAAAAGAAATCAAACATAAAAAATTTTAAATTAAAAAGATAAAGAAATAACAAGGAAATAAAATGTTAAATATAAAAATAAATAAAAACTTAAAAGAATTGATAAAAAAAAAATAAAATAAAATAAGTACAAAATAATAAAATAAGTTAAAGATAAAAAAAAACAACAATTAGTAACAAAACAAAAACAATACAAAAATAAAATCAAATAAAAAATGGTAAATTAAAAATTAGAAATACCAAATGTTAAGATGATAAATAACACAAAACATAAATTGATAAATAACACAAAACATAAATAAAAATTAATTAAAAAATAATAATTAAAACAAATTAAAACCTTAAAATAAAAATTATAAATAAGAAATCTATAAATAATTAATAAGAAATAAATTAATAAAAAATAAATAAATAACAAAAAATCAGGCATGCACGTCAACGTTAATTTTAAAGATAACCGAAATATTTTTTGTTTCGTTGAAACGAAATAAAAAAATAACGTTAATTCAAAAAACGAAAAATGTTTATTTCGTTTCGGAGAAAACATACATAAATAAATAAACAAAATTATTTATTATTGTGGACTGCACAATGGGGCAAATAGTGTATGACCTTGAAGTTTTATTTTTTATTATTTTATTATTAAAGATAACTGACCTTTTTTGAACTTTTTAATATCTTTCAGGTGGTAAATTTAGTTTTTAAAAATTCCACTCCTGGCTTCCACAATAGAGCAAATTGTGCATGACCTTGAAAATTTCTTAAAAAATTCATAAAAATTATCTATCACCTTTTAATTGGACCAACTGACCTTTTTTGACCTTTTTCATAGCTTTCAAATGGCATCATTAGTTTTTTAAAATTCCACCAATGAGGTGCTAGCATCCCGTAGCTCAAAAGCAGATAAGTCCAAGCAAGTGGTCATTGTGTAGTTTTCATTAAAATTTAAAAAACTTGTTTATGTCAAAACGTTGGTATGAGTAATAAATTATTATTTAAGCGGATTTGGGTATGCGTTCTGTAAAAAATAAAAAGTTAAAAGCTAAAAACATTTTTTGTTACTAAAAAGGATCTTCAGGAGAATCAAAATTACTTCGGCGAATTTCCTCCGGTTTGAAAAAAAATATGCAGAAATCATTTTAATGAGTTCCTCTAACTTGTGAGACCCCGTACGGCGGAATCTAAATATTGATTCATTTCTTACTTTCAAAACCAGACAAGTACAAATTTGAAATTGAAAATACTATCTTTTTTTCGCATAAAATATCTATTCGTATGCATAATTGGTCTGTTCATAAAAAATGTATGTCAAAATTAAGACTTTTTTCGATTTCCCAGCAATTCGATCTGTGTGAATTATTTGGTTTTGAATGTAAACTCCTCAAATATAAAAATAAAAAACAGAAATAAAAAATAAAGCATACATAAAATACATAAATAAAATAATAAATAAAAAAGAAATAATATTAAAAATTTCCAGGAAGCCGATCAGGTGGGCCGAATCCAAAAGTGAATCTTAACCACCCAAAAACACACTCAAATGATCTCAAAACTTTCATCAAAATCGATTCAGCTGCTTAGTATTAGTTCAGTATTATGCAGGCGTATAGAACTATTCACTCGTCATCAGATATTGTAATTATCTTCTAAAAGAGGGCGTGGTCCACCCACCTTTTCCAAATTCATAGATCTTCATGCTTAGCACCTACATACCAAGCCCCAATTATTTTCGGATCCTATTTTAAATATTTGTAAACAAACATACAATTATCATTGAATACCATTAGCGCTATATAATTCTCATGAAGTTCATGTAAAGCTATGAACTAATATGATACAAAGCATCACCACAACGATGTCAAGTTCGATATATATCTAAGTAACCACCGAAATGCTACCAATTAACTTACAAAATTAAGCTTCGTCTTTTCGACTTCGGCTTAACTCAAGGTTTGGTTTTTGTCAAATTTAAGCTCCGACTTTTCGGTCAGAAATGTACCAGTACGTGCTTTGGTACTATGTATTTAGATAAAATTTTTATTTTTAGAGTATAAATTTAAAAACGTAAGTACTGGTACTATTTTATTTTGAAATACTAATTTATGTATCAGTAGTATATCATATGGAAATACTTTTAATAAAAGGTGAAGGAGGGTTCAATTTATTTTTGGTTTGATGAGTGACATTTATTTTGCTTAACACTTTGAAACCAACGAGAGTAAGATAGGGATATGATGACGGAATTTATTTTTTCCCCGACATATTTTTTATTTCGAAGTAAAATTTTTTTTTTTCAACTTGAGTGTACGGTTTGGATGGTCATGACAGTTAATTTTTTTTTTAAATTTCGCATAATAATGTTAATAATAATGAGTTTTCTTCTTGAGAATTCTTATTGTGGAGTGTAATTATTAATTTTACAATTATTTGGGCTTATCTTTAAGTATTTAAAAATAAAATGCGGAAAAAGAAATAAGTCTAGAAGTTGTAAGCAAAAGCAAACAGATAGTGATTTGGGACACCCCGTATTTGTTGGTTTTTTGAATTTGTGAATAGTGAGCAGTAAATGCTGATAATTTGATTTTATCAATTTTTTTCCCAGAGGAAACTCATAAAATAAGATTGCGGAGAAGGTAAATATTTAGAAAATCCAGTTTAAGCAGTCAATAAATAAAAAATTTTTTATATTGTATTAATCTAAACATTCAATAAGCAATAAAGCTTGATTTTCCAAAATCTAATTAAGTGGTTTAAATACTGATTAAACACAATGCTTAACTTACTAAGTAAACATACTCCTCCTTAATACATTTGTAATGTTATCTTAATATCTAAATTAAACATTCATTCATTTTAGTTTCTTAAACATATTTAATGGATTAAGATTTAAGAAATTTAGACAAAACTAAACACCTGTTTTGTCAGAAACTGCAATAAATAAAAATATTGCTAAAGTATATGCGTTATTGAGGTTGTTTACTGTCAGCTAACCAGTCTCATGTATGTAGAACAAGTAAGCACTGTGTAAAAATTTTTATTTTACGAATAACCTAAAACAGAAAATAAAATAATAAAAATACCATCATCATCATCATCATCATCATCATCATCATCATCATCATCATCATCATCATCATCATCATCATCATCATCATCATCATCATCATCATCATCATCAGTAACAACAACAATATCAACAACAGAAAACAACACTAAAAACAACAACTAAACAAAAAACACTAACGACAAACTTAGTTATAGGCCAACATAATGTTTTTTTTAATATATATTTAGAATAAACTAAAATAACGCAAAACAAAAAAACAAAAATAAAAAAAATAAAAAAAAACATAAATAAAAATACAAAAATACTAAAATTGAATCCCAATATCAACAATAATAAAAACGTAAAAGATCGCTGATAGAAAAGAAGGAAATGTTTTGAAGTGAAATGAAATCATAACAAAACGAAACAAGCGTTATTGAGAAACGTAACGAGCTCGCGATGGGCGGACAACTGGGTGGGAAGGTCGCTGTTGACGTTGGTGGTGCTAGAGAGACAGATAGACTATTGGTCGAGGTCGGTGTTGGTAGATAGATTTCATGTTGGCGCAATTCAAATTGTACTGTAGCTAAAGTGGTTAACATTGTAAAGTAGTTTCTAGCCGTCGTTTTCTCTCTCTGCACTTTGATTGTTCTTCGTTTTGTTATGCGTAGAACTAATTTTATGAACAAAAAAAAAAAAAAAAGAAAGAAAAACACAAAATGATGATATAGACTTGCTTTGTGAAATGACGCAATATTACTTACTTTGTAGTTAAATATATTCTTGCGCGCAAGGCAGTTTGCGTACGTACATCTATCTATCTATCTATCTATCTATCTATCTATCTGTTCTCGAGAGTGTCCGTCATTCTTTGTTTGGCGGTTAGTTTATCTGCCTGTTGTTCTACGCCAAACAATGTCTGACTCGACATTTATTTATCTCTTCCCCTGCCTTTTGCTGCTGCCTGCTGCCTTTTTCTCTCTTCATTCTAACTCTAAAAGTAAACGAAATGCGTATAATTATGGCGAAATTCTAACTAGAGTGCTTAACGGGTTGTCACTGTATCATGCTGATGGTGCTTATCTTCTTTTTCTTCTTCTGCTATCTTCTAAATTGGCACGTTTTGTTAACCAACAACAAATTTGTTTATAAACCACCATAGCACTTTTGACTTATGTTGGCGCCAGTAAAAATATTCATGCTCCATTAAGTTGTTAAGTTCTTGACCTCTTCCTTGCAATGAACTGACTCAAAGTAGAACGTTCTCTTTTGTGTTGACCTCTGGCGTGATTATGATAGTTTTTCATAAATTTTCCATAATCCATAAAATGGTAATCCATAAAAAATTACCTGAAGGATTACCAACGGAGCCAGATAACGATAATGTCCTTGATACACTTCTATTTAAAAAGTTTAATTTTTAAATAAAGGGTGATTTTTTAAGAGCTTGATAACTTTTTTTTTAAAAAAAATGCATAAAGTTTGCAAAATCTCATCGGTTCTTTATTTGAAACGTTAGATTAGTCCATGACATTTACTTTTTGAAGATAATTTCATTTAAATGTTGACCGCGGCTGCGTCTTAGGTGGTCCATTCGGAAAGTCCAATTTTGGGCAACTTTTTCGAGCATTTCGGCCGGAATAGCCCGAATTTCTTCGGAAATGTTGTCTTCCAAAGCTGGAATAGTTGCTGGCTTATTTCTGTAGACTTTAGACTTGACGTAGCCCCACAAAAAATAGTCTAAAGGCGTCAAATCGCATGATCTTGGTGGCCAACTTACCGGTCCATTTCTTGAGATTAATTGTTCTCCGAAGTTTTCCCTCAAAATGGCCATAGAATCGCGAGCTGTGTGGCATGTAGTGCCATCTTGTTGAAACCACATGTCAACCAAGTTCAGTTCTTCCATTTTTGGCAACAAAAAGTTTGTTAGCATCGAACGATAGCGATCGCCATTCACCGTAACGTTGCGTCCAACAGCATCTTTGAAAAAATACGGTCCAATGATTCCACCAGCGTACAAACCACACCAAACAGTGCATTTTTCGGGATGCATGGCCAGTTCTTGAACGGCTTCTGGTTGCTCTTCACTCCAAATGCGGCAATTTTGCTTATTTACGTAGCCATTCAACCAGAAATGAGAAATTATGAAAAAGTTGCCCAAAATTGGACTTTCCGAATGGACCACCTAAGACGCAGCCGCGGTCAACATTTAAATGAAATTATCTTCAAAAAGTAAATGTCATGGACCAATCTAACGTTTCAAATAAAGAACCGATGAGATTTTGCAAATTTTATGCGTTTTTTTTAAAAAAAAAGTTATCAAGCTCTTAAAAAATCACCCTTTAGTATTCCCACAAAAAGTTTTGCCGATGTCGTCCGGTTCTGGTGTCAACTGAGATAAGAAGATATCGTAAATATTGATGAATTTTTGTTGATTAAAAACGAGGAAAGAAATGAAGAGAGGTTGACGTGTAGGACCTCGATACAATTAATCCCCATCAGACTTCCGAAGCCTAGAATCTAGGCATAGGATCTTTTCCTTTGGCGAGTAGGATCGAGATATTGGGTTCGAGGAATACGATCGAAGAATACGAGTGCAGAATAGAATCGAGAAAAAGAGTTGAGTTATAGGATCAAGGAATAGGATCGAGGAATAGAATCGAAGGATAGGATCGAGCAATAGGATAGAGGAATAGAATTGAAGATTACGATCAAGGAATGAAAGATTGACGAATAGGATTGAGGATTAGAATCAAAAAATGGGATTGAGAAATAGTATCGAGGAACAGGATCAAGGAACAAGATCTTAACAAGAATACGATCGAGTAACAAAGTCGAGGAAAAAGATCGTATTGAGGAAAAGGTTGGAAGAAAAGGAGCGAGGTATATCATTGAGGAATAAGATCGAGGAACAGGATCGAGAAAATGAATTAAGAAATATGATCGAGTAATGGAATCGTCGGATGGGATGGATCAAAGAATAGGATCGTGGAATAGGATTGCCGAATAGAATCGAAGAATAGGATCGAAACATAGTATTCAGGAATCGGATCTAGCAATAAAATCGAGGAATAAATTGAGGATAATGATGAGAAACACGACCGAGAAATACGACCGAGAAATACGACCAATACGATAAAAATACGATAGAAAAATAGGATATACGAATAGGATATACAAATAGGATATACGAATAGGATGTAGGAATAGGATGTAGAAATAGAATAAAGGAATAGGATGCACGGAATAAGATGTAGGAATAGGATGTAGGAAAAGGAAGTAGGAACAGGATGTTGGAATAGGATGTAGGAATAGGATGTAGGAATAGGATGTAAAAATAGGATGTAGGAATAGGATATACGAATAGGATGTAGGAATAGGATGTAGAAATAGAATAAAGGAATAGGATGCACGGAATAAGATGTAGGAATAGGATGTAGGAAAAGGAAGTAGGAACAGGATGTTGGAATAGGATGTAGGAATAGGATGTAGGAATAGGATGTAAAAATAGGATGTAGGAATAGGATATACGAATAGGATGTAGGAATAGGATGTAGAAATAGAATAAAGGAATAGGATGCACGGAATAAGATGTAGGAATAGGATGTAGGAAAAGGAAGTAGGAACAGGATGTTGGAATAGGATGTAGGAATAGGATGTAGGAATAGGATGTAAAAATAGGATGTAGGAATAGGATATACGAATAGGATGTAGGAATAGGATGTAGAAATAGAATAAAGGAATAGGATGTACGGAATAAGATGTAGGAATAGGATGTAGGAAAAGGAAGTAGGAGCAGGATGTTGGAATAGGATGTAGGAATAGGATGTAAGAATAGGATGTAAGAATAGGATGTAGGAATAGGATGTAGGAATAGGATGTAGGAATAGGATGTAGGAATAGGATGTAGGAATAGGATGTAGGAATAGGATGTAGGAATAGGATGTAGGAATAGGATTTAGGAATAGGATGTAGGAATAGGATGTAGGAATAGGATGTAGGGATAGGATGTAGGAATAGGATGTAGGAATAGGATGTAGGAATAGGATGTAGGAATAGGATGTAGGAATAGGATGTAGGAGTAGGATGTAGGAATAGGATGTAGGAGTAGGATGTAGGAATAGGAATAGGGTTAGGGATAGGGATAGGGATAGGGAAAGGGATAGGGATAGGGATAGGGATAGGGATAGGGATAGGGATAGGGATAGGGATAGGAATAGGGATAGGGATAGGGATAGGGATAGGGATAGGGATAGGGATAGGGATAGGGATAGGGATAGGGATAGGGATAGGGATAGGGATAGGGATAGGGATAGGGATAGGGATAGGGATAGGGATAGGGATAGGGATAGGGATAGGGATAGGGATAGGGATAGGGATAGGGATAGGGATAGGGATAGGGATAGGGATAGGGATAGGGATAGGGATAGGGATAGGGATAGGGATAGGGATAGGGATAGGGATAGGGATAGGGATAGGGATAGGGATAGGGATAGGGATAGGGATAGGGATAGGGATAGGGATAGGGATAGGGATAGGGATAGGGATAGGGATAGGGATAGGGATAGGGATAGGGATAGGGATAGGGATAGGGATAGGGATAGGGATAGGGATAGGGATAGGGATAGGGATAGGGATAGGGATAGGGATAGGGATAGGGATAGGGATAGGGATAGGGATAGGGATAGGGATAGGGATAGGGATAGGGATAGGGATAGGGATAGGGATAGAGATAGAGATAGGGATAGGGATAGGGATAGGGATAGGGATAGGGATAGGGATAGGGATAGGGATAGGGATAGGGATAGGGATAGGGATAGGGATAGGGATAGGGATAGGGATAGGGATAGGGATAGGGATAGGGATAGGGATAGGGATAGGGATAGGGATAGGGATAGGGATAGGGATAGGGATAGGGATAGGGATAGGGATAGGGATAGGGATAGGGATATGGTAGGGATAGGGATAGGAAAATGGAATGAGAAAATGAAAAGGAAAGTGAAAGGGAAAGGGAAAAGATAGGATTAGGGATACGGATGGGGATAGGAAAAAAATAATTATTTTTTACTCTGCAGGCATTTTACTTATAAATACAGTTCCTGAACAATAAAATTTGTGAAAACTTTTCTTAAAGAAGTAAACTTTTTCAAAATTTTAATCGTTCAAATTTCGTACCATTTAACAAGGAGCTATGAGCTAAAGCTTATTTCGAATTTGGTTCATCGAAAAACAGTGGGTCGAAATACTCACTAAATCTTAAGATAATTTGCGACCTTTTTATGGTGGTATAAAAAACTACTTTAAAAATAACAATGTATAAAGATTAAAATAAGGTTCTGAACTCAAATAGAGATGTGACGCTCTAATCCATGCAGTTTGAAATAATGAAACATAATCCTATCGGTATGGCAACACAATGAATCCCAATGAAAAACTCTACATCTGAGTCTATAAAGAGCAGAAAACTTAGCTCTAATAGATTGGCTGTTAGTTTAATGTTAACTTAGCTGAACACATATTTTTATGTGTCATGGAAACAAAAATTAAAAAAAATTAAAAAACAAACCAAAGGCAAAAACCTCTAAAAATTCATGCAAAAAATAACCACAAAAAAGAAATAAAAAAACCTTGACTTTTAGTTCATGTCATATATTTATCATCGCCATATTTGCTATTAATATAGTTGGGTATACATTTGTCATTGTTGTTGTTACTGCTGTTGGTGTTGTTGTTGTTAATGTTGTTTTATTGTTATGTACCATTGTTAAAGCTGCTTGTTGTATTTAAGTTTTTGTTTTCTCCTTCAAGCTTTTATTGACTTTGGCAACAGATATTTTAAGCTGTTCAATGAACTTAAGAGACAGAAAAGTAAGCACCACTGTTGCCAAGCCTCAGTCATGAAAATTTATTTTGAAGTGATTTTTATTACATGAGAGGCAAAATGGTATTTTACCATTTGGAGTAGTAGTAAATTTATATAAATAATATGAAGTTTTTTTTAATATATAATTAATTAATTAATTATGTTGAAATGTTTCATGGTTATTTAAAGTTATGCCTTAAGCTTATGACCGGCCTTTGTATGTTGTATACAACAACATGATCGTGTTTTTTTTTTGTGCACACGACTAAACTCCATTCTATATTTGGCCACTCTGCATTGCAAAGTTATTTCCGAATATTTCATCAACATTTTTTCGTCTGCTTGTCGATGGTAGTAGCAACAACAAAAGTATATACTAGATAGCAAACATAAATGTGCACGTCGCACAGTGGTCCGACTTTACACAAAAGTGTGAATTTTTTTTATAGTGTCTAAAAATTGTATCTGACAAGACCTTATTCTTCATACAAAGGCCTCTTTAGAACCGCCTCTTTAGAACTGAAATTTGGTTTTAGTTTTAAAAGATATTTGCATTTAATTTATGCTCAGAATTCACTTTTGAATTCAGTCCACAAAAATATAGTTCTGATAATTTTTTTTGATTTTTTTCTCGTTCTCGTTACACTGTGCATTGTTATTGGCCAACTGCTGTAGTGAGTATATTTGTGTGTTTTGTCAAGTGAGTTTGTTTGTGTGTGCCATGTTTACCGTATTTGTTTACTTTATTTATTTTTTGAAAAATGTTTTCCGACAAGCTTTACTTATTTGTAGGATTTACTACTAAATCGATGTCAACAACAAGTTAAACTTGATCACTATACGATGAATTTGATTAATTGTTACCTCGTGGTCCTCTGTAGTCGTCGGTATGTCAGAACGTTTTAAGTTGAGAAATGCATGCAGCAGGCAAGCCGGCTGCTGATATGTAAACAGGTTTATTTTTAATTTTTAAAAAATTTTGTGGACACGGTCGTGAACTCGACACATTAAGATAAAAAAAAAGAATGAAAAAAAAGCAACAAAAACAAAACACAACAACAAATCTGGCAGCGTTCAAAGTAGGGCAAAAGGCCAAAGCTCATTTTTATGATTCAGATGGGCAGTTTGCAGTGCAAAGTTGTGTGCGGCAACGCTCTAGTTAAAGTCTGAGAGAAAATAAGAACATTGTTTTTAGAATTGAAGAAAGTTGTAGTTTCACTTCAGTAGATAATTTAAAGTCTGACATAAATAACTAATTTAAACATTCTCTTATGCCGCTAACTCAATGCTAACCTATGATAAAACGCTTATGACTCATAGACTCAATTTTGCTAAATAATGAAAGCGCTGCATGATTGACTCACATGCTGAAGTTTCTAGGTTAAAACCTGGACAAGATTGTTGTTATATATATTTCTTCCTTTTAATCGAATATTCTTCGGTAAATAGTTTCAAACTTTCAGTGTATATCGGTTACATATATTTCCTCTCCTAAAGTACTGATAAATTTTTCAAAAATGTTCAAACAAAAGTTGATTGAGCTTTGTGTAAATATTAAGAGCCTTAATTTAGCTTATCCTTATCCTTATCCTTATCCTTATCCTTATCCTTATCCTTATCCTTATCCTTATCCTTATCCTTATCCTTATCCTTATCCTTATCCTTATCCTTATCCTTATCCTTATCCTTATCCTTATCCTTATCCTTATCCTTATCCTTATCCTTATCCTTATCCTTATCCTTATCCTTATCCTTATCCTTATCCTTATCCTTATCCTTATCCTTATCCTTATCCTTATCCTTATCCTTATCCTTATCCTTATCCTTATCCTTATCCTTATCCTTATCCTTATCCTTATCCTTATCCTTATCCTTATCCTTATCCTTATCCTTATCCTTATCCTTATCCTTATCCTTATCCTTATCCTTATCCTTATCCTTATCCTTAATCTACTTATAAGGTGGTGTGCTAAGTGCCAAAGTAGCCTGCCTTAACAAAAGACATTGTCCAAAATTATATGTGAATTATATGAGTTGATAAGATATTTAATACAAATGAACTTAGTAAAACAGTTTCCCTCTTACAGGACGAGGCCAATAGATCTCCCCTGTCTCCAAGTTTATAGTTTTGAATAAAATTTTTCTAAAACCGTATGTGAAGTATATGACTTTATTTGGCATTGAGTACAAGTGATTTTGAATACACTTGCTACACATTGCAGCATTGCAGCACTTGCTACACATTGCAAAATAAAATGTATTATGGACGATAGGCATATCGTTTCAACATTTCATTAAAATTTGACATTCTTAGATGTCTCAAGAAAATATCTATCAAAAAAATGTCAGCGAAATAAAAGGATGTCTTTCTCTCCCCCGCAAGGATAAACTTGTGTTATAAGAAAATCAGTTTAAAACAACGATGTTAAAATGATGTTCAAACCGAGGTTGTTGCTTGGTTGGTTTGGATGGTGATACTACCGACTAGTAATATCCAATTTGCTCTGTTGATCCGTTTTAAAGCCATAACCTCCGTTTACTGTGGGTTCGGAGGTGTGACTCGACTAATGGTTGATATACTTATCAGAGCCATCCAGTGCGGTTGAGGAACCTCATGAACCTCAATAAGCCAATGACCAGTGATGACTGCCGTTATCCTTGCTATGTCATTACGGCATCTTAAGAGCAGCTCGCGGGTTCTGCTTGGGCTGTAGCTAGGCCACAGCTTGTTGGAAGTGGTACAGGTTGGTATTCTGTACCATCTTCTAACAGCCATGACAAAGTAATAATAGTGAATTCTTCTCTTCACTGTGCTCATAGGAATTGCAACTGGTTCTGCTATAACGGTGTCTAGGCAAGAACCGAACCTGGTCAGTTCATCAGCTTTTTCATAACCATAAATGTTCCTATAGCCGGGAACTCACATTAGGGTAATAGCTAGCTCCTCTTTGCATTGCCTGACTAGTCTAGATTTGGTTTCTAGCCGGGTTGGGATGTTTATTGTGATTGTCCTTCTGAAATCGAGCTTGGGTTTATCATAGTCCACTAGTTCCAATGGCAGCGAATTTAGTATGTTATTTTGTCCATATGGGTAGCCTCTCCATGGTTGTAAGACTCTCCAAGTCTAACTGTCCTGTGCGTTGCGGCGAGTTTTGCATGTAGATCTATGGGCAGCAGATGAGTAAGAGTTTACTGCGTCCATTGGACATGAGCGAATTCCCCCGTGACACCGATGCACCCGGATCGCTGAATCCTTGCTACTTTTATTACATTGTATGCTGTGTGCAGTGTTGGCCACCAGACTAGTGCCCCATACGCTAGTATAGGGCGTACCACTGCGATGTAAAGCCATGTGAGCATTTTTGGTTTGAGACACTATTTCTTTCCGAAATTCCATTTGCAAGCGTAGAATATTGTACATGCCTTTGTGATCCTATGTTCAGCATTGATCTTCCTATTGAGCTTTGAATCTAGTTTATACTCCCAGATATTTTGGAACGTGGATAGTGAGAGAGCCTGGTCATTTAATTTCCTGTGATGTACCTCTTCTGACGAATCTAGTGATTTGACTGCAGCCTAAGTCCGCCTAGATTATTCTTGAGCTAAGCGTGGAAAACGGCCAGATTTTACAGGATATTGAAGCTCCTGTCCCAGTCATAGCATCATAAATAGCCTTTGTGTGTATGTTGTTGAAAGCTCCTTCAAATTAAACTCTTCTCCATCTCCTTAGAGTATAGTTAAGAAGGAGACAACTAGAAAATATTGATAGTAAAAAGGGCGTGGCTACGTCTTGTAGTTTCTGTAGCATCATTGGTATTATGTCGTCTTGCCCTGGGGATTTATAGGGAGAGAAACTATTAATAGCTCAAGTTATCGTATCCCTTGTGATAATTGAGGTGATAAGTCTCGTGAGAAATTTGTGTTGATTAGGAGCTCCAAAGATTCTTCAGTAGTTTTCGTCCACGCTCCATCCTCTTTTCTAATGAAGTAGAATCTACCGAAGTAGATATCTTCGTATGAATTTCATGCCGATAATAATGATGATTTAGAATGAAGGTTGCCGAGTAAAAGTTTGGACTCCATATTGAATTCATAATTTTACTTATGTCTTAATCATATTAAGAGGGACTTGTATCGTCTTAATGGCCGTTACAGTACCATATATCATTGGTATCTACAGTGAGTGAGAGCAGGTGACCATAACCCATCTATAGTATGTGCAACCCTTAGCTCAATCGCCCCAAGCATATTTTGCTCAACCATCCGACTTGTAATTTGCCAAGTCTGTGTCGTCCTCCAGCGCTCCTCCCCTAATATGTTGGCTTGAGTTGAGTTGAGTTGTTTGCAACCGTTATATTTGATTATTGAAAGCTTTTAACGTTTTAAATATTTCCTATCCACAGTTATAGTCAACATTGACTAATAATTAATTCATTCTTAACTGACCAACCCGTATCGCATCATTCCATTTCGAGTATTTTGCATCACAACGCTATTATCATTATTATTGCTGCTACTTCATCTTTCATCCTATCTCCCTTTCCTTCCTTCCTTCATCTTCTGGTCTTCATCTGGTGCTGTTTTATTTCCACTTGGCTTGGTTTCGTTTGATAGCTGGCCTACGTTCGATTTAGTTGAATGCGGTAACTGGGGATTTTTTTTTTCCCACTCTACGGTTGTGTATTTGTACGACGTCTGACATGCACAACGTCTGAGCTTGGGCCTTGTCCTGCCTCAATAATTTTTCTAGTAATCATTGCATTTTTGCCTGACGTAACCATCATATTCATCATCAGCAGCAACAACTCGATTATGATTATGATCATGATCATCATCATTATTGTCTGCATCTGTTTTTGTTGTTACTGCATCATTGCTTGTTTGCTCTCATTCCGTTCGACTTCCTCTTGGCTCACCCTTGCTGCCTGTCTCAACAACCAACACTTTGTGCGTTGCACTTTCAGTTGCATTTGTACGTTGCTGTCGGCGTTATAGTCAGCGTCATCATCGCTGCTGGCCGTCGCTGGCTCTACCTTTACTTTTATTTAATTGTTCGTCGTCGTCGTCATTTTCATTTTGCGGATGATGCGCAAATTAATTTTCTTTGAAAAGTATTCTCATTATTTTGCATGTACAATTTATGTGTGTGTGTGTGTGTATGTATGTGTTTACATGTGTGTCGCTGCGGCTGTGCGCAGTGGGCGGCAAGTCAGTGTCGAGTGTCGGCGACGTCGATGGCGGCGTTATTTTCATTGTTGTTGTTGTCTTCGTTGTTGTTGCATTCTTGTGCGCTACACAGTTTGTTTACTTTTGTTTATTTGTTTATAATGCGTTTTTTTTTCACCTTTATTTTGTTTTTGTTCTATACACCGCACATTTTCAGTGTTTTCCAGCACACTCTGCACCTTCCAACACCTTCATTCGTTCACAATAATTTACCTTTTGTGTGTGTTTGTATGTGAGTGCTTGCTGCAATGTGTGCGAGTGCGCTCGTGAGGCATGTAATTCGCACATGTGTTTCGTATTGAATTTCATTGATTCCTTGTTGTTGTTGTTGTGGTTGCAGTTTTTGTAATTGTTGTTGTTTTTATTTTGTTGTTGCGCCCGTTGTCTGCCGCTGACCTCAGTTTGTTTTTATGTTATTATTATTGTGCTTGTTGCAGTTGTTGTTGTTGTTGTTTTTCACATTGCACCCCATCTTTAATGAAATTGTTGTTGTTTTTGTTAAATGCATTTCCTTGTTGTTGTTGTTAAATGCATTTCCCTGTTGCTGTTGTCATTTTTGCACTTGATATTGTTTTTGTTTTTTGTTTTTGTTGTTGATTTGTTGTCGTTGTCTGTATTGTTGTTGTTGTTATTGTTGTTATTGATGTTAAGTTTGCTTTTATGCTTAAGTGTGAATTATTTTGTTCACTTTGTGGCATTTTTAAGTGCTGTTTGCATGAAATTGGAAACCATTCGATTGACGACATTGTCTGACACTATAACAACAACAATAAATAAAACAACAAAAACAACAACAACAGTAGCCATTGCATTGTTACATAAGCCTGCAGTTATTTTTGTTTTTCTTTTTGCATGTAATGCAAATGTACCAACCTCCGAACAAGCTTCGATAACATAAAAGAAAAAAAAAACATAAAAAGTGACCAAATGTAAGCTTTTTATGTCAATATTTTCATACTCATGCTTGTTCTTCTGAATTCGTATGCTTTTTTTAAATACTAAATAAAAAATTTTGCGTGTCGAAAATTTTTAATAAACTTCAATTTTCACTTATGACCCACACAAAAAAATAAATGTTTTGAATTCGAAATAGGCGGTCTTAAAGGGACTCATAAACTTAAGCTTAACCCATTAATGACCAAAGTTTCATACATTTAACGCACGTTCGTACTTCTTATTAATAATAAGAATTAGAATAATAAAAAGTACATACATGCGTTACATACATGCAACGTTGGTCATTAATGGGTTAAGGGAAGTTTTAGTGGAACTTCAATATTCGAAAAATAATTATATTTGTGCCACAAATTGTCCGAATTCGCATTCACAACACATCGCTCTAATGCTCAGACTGATATTAACTTGACCGTCCATGCTGTTTTAACCCACTAACTCGTTTACGCCCAGTATGCATCCCACGAAACAACTGTTTTTTTGGCAATTCTAGAATAAATTGGTCTCAGACGTCAGTAAAATCGATAGAATGGTTTAAAAATGGTTTTCTCAAAACAAAAACATAATTTTTTAATTTTAAAACACTTACACCAATTGTGCGTTCACTTATCATGTGTACTTGTACATAAAATCCAAGTTATTAATCATAGCTTAAGTTATTCGTACATTTTTTGGATATTTTTTAATTTTACATGAAAATTAAAGCGCCATCTAGCGGAAAAAATGTTTTTTTTTATAAAAACAAATCCAAATTTAATTCCCTTTTCAAAACTGGCTCAAGCACTTAAATCGGTTCACCCATTCTGTTTTTATAGAACTTTTTATAATAGTACTACGTTACAAGTGAACCTCCACGATCCTTCGAATCTTTAAAATCGATTTTCTCAAAATTCTGACGTGCTACAGCAAATCGCCGAGACACGTATTTCTTTATTTTAAGCCTATTTTCATATTCTGTTAACATTTCTCATGTGTACCAACCACTGTCGTACTGTGTTATACATAGGATGTATGAATTTTGGTCACTAAATGCATTAAGTAGTACACGCTTCGCATGTTTAAAAAGACAATCTTGCATGTTTCTGTATTGGTTTGCCCGACACTGTTCTACAGCAACAACAGCACAACAAGCTTTATTTAACTTGTATTCCCATCACGTCAAAGAGTGCCAACTGCTTTTTGTTACTCTTCGATTGAGTGTGGAGAGAGAGATCAATACACGTTAAAGAGAAGGGTTGATAGCTATATGTAGTTGAAACTCTCGTAACACAAACTCGTGAAAAGCAAACGACCAAACAATGCTTAGCATCGGTGATAATTTCCTAAAAAAACTTAACAACTTAATTAAATATATTTATTGTTAAATTTTCTTAAATAAACCCCGCTTATGGCATTCTGTAGCACAAATATGATATTTTAAAATTTTTTTCATAAAAATCGGTCCAGTAGTTTTGGAGTCTATTGCGCACTTAATATTTCCACTTCAATTTTATATAATAGTATAGATGAGCTTAATGACATGATAACGACTTAACTCATAAATAAGTTCACATTTCTCTTGCAAATGTACATAAATTCATGTTTTTATGTCACTTATCTTATTATGAACTGTTTTTGATCTCCCTGTATTTGTACATGAATTCTATTAAAAAAAAATAATGAATAATTCATGTTCCACTCGTAGTTTTTCAAGGCATTTACAAAAGTTTTTATTAGTTTATGTACCTTGTACACACATTTTATGAACTTTAATCATAAGATTTATGAAATATTCATGTTTTCGTGTTTTTTATTTTGTGTATTTTATACACACTGATAGATATCATGAATAGATTATGTGACTCATTTTCTTGGTAACAAGACCAAAATTAATTAATGCGTTTAACGGAGATCATGTAAAAATTCATAATTATTGTGTATGTACTTTTTGGTTTGATGATTTTATAACATTTCATATTTAATTGTTCAAAGTATTCAAACCAAATTTCAAAGCTATTGATTTAGTTTTACTATTTCTTAAAAAAAAAGAATCATTGAAAGTGTCTGGTGCGAATTTGCTCCAAACTTAAATATATTTAATTTTAAACGAATGAATAAATCATACCAAATTTCAAAGCTCAAGTTTTTATTTTTACTATTTACAAAAAAAAAATCTTAGAGAAGGTAAGTGTGTCTGCATGCGGATTTGATCTAAACTTAAATATTTTTTTTTATTTTATTGTACAAGCAATTGGTGGCCGTGGCTTGCAGGTTAAGTGTGTGGCTTAGCATGCTCGGAGCCTGGGTTCGATCCCCAGTCGCGGCGGAAAAGTTTTTTCAATAAAAAATTTTTCTGATTGGTCACCACCTCTCTGCAGAAAATGGCAAACCTCAGAGAGTAAATAATGCCATGTAAAGCTTCTTGAGAAGATGAACTTTAGCCGTTCGGAGTCGGCATAAAACATGTAGTGCAATTGTGTGCAAACATTTAATAACACAAACAACACAATTGATGATAAGAAGCTCGGTCAAAGTCCTTTCAAGGGCTGAAATGGCCAATTTGTTTTTTTTTTTTTTTGTTTTGTTATTTCATTGCATTGGGTCATTATTTCGTGGGGTCATATTTCATTATGAAATAGCACCCCATTTTTGGGGCCTTTTTTCGTTTTCATATTTGGTTCTTATTTCCTGGGGCCTTATTTTACAGAGCCCCTGCCTGACCCATATTAATTTTTTTAAAGATTTTGTAAAGGAGGTACATATAAAAGTAAGCTAATCTTAACAAAATGATCCTAGTCAGAACGCTTAGAAAGATTGTTATAGATGTGTACTAAAAACTGTCAAAAATTTGTTAGAACCTATGGATATCCTTGGACTAAAAAGAACAATCTATCTGCCATACAACGAAAAAATTTAAAACTGCATAACTCAGCTTATAATAAGTCTACAGCAATAAAACTTGGTGTGTATGTATTTTATATCAACACAAAGATGTCTTCGAAAAATGGACGTCATCCGCTCACAGACACTCCCACCTCCCATACAACCCAAAAATTGAAAACGCAATTAATAAGCCTGTGTTTAACCTACAGAGCTTAAATTTGGCACATATGTTTTTTATAACAAAACAAAGATAGATTTACAAAATGGACATCATTCGCCCACACACACGCCTACCTCCCATACAACGCGAAAATTGAAAACTGCATAACTCAGCTCATAGTTAACCTGCAACAATAAAATTTTATATGTATGTGTTTTATACCAACACAAAGATGTCTTTGAAAAATGGACGTCATCCGCTCACGAACACGCCCACCTCCCATACAACCCAAAAATTGAAAATTCAATAAATAAGCCTGTGTTTAACCTAAAGAGCTAAAATTTGGCACATATGTTTTTTATGACAAGACAAAGATGGTTTAGAAAAATGGACGTCAATCGCCCACGGACACGCCTACCTCCCATACAACCCAAAAAGTTTAAAACTCAATAAATAAGGTTATGTTTGTCATAGAGAAATTAAATTTGGTATGTATGTATTTCATACCAAAACTAAGGTGTGTTCAAAAATTGGGAGTAATCCGTCCATGAACTCGCCCACCTCCCATAACGAAAGCACAATAAAGGCATTAACTGTGAGCTACAGGAACAAAACTTGGTATGTGTAAATTTTTCATCAACATTTAAATGCATATAAAATATAGGCTTCATCTACCCATGGACACGCCCATTTTCAATAATATTATTTTTTTTTTGGAAATGTAGGTTTAGGGTATTTCATAGTCGGCCTAGACCGACTTTAGGCTTTCTTTACTTGTTTTTCTATTAATCTATGGTAGAAGGCCTGAGCGCCTACTTCCTACGAAACTAATTATTTTTTTAAAACTTTCAGAATTTCCATTTTAATATTAATATTAGTGACTTCTTTTATACAAAAATTGATAATTTTTGAAACAATTGTAATCGTAATAATTTTACGTAATTTTTCAACACATAATGTACTGGATAACATTTAAACCACGAATTTGGTGGCAATAATTTAATCTTAATGGCAATAATTCGTATTCAAGAAATTTTGTAATTTAACACAGTGGCAATAATGCTCATTGGCAGGTGGCAATAATGCGCGTGGCGTTTATTCTCCACTCCATCAAACAATACATGAGAAATGATGACATTTTAGTCAACGACCCTGAGGATTATTACTCCCAAATACCCCTTTGGGCATTACGTACAAAAGCAGTTTAACTCGTTTGTGAAATGATGCTCTGACAGTAACAGTCAACCATTTAGTAATTCTGTGACAATGTCAGGTCATACCTATAATTAATTCGCACACCTAGATAGCTAGAACGTACTTATCTATTGTATTTACTTGATAATGCTCACTCAACCTGTCTATTTATAGCGCATAAAATTCTTGTAAACTTTTTCAACCAAACAAAAAGGATGTGAAGCTTACTTAATTATGACGTCATCTGTGTGGATATCCTGCTGCTTGGTGATACATGTAGCTAAGAACCTCAATGCGGTATTATTTTATATCATGCCCAGCAGTCATGAAACACACACACACACACACACACACACACACATATACAAACTCTCTAACACATACACATAAACCTCTATACATCCGCCCACCCACTCTCGAATGGCCTTCATTGACACATTGGCACAGCCATCAACAGTTTCAGGTGCTGTATCGCCGTCGCCGTCGTCGTAGTCGTAGTCGTAGTACACTAGCTATAAACGAGGTCTTTGCACTCATTATTTATACACAACTAGTTTAGATATATACTATATATTTACTATATATATATATATATATATTTCACAACAACAAATGCTAAATTGCTCAAAACTCACAAACGTTTCAGAGCAAGAGCAAAAAACTAATAATTCGCAAGTTAACCGCGAAACAACAAGCCATGGGAATGGTATGGAGGCACGTATAGAGGCCGGTAGACTTTATAAGTTCTTGATATTAAACCAAAAAAGCAGAAAATAAAAAAAAAAAATAAATTAGAAAAAAATTTATCTAAATACGAGTAACGCGCTGCACATGTGTTGCCTGCCACTTGGTTAGCCGCCTCGCTCGCTTTGGCTCTGTATATCTGTCTGACTTAACTATCCGTACATATTTATATGTATCTATCTAACTGTGCAATTGTCTATGGCTGGATGACGTCAATGGCGGCAAATGAAACCAACTGAAACTCGATTCAACTGAATGTGGATTCTTATAAACCAAATATTTTTTTTTTTATATATATATTCATTCATGGCATGGCGATTGTCGCCGCCGCCGCATTTCGCAAAATGTGTGAAATTAATGTTTAAAATTAACAGAAACAACAAAAACAATTAGACAGCATTTATTTTTGATTTAAAATCTTGGTAATTTATTTTATTTATATTATTTGAAGAGAGCACAAAAAATATCTCTTGTTTTTCTGTTTTTTTTTTTTTTTTGTGCAAGTCGAGCCCGCTTTTGTATTTTTTTGCAACAGGGCGCATTTAACTAACTTATTATTGAATATCTCAAAAAAAAAAAAAACAAAAGCTAAATAACAAAGTTGACTTTTATGCCTGTCTGTTACTTTTGTGTTTTATCTTATTTATTTTTTTTCTTTCTTTCTTTCCGTTTGTCATTGCTTGCAAAACCCAGACTAATTGGAATTTCAGCTGAGGAAAACAACTTTTCGAAACGAAAACAAGAAATAAGCTTAAAATAATTTTATTGATTCATTCAACAACTCGCTAGCAATGAAAACAAAACAATAAAATCCCGCAGACGGTTAGCAGAAACAGACAACAGTTAAGTACCTATAAGTAGTGTAGATATGATGGGTCCTTTCAGAAAAGGTTTTTACAGGCTAGGAACTTATATTGCAATAGATGCGAAGTTTTGACTCCACTTTGTTAAAAACACGCTTTTTATGAACTCACAACAAGTATGTATACAAGTATCATACATCACAGTTATCACATAAGTTCGTTAAAGTTTATAAGATCTCACGTTTTGCCTTGCTTGAAGTTAGCAGAGAAAAATGCTAATTGTGCACAAACCGAGACAGTTGAGAGCCACATGGAGGTTATTGAAACTTTCGCAACACAAACGCATGAAAAGAAAACCGCCAAGCAATGCGTGGCATCGGTGACAATTCTTTAAAAACCTCAACACTTTTATTAAAGATATTTATTACTAAAATTTCTAAAATTAACACCCCCTATGTTATCCCGTAACACAAATATTATATTTTAAAATTTATTTCATAAAAATGAACCCAATTGTTTTGTAGTTTACCTCATTCAAGTAATTTGAACTTCAATTTTATATAATAGTTTAGATAAATGTTCTAAAAAAAAAAACCCTCTATGTTATCCCGTAGCACAAATATTATATTTTAAAATTTATTTCATTAAAATCAACTCAGTAGTTTTGTAGTTTACCTCATTCAAGTAATTTGAACTTCTATTTTATATAAATGTTCTCAAAAAACACCCCCTATGTTGTCCCGTAGCACAAATATTATATTTGAAAATTTATTTCATTAAAATCAGCCCAGTTGTTTTGGAGTTTACTTCATTCGCAGGATTTGAACTTTAATTTTATATAATAGTTTAGACAAATGTTCTTCAAAAACACCCCCTATGTTATCCCGTAGCACAATTGTTATGTTTTAAAATTTATTTCAAAAAAATCAGCCCAGTTGTTTTGGAGTTTACTTCATTCAAGTGATTTGAACTTCAATTTTATATGATAGTATAGATAACATTTTTTTCGGAATATCAACTCATTCTATAAGTAATGAACCGAGTTTGAACTGACCGAGATGTCATTAATTCAGGTTGGACTAAAGTAATTTTAATTTTTTATTTTTATTTTGCAGGTTCGAACCCGCGAAGAATTTTTTTTCAAAATCATCGATCCAAAATAAAATGAATGAATGTCTCCAGCAGTGGCTTATATCAATTATAAAATTAAGATCGTTGAAGACAAACATCTTGAAAAAATACAGAAAGTCTTAAAATTTACAAACTTTTTTCAGTCGCTTGCTAACAAAGAATTAAATTTGTCTGACAAAGAATATATCTTGTTCGGTAACGATGTTTTTCCTTGATTCTTCGACAAAGAACTTTAGTCTTTTGTTGAGAAAACGCAGTAGTTGCTGTTTTGAATATAAATTCTTGATTGCAACAAAGATTTTGTCTCTGTCACAAAGATATTTTGATAACAGCTTTTCAAAGACATTTTTGTCTTTGATGTTAAGGTGTTAATTTCTCTCGGTGTATGAAATTCGGTTTGGAAGAGCTTTTGAGTTGGCAAAATTTTCCCCAAAAGTAAAATTGTTCCAAATGTTTAGTTTTATGCATTCATCAAATTGTGAAATTTTTGAGAAAAGTTGTTTCAAATTAAATAATAATTCGACTCTTCAAGATAATATTTTAGTTGAACTTTAATGGTTTTCAGAACAAAAAAATTTTTGTGCTGGTTTTTTTGTTTCCTTCACAACATAGCAAATATGATTATTGTATGTGTTCTGGAAATTTTAAAATTAATTTCTAACCATAGAATGAGGTTAGAGCGTTCAGCTATTGTGCAATGGTTGCTATGGTTCACGGTTCGAATCACGGTAGTGGCAATTTTATGTAAATTATTTCTGTGTTACTTGGGAAAAACGATATATGTACTTTTTTTTGAAAATTAGTATAAGTCATCATAGATTGCTTCAGTAGTTTGATTTTGGGTAAATATCTATATTTGGGTTAAGAGAAATAATTCAGTATTTTGTGACATTATTGAGGAAACATTTTAATATACCGATTATTTTAATTAACCTGCTATGAGTGAGAGAGTGAGAAGGAAGTAATTTATAAAATGTCGTACTTTCAATGCCAATATTTAAGTCGAATTTTTAAGGTTTTTAAAAAACACATATATTTTGAGTTTGTGAAAAGATAAATGCCCGCTTTTAAAAATTTGTAAGTGATCCCTATTGTAATTCTGAATTGTAAGCGGCATGTGGCACGAACTGTTGTGTTGTTAGACTTGAAGGTTATTTTTCATTGTTGAACGCAAAAGTTTGACGTTATTTCTTCCGGGTTATTATCAAGTGACTGATTTTGTGAACATTTTACGTTTGAACAGGAATAAAAACTTTAATATATGTATGAGAAACTGCAATTAAAGATTTTTCTTATATTGTTACCTTTCCTATATAACCTTTTCTATAAAAGCATTCCTATGTAACCTTTCTTATATTACCTTTCCTAAATTCTATTATTAAAAAGTGATATAACTAAGGAATGTCTTGTAGAACACCATAAGTACAAGAGCTTCGTGGGAGGATTTTCGATTTTTCGGTCCGCAGATTTTCGGAAACATCTTCGAAAAAGGTGATCTGATGATCGTTTTTCCATACCGCCCCTCCCCCCCCCACTTCTTGGGAACACTTTAAAAATACATTTTTTTGAGCCCTAAAATTCGAAAAATACCGATTTTCACGTAAATATTTCGCCATTTTGTTATTGTAAAATTGAAAAAAAAAAAAAGGAAAAAGTGATCCGAAAGATTCAGGTACCGTGTTGTAACAAAAAGAATGACCAAAATTTCAGAAAAATTGTATGAATTGTTTTCGAGTAATTGTGTCAACAGAAAAAAGGCTTGAGAAAACTGCTTTTAAAGTTTAGTGCTTCGAAGCACGCCTTGAAAGCAGGAACCGAAAATAACTGTTATTTTACAATTTTCAAATGAAAAAGACATAATGAAAAAATTGTCGAAGGACTTTTTCAAACATACCATTATGATAAAAATAGCCTCAGCTTCACGGATATTAAGTGAATTTTAAATTTTTGACTGATTCCATAAAAGTTAAAATTAAACTGTTATTTTTTGGCTTTTATTTTTTTCCGGCAAAAATAACGGATACTTTTGACTTTTATTTAGTCGATCAAAAATAACAGTTATTTTGTGACTTATTTTTTCGGTCAAAAATATCAGACAATTTGTGTTTTTTTAAAGACCGCTTGACCGGTTAAAAAAATTATTGATACCATTTGTAAAATGTATCATGCACCGATGAGACGAAAAAAATTATATCAATAGTGGTTAAGTCGGTAAAACGGCCTTTGAAAAATACAAGTTGCCTAATATTTTTGACCGAAAAAATAAATGACAAAAAATAACTGTTATTTTTGACCGATGAAATAAAAGTCAAAAGTAACTGTTATATTTGCCCGAAAAGAATATAAATTTGTCGGAAAAAATTAAAAGATAACAGTTAATATGTGACTTTTTCGATAAAAACCATAATTGGTACGGTACCTGCTTGAAAGTGATTTCTATTAAAAATATTTTCTATGCCAGATGAGGATTCGAACCCGAGCCTGCCCATATTCGTTGGCTCGCACGCCACTACATAGCACGCATGGCCACGGTCGATATTCATTCATTAATTTGTTTCAAAATAATATTTGGCGTCATTTGCTTTAGATTGTTTCGGTTTAGCGTGTTTTGTTTTGTTAACGTTGTTGTTTTGGAAGAGAGAGGAATTTCGTTCAATTTCGCGTGTACGCTTCTTTCTTATGCGTCGTTATTAACAGACCTACTCCAATGCCCGCTTACTGTGTAAGGCAGATGTAATTTGTATTTGAGTGGTCATGCTCACATTTATAAATTCCAACAGATCTTTTTATTTATAATTGTTGCTAACATACAAAAGAGTTTTAAAAAAGAAATAAAAAGTTTTGACCATATCAAGAAATTTGCGTTTTGTTTCAGTTCCAAGCTCGTGTCATGGACACGAATAATGTACAAGTCTTAATTTTTTTTTTTTTTTTTTTAAAACCAAAATTCAGACTTCACAATGTATGATCAACTGTGTAAACTTCGTAGAAAATACCTCTATAAATTCATCATGAAAGTTATAACAATGAGCGAAATGGATGTATTCGTATTCGCGGGCGATGTTTTTGCTATTCCTTTTGAAGAATGCTATTCGTTCTTAACAATATGATGCGATGCAGACGTTATGGCTGATGCTATTTGGAAATACAAAATTCTTGTTCTTCTTTTCTATGTATCTGTTTTGTTGTGTTGTATCTTAAATACAACACAACAAAATATTGTGCCAATATTTAAAATTCGTCGTGCAAATAAAAACAGTGAGCAAAATTGACGTTCAATTTTACGATGTTTTTGTCGTTCTCTAAAATATGCAGTTGCTGTTGTTGTCTATTAATGAGTTTTCCTGGAAAAGCATTCAATGTTAAAATTTAAAAAAAAAAACCCATTTTTTTTTATTACATTTTGTTAATTGCAAAGTTGGACACCGCTGTTAACTCGTCTGATCGCAAAAACACGTCTGCTTTCCACGGTCGCGTTGCTGTTATTTTTGGTTTTGTTGTTGTTGTTGTTGATGTTTTATCGTTAAAATGCCAATATTTAAAATTCGTCGTGCAAATAATAATAGTGAGCAACATTGACGAATGTTTTTCGTTCAATTTTACGATGTTTTTGTCGTTCTTTTTGATGTATGCTTACCAGTCGATGCTGTTGTTGTTGTTGATTTTGCCGATGTAAAGTCGTTGTTGTTGTTGTTGTGGATGTTGCTTCTGCTTGCTAATAAAAATTATTATTGTTTTTTTTTTTCTGCTGTACGAATATGTCTGTCGCTCTCTATCTGCTGTGTCTATTAATGAGTTTTTGCTGTTAAAAAACATGCAATTTTTTTAAATTAAAAAGTATTTTCATTATTATTTTGTTAATTGTTAAGTTGGACGTCGCTGTAAAATCATCAGTTCAACAACATAACATCAGTCTGCTATCAACGGTACAATGTTGTTATTCTTTTTGTTGTTTGTTGTAGCTGTTGTTGTGGTCTACTTAATTTCTGTTTTTTTGGAATTTCCGGTTGATGAATGCATTGCATATGTTGTTGCTGTTGCTGTTGCTGCTATAGCTCTTGCCTCTGTCATCTCAGTCTTAATTCTAGTTGTTGCTGTTGTCGTCGTCGTTGTTGTTATTTTGGTAGATGCTGTTGCTGTTGATGCTGCTATTCAGTGCTTGCCGGTGGTGAATAATTTTTGCAAATAATAGAAATGAGTCAATTGCTGTTCCAATATAATGTGGTCGTTGGAATTTATTTCATAGAAACGCCTGTATGCGTCATTTTTAAAAGATGTTGTTGCCTGAATTCCATGAATTTTTTTATATTTTATTTTCATTGCATACCTACTTCCAAGAATTTTAATTATATTTTTTGCATATATTTCATGTATATCTTGTCTTGTGGTTTTTCTTCATAATGGGCGAGGAGACAATCGAGCTGTATAACTGTGTCAGGTTGCCATCTTAAAGTATATTTATTTCTTAGAAATATATTGAATTAAAACACATTTTTTTTTTAAACAGGTAAACATTTTCTGAAAGGCATTTTCTGAGTTGCCATTTAATCTCGTTTCCACATATTTTTTCACATTTTAAACAGTGCGTTGTTGTTAACACTTTAGATTGTTAAAGTCCCGTTGGTGAATATCTGCTTGTGATCCTATTGTAATGCAGAACTGTAAGTGGCATGTGACACAAATATCATTGTTTTGTGCTATTTATGGATTATATGATTTTTACCGAATACCAACTGATTTTTTCTGAATTTAAAATTTTGATTCTGTATTTAAATTATTATTGTTTTTAATTCTAAATAAGGTTTTTTTTTTAAATTTCAAAAAAACTTGAATATCATATGGAATTTCTAAATTTCAATTGATTCTTTTCTGAATTTAAAATTTAGTTTCTGAATTTCAATTAATGTTTTCTGATTTAAAGATAATTTTTTTGAAAATTTCGAATGGAATTCTCAATTTCAATAAATTTTTCCTGAATTTCGAACTCAATTCCTAATTTTTTAGAGATTTGTGCGAAGGCGTACTATAATGATGGATTTTAGGGAAACGATGCATTGACGAATTTAAATTCTAAGTTGCTCTTACTCAGAACTGTAATTGTAAAAGATATGCATAATATTATGAATAAGTATAATAATGCAAAAATGTTAATTTCAATTGAGATGTTGAATGTATTCGGACCATGAGGAAAAATTTGCTTTAGCCTTGTCCTGGTACTTTTACTTAACTTTGTCGTAATACTTATTTTAATCCCAGTCGTAATCCTTGTTCTAATCCTTGTTTTAATTTTTTTTCTAATCCTTGTTGCAATCTTTGTATTAAAGCTTGTAGAATTCGCAGTTCTTATTGCTGGCCAAATCCTATGTTTCCATCTTTGCCAAAAACCGTGGCCTGATACTTTTACTTATATTTGTTGTAATCCTTGTTAAATAGTTTTACTTACACTTGTCGTAATCCTTGTTCTAATTCTTATCGTAAGCACTGCTAACCCGTGGTTGTAATTCTTGTCCTAATCCTTGTTTTAAAGCTTGTGAAATTCGCAAGTCTTATTTCTAACCGTATTCAATCCTTGTCAAATTCTTGTCCTAATCCTTGTCTTATAGCTTGTAGAATTCGCAGTTCCTATACCTGACCTTATTCAATCCTTGTCTAGTCCTTATCCTATCCCCATTTCAATCCCTAATGATGCGTGTTCATATTCTTGTCCTTATTCTTATCCTAGTGCTTATCATTATCCAAAACCTTATTCTAGATTTTTATTAAATCTTTGTCCTAATCATTGTCAAAATCCTTATTCCTTTTCCAACCATCTTGTCGCCCATATACTTCGAGTGCGATGCATGGCCTTTTTGTATTTGCTATGCATGCATTTAGCTGTGCACATCGTTGTCCAAGTTCATTTCCCAATCATTGGTCTTAACCTTGTCGAATTCCTAGTTCTTATCGTTGACCTAACCCCTGTTCTTATCCTCGACGCTTAAACGGGGAGTACCTATGGGGTACTGACCCTAACGGGGAGTATGTAAAGGGGTTCTACTCGCTAAAATAAGAGATTGTACAGCAGTTGGCAAACTCAACCATTCGACAGTGCAATATCCAACCAACACATCGCATGGTTGCATCCAAACAATACAATAATCGTACAGCCATTGTACCGTGCAGAACCCCATTAACGCAATCCTAATGAAACGAAAAATATTCTCAGAACTAAGCAGACGACTTGCGTAGTTCGAACTACACAAACAAACTAATTTGATTGAACGATTCGTTTGTTGGTTTTCGTTCTTTTAGTTCAATTACAAAAGCAGTCAGATCAAAATGAACGTGAGAAAAAAACGTATCCAACAACGGTTTGAGTCCGAACTTATAGTCCCAACCAATTTACAGACCTAACGAACTTATCCACAATGGTTTGAGTCAGTAATGTTTAGAAGTGAAACTTCTTTAGCTGCGTATAAACAATACGGCGAATTGAAACGGGATTAAAAACGAACGTAAAGGTTTAAAACCGCGAAAGGTTTAGCTTTTTTGCTTCTATTGCCACGTATAAAGCACTTTAGAATGGTGATTGCATTGCATTACAGCTAAATGCTTTGAATCTACTTTAAGTCTTGTCCAAACTTGCCTCGTCTAAATGAAATAAATTTTACATAATTTCATAACAAGAAAGCTCAACCTTCCGAACATTTCTAAAACAACAAAGAGATGTGATGAACAACAAGAGATTGAGCTCCTACGTTTGTTTAATCTTTCAAATAGAAAACAAAAATAATGTGAATACGACGAAAACATGAATACAACGATACAACTGCTTATATGAAGTTGTGAAAAACTTAATTGATTTTAAACAAAACTGCATCATTACTTTTCTTTGTAAAACTTTTGGAAGCGTCAGATAGCAGGAATGAAGGTCGTAGGAAAGCCCTTGTCGGTCACTGTATAAAACTTATTTTCCTGTGCTAAACAACCAGAATTAAGCTCACCCGATATTGCAATCTCGTAAGTCGATTTAGACCTGTCCATCCGTCCGTCAAGGGACAAAAAATATTAATGAACACCACGATTATAACTAACTAATATAGAACACCGTCCTAGGACGGGTTGCAACTAAATAAATACAGGCTGAATATTTTTTCAGATCAAAAAAATTTAAAAGTTATAACTATAGAAAGGTCATAGTAATAGCAAGAAACAGTTTGAGTGATATTAGGTGCCGAGCATGACAATTGATTTTACATATTATGATAATTCAACCTTTTACAGAACAAATTCTACTTTTTACAGTTCAAGTTGAATTAACTAATTAAACAAAAAAAAAAAAAAAAAATCACTTATAAGCAATTAAGCCAAAAATTTGCAGTTTTCCTATGAGTATTTCCGAACAAAAAATTGATGTCAATGACCTTAATAAGCAAGCTAAAAATAAAAATTTTATTTTACAAAATTACAAAATAACGAAAAGAATTTTCATTTCCGGTAATGAAAACGACAAAAACCTTTTAAATGATAGTTTCTTAGTTTGCTTTTCATTAATTTAACATGTTGTTTTTATTTGATTTGATTAATTTAGTGGACACAGACCATGGCAAAAAACTACTGCCAATCACTTAATCATCATCAACAACTTGACTCGAAATTAATTGTATTTTTAACAATCATAATAAATTTACAATTTTCACTATACCAGCAGAGTATGGTGCTCTGCTCCTGCCTCTGCTCTTACTCAGTCAACCCTTTACCACCAGCTATTGCTCAATTTTACGCCCTCATTTTGTAAATAATTAATTCTGTTTTTCATTTGAACCCTTTTTCGTTGCAGTTTCCCAAGATCCCGAAGATTATTATCGCTTGGATACGAAGAAATCACCAGCTGAGAATGCATATGATATCTATACAGAGCTCTGTTGTCGTGAGACACGCGATACAAAGCGTCTTTTTCTGCTCAACGGTCTGGCAACGCTCTGTCAACAGCAGCAACAACAGCAGCAGCAGCAGCAACAACCACTACTTGGAAAAAGCAATTTAGGATTTTCCACGGAAGAGTTGCTCTATTGGTAAGCAAGACATGCATGCACTTTAGGATTAGCTTGACGGCATGGAATTAAGTTATTAATTTTCTGTGCTTTTTTCTATTTCGTGTTATTTGTTTTTCTTTTTTCAATTTCCCAATTCCCAGTTTAAGCGCCTCTTTAATACATACATTTACACAAGTGCGAGCCGCTGCTCTACGTACTATACGCTATGCACTGCATACGCCCAAAGACATCAAAATCTTCAATTCACTACAACTGCAGCATCTGCTGGTACGCTCCATTGATTTGCTGCTCCGAAATGATGATGAGCGCGTACAGGCAATTAAGTTGGTAAGCTATAGACAACAATAGTACAACAAAGAGCAGCAAATTTAAATTTCTACTTTCTTCCTCTCGCTGCCTACATTTTCAATAGATACGCAAAATGTTGGCCATCTCTGCGGAGGATATCAGTCCGGTGCTGGTGCGTTGTTTGGTCTCGCTTGCCGATAGTGGCATTGAGGATGGCGATAATATGCTGCGTGCCTGCCTAGCTACGCTCTGTGAATTTGCAGTGCTCAATCCGACACTGCTGATTGTTTGTGGTGGCGTCACCTCCATCACACGCAATGTTTTGGAATGTCATAATCCACGCATTGCTGAGAGTCTGTGCGGCGTGCTGCTCTACTTGTTGGAATGGCCACAGACGCGTAACATTTCAGGTGTACGTTTGGACTGTCTGGCTGCGCCGTACTGTGACTTCACCTATAGACTGGGCATCATGGACAAGAACAAGTGAGTTGTTGCCGCCCAAGCGGTGTTATTTTATAATTCTGACTAGCATTAATTGTGCTAATTGTTTTTTTTTTTCTCTGTTGTAGAGATGCACGTGAGTTGCGCTACACAAGCTGCCGCCTGGCTTTGCTCTCGGTTCTGCGCAGCTGGACTGGGACCATTGAATTCTGTGATCCAAGTAAACCATCTGGTTTAAAAGCAATAGTTGATGCATTGTACTTGAATCAACTTGAAGTTAGAGTAAGTTTTATTTACACAGGTGGTTTCAGAGTAATTACTTTAGAGCAAACTGGCAAGAGAAATAAAAAAAGTGGCATGCAATTATTTTAAACATTTTTTAATTAGCAGAAAATAATACGAAGTTAACTTCTTTTTGATATAAATAAACCTTAAGTGGCACAATTTTTATTCTCTTCTCGACCCCAAGCAATTAACTAGCCAATAAAATAACTCGTTAAGAAGTGACAGAAAAATTAATAAATAATTAAATAAAATATATTTTGTTTTTGCATTCTTTGCAGAAAGCAATATTGGATTTGCTGTATGAGTTATTGGGTCTTCCACAGCCAGCATGGACTGATGATTATGCTGTAGCTTTGCTGACGGTAGATCCGTCTGACTTCCAGGTACAGATCACAGCCGCTGTTTATTATATACTCTTTTGATCTTAACTACATTTTTCTTCAACTTCCTCAGGATGCTTGGCTGCTGAGCAACGGTTTTGTTGCCATGGAAGGTCGTTCCATATTGCCAAGCTTAGCGGCACGTGCGCCTAATGTCTGTGAACAACATTTGGCATTGTTGTTGTACTGTTTTCTAGAGACTGGTCTTCTAAATGCGCTCGTCGAGGTAATTGTTTCGGCCGATGCGCATATCTCAGTGCGTGCCACCGTGCTAATTGGTAAGCTGCTGTGTTAACCTTAACACAAGGCAAGGTTTAAAAATAATCCATCTTTCTTTCCGTTTATTGCAGGAAAAATCTTGCATTTAATGCATACACATCTGCCACCGGATATCTGCAGCACCAGTCCGGCTTTGCCAACGTTGCTAACGCATGCCACTCAGGGTAATCAGCATGCGACAGCAGCAATATCAGCTTTACGCAGCTACCAACAGATGCTACGCAATCGTCCAGCCGCTTGCAGTCTATTCCTAGACAGTATTATTCAAAGTGGCAGTGAGTAGTTGCACTTTGCTCTTAATGCCATTTTATAAAATTTATTTTTTTGCTTCTATCCTCTGCTATTCAGCTCTTATACACACGCGTCTCTTTCGACGCGATATCAACGCTCAGGAAACACAAACAGTGCAGCCTGGTGCTGCTACTGTTGGCAGTGATACACTCGACCGACCGCGTCTTGATTCGGTCTCATCAAGTGATGAATCTATGTCGCAATCTTCCTCATCACGACGCTCGAGTTTTCGTCTGAAACGCAAGCTGTTGCCCTTCTTTGAAAATCTGCGCGTAAATCGTTTAATTAAGGATTCAAATGTGCTTTCATTGCCAGATGGTAGCGCATGGGACTGGGAGGTAGTGACAACAATTTTGCGCGTAAGTTTGCTTTCATCTAATAAATAAAATAAAAAACATTAATTTTTATCTTTAACGCCAGTCGAATTTAATACGCAAAATGGATGATAGCTCGGGCAAGTTTCTAAAGCGTCTTGTGCACTATTTCAAGCCCAGCAGCAATCGTTTCTCGCATCAAGACTTGGTGCATACGGGTCGTTCCTTGCCTGCGTATGTGACGGCGGGCCTAGATTTAATAGACTGGCTACTAGCAAGTTATCCCGTAAGCTTTTTCATTAATCTTTTTACACAATTTTTATCCACAACATTTTTCTTTTCGTATAGCTCGAAAGCATGCGTTTGCTTACCGATCTATTTTCCGATGTTAGCCAACATCTGCTGGCGGTGACGACTTCGAATCGCGCACACGATTGTCTCTTCAGTCCGCAGCATATGAATAATACAATGTGTCAGCAGTATTTCTTGTATATTGGACGCATGTGTCGCGTACAAAAGGGTATCAGTATTTTAACAAACACAGCAGTTTTTGAACAGTAAGTGACAGGATAATATAGGGAGTTTAATAATGTAACTGTATTAATTTCTGCTTTCGAATAGCCTCATTAACTTGGTGCGCAACACCGATCATGTTTGTTATGTTAAGCTTATTGTTAGCGGCTTGGATTATAGTCTGGATTCAGTTACACGTAAAGTGCTGGAAAAGGCTTTAACCGCGTCAAAAACACGCACTGGTCGTTTATATGCAACACAATTTCTCGCCGTACTGCTGAGGGCACGCATACAAAATTTCGAAGTCTGGGGTATACCGATGATCATACAGCAGACCAGAGATCCTGATCGCAGTGTTGTGTTAGCAGCTATGGATGTATTGGAAGAGGCATGCCATGAAAAGGTAAATGAAATAAGTATTCTAAATGCCGGGCGCGTGTTTATATTAACGTTTTATTAAGTTTTTAAATGAAATAAAAAAAATTAAATTATTAAAAAAATATATAAAACCAAAATTTCTAGTTGTACATGGTTTTTTTGAATTAATTATTTTATTAATTTTTAGTTAGACATTTAATTGTTATATTTTAACTATACAATAAAAAGCATTTCCTCTAATACTTGCCTTTTTGTGTTCTTTTGTTTTTACAGTATTATCTCGAAGAAATCGTTAGTCTTTGGCCTAATTTAAAGCCACTAGGGAATGTTGGACGTCTGCTAATGGCACGATATTACTCCTTATCGCGTGGCTTAAACCATCGAAAAGCTAGAATTAAAGAAGAAATCGAATACTGGAAGCATGGTTATAATAAGAGGCGAGCGAGCTACTAGTCTTAGTTTATTTACTTTTCTCTGTATTGCTCTTAAGCCATTTTGTTTTAATATCTGTTTTTTTCTTCTTGCATTTCAACTTTCTCTTGCATCATTTAGATATGTGTTGCTTATAGAGGCTGATACACATTCCAGTCTGACGCTACATATACGCAATGAGGATGGTCATTATAGTCGCCGTAACTGTTCGACGCGACCCATCGTTATACCGCCAAATATACCGGCACATCTTTACGGTCAAATGGTACAGACAACGCAAGGCACAACGGCCTTGCGTAAATATGGCGATCTGCAGTATTTAGTGGATGTTGTTAGTCGCGGGAAGTGTGCAGACGATGTCGAATGTTTGGAATTAAAGGCAGCTATTTGGGCTGTGGCGCATGCTTCAACGCACTCCAATGGAATTGAATACTTTGTAGAAGGTGGCACCAGGTAAAAGAACAAAAGACTTTCTAGACTAATAACAGAAATAAAATTAACAACAACTTTTCTAATTCTTAACAGAATCTACGAAAAACTTGTTATACTAGCCACCAAATGTGATGTCTATTCAATACGTGCGACTTGCTTCAATGCATTGGGTTTGATTGCGGGCACAAATGCGGGCGCCAACATACTCTTCAAACTAAGTGCGTATAATTTTATATAAAATATTTATGTCTTAGATCAAAAACTAAATAAATACTTAAATTGCCTATTCAATTCCAGACTGGCTTAGTGTGCGTCATGATCGAAATACAACTTGGCCCGTGCATCAACCCGAAGACTGGATATCTAACAATTATACACCTGTGCGGCATTATTACGAAGATGTGCCGCCTTATAATTACACTGGTATCGAGGATCAAATCGATGGTTCCTATTGTACAGGCAGCTATTGGAACCTACTGTTGAGCAGTAGTACTGCGACGCATAAGGAAGGTGTTGCTAACGCCGGCACACGTTTAGATCAGCAGGATACAGCAAATACGACTATGGATAGCAGTAAAATAGGCGCAGAAGCAGAGGTTTGCTAAAAGTTTTATTTAATGTTGAGTTGCTTTTTAAACAGCTTGAAATCCTATAGATCATCACACCTGCTACCAAATCAAAGACGCTACCCGAAGGCACGTATGCTTTGCGACACGGCAAGCATCAACGTTCGCTATCCGAATCAAAGACTACCGATGTTATAAGTTTACTAGGCGGCGGTGCTGTTGGTGGAGCCGCCGGAGGAGTATATCATCAACATCATCGCATACGTTATAATTCCTGCACCGATTCGAACACGTCTGGTGTCAGCAGTTGTGAGTCGGTGACTGGAGGACGTCCTACAGCGGCTGTAGGGTGAGTTGAATAGAACAAAATTTTCATTGATCAGTGGATTTTCGTTAAAAAGCAAAAATCTGTGGAAGTTAGCGAGATTAAATGTGTGTATAAAAAATTTGCTTTCTTTGCATTGCAGTGAATTTCAACAAGTTCCTCTGAGTCCCATTCCGAGCATGTCCAATTTAATGGATATCATACCACAACCGGGGCTGCTGCGGCGCACCTCACTCATAGGCACGTCGTATTTTCAGAACGCCATAAGCCCCATCGACATTAAAGGTTACGCGCAATTGCGTTCACTGCGTCGTCACTGTCGTCCTGTGCTCTCCGAATCGGCAACGGATCTGTACGATATTATCGATCGCAAAGATTTGCTGTCCTATGCTTCATTTCGACCGCGTAAATCGTCATGGGGTGAATCACAGCGGCGCATAAAAGTGCGTAGCTTAGATCGACAGTCGTCATTGCGAATGTTTACGTAAGTTTTTGGCATTAAAAAGATATTGTTTTTGTATCATGTGTTATGTTAAAATATAATTTTAGTCAATTGGATTCCGAAGAATTGCAAGTTCCTTTACCAACACTAGCGCCACCAAAGTTTCTATCACAAAACGATTCCAAAGGACCCTGCTATGCAGGTAAGCTACTTAAAAGCTATTAACAATTATTTGTTATTTTTAACGTTTGATATTTTTTACGCCAGGCATTTGTCTTCCTAAAAACCTGCTCGATCTATTTCCCACGCGCAATCTGGCGCGCACCTATGTCTCCCGCGATATACAAGATCAAGACTTGATGGACATCAACCTGCTGACTGCCAAACAACAATATCTCAACGACTCGCTGAACAATGAAGGCGATGAATCGTCGGTAATATCCTCGCTCTCCGACGTCTCCTCCGTGAGTAAGCGCTCTAAGTGGTTGGGGACAAAACATGGGCGCGGTAATTGCTTGCATTGCACGCGCTCACGACGCAATCGTCAACATCCGCATCGTCTTGATAGCGAAACAAATCTGCTTTCGTCGACGGCCACCACGTCGGCTTTGGTGGGTGCAGCTGCTGCTGCAGCGGCGGCGCGCAAGAGCTCAAAATCGAATCAAAGTTCCTCCATACAACTATCGGACATCTCCTTCAATTCACCCGAAAGCATACTTAGCGAAGAAAGCATGCCCGATCGGCTGACGGCAAACATACTCTATCATGTACAACGCTTGGCCAATCCGGTTAGTGCCAAGCAATCGAAAATGGCTTTACTCGAGGTGAAGCAGAAGCATCCCAACTCCTTTCAAGACATTTGCCTCTACTCGGAGATGTGCAAATCGTTGGGACGCAGCAGCTATCGCATGACAGCGCGACGCTTTCTACAAGAGCTCTTTCTCGATTTGAATTTCGACTCATTCTACGTAGAGCCTGTGGATATAATCAGTAAGATAGATAAAGACTTTATGGCGCTTTCGGTGCAGATGGAGAGCACAGGTGCGGAAGTGACACGTTTAGATAAACGCCTAACATCCGCTGATGTGGGTAATGTCGGTGGTGAAGGCGCAAGTAGCAGCGTGCAGTTGCATGCGAATTTAACTAATGCCACACTCGTTGCGCACACAAGCACACATAAATCTCATATTAAACACATACATACGCAGCCAGCGCTGGCTAGTGTCTACGAGACAAGTTGCGAAAATCTGCTTGTGGAACAGCCATCACCGCGTCCACCACTGGCAAGTTTGTCTAAAACTCCCGAAGCAACAAGTAAACGCAGCATTAACAGCAGCACCAGCACACTCACGAGTAGAATAACTTTGCCCACAACGTTGCCAGTAACAACAACAACATCCGCACAAAGTAGCAGCTGCAGCAGCAGCAACACTAGCAGCACAACACCACGTTTTATTGTGCCGCAGGCGCCGACATTTCCAAATGAGCTGCACATAGGATCCGAAGACGATGATGACGACGACAATGATGATGTTGTTGATAGCTATGATGATGCAGGTGATGACCAAGTTGACACCAATAATGATGATGAAGTGGATTGCGTGTTACGGCCACAGCTACAACCAGTCTACACCACACAATACAACAACAGCAACAGTGCGGCGACAACGAAACAACACAATGCCACGCTTCTAAGCAACATCAGCGATCAAACATCGAATAGCAATCGTAGCAGTATCTGTACCATAAGAAACCAAGCTGTAAGCACCACAACAGCCACCATTGAGAATGAGAATAAAAAATATACGCGTGGTCGGTTCTATACGCTTGAGTTGGATTTAAGTTGTACGAAGAATAAATTTCCCATCACTGAACGACGACGAACAAATTATGCGGCGACAAGCAGCGAGGCTATGACAGCGACAACGACTGCAATAACGTTAGCAATGGGCGCCACAGCCACAACGACAACGACTGCGATGGCGACTGCAACTTCACTTGCGACATCTATGACAAGCACGACACCGATTACTAACTTAGCTCAAACCCAATCTTTAACCTCGAGTAAACAACGGCCGCTGTCTTTAGGTTCGAATATCGGTCCATCGATTGCAGATGTCAGCACAGCTGCTGGCAGCGAAGCAATTACTCCCAGCAAAAGCGATTTGCCGCCGCTGCCCCTGACCAACACGCAAATGACAATAACCAAGAGCTTGGCTGCCTCCTTGGCCAAGCCAATTGGCAGTTTGTATTGTGAGAAACGTCTACAGTCCTCCAAATCAGAAGCAGTGCTGACAAATGCTGCTGCCACCACATCAACAACAAAACCGCTAGCTGCGCCCACAAAGACTGTGCTGTCGACGCCAACGACTATGACGAAAATGACAGCGACTTCGAAAAACTAAAAAAAATGACTAAAAAGCTATAAATGTGCGTGCGTGGTGTTTTTCACATTTTTTTCGTAGTAGTTTCTAGTGATTGTGATTGATTTTCATCACACATAGTTTAAACAAACAGTTTTTTGAGGTTAAGTTAAGTTTATGTGCATAAAGTAAGCTATGTCACTGATTTATGAAAAAATAAATTGTGCTGCTTGGTGCTCGATGTGTGCGGTGAAGTGCCGTATTTGAAACAAAATTATTTGACCATTTATTTTTTTTCAAAAATTTTAAACTTGTATTGCAATCGAGTTGTGCTGCAATGTGCTTTAGCAAGTTTAAAAAATTCGCCTATATTTTGAAAGATTTGCAACAAAATTTTATAAAATGCTATGTTTTATAAATGTTTTGATTGAAATATGCAAATAAAATGCTTTTTCTCTACAGCACAACTCCGTGACATTACAGCACAAGTTGCAGATTAAAAATATCATAAAAATCTAGTAAAATATTTTTTTTTTAATGCGGCACATGACAGCACACAAGAGCACATTGCAACGCAGTGCTCTTTTTAAATTAATTTGAATATGGCGAAGCTAACTTCTTGCATATATTAAGTAAACTATCTAGTTTTGTTTAAAAAAAAGTGCGAACAATTTGTTGATAATTTTCCTTCCCAGTTATGTAAAGTGTTTTTTTTTATGAGCGCGCCAGCTTCATACGATTTACTTGAATTCTAAAAGAAAGTATACAAAATGTATCATAAGCAATTATATAAAAGTAACAAAAACTTTTATTTATCTTCAAAAATTCGGCTTATTTGAAAAAAAACCAAAAAAAAAAAACAAAAAAAAAAAATTGTATAAAAAGCATAAACTTAGTATAGAAAGGTTTCTTTGCTTTATTTTGCAGATGTTTAAACATAATTATCAAAGACAGCCCAACTGCGATATGTTTGTGTTTTGTTTTTTTTTTTTTCTAAAACATTAAAGTAGATATAAAACAAAAATACAAGAAAACGAAAAACAAAATTTTAAACCAAGAATTTGGCAAAGTAAAACGTATGAAAAAAAAAACAAAAAACAAAAAATGAATGTATACAACTACACCACCGCAATAAAGGTTTGAAAATTTCTCCCTCAACTTTTTCTCAAACTAAACTTAAAAACGAACAAAAGAAAAGAAAAAAAAAATATATTTAGACACTTACAAAAAAATAGCTAAAAGCAACAGACAACAATACATTAACTGCAACACAACAAAACTAGCAACAATTCCGTTTACAGTCTAATTCAAATAAGTTCAAAGTAAGCAACAAATATAAAAATTAAGCAAGACAGTGTTAACACGTAATAGTTCCAAATGACTTAAGCAATGCAACAACATACATTATCATCATCATCATTATCTCATAGGTACAATCAATCAATCAATATATTTATATACAAACACACACACACACACATATATATAATTAAATATCTATATATATATATATATATATATAAAGAATGTATGAATTAAATCATCAGCTATTCTCTTAAGATTTTAATTTATTTTTTCTTCCTCTACTACTATTACTCTTAAACTAGTAAAGCACAACATTTATGTACAACTACTATAATAGTTTTAAAAAAGTTACTAGCAGAAAAAAAAGGCAGCCTAATTTTTTCTTAGTTTTTTTTAAAAATTTTTATTTCTTCCTAAACTACTACTTAACTATATAAAGAGGCGTGTTTTGTGCACTGATCTGAGAAATGTAGGCATTCAAAAAGCAGTATAGTTTGTTAAACAATCGAGTTTTGAAATGTTTAAAGGAAATGGAAAAAAAAAACAAGTTCTTGAAATATTTGTTTGACTGAAAAACGCTCAAATTCGCCCAAAAGTTGGTACAAATTTATATTTGTATCGTTTTGTAAAATTCCTTATATGTTTTTTTCCCCTCTGAGGCTTTTCTTAAATGGGTATAATTTTCAAAATCTTTAATCCGAATAGACAGTTTTAAATTTCATTTAAAAAAAAAACATGTTTGAATTTTAAAGCTTACTAAGAATAATTAAAATATATTTTGTTATTTAAAATAATTTATAATTATAATTATTGAATACAATTTATAGCCTAGTAAAATTAGGATTTTGTTGGATAATTGGCGAAAAGCTGTAAATTCTCTGAATCGCTTTATTTGGTCTTTAATGTCTCATTTGTGGTGACTGCAAGTATACCATGCCTGGAAGATTTTCAGCCCTATTCAGTGGCATTCATTATTAGCTGATTCCAAGTATTGATTTTAAAGAAAGCCCTGAAAATATGTTGCTTAGCTGCGCCTTCGGTTGCGGAGAGAAGGTAGATTGATTTAATAAGAAACTTAGTAAAAATCTGATGACGTATTTTTTGCAGTGTGGCGGCTTCGTTTAACTGTCCATAAAGGGTCGCAATTAATTTTTGTGCCGCAACACTTACTTCGTCAAAAGTAAACTTTCTTAAAAATATTTTTATAATCTTTTTCCTGCCTAAAGAAGGCCGGAGTGGAATCACAGCCATTGAAGGCATGCTAAAATGGGATGTTATCCTAAACGACATATACTTGAAACAATGTAGAATGTAAAGTATTGCTGGTCTGCTTTTTCTCTGCTTTCAAGAAATGTATTGCAGTTGAATTGGATGCAAAGGCTGTCAAGAATACAAGAAGATCTTCACCTACTTTAACACCTGAAGAAATGCGTATGCTTCTGACATTTTTCCCATAATATTTTCTTACCCACTGGTTCTGTTTGATGAACAAGTTGAATGGCTTCCATTACAATTGAAGCATCAGTATCTTCAGCAGCTTGCTTCACAGCAAAATTTTCTTGTTCCATTTTATCCATAAGCATTTCAATAAAACGTCGCTTATTGCCTACATTCGCAAAGAATTGATCTTTTGTCATGGTGAGAGACATACTTTCGTCGAAGTTAAGCTTAGCAGTTTTATTACCGTATTCTGACAATTCTTCCGAGTAACTAAGGCGCAAATTTAAATTGAAAGAAAGCTCTTCTTCTGACTTTTTGTGAAAAGAAGTTCGTCGAAAAATTGTCACTGGTTCAACAGATAGATGAATTGTTGTAACACGAGTTCAAAATCACCACCGATTTGCATGTTTGCCGATTCAATCTTATTGACAAGATGATAATCTATTTTTTTGTGTCCAATAAATTCTGTACTCAAACACTTGTCACATGAAGGTAATGGATTGTGTGCCACAAAAGTTGTCTACTTGCTGGTAGATATTCATGATAATCGCCATTGTTGTTAGCCATTTGGTCAGCGTGCTCTCAATTAGTCTTCTGCCACGATTGAGATACCCAGTACTCTTCAAAAAGGTCTTACTAACCTCATCTGGCATAGAATATCAAGGTTTTTCTTTTTTCCCCCCAGATCTTTTCCATATTTTTTGATAAGATTGATCCCAGTTTTTCCTCAAAAATTTTCCCAAACATTATCATTATCAATATTCCACAGATTTTCTGTCGAATTTAAGTTCAGGGAATGCGTGGGTCATGTCATAACATTTGAAGTGCGTTTCGCTTCATTGTCATGTTGAAATTGCCAAATCAGTGGCATATTTCATTCGGCGTGGGGTAGCATAACATAATTTAAAGTTTTGACAAAGATATCGGTTTCTGGTTTTTGTAATACAAAATTTGGGCTTCTGTCTCCTTACCAGGATCAGAATATTCTCATACCATGATGTTTCCTGCTCTGCTATTGAATGATTTTGTGTTGTATCAAGAGTTCATTTTTGCAATTTTTGTACATCGGATCCTTTTTTCCTTCATTTCCTGACATATTTATTTTGAATTCATCAGATCCAGATAGGATTTGTTGCCACTGCCCATTTTCCTGGCCACTACCATTGCTTCGGTGTATTTTTGTGAGCATTGACAGTTTTCGGAACAATCTACTGCATAGATTCTTCTCCACAAAATGGCGTGCCACAGTTCATGAAGCAATATTCACAGAAACTTCTAACTTTATGGCTGAAAACGACTTGAAAGGGTCACGTTTTGATAAAATCTTAATCAGCCCAATCATGAAACATTTTCTGCCGGGAGTTGTAAATGGGAGTTTCCGTTTTTTAGATAAAGTTCAAATACTTTTTGAAAATTTTTAATGCAATTTGGTTTATCAATCGCCAATATTCATGAGTGTAAAATAAAAAAATGAAATATCTTTATCTGCTATCTTAAAACCGGAAACTCCCATTGACAACTCCCGGGAGAAAATGTTTCATGATTGAGCTGAATATTTTCATAGTCCTATGGTGTTGTTTTGCATAGACGACCTCTCAGTAGGCATTAATTTGGAGGTAAAAGAGCAGTCAACATGTAATTTCTACCTGCGAACAGTTTATCTCGAGACGTTTTTTACACCTTTTAAAAAAATTAATAAAATTTTATGTTCATCAATTTTATTTCAGTGCTTAAAAACTAAAATAATCTTTTCCAAAAATTCTTCATTCCAAATCTTGTCTAATTTTTGTCTTTAATTTCGTTTTGCAAAGTAGTCAAAGAAAATCGGCAATTAACTAACTGTCGGTAACTGTAATTTAAAAAAAATATAAATATAATTAAATATATGAAATGAACAAAATATTGATTTATTATAAATTATAATAATTTTCGAAGTGTACAATATTGATATTATTAAATTCATTAATTAAAAATATATATAACGATTGCCAATAAAACATGTTACGTACTCAATTCCACAAATGTTCAAACTAACTCTTGAAGCATGTTTAGAAAAGAGAAAACTTCTTTAACCTAAGCATAGGCAACAGGGTCTGCCCAGATCAGCTGTTCTAACCTAACAGCAAGCTTAGTAAGCTTATAGAGCAATATTCAAGTTGTTGCCCATTCTAGAGTTAAATAATGTAGAGCGTTATAACTTCAAAACTATTGAGAGCGCAACAAATAAACGTTGCTCAAACTTTTTTCGACTACTGCAGTGCTTCTTACGCTCGTACGTAATTTCCTACATTTCTCTCTGCACAGAACACACAAACTTGCGACTTACACCAACAACAACAACAACAACAACAACAACAACAACAACAACAATAACTTTCTATAAGCATTTTAAAAGTTTATTATTTTTTCTTTAAGAGAAAAGAAAATCTTTAAATTTCAAATTCGAATTTATTAGAGCATTTATGTATGTATGTGAAATCCTGTATATCCTGTAAATTTATAATGAAAACAGTTACTATTACATTTAAATACAAAATAAAAACAAAAAATAAAATAAACATGCAAAATAAAAGCAACAACTGTAAATACAAAACATATGCAACAAAAAAGAAAAACCGTAAATTTTATAACAACAATTTATAATGTGAAAATATGTACTGCCATTCAAAAAAATAACAATAGCAACAAATATAAAAAAAAAATTTTTAAAAATAAAACTACAATATGTACTTTGAACTAATTTTTGAAAAAAATTACATATAAATATTGCAGCAAAACAAAAATATATATAAAAAAAAATAAACCAAAAGACTTTTTGAAACAACTAAATAATAGACATAAAACAAACTTTATTTTCCTATAGCAAACAAACAACAATAATTTCTTCATTTAATTTATTTTATTTAAACATTAAATGAAGCTTTAACATTTTTTTTTGTTTTGTTTTTTGTTTCTTTAGACTAAGCAAAGATTTAAACTTTTTACAAAAAACCAAAATTAGTTACTTAAATGCTAGTTTTTACTTTATCCTCGTAAGCGCCATTAGTTAACTACAAACATGCATACAAACTAAGATATGTACATGTTGTTTGTTTGTCACGAATATTTGTTTATATTTATAACTTAATTTTGTATAAACAAACGCTGCTAATTGTTTGAAAACAAAAAACTTTCAAAATTTAATTTAGAATAAAAATTTAAAAGTCTAGTTTTATTTTTTTTTTTTTCAAATAAGTTATACCAAGCATTTTGACTTACTTTTAAAGAACATAATATTTATTTCAATAATTCATTTAAACTTAAAATATATTTTCATTTATTTCTTCTCAAGCAAGATTCTACAAATTGTTATTTTTAACAATTATTGCATAACTTATGTTTATCATAAATTTACTATTATATAATAATTTACTTTAACTTTAACATTAAAACAACAATTATCTTATATAAAATTTATTAATTACAAAGCGACATATATTTAAAAACAATTAATATATAAAAATTGAAAAAAAAAATTGTAAAGACCTATACAAAAAATAGGTGCGAATACAAAAATGAAAGAATTTCAAAACTAATATTTATTTATTAAATATATATCTAAAGAAAAAATTCAATAAGAAAAAATAAGAGTGAACTTAACGAAAAGAAAAAAAAAAATAATAAAAAAATACAAGTTTAAAACTTAAAATTAAAGCGCGTTAGGTTTCAAAATAAATCAATACAAGAAAAATTAAGCGTGTTTTACTCAGCTTTAGCTGCTTAAGTTTTTTGGTAAGGTTAAAAGTTAACTCGATTTTGGTGTGGTCCGCCCTCAAATTATAAAGGAACACATGTTTATGCAAGACGAAAATCGGACCAACTCGTTATTCGGTTTCTGAGTAGTTCTATTATCACTTCTTTAATTATTTTGTATTTTTATATTTCTTTTTTAGATATCTGATTTGTTTTAAGAAGACTTGGCTAATACAAGATGGCAAGATTTACGACTGAGCAACAATCGGAAATCATTAATATACATTTTTTTAGACATACCCACCGATGTATGAGATGAAGTTTAATGGTTCAACTATTAGAAAAAATTGCCACTGAACAGTTATGTCCCATTTTTACACTCCCGATACATTGCTGGAAGAATTATATAAAATATGGTTTTTATTTTGTGTAAATTTTTCAATTTTTTGTATTTTTCAGAAAATTTACCCTAAATTAAGCGTTTAACTTTCTTGAAGAACTTCACAGCGATAGTAATGATGAACTGGTTAAGATTTTTATCGAATCAGCAGAGAAAAGTGGTGCTATAAGCGGCGAGGATGATGCTGAAGAAGGTTCAAGCCCAGACCACCCGATTGTAGAGATGAAAATGGTGATCGGGTTGCAGATACGCAGTGTGCACTGAGATTATGGAGGCAGTTTTGTACCAATCTGCTTGTGGATGACGATCTCAACAATTTCTTCCGAGGTATCCATCTTATTTCCATGACGTAAAAGGATCTTTCGAACTACTGTGTGAAATATTGAATCCAGTTAGTACGGCTTTTGACCTGGCAAGTCCACAAGAATCCAAATTTTACACTACACCCAATCCTGGGAAAAAAGCGAAAATCAAATCAACACCCACCATCTCTTTGTTGATTATAAAACTGCGTTCGATGCTCGAACTGCGAACGAGGTTTCAGACAAGACGACCCGCTATCATGCTATCTCTTCAATTTCATCATGGAGGAGATCCTTCGAAAGACATATGTACATCGCAATGACCCATATTCTATAAAGGTGTCCAACTCCTTGCGTACGCTGCTGATATCGATATTATTGGCCGAACTAAAAGAGATGTAACTGCTGATTTTGCCGGTATCGAAAAGAAACCAGGCAAAGTGGGTTTGACGATGAACGAGGGCAAAATAAAGAATATGCTGTCTGTACAAACGGGGAAGCGCGGCGTCTAGGCAAATATAATTTATAAGTAGTCAAGGAGTTTACATACCTTGGCACCGCCGCCAACAGAAATTACAATGTCAGCCTGGCGATTAAGCAAAGAATAACAATTGCTAATAGGTGCCACTTCGTATTCAGTAAGCAGTTAGGTCCTCGCTTGATCGACAAAATGGACACTCATCTTACCTGTGCATCTCTACGGCGTTGAGGCATCGCAAACAGATGCAGCCGCTCTTGGTTCCTAATTAAATTGGAGAACGCATGCACGAAGCAGAGGCGTCTGTCGAGAGTTGATGAAGCCGATCTTAATTCGACCACGGCTTGTCATGGCCACCTTTTGGGTCATATGGGGGTTGGAATTCGGAAGCTAAAACGAGATCGCCAAAACTTTTAAGAAATGATCATTGCTTAATTTTTGATACTGTAACAACGACGATAACATAGACTATAGTACCACAATAGGTGATTTGTGAGTGCGACGCAAATGCAAGACACACGCTGTGGGGCAGCGCCAAAATGAATACAAAAGATGAGTTTTTATTCGACTTTATGATTAACTCTAACCTTAACGTATGTAATCTGGGAAATACACCAAAGTTAATCATACTTAGTTTTGAAAAGTTTGATGGTTGTCAAAGACGTCTCGCTTCTTTCTGACAACGAGTCTCCAAAATTGGTTAACTCCAGAAAATGGTCTAAAAAATGGTTGCTCTACAAATAGAAGCTCATATATTTTTGTAATCCCAAACGTACAGATTGGGTCAAAATTGCCAGTGTAGCTCACCCAAAAATTCCCAAAGTAACGGACACCCATATCTCAATAGCGATGTAACTTAATGAGTTTTTTTATTAAACAATGGAGGTTGTCTCGTTTCCTCTTTGTATGCCTCGCAAAAACCTTAGGAAAACTTTTTAACAGTGCCAAAGAAATAACAAGTGTCAACCATAAAAAGAGACTAGGAAAAATTAAGAAAGGATAGAATGAGGACGAAATATACTGAAGAATCTTGGGCTCTTTAACAATGTTCTCCAATATACGGCCTTCTTAGACGTAAAGGATACACGCAAAGGTACTTTTTGACGCTCTGACTGCGCTAGGCGTTGAAGCTCCTGTGAAAAACTCGTTGATGTCAATACTCAGCGAAAAAATAATTGAGACGGTCTAAGGTTGCAGTCAACTCACTAGATTCGTAAGCAGGGTACATCCCAGGAAGGTTTGACCTCTTCTCTACTTTGACTTTTACTCATTAGTGGAATGATAAATATACTTAACAGTAGCGGTGTCAAAGACGTTGCATATGCGGATGATGTGGTTAATATGATACTTGGTTAGGTGTCTGAAACCAAAATTTCTTCTAAAGCAAAAAACTGCAGTAGCATCTTAATGTTTATTTGATATCCTTTTCTCCACTTCAGTTTAATACCATTTAAGGAAACTACATTTTGTTTTATTAAGAATTCATAATAATTTATTTGTATAAAAATCGTAAGTTTGTAAATAATTAACTTAACATAAAACAATATCTGCCTGTGGTAAAAACTTAATTTTAATAGGATTGCTTTAAGTTCGTTTATTTGATCAACTCAGTGTTATATTAGCTTTTTTTAATAAAATAAATAATGTTATATTTTCTTTAATAATTGTTTTTTCATTCTTAATCTAGTTTAAGTTCAAATATGAAGCTTTTTGATTTAAATTTAAATGAAAACAATTTGCTATGGAAGAACTTATGTCAGCCTCAGCAGCTGGTTCAAAAATGTTTGAAATTTCCTCCATCCAAATGTAGAGTAAATTTCAATCAAAGATATGTAAGTTTGATCATTAATAATAATATTTATAATAATGGAATTATAATTTTGCAATTTTAGGCTAATTTTGGTTCTACTATAATTCAAAATGTAGCTATAGGAATTAAAAAAATCATTCACTATATTTTGATAAGAGATTTTGTTTTTAAGAGCATTTAAATTGGAATATTTTAATAATGTCTACTCTATGATATTTATATTATAAAAAAATTTTGTTATTCTTGTATAATAAAAAAAAAATTCTAAGGAACCTTTTGGGGTCTATCAGTTTTTTAATACAAGCTTAAAAGCTTTGTCATAAACGTTTTTTCATCTATACTTGTAGCGTAAATATAAAAGCTTAACGTATGTGTATTTTTCTTTGTCTGTAGTTTGCATATGTGTGCGTATTTTTTACGTATTTCTTTTTAATTTTGAAGCTCTTATATAAGCTCCTTTTGCAAGTTTCTGCCGCTTTAAGGCCAGCCAAAATTAATGCCGGTCATTTGATAGAATTTATTATTAAAAGGTCTATAAAATTCGCGCAGTCTTTCAATTGCCGCCGTATCTATGCGTGGATGATTGCGTCCCTTCGTCTTGCCCAGACAATGTGGCGTAGATTTGGCTTCCGATTTGAAGAGACAAGGAAATCCTTTAGTAGCATTAAAGTAAAAATGTTTCTCCGTGACAACACGTTTGAGACCCAGAAAATCCTGTACACGTCCAATCTCAAAGGCTGGATCTACTATAAGACGTTCACCACTGATAAAGAGCAGCTGGGAGAGGGGAAAATATTGCAACCATTTTTCCAGATATTTGGCGTAGACGCCAATCTTGACCGGACCCCAGGTAGTGTCAACCACAGCAAGCGATTCATTAACAAAGGCCAAATCTTCAAAACGTTTCATATCCGATTTCTTGCTTGCCGCCTGAGTGTAGTCGGAAATGGCGCGTGTAACGGGATCACGCACTACTACCAAGAGTCTGTGGGAGAAATTGAAAAAAGAGAGTGCAGGATTTAGTTGTGAGCAATGCTTGGAAAAGGTGTTGTATATTGATTTTTATAGAGATTTGAAATATGCTTGGCAAAAAATTAAAAAACCGATTTATTAATTTTTTTGCTTTGATATCACAGGTTCATATCATAAGAATCGTTTCGGATCATTCACATAGACTTTATCCTTCATGTAAACCCACAGAAAAAAGTCTAACGGCGTCAAATCGCATGATCTGGACGGACAATTCACTTCACCACGAGGAGAAATTACACGGTTTGATAATTTGTGAAGCAAAAAGTCCAAATTGAGGCAAGTTGTATGTGGTGTAGCGTCGTCCTGTTGAGACCACATATCGTCCAGACCCTGAATTTAAACCTCCCGCACAAAATAGTCCTCCAACAGAGTATGGTACCGCTCAGAGTTGACATTTTGGAGTCAATGACGGTCAATGAGGGTGTTTTCGTCCTCATCTTCGAAAAAAAGGCCCGATGATGCTTCCGACCCATAAAGCGCATGAAACAGTGACTTGCGGTGGACGCAATGGCTTCTCCACTGTCACTAGTGAATTTTCCCAGCCTCAGATATGGCAGTTTTGCTTGTTAGCCGCCGAGGTAGAATGAGCCTCGTTCGAAATAATAATTTTATGGAACAAATCATCATCTTCAGCAATATTTTAGCACTGGGTGATGTGCACACTCTGGTTGAATTTGAAGCATCAAGTCTAGACCCAGATTATACAGTTTTTTCACAATATTGCGCACAATTGTTTCACTAATATGGTGATTGCGACCTCATTTTTGATGAATCGATCATAGCGTTTGCATCATCGACTTGGAATTGGCCACACATTTGGCACGCACGACCACGGCCGCCACAGGCGGAGATAAAGCCGTATATATTGATGAATTTTAAATTTCAGTTGATTAGAATGGAGGAAAGAATTGATCAAAGGTTAAAGCGTGGGATCATGGCCTGGCCAGTATGCGAACTCTGGACCTCTGGGTTGGTAGTGAAGCACGCTTTCCTCTCGACTACGGAGAATAGCTCTCTACCAAATTTGAAGGCAATCGGCGAAGAAATTACGAAGGTATGTGACTTTCCATGAAAAATACAAAATTTCATACAAAAAGCTTCTTCGGGTTTTCGCGATTATCCAAAAAATGTTTCCCAGTTCTTTTTTCTATAAACCAACCAACAACGACAAACAAATTAAAAGAAGTGCTGAAGTGATGCCTCAGCCAACGACCACTATTTTTTTTATTTATATAGAAGATTTTTAGTTTAAATAAAAAAACGTATTTTAAAAGAAAAAAAATTTTTGCTGGTCTTGTCGGTTATTGAACCTAGGTCAGTCGAGTACTAAACGTGAACGCTGGCAAACTCGGCTGAGCTTTTACTTCGAAACAGTGAATAAACGTCATTAACTACGTACTTATACATGTACCGTGTTCTATAGACCGGCTATCTATTAGGTCCAAAGGTATCAATTGCTCCATTCTTGGTTGGTTTCAAATATTAGTGGCAGAATTGGAACAGGTTCCTATTCCTTCGGAACCTAACGCGTGAGATTCAAAGTCTTCTTAGGTCATTTTATCGATTTCTGGAATAAAGTTTTTTTTATAAATGGGCGTTTATTAATATGACTTGAAGCTTCTGAGGCAAAAATATATAATTTTTTTTTATTTTACTCAACGAGTAATAATTTCATGTACCGCTGTGCCGTTTTTGATCTTGCAGCAGATCTCTGCGGGGCCTCATGAAGTCCTGCACGTTTTCTTTAGTTTTGTCATGCAGGCAAATAATCAACCTTTACTGTCGTATAACAGTTTTTACCATATGAAGGTGTTATATACTAGGTGCTATCACCCAGGAAGTAATAATTCTTTGAAACAATTTTGCAGTTTCGTTGCTTAAGCGTCTCACTCTTCGTCCAGAACCAATTTTTTTTCAGTTTTGTGTAAAGGCAGCAATCTTTACTATCATATCATAAGTTCTTTACAATCATAATAAACTAGTAAAAATACATGCAACGCCGTTGCATTTCATTAAAATAACTCTTAATTTTTTGAATGACTTACGTCTTATCGTAAAATTGTCACGTCAAGACAAATGCATAGTCAAAGGACAGTAAGTAAATACCCTCAACAACTCGAAGTTATCCTTTTATTATTGATTTTCGCAAAAGTGTTGTTACGAATTGCGTTTGCAAGGAGAAGTTTGTTTGATATATCAAAAGTTAATCTTCACTCTTCTTTAATTAATTTTAAGCTAAATCTTTCGCTATAAAACCAAAAGATAACTTACTTTGTGCCCGGATTCATGTGATGCACTCTCTTTGGCACTTCTTTGGTAACAAAATAGCTGGGTGATTTTTCCATTGTTATCTGACCTTCAATGGTATACGGCATATGATGGCGATACCAGTGCAAGCCACGCTGATAGTGACGATCAAAGAAATGCACCTCACAACCGGCTGCACGCACATCCGGATGCAGACGTATGAATTCCAGCAGCGCTCTAGTGCCACTCTTTTTTACACCAATGATGAGTGTATCCGGTAGATGACGTGATGGCCGCAATCCCTGTTGACGCAAAAAACGATACTTTGGCGAACCATCCACTTCATTGGTATAGTTGTAGGAATTCAATGGCACTATGCGAACCACTGAGCCAAATATGCGTATTTCCGGTGGTTCAGTTGTTGATGTTTTGCTCTTTGTTGTGGGCGTCAGTGATGTTGTCGATGCGAATGTTGCTATGGACTTGTCTGCAGATGATATAAGAAAATTCTTTATAGGATTCTGCGAAGAGGAAGAAATTTATTAATATTTATTTATTTTAAGTATAAATTATATATCATAGCCACACACCCGTTTCCATGTTCGATTTATGCTTGATATAAGACACGAATTAAATGTATACGATACGTAAATCAAGGATATGCAAATTAAAATTGTTATCGCAACGCTGCGATTACTTAGGTTGTTCAACCAATTTATAAACATGGCGACTCACTCACGGGTTTTTATTTTCTTTCAAAGGCATTTGTTATTTAATTTCACATTTATAACTATTAATCTACATTTTTTTCCATTTTAATTTGAGATAAAGCTTATCAAAAACTTTGTGTCATATTGAGCCGTATTGAGCAGTTATTCCGGAAGCACACGGCAAATATTTTCCATACAATGCAAAATGTCAAATTATGCCAAATGGTCGTACATAAGACTGGCAGCCAGGATATGCCAACGAAAAGCTAGCTAAGGGTAGCAAACAGGATAGCCAAAGCATAGAAGATATGCGTAGAAAACAAAAAAAAACAACCGTCTTTAGGGCACATGCCCCGTTATCACTGGAGCAATGTAACTGGTCTGTTCTTTTCTGTTGCCTCGAAATCAGTCAGTCATGAAGTGCTATTAAGCCGCTAAAAGAGCGAGATATGCAGAAGGACATATGTAGCAGACAGTGAGGCATCTGATGGATAAACAATTTTAGGGATTCATTCATTAAAATCATACAAACAGTCATAAATGTACGTATCATGGTTTTGTTTGTACTTGCGCCTTGCATAGTAGAGCGAAAAAACAGAAAATTGTAGAGAGCAAGATTATGTTTGTATAGTGGTGGCAGCGAGAGGAAGAAAGTATCTAAAGGGTGTTGCTGTTTTAGTTTTACCTGTACAGCTGTTGAATTGCTTAGTTTTTTCGAAAAATACCCACTTTCAGGAATACAAAATCTGTTAATACTTTCACAGTATCTGTCAAATATTCAAATTTCAATTACGTCTGGCATCATGATTAAATCTACTCCACACATAGGCTTGTGCGCATTTCGTATTGGTTATGGGTACAACGATATTTTATCCTAAGTTTGCTTACCGTGCAATGGTTCATTGCTGATATTGACGTTATATATATGTGAATCTTATCAATTTTGTCTAAATATGTTTGTATGTGGATATTATCTCGAACAGTTGCAAACATTTACGTGACGGCGCAACTTAAAACAATTAAATTTCCAACGGTTTTTGAAGCTAGAAGAATAAGAAGAACTCTTCTTCAGCCTCGTTTACATTTGGAACGTCCTTATCCGACATATTTTGAGTCATTGTCATTGTGACAGATAGAATTTTAGTTATGCGTCGCTAAACGAAAGAATAACGCATTGAAATCTTCAAATTTTGCATCTTTTATTTCAAGTCGTTGGTGCAAACGGTGCGATCGATTCACCAAAAATGGTCGCAATCAACTGTGAAACAACTGTGCGCAAAATTATGAATATATTTAATTAAACTGTCTCCGTATTTGATGTTCCGAAGCCAACTAGAGTGTGGAGATCACGCAGTGCGGAGAATATTTCTGCCGTAAGTGAAAGTGTCGTCGAGTCTCCCTAAATATCTATTTTCCATCGTTCGCAATAATTGCCCATTTCCTCGACCTACATGCATCGAATTTTGCGGTTTGACTTGAAGTGATACCCATATAAGGCCCACTTGGCACAACAGCTATTATCTCGTGACTCCGTAAATTCGCTGATTGGGGCCTCCAATAATTGCTGAAGACTTTTTCCAAAAGATCAGCTTTTTGGACGAGGCTCATTTCCACCTCGGCGGCTATGTTAACAAGCAAAACTACCGTTTCTGGGGCTTGGAAAATCCATAAGTAATTGTGGAGAAGCCAGTGCATCCAATGTGAGTCACTGTTTGGTGCGGTTTAGGGGTCGGAGGCATCATCGTGGTGTTATTTTTCGAAAATGAGAACGGAAACACCGAAAATGTCAACTCTGAGCGATACCACATTATGTTGGAGGACTATTTTGTGAATGAGATTGAAGCTTAGTATCTGGACGATATGTGGTTTCAACAGGGCGGCACTGCACCACACGCAACTCTCCTCAATTTTGACTTTTTGCTTTACAAATTATCGACTCGTGTAATTTCTCGTCATTTCTCGTAATTTATCGTTGCGGTGATGTGAATTGGTTGCCCAGATTATGCGATTTTATGCCATTCGACTTTTTTCTGTGAGGTTTCATAAAGGATAAAGTCTATGTGATTGATCCGAAGACGATTCCAGACTTTAAAAGTAATATTAAATCGGGCCATTCATTGAAAATATAGCCGAAAGAGATCTCACTCTACGGAGAAGTCGCGGTAAGCATATTCGCGAAATAATCATATCTTGTGGGAAATAATTCCTAGTGGGAAATAAGCCACGCATACGTGTGCATACGCGCGAAATTTTTGAATGTGGAACTGTTTTACGAAGATTTTAACTAAAATTCTTAGGACAAAAGAAAATTTATACAGCTCTCACGAAATATTTGCTTCTCTCAATTTTTTCAGAGAAAACAGGAATGTTCCTTTCAAATGCTCTAAAATCTTATGACAATAACTTAGAACGCGTCAGTTTGATAGTACTGTGGTAGTTAGAAGAATGCTATCGAGATAATCTAGCACTAATTAAGAAATAATTACTTTTTGAGTTATGTTGACTCCTTTGACAAAAATCTATGTTTCTTTGACCCATAAGTTCTACCGACAATAGCTATGGATCAAGTCTGGTGATATTATTTGGCTTTTGATGATTTTTGGATGATTTGATGAGGATGATTCAGATTACCTTCTGAAGTTGGAATGGTGAATTCAAAAAGTTCATATATCAAATTAGTTCCAGAGAAACCTTTTTGACCAAGGTATATACATTTTTTACTTAGAACTCCAAAGAATCCACCAATCCAGGTAGAATTTTCTACTAAGACTTATTTACTTCTGTCAAAGATGACTACTGTAGTCTAAAAACTTCTTGAAATAGAGAGCGACAAAAAGTGACATTTTGCTTGATCTTTTTCTCTCTCGTCCTGGAAAACTGCGTAAAGAAACGCTTACGAGTAACTTCAAGTGTGTACGGAAGCATACTTATTTTATAGTACTTCAAAACCTCTTAAACTGTCTTTCGAAAGCCAGAGTCACAAGTTGTTAATTCTTCATTTCGATTCTTAAACCCTGTATTCTGTATCGTCTAAATTTGTATTCTTTGAGATGTCGGAAAAAAAACCGCCCCTTTTAGTAGTTTCCTGCTATGCTGTCGTTTCGTTGTAAGAATCAAGAAGTAAACATCATTCTACGATAACACTGCAGAGCAGTCTTCTGCTCTTATCTTGTTGTGGAAAACATGATTCTCATGTTTCATACCGCTTTGGCAATCAGCTTGTATCAATTGCAATATATTGACAATTTGGAGAATTGATAAAAGGTTCACATACGTCTCATCAAACAAATATGCAAAACTTAGAAACACAGCCAGTTAGTCAACAGGCTGCAACGAAATGTTTTACCTTCCCGATCTGTTGGGTGAGAGAATTAAACTTTTCGAAGTTTAAAAAAGAGATAATTTTATTTTGCCGTTATTTTTCAGTGTTTTGTGGACTCTTTCTGGACGGTTTCTTTTTGGGTTATTACTGTAAATATGCCTATGTTTATGGTAACTTATGGATACATTGGTATACACTGGTTGGCATTGGAATATCCGTGGTCTTGGCCAGCATTTGGACGTACAAAAAGTACAGACAACGTCAATATCGCTTTGATCATTTCTATGTAATTTTCTATGGCTTGATTTGTTTCGTGATCAGCGCATGTTTTATGTTAAGTCGGAATTTGGGTAAGTTCAAGCTTCTTACTTGCTTTGCTTAGAAATCTTTATTGAGAGCTATTTTTAAATTTTTTGCAGAGATTTCTTGGTACTTTGGCTTCATTGGTCATGCCATATTATATCTACCCTGTTACAGCTATATAAGTCTACGTAGCTCATCGAACGGTTTGAGGCCCGCCCGGGTGGCTCTAGGAAATTGTCTGTATTTTGCCGGTCTAACCAGTGGTTTTACTATTTTTAATATTTTGGAAATCAAAGAGAGCGGTTGGATTTACTTGGGCATAATACTCAGTCTACTTGTTGCCGCTGTAACCAACGAAATCTTACAACATCTTGGCATTCATAACTACAAGATATCAAATGATGTTGTCTTCAATCTCATGAATGAAGAGAAAATAGTTTTTGTATCCAGTAAATCGATTTATGCGCTCTTTGTGAGTCGCCATGATTTCTATATAACCAAAAATAGACAGATGCTTGTTGTGACATTGATCGGCTTGTTGGTGCTGGAACGTTCTTTGCTCTACTCTACTTCATTTATGGAACTCAGCTGGAGTGCAAGTTTGGGCTATACTGGTGGACAGCATTTAGCGGGTCCATTTTTGTTCTATGCCATAGGCGCTGCCTTTGGTAGCGCTCTCATGATGCGCTATAAACCTAAATTGGCTTTTTTAATGTTTGGACTTATCAAGATAACTGCCATTGGCGCCATACTGGGTGTTTACTCGGAATATACGCCAGAGAATTGCTTCATATTTCTGGGCTTCTACTATGTTGCCATGGGTGTCTATTCGAGCGTGGCTCTACATGGTTTCCTCGAGTGCGCACCCTTTATTTGCACGGAACTTATTTTGTCGGGCGCATATGTGCTGGAACTGTGCATGATGGAAGTTTTAAAATATGAGAATAAGGTGGATAATGTCTGGTCTATGGTGCTGGGCATGGGTATTGGCATGATTCTTTTGACCGGAGTTTGCATTGTTTTGGTTCAGTTGTTTCTGCCGCATTCTGTAGGTCTCATAGATATGCGAAATCGTCTGTTGGGCATACGTCGCCATAAGCCAGTGGTTAGTCAAAGTAAAATATGGAATTCAAATCATTTTTTGCAACATGATTTCCAGCCAAATGAAGTGACGTGCGTCACAATTGAGGGAAATCGAGTTTTTCAACAGTATCCCCGTGAAGCTGAGAAAAGGACCCGCTTTTAGATTAAGTTTTCATTTAAGTTTTCTGCCATGCAGATTCAACGAAATATATAAATATCTGGAATTTATAAATTTAAGTTACTTTTTTCTATCATCGCAATATATTTTCTTATCATAACCAGGACATTTATCTACGAAGTCTTCATATTTTTACAAAACATACATTTTACAAAATTTATTCAGTCGTTAGTTGTCTTAAAATTTGTCAAGAAGCATTTATTACGTAGACAAGGGGCGATCTTCACATGGCAACATTTGTGAATGGACCAACTTGGCGAAGCCAGCATTATTCATGTCGAAATCGTCTACAGTCGACTGAAACCTGGTGCGTGGAGTCTTCTGGAAACGACAAACTAGCCAACGGGAATGAACGACTTACCATAATCCGATTTTCGGAAGACACTCTTCCGCGGCGCCAACATATACTCGGATCATTATCTTGTCGCAGCCAAGAACCGCACACTTCTCTGTGCAGCTAAGAATGGTCGCAATCCAATACAGAGAAAGCTAGACGTCGACAAGCTGCAATCAAAATGGACAGCCGAAGCCTTCGCTAGTCGGCTTTCACTCCTGCTTCAAGAAAGCATACCTCCGATCAACGATATATGACGCAGATCTTGCACTCGATCAAGAGTGTCGCGACGCCACTGCATAGAAGAACGCCTCCTACAAAGCCACCCTGCAGTCGGTTGTAACGTGTGCTGCTATGGAGCAATACCGAGAGAAGAGGAGGGAAGAGAGATGCCTGTTCAGGCGAAAAAAACGAAAGACAGAAATGCATGAGTGCAAGAAAATTGAAATGTATGGCGACAGGAATGAGACTCGAAAATTTTTCGAAAAAATAAGACGGATGGTTTAAAAATCGGAGCCTCTTCTTTCAAGGATGAAAACGGAAATCTGGTGACAGATATCCAGAGTACACTGATGTTATGGAGGGAACCCTTCTCTAGTCTTCTAAATGGCGACACTGAAAACAATACCGTTAAAAGAGATGATGACCCGTAAGCCCCAATTCTGGATGATAGCACTGAAGTTCCACTGCCCCAATATAACGAGGGCTAATAGCTATAGCATGGCTTAAAAACATCATAGCCGCAGGAGCCGATGGCCTATCTGCTGAGCTGTTTAAGATCGGAGGCGAAGCTCTGTTTAAATGCATTCACAAGCTTCTATGCAGAATATGGTTGGAAGAAAGCTTTCCAGATTATTGTAACCTCGGGATGCTCTGCCCAATCCACAAGAAAGGCGATCTCACCATTTGCACTTAATAAGATAAGCCTTCGTGGAAAGTCCACTATCGACCAGATATTTACGCTACGACAAATCCTGGAAGAAAACCTAGAAAAACAAATCGAGACATCATATTTTTGTTGATTACAAAGTGTGCTTCGGTAGACCAATAAAGAATCACCTATATGCCACCATGTCTGAATTTTGTATTCTGAAGCAAGGTTTCAGACAAGATGATTCCTTATCGTGCGACTTTTGAATCTAGTAATGGAGAAGATCATTCGAATTGCCGATCTGATACGCAGATATTCACACAATATCCTGTAAGAGTGTTCTGCTACTAGCCTATGCTGATGATATTGACATCAATGATCATAATACGTGAGAAGTCAGTGCAGTATTCTCTAGGCTAGAAAAAGAGTCGAGTTTAATTGGTCTTACAGTGAACGCAGATAAAACGACGTATCTTCTGTCATCAAATAAACAAACTCAGTATCTTGGAAACCATGTGACGTCACTGTTGCCAACACCTTCATTGAGGTTATTAAGGACATCGTTTACGTAGGTTCAAGCTTTAACTTCACAAATGATATTAATATTGAGATTAAACGAAGTATTACTCTGCCAAAATGTGTTACTTTGGACTAAGTAGGTAATTAAGAAGCAGAGCTTTCTATCGACGAACAAAACTCATGATCTTTCAGCCATCAACCATGCCCGTACTATACGCATCAAAAACAGAACTGATGAAAGCACTTACGGATTTCGAGAGAAAAATTATTAACAAGCTCTATGGTTCGTTTTTACATTTTCATCATGGAATCTACGAATGTTTATTAGTCGACATATCGAACACGTGCTTTAAATGATAAAAATATGACAATTATAATAAATCGTCCATTACTCAATATCAAGGTTAGATTATTACAAAGTTTAGTTATTTATTTTTCTTTTTGTATTTTTGGATTAAACGTTTTGAAGGGTTTTGTTATCAAACGATATGGTAGAAATCTTTGCTTCTACACCGAAAATAAAATTACAAAAAATTAATAAAATTTTCAAAATCTTCTACCACTGATGACGAGGGTTGTTGGAATATGGATTGCTTTTTCCCTCATACCGGCGATCGTTGGAAGTTGTCTTTTTGAAAAACTTTCGAAATCTTTCATTATAATATGAAGCAGGCTTTTTAAAAATCGTTAAAATGAATCAAAATCAAATCGCTTAAGACCCTTTCTGCCCATTTGTGGGCGAGTCTTCCTGGCGAATCGCTTAAGACCTCTCTCGGTGATTCATTCGTGACTCTTCATTCTAGTTGGTGAATTTTGCCGGGAATCGCTGCTATGTCCTCAGTTACTTGCGTTCGGAGATACCCGAATGACTCTCAAAATAGCTCGCCGGTAATTCTTTTATCGTCCAAGTGATTCGCTGGCTTTTCTGAGCCGATTGAAAATGTTTGCAAGGCATTTAAAAATGTTTCAAATTTTCAGTGTTGAAAACAATTTTATCTGCGTATGTACATACATATGTCGATTAAGCAAATTTCTTCAAAATTAAATCAACATTATTTTTAGAAAAATTGAATCGCAATATTTTATCATTAAGAATTGCAGAATTATTTGTTAATGATTTGAGATTTAAATTGTTCATAACGGTTTTATGCTCTCTTTAGCAAATTTTGACGCCCTGTGTGGTCTGTTAATATTTTGTCGCCATTTCAATAAATTATTTAAAAAAACAAAAGGCACATTAAGAGCAAAAATATTTTCAAAAATACTACTTTTCCTACTTCGGTTAGTTGTATCTATATACATATGAAGCTATCTTCAACAATCATCAGCAGCGACAACGATTGTTTTGATAGGACTCAACAACAGCAACAACGTTTATCTTATCAGCGCGTCGTGTTTTTATCAGAAGAATAAAATATATTAAAAAACAAAAACAACAGCAATCTAGGTTGGTACGAAATTCCATAAATATAGCTAACAGGTGAGTTGGGTACGCAATATTTGTTGTTGTTGTTGTTTGTTGTACTCGACTAAATCCCCGCTAATATCAATATGGTTAATGTTCTGCGCACATCTGCCACAGTTTATTTGACTATTCAACAATATTGCGTGCGGACGTAAATTGTCGTTACGGAATCGGAATCCTTCAAAATTTAGCATAGTTTTAAAATATACCCAATACACTCGCGCGTCAATTTTCCAAATTAGTTTATACGCCTCAATGAGAACGAATGTTTTGAAAAATGTGCGCGTGTTTGAATTAGACTGCCAACAATCTTTATAACGTCAGCCAACAAACGAGATAAATAGCTAAAATAATTCTAATGTCAAAAATGGCCAACTTCTGGGAGAAGTTTGTCTATACATTCTTTCAATATGCGCCCAGTTTTGTAGGTGTGTGTGCTATGAGCAATTTTATGGATTATCACGACTTCTAAAAATGCTGTTTATTTTTTTTTTTTCATTTAAGTGTGCCTCAATTTTTTGCCATGTGGCTTAATTTTTGGCTATACAATAGCCTCATTTGTGGCCGAACGCAATGTTGCAGCTGGACTGAGCGAGTATGGTCCCATGATATTGGGCGCTTGTTGGGGTTTCATCACTGCCCTGACAATGTTTATGGTCAAGTTTTTCAAGGGACGCATTGTTTTCTGGCACATCAACATTTTGCTTGGCGCTGGCGTATTCAATTTGATTGCTAGCTGTTTCTATTTTGCTGATGGATTTGGTAAGTTGTTCAGCTTGGCTTGGTATTTTTTGTTTTTATGAGATATTATTGATCTTGAAACTTCCGTTTTTAGATGATATATCACGTTATGTGGGAAACATTTAAATGACTAACTTTATCGCCAATACTGTTGGTTCTAGGTTAGCTTTATCAAAAGTGTTGCAATTTTTTCTAATATTTTTCTCTTTTGCAATGAGTCACATCAAGCTACAACTCGTACCTTAGCTCTTTAATCATTCGCGTAAAAACAAAAATTAAGATAACACTTCTTCATATAAATATGAATTGTGATCGTTCAATAATTTGAAATAGCTATAGTTATTCAAATATTGCAATCGATGACGCTTTTAAGTGTTGCTTGAATTTTCATTAGTTGATTGATCTAACGGGGAATTAAATGTTTAAAATGAAGATTACTTTTTGATTTACTTATCTGATGTAGAACCGCAAGTCGCTTTTGGTTCGATTTCAAAATGTTGGCCAACCTCTATTGTTGTGACGGCAGTTAGTTACCTGGTCCATCCACATAGAACCGGCCTTCCTCTTCAGCTTTGAACTCCGTTAGGTACCGAAGGAATATTTTTTCGCTGTATCGCTTGTTGTATCGCTGTGTCGCTTTTACATACGCTTGATTATGTTGATGTAGGCATTAGCGTATTCGGTACTCGCCATTGACGCACCCAAAGTCCGTTAATCAGACGCCGCTCAATTTTTATGAGTTTGACTATGTCAATGTCGGCGTATAGCTCATACAGTTAATTTTTTCATCGAATTCGGAGGTCACCATTGACACAGATTAGACCAATGATCTTACGAAGGATTTTCCTCTCGAAAGGTTCCAAAGTTCTTTCATCAGAGCTGATTAATGTCCAAATTCAGCTGCGTATAGTAGGATCGGCATGATTATTGACTTAAAAAGCGTGAGTTTGGTACACTGAGAGAGGGCTCGGCTTCTCAATTGCCTACTGAGCGCAAAGTAGCACATGTTGGCAAACGTTATACTTCGTTTGAACAGTGAAGTTTCAAGACTTTCTTCAAAGGGATTATTTGTTTGTTGGCAAGGTTTTGCCTTACCTGCCTTCACTGCAAGACCTGCGTTCATTCGACTCGACTCTTTTTCTAGCCTAAAGAATGCTGCACTGACTTCACGCGTATTATGACCAATGATATTGATATCATCAGCATAACGCCTGTAGTATACACTCTTATAGAATATCGCGCTACTACTTCTTAGATCAGGAGCTCGGATAAATTTATTCCGAATTAAATTTAACATCATTAATTGGAAAAGTCACACGACAAGTCATCTTGTCTGAAACCTCGTTTGGTATCGAATGAGGAGCAAGTCTTTCCCGCGCGCTGCTGGCGTTGCCTAGTGTCAGACATGGTGAAAAGAGGAACTTATATGCGATATTAAGAAGGCTTATCCCACAGCAGTTGGCGTAAATGGAGGGATCGCCTATCTTGTGGATTGTTCAGAGCACACTGAGGATCCAACCTGGAATGCAATCTTCCGACCATATTCTGCACAGAAGCTTATGAATGCATTTAAACAGAGCTTTGTCTCCATTCTTAAATAGCTCAGTCGGTAGGCCATCGGCTCTGTGGCTTTATTGCTTTTAAGCAGAGTTATAGCTGTCATAGATGGTCAGTGGAACTTCAACTCTGTCATCCAAATTTGGGGTTTCTGAGATTACATATTTATTGGCAGAGTTATTGGCAGCGATGTTGTCTTTCATGAAAAATAGAAACGCTTAGAATAGGAACCTAAAAAATATCTCATCATAGCATTTTGTTTAAATCTTTCAAGCACGTTTTTTAATATATATCCATTACTATTACTAATATTTCACTTTTCTTTCCCACACAGATAATGTTGGTGCATTTATCTCGTACTTGGCGCACAGCATGACCTTCTTGGCTGGTTTGAGTTTCTTGCATTCCATACCTGGCAAACATACCCGAGCCATTTTGCTCTCGACTTGCTTCTGCTTCTATCTGCTGGGCACATCATCGGCAGTATCGCTCATTGGAACAACATATGGCAAAAATATTGATCAGCAGAATGGCACAACAACAGAGGAGCAACTAATCGAAGGCATTTATGTGAACTTTGCCGCAGTTTATTTATCAATATCTGTGATTATGCTGGCATTAATGATCGGTCTTAAGGTGCTCAACTTTATGGGCACTGTTGACTATGAGACATGTATGGACAATGAGTTCCGCATCGCCAACTCAAATGGCAGCATATTCGATAAAAGACAGGAAGTGATCAAACGCATACAATTCTTCTATGTATCGAAGAATCAACAGTGGAATGTAACACTGCTGTTGCTCTTCACGGAGGCGGTGCAATATGCGCTCTTTGTCTATTTCGTGTTTTGGTTTTCGCTAAATAATGCAGTGCGTCTAACCGAAATTGGCAATATGGATCTGATGCTATGGGTTGTATTCTTGGGCAGTGTTATTGAGACCATCTGTTTGGTATTTTTTAGCGCCAAGGTTACTTTTGTGGCCAATCAACTATGTTTAATTGTGCTCACTGTGCTCAGCATGATTATAGGTACTTCGGTAAAAACAAACGTGCCTTTCTGGTTGATACTCTACTTTTTTGGCATGTCCTTTTCGAATTTGCTGATTATCATCGTAGAGGTGTCACACTTTATGATGACAGAAGCTCTGATATATGTATCTTATATGCTGAAATTGCTGAGCACAAGCATAGTGTACTATTATTTTGTTTCGAATTCGAAAAATTCTTACTTTTATTCAACGGATGAGTCAACTTTGATGGCTCAAGGCTTTGTGTTTGTTATAATAACTGCCTTGCTGGCCTTGGTAGTGGGCATGAAGGTGCCGCGCACACACCGAACGTCCTTGTTTGACATACAATACGGCTTGTTGGGCATCATATTTAAGAAACATCAGATCGAACAGCTGAATGTTAAGTGGTTGAATGATGGCACAATACCGACGATAAGCAGGCCAACGGAGTATTGATTGAAGTTGTTGTTTTAATTATATATAGTTTATTTTAGTTTTGTTTTTCAATATTGTGTTCGACTAATATGTTAACCTATGTATAATAAAAGTATTATTTATATTTTTGCTACATAAAAGTATCCGTTTTTTCACCAACACTATCAGCAGCTTTTGGTTATAAGAAAAATCTTAACAGGTGTTGTACGATCCCAGTATAAGTGACTCTTTTCTAAGGTTATCACTTGCTCTTCCGCGACATTAAAATTCAAACTGCCTGCAAGAAAGAAATAAGTGATCAAACCATTTTCATAAAAAATTTGTTTAAAAACTTAATTTCATGAGCTTTTATATTAAGATTTTATTGGTTTACGAGACAATGTTATGTAATTTGTATGCATTTAATGTGGAAACTTACCCAGCAATTCCAAGAAACGCGCCAATGTCTCCTCATTGCGTACAGTAGCCGCTAAAAGCATTATTGTTTTATTTACCATCATTTGGAAAATGTAATCGATCGCTTTGGAGAGATCGGCTAGCACGGATGTATCATATACAACATCGGCAGCCAATAAGACATCTGGTTTTATTATATTATCCACTTTAGCTTCTTCAACTGTATCCCAACTGAACTGCCAGCAAGTTAGTAACTGTTCCGCCACTTGAAAACAACCTCGTGTCTTTTCTCTGGCATTGTTGAAATTTCTTTTTATATTTTCACGCATTAACTCCACACATTCCGAACTGCCATCAGATAGGCTCACATGAGTTGCACCAATACAATGGCTGATAATAAAGCCACAGAGTCCAGTGCCGGCACCTAATTCCAATACGGTATTCTTCCTAACAATATCTACGTGATGCAGCAGATAATCAGCTAGGGCCAGAGAAGCTTGCCAGCTGCAGAGCCCAGTTGTGCCCTCCGTCACGAAGCTTTTGGATTCACGCAGCGTGAATTGCGTCTGATAGTGCGGCAAAAGGTAGTGTTTGTAGGCAAAATGTTTAGCCACCTCCTTTTCATTAACCATAAGTTGAAGTTCGCAGTACTTTTCGTATATTTCATCGTGTACCTCTGTGCAGTTGCGCTCTAAAAGCTGCAGTAGGTGCTTCAGGAAACTTAGCTGATACTCTTTTTTGACCGGCTGCTTTTGGTTGAGTGGATGCGCACAGGTGGCATCTAGAATTTGTTTCTGCTGCTCCCAGCTGGTGAAGTTCATCAGAGGCTAATATTGTATGCATTAATTAGGAAGCAATTAACTTTATTTTTAGATCAAGTTTTTATACTTGCCAATCGATGTTCTTCACGGGGAATGTACACAGGAATTGACACTGAAGTTGTTGCAAAGTTTGGTGGAAGTCATCGTCTAGTTTATCAGACATTTCTTTAAATTTTTTTTAAATTAAATTACACGTGCACAGCGTTACCAGTTTTGCACGATAAATAGTGCTTTCGGTATTTTTTCAGCTCTTGCGAGATGCTGCGGGAGAAAGTAAAAATCATCGCTTTATGTGAGAAAAATTCTCATGCGAGAAAATTTTTACCACATGTGCGATTTTTCCCACGCGAGGGATAAAAAATACCGAAATTACCACAAATACCTCACATTACCAAAAAGAGATTTCTACCTGTTGTGGTAGAAATACGCATGAATGAAATGTGTACAGAAAAGGTTTACTGAGTGAATACGCTTGTTGATGCATTATTGTTGGTAGTTTATTTGTGTTTAAACTGTTTTCGATATTTAACAACAAAAGAACGTAAATAATTTCTGATAGCAAAGTGAAAAATAAAATAATTATGTACTGAGGCTTAAAGTATTTTTTACCTTTAAGGCGCATTTTAATATTTTGAATGTGTTAGTAGAAAAAATTATGATGAGCAGTGCAAGGACTGCTATGAGGCTGGAGAAATATTTTTGAGAAATAATTTTTGAAGTCATTAAAGAATTGAATTATTATGAAATTCTTATGAATTATTGTTTTATTAAGTGTTGTTTATTAATATGTTGCAATTTAGGTTTACTTTCGCTGAATAATTTCATACTATGCTATAAACACGGCTTAATGTGATATTTTAAGCAATTTTGAGGTATTTCATTGACTTGCGGTAATTTTGTGGTAATTTGCACGATTTTGAGGTATTTGAGGTATTTCATCGACTTGCGGTAATTTTGTGGTAATTTGCACGATTTTGAGGTATTTTGATGTATTTTTGACGTGTGGTAATTTGAGAGAATTAAATGCGAGAATGAGGTAATTTTTGAGGTATATTCACCTGACAACGCTGCACGTGCAGACGAATTTTTTATTTCTGAGGTATTTATTTACAAATATCAGCTGTTCGTTTGGGCACTGTTCGATTTGTAATAGAAAACAACATTAGTTTTAGATGAACTGTAGTAAATATAAAAATCTGCTATGAAACGTTGCCACCTACAATGAATTTTGCTGTAATGAATTAAATAAAATTCAAGTTGATGGAAAAAAATTGGTGACTGTCGTTTTTAAAATAGTGAAAACAATGTAGGGAACAAGTGAAGAATAATGGAAATGGTCTTTTTTCTTTTTTTTTTTTTTAAAAATGCGTGTTTTGAGCTAAGTAATTGAATGGTGAAAAAATTAAGCGTCGCTCTCAAGTGGTTTAGAAGTTATAGTGGTCAACGTTTATGAAAATGGGCTTAAAAACCTGTGTTTTTTTGTTGTTGTTTTCGAACATAAGTAAACGTAATGGATATCAAAAGAAAGGTTATGCTAAAACCTTTTTAATGAGCATTCAATCATAAAAATCTATGCATTATTTTGGATGATATAACTGTTTTTGTACTCAAAGAATTTGAGGTGTGCTAATTGTGGTTGTCCTTTTGAAGTGTTTGTCTTTGAGACTAGAAATATAAATGTTTTCATAGAAGTATGTTATTTATTGTTATTTCGTAAAAGGGTGAACAGTCAAGTGTGCACAATATATTAAGTTTTATATTTTAACAATTAATGCAAGTACTTTTCAAGTTTGTTGTACACTTACATATAGTATATTGAGACGAAAAAAAGCGCCGCAGGCGAAAAATTGTTATAAAAAATCGCGCGATTTTTTATAACAATTTTTCATTTTTGGATAGTTAGCAATAAATGGATTTTTTATAATTAATACCTAACTGAATAGGTCATGGTATGACCTCTTGCTACCCATATTGCTTAAATTTTATTAAAAAAAAATCAAAAAAACAGGCAAATGTGTAGTAATTTTTCAATTTTTGATCCCTATAACTTCTAAACCACTTGAGAGCGACTCTTAATTTTTTCAGAATCGAACTTAGGAGCCCCAAATCCATGTAATTACATGTAAAAAAACACAAATTTTGCATTTCCATTATTCTTCAATTATGCCCAATGTAGAGTCACGAGTTTCGTTAAGTACAAGAACATTAAGGTGACTCGAAAATTAATTTTTTTTGACACTTATATTGAGAAAGTGGTAATCAAGAATAATGATTTGAATTGATTTGACAAAATGCACCCCTTTCTCGGCGTAACTTAACTTGGGAAATACCTATCCAAACCTAGGTTGCAAATTAAACTTTACAAAACCCCGAAAGAGTGGATTCCAAGTTTGAGCAGTTGGAGACCTTTAATTTGAAACAAAATTTTGAGTAGATATTTCGCCTGCATTAGAATTAACGGTAAAAAGTGGACGATTTTTAATGAAGAAATTGTTTTTTTCAAATAAAACCCACTGGCAGACGTTAAACTGATTTCAGAATACTTTTAGATTTAACACCTTCCCGAACACAGCTTCCGAGTGTCGAAAAAATTTCCTTTGGCCTAAACAAAACCAGTTACCTTAATACCAGCTAACATTTTCTAAAATCCCATAATCACAATATTTTATTTCATTGAACATTCTTTCAAATTAACCAACAAAAATTTTGAGAAAATTTTAAAATTTACTGAAATACTTTGTAAAAGCATTCATAAAAAATTAAATTTAATGACATCAATTAGATGTTCGTGACATCGGTGTAGCAATGTAGCGATATTTGAAATATTGCAATATCGATGTTTAAACTTACCCCATCTTGCTGTAAAACGAAAGAGCACACCAACGATAAGCAAGACACGATAAGCACATCTTTGTTCCATACAAAAATCTATTGCTTAACGTGTCTTGCTTATCGTTGGCGTGCTCTTTCGTTTTACAGCAAGATGCAGTTAGATATTTTGTCTCTTAACAATCACATTAGGGGTATTCACGATGTGGTGTATTTGTGATAAATTCTTACAAAATTTACAATATTTACAACGCATTGTGAACAAACCTTCACTAAAGTCAGGGAAGTTCATCATTTAGCAGTACGAGAAAATAAAAGAATTGAAACGAAGCACTGAATTAAATTAACTTTTATTAAATAAACACACAACCCAGCCAGTACCTTCATGCACGCTGAGTCAAAAAGCTTTTGTGATCAGTTGATCAAATATACAACGAAATTTACACAGAATACAATAGGGTTTCGCCGTTGTATTTTTGCTACAGGGTTGTATTTTGAACACTGTACATTTTGTTTTTGTAATTTTACTTCAAATATCAAATTTATCAAAAATACACAATACAAGGGCAAATACAACACATCGTGAATACCCCTATTGTAATTTTTATTTTTTTGTGACAAAAATTAATTTTTCATCTTGAGATTTTCACTCAGAATCACGTTCATTGTTAAAGATAAAAAAATATATATACTTGTTTCAATAAATTGTATATTTAAAAATTAAGTTATATTACAAGTGTATTTTACAATTACAATTTTTAATAATAATTCTAGGAATAATATTTTGTGTTGAACAATGATTTCTACTGAGCTAATACAAATTTTTTAAGTTAGCTGTTTAAAAAGTACAAGTCACCGGTGAGATTGACGTTAAGTTTTAAGTTGAAAAATTAAAAAGAGAAAAGGAATTTGGTCTTATATATATGTGACGAGAATTGTAAATTCACTCTGCTTGACCTTCAGGAGTCAATGCCACCATTTTCCGAGATTAAAGCCCCTCTTCCATTTAACTAAAAGGTTAACTTATCCAAAGCACTCTACACTGCCTGGCGAATTATAGTTTACAATTGGCTCCACAATTAAATATGGAATTTAGAGAATGATCGTCATAAAGTTCTAAAAAGGCTGCAAGCTGTGATATGGCATCAACATTTAAACGGTAGGCATCTACTGCTCCAAAAACACAAGGAAAGTGACTAATCCCGTCTCCTCTTTGTCCAAATTTTCATGAATTTAAGCAATTTCATTTATACACATTATTCAATTTTTTTAAAATATCGTTGTCGACAGAAATATAATTTATTTATAAAATTTTGACATGTTCCGTATAACAGCTAAATTTTTAATCAACCTTCAATGGCAATTTTCCATGAAGTGTCAGTTTCTGTTCATTCAGTTAACATTTGAATGCAGAATTTTTCTAATCTTCAAAGATGAGGGCAATAACTCTGATTTTTGTGTTTTTGAGGGAAACATTTTTGAGATATAAGCACGATTCTTTTAAGAAGGTCAGATAATTTTAAGAAGATAATTTTTAGAAAAGAACGGAAATATGTAGAATCCTCAAAGAGGGCAGAAAAAATGAAGAATTTTTTCGAAAAAGAAAACGATTTGAATCTTTAAAAAATCTTTTAAATCTTTAACATTAATAATTAGTGGAAAACTAAAAATCACAGATAATTTGAGTAAATTAACTTGGAATAACAAATTAATCTGAGCTTATATTCTCGATGGCGTGAGTGGGTAGCCATGTGCTCAAATCTAGTTTTTAATCAAAATTACGTTGAAGAAGTCTCTAAAAAGGAACTTCAGGACATTCCAATCCAGAAACATGATACAGTCATGTTCCAGAATACAATTTGATTGGCGATCTATGTCGTCGTAAACTAAAGTATTTTTTAGAAAGCCATCTTGGGAGCTGCTTATAAAAAACTATTACCAAACTGAGTTATAAGATAGCTTTAACATGAAGGAACAATTGAAGATCACTGGAAATGGACTTTTTTTATTTTTTTTTTGCAAAATGTGTATTTGGAGCTAAAAAAGATAAAGGTGAAAAAATTTCAGGCCGCTCGCAAGTAGTTTAGAAGTTATAGGGGTCAACGTTTGTGAAAATGGGCTTAAAAACTTGTGATTTTTTTTTTTGTTTTCGAACAAAAGTAAACTTTATGGATATCGAAAGAAAAGTGATGCTAATACCTTTTCAACGAGCTATTAATCCTAAAAATCTATGCGTTAATTCGGAAGATATAACTGTTTTTGTACTCAAAACATTTGAGGTGTACCAATTTTGTATGTCCCTTTGCAGTGTTTGTCTTTGAAACTAGATAAATAAATGTTTTCATAAAAGTCGTGCAAATATTGTTGTGATTAAGAAGCAGTGGATAATATTTATAGTTTTTAATTATTATTTCGTAAAAGGGTGAACAGTCAAGAGTGCACGATAAATTAAGTGTTACCTGTCTTAACAAGTAATGTCAGTATTTTTAATTTTCAAGTTTGTTGTACACTTTTATTATATTGAGATAAAAAAAGCGCCGCAGGCGAAAAACTTTTATAAAAAATCGCGCGATTTTTTATAAAAGTTTTTATGTTCTGCCATTTATATGTAGCTGGAAGGGTAAACTGTCAAATGTGCATATTATATAAAATGCAATATCTTCAAAAGTAATCCATGGATAGCTAATCCATGGATAGCTAATTCGATATCCATAATGTTTAGATTTGTAGGAAAATTTAATTAAAATCACCAGTATTTCAGTACGATTTTTGCAACTTTGTACCCCCTATAACTTCTAAACCACTTGAGAGCGGTCCGAAATTTTTCCATAATTGGACTTAGAAGATCTAAATACATATAATAACAACAAAAAAAAAGTAAACTTTGAGTTTCCAGTGATCTTCAATTATGCCAACATGAATAAATATACAAATAATATTTTGCTTGAACATAGTTTTAATACATTTTTGACCAATTAAATTGAATATTGTTGCCAAGATCTTAGAAGCGTTTTCTTTTCTCAAAAAATTCTTCATTTTTCTGAAATGAAATGTTCATGTTGACTTCAGGTTCTCGCTAGCGCAAGCTGCTTACAGTCTAGACGATTTTGCTTCAAAAACAGTCCAATGTAATGCAGTATGGTTCAAATTTTTTTTTATTCCTAAAACAAAATATTGGATAAGTTTGCCGACATTTCTCAAAATTGCAAATTATTGCACAATTGACAAAGCAAAAAAATTATGTTACAATTATTTTATTTTTTTTTATGTTGATATTTCTAGAGGGCAGAACGCAGAACTGTATAGTTTAACAGATCAGAAAATTCTGTGTTTGTTACTTTTTTGCGATCAACATTTTTGAGAAGATAATACGACTTATTTAGCGTAAAAATTTTTTTTAGAAAAGAAGGGAAAAACTGCAGATATCTTAAAAAATTGCGTTTTTGTTGTCCTCTTCAAGAAAGTCTCCTCTATTTTCGTGAAGAGTTTAAATATCTGGATAACATAAGCGGTATTCACGATTTGGAGTTTTTGTAGTATTTTTAGTAAATTAAAAAGAATTTGCTACAGATTGTGAGTACTCCTACAATGCAGCGCTGCCATATACCGTCAAGTCAGCTGTTTGTCAAATACACAAATACTATGCAAAATTTACAATAGGGTTTCACCATTGTAAAATTAGTATTTATAGTATTTGGAAAATGTTCATGTTTTGTTTGTGTACAATTGTCAAATTTACTACAAATATCAAACTTATCAAAAATACAGAATACAAGACCAGAAACTCACGATCGCGAATACCGCTTTTATATAATTGAATCATGGTTTTAAGTACACTTCTATTATTTTGTAGACAAATGGTCGTTGATTACTTCGTTACCTTTTTCCTGTTCATAATTGACTATTTGCAAAATTTATTTATTTTTAAAATAATACCTCCCAACACTAACAGCAACACTGATTTGAATAACCCAGATTAAGAATCAGTGCTCTTTAAACTGTGTAAGCTTATTTGACGTTTGAAATTGACAACCGCTATTTAATATTAAAAATAATTTCAAGTGCGTTATGAAATGGTAACAATTGGAAAATAATAAAAATTTACATAAAAACATAAAAAAGGGCATTAAAAGAACAAGTTTTAAGCTATGTCAAAATAAAACTGAACACAATACAAATAAATTAATTTCTTGTCAAGTTCTTGGAACGCTTCGAGGTTTTTGGGTCTGCCTTACAGATTGCGTGTAGCTGTAGCTCAAGAACAAAATAACAGTTATTTCTAGGAACTAATGTAAGTGACTAAATTTGGTAATTAAATTCATCCGCTTAAATAATAAAATGGCTGCTATTGAGACTGCTAGGGCTGATAGAACCCAACATTAAGCTGTCAAAAGAAAGACGTTAAACTATAAAATTAAATCTAAACCAGATTAATTAATTCTGCTGGCCACAGTCGTAAGCATTTTTAGTAGAAAAAAATCAACTTAATTTAAAATCCATTTGCACGCAATACTCTTTCAAATTGGAATGTCATTTTAATAGCGTCAATAAAATACTGTAACGTAAATTAAGCCCTTTTAACACAATATCAATGCAGTGCTTGTTGTATTTAGTTTACTAGGTTTATGATGGTTTTGAGAAAAGAAAAGTAAAGAAAAGTCTCGCATTGATGCGGGCTGAAAGCTTAAATTACTCATAACATGCTGGCCTATTTTTCCGCAAGTACTACATTAAAATATAACGATCATGTTTGATTGATTTCGACGCACATGATCGGTATGGATCAAATAACAACAATTGACAAGATGGGAAATAAATTTAAAGCATACACATATTCAGCTGATTTGTTTTTTTTCCTTCAATTTAATATCATGCATTATTGTTTGGTGGCTGTGGTGTGGCAACTATACCGCAATATTTCTGATTGAATGGCGTTGCCATAAGATATACAATTAAAGGGCTTACATAATGCAATATATTTTTTCATAAACTCAACAATAGTTTTTCCTCCCGCCCTCTCTTCCACTCTCTCTCTACCTATGTTAATTGGGGCATATTTCTATCGTATAACAACGTCAATTTAAATTTTGTGTTGTTTCCAAATTAAATTGTTTGCTACTACAATTTTGGGATTTTTTATTGTGTTGAGTCAGTTTCAGTCAGTGCACTTTTGTGCGCCATTCAACAGTAACAGTAACAGAAAAAAAAACCATAATAATAATTATTCAATTGTTAAATCATTTTTATTGTTTTCCGCTTATTTGTTTGTATTTTTTGTTTACACAATACATATTTTGATTTTTATGTGCGTCAATAATTTTAAGTGCATCATCGATGTGGCAACAATGGGCGCGTGCGCATGCGCACACATGCTATTTAAGGCCTTCTCATATATGGGTAGGTCTGATGCAAATGATTCTGGTTTAAATGCTTGCCTTAAAAGGTCTGAAGTTACTGGCTTCAGAAATTTTGAACATCACTGAGCTTAAAATGGAAAGTGGAAAGTTTTTAATTAACTTATTAATTCTAGAAGTAAGCAACTGTGTACCATTGCCGATAATATATACTTTTAAATTATAATTTATATTTACTACAAGTCTGACAATGTTAAAAAATCCTAATCGTTAGAATAATTAGTTCATCCAATTTGCTCAAATAAAGTGCATGCCCAAACCATTCATTTGTCTCAAGAAATGCTAATTAGTCGCGAATCGGAGCAATTTAATGGCCAACCTAACGTTTGACAGTAGACAAAATATAAAAGGCAAAAAACAATCGTTAAGTAGGTCACTTTGTAGTACTCCCTTCAGAACAACGTGATTTATATGACTTTAAATTGTTTGCAGTTTGCATAAATAACGAATAAAAACCAATCAATTTGAAATGAGTTGCAAAAATAAAATAATTTAATTATAAGAAATAAAGAAAAAACTTATTTCTTTACAATTATGCTGCATTTTGTGGCCACTTTGTTTTGTGGCGTTGTTCAACTGTTGCACAAGCCAAAAGCTACTTTAGAAGCAGGAGTGGTTCTGCTTGCGTGCACTATTTGAGCTATCAGTAAATTTGTAGAGGAAAATTTTTTAAATTTTCAATTAATTTAGCAATTAAATTAAAGTTATGATGTAAGACTAACAGGAGTTATAAGGTTAAAAATTTAGGTAATTCATTTTTAGTGAAGTGAAATAATCTTCATAACAAATTTTATATTCTTAAAGATACGACATATTCAGTTGAAGTGGAAACACTGAGAACACTGATGGAACCCAGTAAACAATGACATCGCTGCTAGCAGGTCTTCCTGTGGATTTTGTAGAACTGCCGTACTCATATACAATTACACTTTCTTTTTTATATGGAGTGGGAAAATTTCGCAGGCCTTCCGCTCCGATAGCTCAAAAGAGGCCTGATAGAAGCACTTCTTTAGAATGGCTAAAAGTAGGGGTAAAAAAAAGTGTTGAAAAAATATTTTTTTCTTTTAAACCTTTTTCTATTTATTTATATATTCTATGATTTTATCTTCTTCTCTACTATGTTTTTTAAGTTAGATTAATTTCAATCTATAATCTTTGATATAGCAGTAAGAAGGGCCATTATTGCGCCATATTTTAAAACTGATATATATTCTAAATTTTAACGAAAAAGTTGCCCTGAAGTATATGAAAAGTCAGTCTTTGTAGGGAAAACAAATTTGTTGTGGTCCCTTTTGTGCATAAAAGGAAGGCCTTCAAGAAGTGCTCATAACAGCAGCGAGGAACGGATGTGTTTAGTCTTAAAAAGTATCAGTCAATGCAGGCCTTCGTATGAAGAGCGCTGGTTTAATTGCCTATTGGGAAGCGTCTATGTCAGCGATGGGCACACATATACTACCACATTCTTTGATTGTGTGTAAAGCAGAGAAAAAAGAAGATCACTTTCGCGTATTTTCTCGCTATATTTTAAAAAATGGCGCAAAGAGATGTTATTTCAACAAATGCTGAAAAGCAACTGACTTGATTTGCTGCCAAAATAAAAACAAAGCAACAGCCGCAACTGTTCATGTGTCGACGTCGCGCAAGCAGCATTTTGCTTCCAATCCCATGGGATAGAAAATTTAATTTGTGCCCTTCTCTGGTCTAAGTGCATCATTTTAAAATTGAGTTCGTAAAATTGAATCGTTTATTTCAGAAACAACATAAGTCACTCAAATTCAATTTTTCAGGAATCAATAAAAACTGTGTAATTCACAAAAAAAAAAAATTGTTCTCGTAAAAAACGAAGACTACGAGGCATTGCTTTAAGAGAAAGCAGTACACTGATCTGTATGCAGGGAACTCAGATTGTGGGTCTACCTTTAAGAAGCGTTTGCAACAAAAAAGCTCAATATGTTCGAAAAAAAATTGACTAATGGTGTTTCAGAAATAAACGATTCAAATATTGTGGTAGTTAAAAGCGCACGAACTCCAATTGAGAATACTTCGTCGTAATAATATTATAAGCATAAAAAAATAGATAGTTCCTTGTGTTGTATGACTGGAGAAACCAAGGAGGAGAAGGACTTTTACTCATTTGCTTAGACGCGGTTGTTGACGTTGAAGAAAAATTAAGTAATTTTTTACTTATACATATTTTTAATTTTATTCAATACCTGAATTTTGACTGAAATAATGTTTCTTTTTACTTTGTTCTTCTAAGTTCAACCCGCCGTTATTGTGGTGGAAAAAAAGTCACGCCATTAGTGTGGTGGGGTATGACATATCCCAAAAGTATAAGTCGTATAAATACTACAAAAAAAAATTTTATTGAAAAAATTCAAATAGCTTCTTATTTCTTGATTGATTTACTGTTAAAAAAATAATATTGTAAATGCGTTGCCATTGAAATATAAAATAGTTTTATTGAAACTTACAAATACTACATGAAATAAGGGAACAACAACAAAATTTGTTTTTTTTTTGAGATTATAATTGGAGTCATACTTTTGAATCATAAACGTGTGGAAAAAAATATTTTTATTTTTCGTCATATGTTATGCATTTTTCACAAAGCATATTGATATGATCGATACACATCGAAGCCTGGCAGATCACATATGCGTAAAAAGTTTTTTTGTCCTTCTTTCTGGGACAGAATGAGCATCTAGAGCAGTGTCGGGCAAAAATGAAATTCCTATTCACATGTGATAGCATTTGATGCCGACATCAATATTTCCACACGTACACAATAAAAACTTTGTGTGGCGTACGAACTGTAGCCGAGTAATGGCTTTGGATCGTGCTTATGAGAAGCTGTGAGCGTAATTTTGCTATTCAACTGATGTCAGTTGACGTTAAAGCATAGTACTCTGTACGGTTTCACGCGAAATTCCACTCAAATCTCCATATAAAAAATGACAGCTGCGAAAAAAGCATTAAAGAAAGCAAGAATTCGTTTCTGCTCGCTTTGCAACTATTAAATAAATACTCAAAAAAGGTTTAATAAGAAATGTATGCTAGATTTTTTTTATAGCAAACATAAACAGCGCTGTCGCTCTCTCTTGGACACACACACAAGCTTGCATGTTTATTAAGGTGCCTTGAAAAAAAAGTTTCATTTGTACCCATCCTAAAATGAACCTTGATGTATTCTATGATGATTCCCAAAATATTTTGGCTATACCGAAATCCGTCAGTGAGCTAAACCATTTTGCAAAAACCTCCAAAAATCATGTTTTCCGTTATATATTAACTAGTGTAATAGTTGTAAGCAAATGAACTGTCTCAAATTACACTGGCTTACAGCCAATATGTACTTTGAATGACACTATTCTTTTCTCATATAAAATCGGTCGCTAATTCCCAAAAAAAATTTTTTTTTTCTGTCACTCCGTTTTCGAGATATTGCCCACTGTAGGGTTTTCAACGAAAAAAAAAGTTGGTTCCACTTAATTGCATATATCTCCAGAACCAACAACAGTAATCAAACAAATGATATATCAAATAAAAGCTAATAAAATTTCTTACAAACAATGCAAACATCATTTTTTGGTCGAGCTGTTAGTTTTGGCGGAATAAATTCAAATTTCGGAGATTTTTTTATTTTTCAGAAAAATTTCCAAAAAAAGACAAAATAGTTGCAAATTTCGTTAAGAAATCAAAATATTTTGTTACTTTTGATATTTTTTACTAAAAACCTTTATTTTTCCAAAAAAAATAAGCTATTGTTGAAGAAAATATATTGAGAAATGAAAAAGTTGTGTTCAATGGAACGAAAGAACCCAAATTGTGTGATTATCAATTTATTTATTTGGACTTATTTAATTGCCATAAAAATAAAATGAGAATTAGAGGTTGTTGTTATAAAATCATATATTCTTAATTTTTATTGTTCTTTTAATAATTTACATTATTCGTCGCCCATCATTCCTTTGTCCAAAAATCCTTGGTACCAATTCTCAATTACTTTCATCTGTTGGTGGAATCTTTCCCCATGTTCGTCGCTCTCGTCACCGAGATTCTTCGCTTTCTTTGTCTAACGACTTGACAGTGTTTTTCATAAGTCCAAGTTTGATGTGCAACGGTGGGAGAATTATGTTTTCCTTTTTGACGAGTGGAACGTTTTTGACGTTGCTCTCTCTAACTTTCGATTCAATTCTTTCTGGCCAGTCCTTATTGTAATAGTGGTGTTCACGTGCTCAACTATCCCACTTGCATAGAAAACAGCAGTACTTTGTGTAGCCACTCTGTAAACCACAAAGCATACCAACGACTTTGAGATCAGAACATATTTTCCAGTCGTGTTGTTCATATTTAATACATGTCAATAGCTTCGCCATTGTTTCGTACGTTTCCTTTGTGTTGACTGCATGTGCGATCGGAATCGATGGCTTTTTGTTTCCCATATGAAGTAATACCGCCTTCAAGCTCACTTTGCTGCCATCAATAAAAAAACGCCACTCTTTGGGAATGTACGGCTGACCAAAGGTATTAAATAAGCCAGGAATGTCTACGCAATAGCAGATATTGTCATTCTTAGTAATGTGTATAGCAAACGGTTTTTCACGATTTCTGTAGTATGTCACCTTAACATCGGGTCTCAAAAAGTTGAATTGTTGCAAACGAGAACCATGCAATTCCGATTTTTCCTTTGACAGTTCCAAATCTCTTATCCAATCATTCAGCTGCGCTTGCGATAAAAGGTGAGTTGTGTTTTCAGTTGTAATAGTACTACCACCTGTGGTTCCTTCCGACTCCATTGAATCTACGGATTTTCGCGTGTTGAATCGGGACAAGTAGGATATGGAACATCGTCAGAATGAGATACTGGCAATGAAACATTCGGGACAGTGGCGTATATCACTCGTTTGTGTTTTCCAACACCAGTCACTTTGGCCAGACAAAAATAGCAATCGTTTAGGTGGCAAAACGGTTGTCTCCAGATCATCGGAACATCGAATTTCATGTATCGTTTTTTACCCGAGCTCCATTCAGACAATATTAATTTGCACGATTGACACAAAATACTTGGCGTCCATGATTCACCAATGTTCTCAGCCGCAATACCAAAATAATGTAGATATGACATTTGGAGTAAATTCGTAAAATTGACTCGTTTCTTTTCGAAAGTAAATTCACCGCACACGTAGCAGAAAATATCTGGGTAGTTTTTACACTGGAATTCTCGCAGTCTTTTACTCATTTTATTTTGAAGTATATCTTATTTTTTCCTTTCGTTACAAATTGTGCGTCCCTTTGTTTGCCACGTTTTTTAGTATATTGCATGAATGTTTTTGCTTTTCTCGAAAGTGCTGCAGGTACAATAAAGGTAGGTAGGTCCACGACTCAGAGCGCGACCGCCGAAACTGTCAAAAAAACACAAAATAAGTATTCACATGGCATAATAAAAACAGGTAGGCTCTCTTTCTTATAGCCATAAGTGTCGAAATCAGACGTTTTGCTGTGACGGTTTCGACGGTTGAACTCTCAGTCGTGAGCCTACCTGTTTTTATTGTAGCGTGTTTGTTCTTATCTTTTCTTTCGCAAAACTCTTGACTTGATTCCTATGAACAATAAAAATGAAAAATAAAAAATTATAGTACAATAACCCAATTTATTTATATGACAATAAAATTTGTAAAAAAAACATAACTTGGGTGCTTTCGTTCCATTAAACACAACTTTTACATTTCTCAATAGATTTTCTTCAACAATAGCTTATTTTTTTTGGAAAAATAAAGGCTCTTAGTAAAAAATATCAAAAGTAACAAAATATTTTGATTTCTTAACGAAATTTGCAACTATTTTGTCTTTTTTTGGAAATTTTTCTGAAAAATAAAAAAAATCCCCGAAATTTGAATTTATTCCGCCAAAACTAACAGCTCGACCAAAAAATGATGTTAGCATTGTTTGTAAGAAATTTTATTAGCTTTTATTTGATTAACGAAACTTTTTTTTTCGTTGAAAACCCTACAGTGGGCAATATCTCGAAAACGGAGTGACAGAAAAAAAAAAAATTTTTTTCGGAATCAGCGACCGATTTTACATGAGAAAAGAATAGTGGCATTCAAAGTACAAACAACTTTTCGTTATTTGTAAGCCAGTGTTATTGATCTTTTATTTGAAACTATTAGAATCTACGAAATTGTAACTTTTCAGATAAAGAAGATGTTAAAGGAAATAAGGTCTCTGGGGTATGTCATACCCTACCACACTAACGAAGGGTTTAAATAAAATTCAAATTGGTCCTTTTAACTAATGTATACATATAACCATAATATTATCTTTACACTTTAACGAATTTACTATAACATAATTTAACTTAAATTACAAATTTCCTCTAGATATAACCGATGTTGTCGTCAGTAATTAACTAAAAATAAGTTAAATCAACTGGTCTGAACTAACTCAAATTTTCGTTATTGTTGATGTGAGTGAGTGAGAAAACTAAATATTCCGTGGGGTTTGATATACTTGCACAAGAAGAAAATCATACTGTTTCCACAAGGTTTAACTGATATTTTCGTTAAAGCTGAAATTAGTAAGCGAGTAAACTATATGATCGGTGAGTCTTCAAAATACTTTTGTTAGAAGGTGACAGAATATCCGACGTTCTCGAGAGTTTCAGTCAAATATTTCACATTGCATTTCAAAAACTAATAGAAACTTTGTTCTGATATATAAGTACCTAATTTTATATATTAAATTTTTTTAGATGTTAAAACAACCCTACAAAAATTAGTCAAATCAGTTGGACTCTAAGAGTACTTGACTTGGATATCTATTAAGGTTGTTACATGGTTTTGTATGGGAGGTACACACTGTAGTTGACCAATCTTAACGAAACTTAGCTAGAAGGCTATACAAATAATAATAGATGTGTACAAAAATTGGTCGAAATCGGTTGGAGTGCTTTCCTTGGATATCTATAAAGCTGCTATATGGTTTTGTATGGGAGGTACATACTGTAGTTGGCCGATCTTACTGAAACTTAGTTAGAAGGCTAAACAAATCCGCCCTCATAAAGAAGAAGGCCGTATCTAGCATAAAAACCAAAATTGATTTTATTTTATTTTCATAATCAGTCGACACTCGTCTTTTAGATTGAAAAATAAAAACAGCTAATTTTTGACTAAAAGACCACTTAGATTGACTCCAATTGTCGTTTCTACATAAAAATTATATGTACAAAAAATTTAAAAAGTCGTTAAGCTCAAAATTTTAAAAAAATGTAGATACGGCCTTCTTCCTTATGACGGCAGAAATAGAGTTATATATGTGTACTGAAAATGGTCGAAATCTATTTTGTATTTGGAGGATTGGATTTTTGATTTTGTATAGGAGGTACTTACAAAACTCGGTTAGAAGGCTTCAAAAATATATATCTACAAACATATTTATGCTACATTTCTTCTTGTGGACAGGAAATAAGAGTGTTATGAAGTTAAAATAAAATAAAATTTCAGAATAAAACGCTCTTTAAAAAAGTCATACAGATTAAAATTATTACTGCATCAATGGTCACATACAAAACAATTGCATCTATTTGTATCCGTGTATGTATTGTTTGCAATGATTTATTTAAAATATATAACTGCTGCTTGGTTGAATGGTTGGGGCTTGCTGTTCATTCATGTCTGACGATTGGCTTGGTGCCGTTAAAAAGCAAGCCTTGTTTACCAGTGACGCGGGGGTCAATCCACTTTCCATTTCACTGCCTCATTGATCAAATCCGCCGCTAACTGCTGCTGCTGCTGTTGCCGTTGCTCCACATGCTGTCAAGTGATCCTTTTTGCAGCAATTTATTTATTTTCTCCACTTGTTGGCTTTTATTTTTCATTCATTTTCATTTCGTTGAGTGCAAGCTTGTTGCTGTTGTTGTTTTCCAGTTGCAAGTTGTCTGCGGCGAAGGCAGCTGCAGAAAACTGCATGTTTTGACTTTTTTAAGTTAACTAGCTGCAGCTTTTAATGCTGACCGTAATGTTAGGTCCCCCCAATTTAACAGTGGGCTTTGATGGTTGAAGGAAATATTGGCTGCAGCTCTATAGTCTGCATCAGATAAGCGCGTCTAACCAAGCTATGATCGCCACAACAACAGAATGAACAGGAAAAACTTGCTAAACGTTTATCGCATAGTTAGCAGTTGTTAGCTGATAAACTAAAATATGGCAATCGGTGCAGAAATTACAACAATTTTTTATGATATCAATTGAAATTTCATAAATTGAGAAATTTTTTGAATTGCGTAATATTAAATATAATTAGCTAAAAAAAATAGACTTAACAAAAATGTATGAGAAACAACAATTTAATTACCCGGAAAATTTAACGCTAGGCATAAGTTCGTTATCTTAATCGATCGAACGTGAAATGTTGGAAAAATATTAATAGACAAAATAACTGATATTTCAGAGTCTAGGAAAATAATTGAAAAACACATCAGAGATAACTTTTTGATTTAAAACTTTTTCCTTATGATTTCCCTCTTCACACCATCAATAAGCAATTTTAACCATTATCGAAACTCTGCATATTCTGCGGAGCTTCCGTAGACAGTCAACTATTCTTTAAAGCTTCGCAAAAAGATCTTTTCAGAGGTGCGCCCATCAACACAATCTTTATTGTTATTCTTTAAATGTTACAAAATCAGTCAATGAAGCTTCTGTTGCTTCTTCTACAGCTGTTTATAAATTGTATTTTTATTTATTTTGTTGTTTTTGTTGCCTCTAAAGTGTGTCAAGTCTTAATTTGCAACAAAAATAAAACAACAAACAAACAAAAAAAAAAAACAACCCAAAGATTTACGTACATAATTATTTGTTTTTGTAATTGTTATTGTTATTGTTGTAGTAAATTGTGTTGTTTCAAGCTTGCAAAAGCAGCTAAATAATGATAATCATTCAAGATTATTAAGGCTTCTAAGAAGAAGCAGAAAAACAACCAAAACACAAGCAACAACATCATCAGAGAAGAAGCATGCAAATAAGTGGGTCATCAATTATTGTAAATATTTATGGTACAACTGAACCGATGCTGCCGCAGGCGTTTCGATTAGAGCGGTTCTAAATACTAATGAGCGGTAAGCTTATTGTTGTTGTTTTTGCTGTTGTTGTCATTGTTAAGCTTACTTAAAGATAGGTTCTTGCAAATAAGCTTTAGCCTGACAGCGTTTTTTTTTTCTGCAACTTTTACTCTAGCTATGAGCATAAATTAATTTTTTCATTTTTTTTTTATTACACCGTTCTACAAATACAAAAAAAAAAAAAAAATACAGATTTGTTGCAAAAGAATATGGTTAAAAAATTGTTGAATATTATATAAGATAATAGTAATTAACTAAAATAAAAAGTTAGAAACTTCAAGAAGAGTTAATTAATATGTTGGATCTTATTTTACCCTTTTTGAAAAGTTTAAAAAAAATATACTCTACAGTGAGGGCACCTCAGACTTCGGAAACCAAAAGTATATAACATTATGAAAAAAAGTAATTTAATTTAATTATCATCTTGATATACTTTCTATGTAGAACTTTGCAAACTCTATCAAAAATGCTGCGGACGACCATGGTCAGATCTTCTGACAGGATTTTGAAAGAATTCTTACTCTAGGAAATTTAGTTATTATGAAAAAAATTTGAAACTGTTGCACAGTGTAGTTTATCGCTGATTTTACTATAAAAACATGACCAGTTCTTTGTATTTAGAATGATGAACTTTCAAAGTGATGGCCAGTTAATTAAGTTGAACAAAAGATATAAACTTTTATGTCTCTGTTAGTGTCACGATTTACAGTCAATTAAAATGGATATAAAAGATCCCAGAACTTAAATTAATTAATAAATATTTTTTATTAATTTTGAACGAATACTTGTTCCCTAAACGTAGAAATTGAAATGAAGAATTGAATTTGAAGAAGGATATTGATATGGATATGGATATGGATATGGATATGGATATGGATATGGATGTGGATATGGATATGGATATGGATATGGATATGGATATGGATATGGATATGGATATGGATATGGATATGGATATGGATATGGATATGGATATGGATATGGATATGGATATGGATATGGATATGGATATGGATATGGATATGGATATGGATATGGATATGGATATGGATATGGATATGGATATGGATATGGATATGGATATGGATATGGATATGGATATGGATATGGATATGGATATGGATATGGATATGGATATGGATATGGATATGGATATGGATATGGATATGGATATGGATATATGGATATGGATATGGATATGGATATGGATATGGATATGGATATGGATATGGAAATGGATATGGATATGGATATGGATATGGATATGGATATGGATATGGATATGGATATGGATATGGATATGGAAATGGATATGGATATGGATATGGATATGGATATGGATATGGATATGGATGTGGATATGGATATGGATATGGATATGGATATGGATATGGATATGGATATGTATATGTATATGGATATGGATATGGATATGGAAATGGATATGGATATGGATATGGATATGGATATGGATATGGATATGGATATGGATATGGATATGGATATGGATATGGATATGGATATGGATATGGATATGGAAATGGATATGGATATGGATATGGATATGGATATGGATATGGATATGGATGTGGATATGGATATGGATATGGATATGGATATGGATATGGATATGGATATGTATATGTATATGGATATGGATATGGATATGGAAATGGATATGGATATGGATATGGATATGGATATGGATATGGATATGGATATGGATATGGAAATGGATATGGATATGGATATGGATATGGATATGGATATGGATATGGATGTGGATATGGATATGGATATGGATATGGATATGGATATGGATATGGATATGTATATGTATATGGATATGGATATGGATATGGAAATGGATATGGATATGGATATGGATATGGATATGGAAATGGATATGGATATGGATATGGATATGGATATGGATATGGATATGGATGTGGATATGGATATGGATATGGATATGGATATGGATATGGATATGGATATGTATATGTATATGGATATGGATATGGATATGGAAATGGATATGGATATGGATATGGATATGGATATGGATATGGATATGGATATGGATATGGATATGGATATGGATATGGATATGGATATGGATATGGATATGGAAATGGATATGGATATGGATATGGATATGGATATGGATATGGATATGGATGTGGATATGGATATGGATATGGATATGGATATGGATATGGATATGGATATGTATATGTATATGGATATGGATATGGATATGGAAATGGATATGGATATGGATATGGATATGGATATGGATATGGATATGGATATGGATATGGAAATGGATATGGATATGGATATGGATATGGATATGGATATGGATATGGATGTGGATATGGATATGGATATGGATATGGATATGGATATGGATATGGATATGTATATGTATATGGATATGGATATGGATATGGAAATGGATATGGATATGGATATGGATATGGATATGGATATGGATATGGATATGGATATGGATATGGATATGGATATGGATATGGATATGGATATGGATATGGATATGGATATGGATATGGATATGGATATGGATATGGATATGGATATGGGTATGGATATGGATATGGATATTGATATGGATATGGATTTGGATATGGATATGGATTTGGATATGGATATGGATATGGATATGGATATGGATATGGGTATCGATATGGATATGGATATGGATATAGATATGGATATAGATATGAATATGGATATGGATACGGATATGGAAATGGATATGGATATGGATATGGATATGGATATGGATATGGATATGTATATGGATATGGATATGGATATGGATATGGATATGGATATGGATATGGATATGGATATGGAAATGGATATGGATATGGATATGGATATGGATATGGATATGGATATGGATATGGATATGGATATGGATATGGATATGGATATGGATATGGATATGGATATGGATATGGATATGGATATGAATATGGATATGGATATGGATATGGATATGGGTATGGATATGGATATGGATATTGATATGGATATGGATTTGGATATGGATATGGATATGGATATGGATATGGATATGGATATGGATATGGATATGGGTATCGATATGGATATGGATATGGATATAGATATGGATATAGATATGAATATGGATATGGATACGGATATGGAAATGGATATGGATATGGATATGGATATGGATATGGATATGGATATGTATATGGATATGGATATGGATATGGATATGGATATGGATATGGATATGGATATGGAAATGGATATGGATATGGATATGGATATGGATATGGATATGGATATGGATATGGATATGGATATGGATATGGATATGGATATGGATATGGATATGGATATGGATATGGATATGAATATGAATATGGATATGGATATGGATATGGATATGGATATGGATATGGATATGGATATGGATATGGATATGGATATGGATATGGATATGGATATGGATATGGAAATGGATATGGATATGGATATGGATATGGATATGGATATGGATATGGATATGGATATGGATATGGATATGGATATGGATATGGATATGGATATGGATATGGATATGGATATGGATATGAATATGGATATGGATATGGATATGGATATGGGTATGGATATGGATATGGATATTGATATGGATATGGATTTGGATATGGATATGGATATGGATATGGATATGGATATGGATATGGATATGGATATGGAAATGGATATGGATATGGATATGGATATGGATATGGATATGGATATGGATATGGATATGGATATGGATATGGATATGGATATGGATATGGATATGGATATGGAAATGGATATGGATATGGATATGGATATGGATATGGATATGGATATGGATATGGATATGGATATGGATATGGATATGGATATGGATATGGATATGGATATGGATATGGATATGGATATGGATATGGATATGAATATGGATATGGATATGGATATGGATATGGGTATGGATATGGATATGGATATTGATATGGATATGGATATGGATATGGATATGGATATGGATATGGATATGGATATGGATATGGATATGGATATGGAAATGGATATGGATATGGATATGGATATGGATATGGATATGGATATGGATATGGATATGGATATGGATATGGATATGGATATGGATATGGATATGGATATGGATATGGATATGGATATGAATATGGATATGGATATGGATATGGATATGGGTATGGATATGGATATGGATATTGATATGGATATGGATTTGGATATGGATATGGATATGGATATGGATATGGATATGGATATGGATATGGATATGGGTATCGATATGGATATGGATATGGATATAGATATGGATATAGATATGAATATGGATATGGATACGGATATGGAAATGGATATGGATATGGATATGGATATGGATATGGATATGGATATGTATATGGATATGGATATGGATATGGATATGGATATGGATATGGATATGGATATGGATATGGATATGGATATGGATATGGATATGGATATGGATATGGATATGGATATGGATATAGATATGGATATGGATATGGATATGGATATGGGTATGGATATGGATATTGATATGGATATGGATATGGATATGGATATGGATATGGATATGGATATGGATATGGATATGGATATGGATATGGATATAATGATGACCTTTCAAAGTGATGGCCAGTTAATTAAGTTGAACAAAAGATATAAACTTTTATGTCTCTGTTAGTGTCACGATTTACAGTTAATTAAAATGGAAATAAAAGATCCCAGAACTTAATTAATAAATATTTTTTATTAATTTTGAACGAATACTTGTTCCCTAAACGTAGAAATTGAAATGAAGAATAGAATTTGAAGAAGAATATTGATGAATGTATATGGATATGGATATGGATATGGATATTGATATGGATATGGATATGGATATGGATATGGATATGGATATGGATATGGATATGGATATGGATATGGATATGGATATGGGTATGGATATGGATATTGATATGGATATGGATATGGATATGGATATGGATATGGATATGGATATGGGTATGGATATGGATATGGATATGGATATGGATATGGATATGGATATGGAAATGGATATGGATATGGATATGGATATGGATATGGATATGGATATGCATATGGATATGGATATGGATATGGATATGGATATGGATATGGATATGGATATGGATATGGATATGGATATGGATATGGATATGGATATGGATATGGATATGGATATGGATATGGATATGGATATGGATATGGATATGGATATGGATATGGATATGGATATGGATATGGATATGGATATGGATATGGATATGGATATGGATATGGATATGGATATGTATATGGATATGGATATGGATATGGATATGGATATGGATATGGATATGGATATGGATATGGATATGGATATGGATATGGATATGGATATGGATATGGATATGGATATGGATATGGATATGGATATGGATATGGATATGGATATGGATATGGATATGGATATGGATATGGATATGGATATGGATATGGATATGGATATGGATATGGATATGGATATGGATATGGATATGGATATGGATATGGATATGGATATGGATATGGATATGGATATGGATATGGATATGGATATGGATATGGATATGGATATGGATATGGATATGGATATGGATATGGATATGGATATGGATATGGATATGGATATGGATATGGATATGGATATGGATATGGATATGGATATGGATATGGATATGGATATGGATATGGATATGGATATGGATATGGGTATGGATATCGATATGGATATGGATATGGATATGGATATGGATATGGATATGGATATGGATATGGATATGGATATGGATATGGATATGGATATGGATATGGATATGGATATGGATATGGATATGGATATGGATATGGATATGGATATGGATATGGATATGGATATGGATATGGATATGAATATGAATATGGATATGGATATGGATATGGATAGGCGTTAGGGTTGGAAAATATCGATGGTTTATTTTTGTTTGTTTTTCCAAAAGAAACTATCGATGGTTAAGCACTATCGATAGTATCGGAACTACCTCAACTAAGTAAATTCTTCTCACACATCAGGAAAAAGTTGTCCCATTTAAACACACTCTAAGGAGCTTTATTTGTAAGTAATTTGGCAGTACAAACAAAGTTTGAAAAAAAAGCTGCTTACTTTGCACACACACATATTAACTTGAGTCAAGAATGATAGAATAAAATATTGCGCTTTTCGTTGATTGAATCATTAACGTATTGTGCTAAGAAGTACCTTTGCGTTCCAGCCTCATCTGTCGAAGACGAGAGCATATTTAGCAGTAGTGGATTAATTATCAATGAAAGACGTTCCAAACTTAAGGGTAGACACGCTAAATTTTTACAGCAAAATACTGTTTTGTAAATACGATATATATATCTCAAAAGGATGTACAAAATTAATATTATACAATAAATACGTTGACAACTTGATTTAAATTTGGTCGATAGTATCGATATATCGATGGAGTGCACTCGCACTATCGGCAAATATCGATAGTCAATACTATCGATAGTTTTCCACCCCTATTAGGCGTGGAAATAATTTGTGACATCAAGAAAAGAACGAGAAGTTATATAAGTGCGCCAATGGTTGTTTGCACCAGGGAGGAGATGACGAAAAGTTCTTCTGCCTATTAAAGGGAGCAGATTGTGTGAAGCAGTCGAAAATTTTGTCACAGAAGAGAGCAACAGCATTATCAACATTTTCATTGGCATTATCGATAAGATATAGGAAATCGATTCTACTGATTAAGATCTTAAGTTTTACTAAATCAGTTTTCCGAAAGTTAACGTTATACGCGTGCCCCAAGTGTGTGTTTATGATATTATTGATGTTAGACAGAGTAAGATATAGAGGTGGACGGTACTGATCGATTGTTGAAAATAGATGGTTACTCGCAGAGACAACACAACTATCTGAATCTGAAGAAAACACAAGGTCTAGTTGTCTACCTATATAACTTATTAGTAAAGAGCATTTCTTTTTCAGAATTTGAAGGAAAATAGTGGCGCTCGTCATCTGATAGAACTCATTGAAGTCTTGGAAGATTAAAGTCCACAAGAAATATAACTGTGCCAGATGGGTCAATAAGATCACAAAGTGAATAAATTGCGTCTACTGCAAGCTAATAACCATGAGAACTATTGAAAAGGGCTGTACAACAGCAGATAATGAATATGTTTTGTTTTGCGATACAAACTTTGACACATATAAATTCAAAATTAGCTGTATGGGTTTTTTGTTTTTTTAATAGCCAAATAAGATTCGGTCTTCCAAGCTGTTTGAAACATACAAGGGTTTTCAAAACAATTTATTGAATGTTTTAATGCAGAGAATCCAGCAAGAGTGTGCCTTCAAAGAAATCTATTCAAGATATAGTTTCTTTTTTGTCCAGCTCCAACTGCAGACTTAAAAAAGGTCCCACAAAAACATCTTAATTTTTTTTAAAGTAGTACTCATTACTTATATAGTAAGAGCCATTGAATTATTTTCCTTTCAAAGAAAGATATACGAAGAATGCATAAAATTTTAGTGACACAAAGTTTCATATGAAATAAATTATTACAAGCTGTTTTTTTCATTTCGTCATAGTAACAATGACGTGTTAATGAACTGACTTAAAAACAATAAAATTCAGGTATTTTAATCCTTAAGCTTACCCCAAGTCAAGCACTTTAGAATATTCAAAGAAAGACTGAACCTTTCTGTAACTAAGATTTGTCAATTAATATTCTCCACCTGAGTATTCAATAAAATATAATTCTTCTTTATATTAACTATGAATGTAATCAACTTTGTGCCATCAATTCAGGCATAGTTCAATACGGGCTTTGAAATTTCTTTCAACATAATATTGTTATTTAAAATTTTCAAGTTTATCTTATAAATTCTATGAATACATAAAATAAACTGCATTCATTGTTTTCCAAATGAGGCAACAAAGATTTTAATCTCAGATAACAATATAGCACTCTATAATATTTATTGTTACACCTTTTTAATTCCGCCTTTTATGTGCCATATTAAACAAATGACCTAAATTAATCTTGATAAAAAAAACAAAGTGTTGTCACTTTTGTTGGTTTTGTTTTTTATAGAAAGCTAGAAAAAACAAATTATTTTTGTTTATTTATTCTTTTATGCTGCTGACACATCAAGTTCTGAATTTCAACAAGCAATTCTATTCAAACACTGTTTAACACTAAAGCGTCGATAAATCTTGACACACTTTTGCCCCCAAACACATTTGCACATATTGAAAGAACCAAAAATAAGCCAAACAAGGAAAAAAAAAAACAAAACAAGATAGATTGTGGACCCACACTGTGCATCAATGTGCCTCAGCGTGCCTCATTTGGAGGCCTTGCTGTGACGCTCTTGCAGGTTGTGTCTGGGCTAAGTTATGAAGTTATATACTTACATAAATGTACGGTGGCACTCCTGTAGCTTAAAGTTTTTGTTGTTGTGCTTGTTGTATATTTGCTGTCATTTAGCCTTACTGTCATAAGCTTTAGAGGTTATCATTTGTTGTGCATAAAACTAAGAGTGTTTAACAAGAATTAATTGTTGTTAATTTAAGAGTTTTCAAATTAAAAATGACAAAATTGAAAAAGAATTGAAACAACTTTGAGCTAAACGGGAAAAAAAATATTTCCTTGCTACCTTAAAGCTATAAGATTTTTTTTTTTTTTTTTAACTAATCAACTTAGAAAAATAAAATGGCAACATTAGATTTCACTAAGATTTTTGTTCAAACGCAGGCGTTGGAGTTGCTTAGAAATATTAAATTTTTATATTAAATAATTTTGTATTGCATTTTATTTTATATCAATTCAAAAAGTGGCATTGAGTGCATTTCGAGCTTATTACTCGTATTAATTTTTAAATAATATAATAACTAACGTCTATTATTGTCATATTTAACTCAACATTAGCTAAATTTCATAAAATTTTACCAGACTTGCAACATCATTAGTATAAGTTATGAACGTGCCTCAACGACATGCCGTTTACTTGTGAGCTGCGCACCTCACGAAGTCACGCATGCGCAACTTTGTTTATATTTGTTTAAAGCGCGCGCATATGTTAGTTGCTGATTTTTATCTTAATGCAGCTGTTTTTTTATTTTTTTCTATTTCGTGTTTTTTTTTTTCAACAATTGTTTTTCATTTTAATGTTGCTCTGCGGTTGACATTTATTTGTTAACAACTGCTTGGAGATTAATTAAAATTAAAGCTGAAGTTTTTTTTTGAAGAAAACGACATGCCATACCGCACAAGTGATTTTGTGCAAAGAATGAATGATTTAAGTATATGTTAATTCACAGTGATTTTGTAAATAAGACACAATAGTTAGATGCCTCTCGCCTCAAGCCCCAACGAAAATGGCGGCTAAAATGATATAAGAGCACTGAAAAAACCAACAATTTTAAAAATTATATAAAACTAAGTGGAAAATGCAAGAACAGGATCAGAATGCAGATGAGGCCAGGATAACGAAGAGTTAAAGATGCAGATCAAAACAAAGATTCAGACTTAAGTACAGATAAAGATCAAGAAGATGAAGATGAAGATCAAGATCAACATCAAGATCAAGATCAAGATCAAGATCAAGATCAAGATCAAGATCAAGATCAAGATCAAGATCAAGATCAAGATCAAGATCAAGATCAAGATCAAGATCAAGATCAAGATCAAGATCAAGATCAAGATCAAGATCAAGATCAAGATCAAGATCAAGATCAAGATCAAGATCAAGATCAAGATCAAGATCAAGATCAAGATCAAGATCAAGATAAAGATCAAGATCAAGATCAAGATCAAGATCAAGATCAAGATCAAGATCAAGATCAAGATCAAGATCAAGATCAAGATCAAGATCAAGATCAAGATCAAGATCAAGATCAAGATCAAGATCAAGATCAAGATCAAGATCAAGATCAAGATCAAGATCAAGATCAAGATCAAGATCAAGATCAAGATCAAGATCAAGATCAAGATCAAGATCAAGATCAAGATCAAGATCAAGATCAAGATCAAGATCAAGATCAAGATCAAGATCAAGATCAAGATCAAGATCAAGATCAAGATCAAGATCAAGATCAAGATCAAGATCAAGATCAAGATCAAGATCAAGATCAAGATCAAGATCAAGATCAAGATCAAGATCAAGATCAAGATCAAGATCAAGATCAAGATCAAGATCAAGATCAAGATCAAGATCAAGATCAAGATCAAGATCAAGATCAAGATCAAGATCAAGATCAAGATCAAGATCAAGATCAAGATCAAGATCAAGATCAAGATCAAGATCAAGATCAAGATCAAGATCAAGATCAAGATCAAGATCAAGATCAAGATCAAGATCAAGATCAAGATCAAGATCAAGATCAAGATCAAGATCAAGATCAAGATCAAGATCAAGATCAAGATCAAGATCAAGATCAAGATCAAGATCAAGATCAAGATCAAGATCAAGATCAAGATCAAGATCAAGATCAAGATCAAGATCAAGATCAAGATCAAGATCAAGATCAAGATCAAGATCAAGATCAAGATCAAGATCAAGATCAAGATCAAGATCAAGATCAAGATCAAGATCAAGATCAAGATCAAGATCAAGATCAAGATCAAGATCAAGATCAAGATCAAGATCAAGATCAAGATCAAGATCAAGATCAAGATCAAGATCAAGATCAAGATCAAGATCAAGATCAAGATCAAGATCAAGATCAAGATCAAGATCAAGATCAAGATCAAGATCAAGATCAAGATCAAGATCAAGATCAAGATCAAGATCAAGATCAAGATCAAGATCAAGATCAAGATCAAGATCAAGATCAAGATCAAGATCAAGATCAAGATCAAGATCAAGATCAAGATCAAGATCAAGATCAAGATCAAGATCAAGATCAAGATCAAGATCAAGATCAAGATCAAGATCAAGATCAAGATCAAGATCAAGATCAAGATCAAGATCAAGATCAAGATCAAGATCAAGATCAAGATCAAGATCAAGATCAAGATCAAGATCAAGATCAAGATCAAGACCAAGATCAAGATCAAGATCAAGAGATAAAGATTAAGATATCAAGATCAGGATATCATGATTAGGATATCATGGTCAAGATCAATAACAAGAAACCAAGAACAAGAGATCAAGTTAAAGCGGTAAGGATCAAGATAAAAAAAAAAATCAAGATCAAGAGATGAAGATCAAGTGATTAACATGAGATTTTATATGATATGAAAATTTATCGAAAAAGGACGGGTTTGTAATTAACATGTTTCTTGAGTATTTCAAATCATTATTAATGTTAAGTAATTTATTTTCATGTTTCCTTTTAAAAATTTCATATATTATGCGAGTGATTTTTCTTCCTGAATCCTAACAAGTTTTGATGATCCAAGTTAATTTAGTTTTTTGGCTGATAAGCAAGCGCTTCCGCATTGATAAAAGCTGTAAAAATAGATAAAAAATTATAACCGAACTATAAAATAAAAAAATCCGGCAAGCATTAAATCATTATAGAAAGTGGTTAATTAGACATGACTGCAAGTTTTGTGATAAAGTTTTTGATCTGATTTATTATGAAATTTTTGCATCAAGTAATTTCGTTGGCTTCCTGGAAATTGAACACGTTTAGGCTGCCTTAAGACGCCTTAAAATGAAAACGAAAGCTAAACGACACATTTCCCCCATAAGCCGGCAGACAAAAGGACGGACAGGCAGACAAACAGACAGCGCCTAATGCTGCAAACGCACGTTACCCACCTTAAAATTTGCACAAAAATTTGAAAAACTGCTCTAAATAATGGCTAAAAATTAAAACTGCGACGCAACGTTATGGCAACACGCATTTCAGTAAAAAGCAACAACGAAAAAATGTCTTAAATCAAGCAGTATGACAATAACAACAATAACAACAACAACTGCAAAATGCTATAACGTCAAAGACATGATTTCGTTTTTTGTCGCGCGTCGTTTTTCATAAATTAGCAAATGTTGCACTTCGCCTTAAATGACGGAAAAGAAAACTTTCGCTTTTGCACGGTCTGCGTGCGTTGCATTTAAATGCAACATGGAAATTATATTTGACGCACAACCGCGAAATTGGAAATTGTAGAGTTTTCACTTTTCACTCAAGGCAAGTGTTGAAATTTCTAAAATTGAATTGCAAGCAAATAATTAAAATGAAAAAAAAAAAACAAAAAATTAGCCAACTGCTGTGAAGTCATTAAAATTTAAATAAAATTATTATCAAAATCGTAAAAAAATTTGTTAAAAAAGTAGTTTTTTAATTATATTAAGTTGTATAAATCTTTGAGAGGTTTTTTTAGAAGCTGAACAAGTTCGTTGCTTAAGTCTTTTGTTTGGCAAGCCGGCAAGCTTTGTTCGGGCAGGTTTGTGTCTTAAGTCTTTTCACCAAAATGCTTATTAGAGTTAAAACTAGAGTTTAAGGCAAAAATTATTAAGAAATGTGAAAAATATTTTGAATAGCATCTGAAATAATTGCTTTAAAAATTTGTGCAGATTTACTTGTCATTGCGGAAGTGTTAAAAACCTTTCAATTCCAACCGCATTATTGCTTCCACCAGCTGTAAGTCACACCAACACATAATCGTGCATTCTTAACACATTTACACACGCTGTTTAATAATTTAAACGCCACCTTGAGTTTTTCTGGAGTAGATATTACAAATAATTCGCACCAGCCACAAACACTCAACGCTCAACACAATGCAGCGCTGTGGCTGATTGGTGTAAGGCCAGAAATTGACGGCCAATGTAAATTGGAAAATTGTTTCCGATTCAATTATGCCACAGCATGCAACCATGCAACACTTAAGCTAAGCATAGCTCAGTGGAGTAGGAGTGGAGTAGGAAGAAAGAAGCCAAGCATGTTGGCAAAGACTTGCCGCCTGCTTTACAATCGTGCTGTTGTTCATATATCACAGGCAAAAATTAAAAAAAAAAAAAAAACAAAAAGAAATATAAATGCGCGAAAAATTCCCCAAGTGAAGGAAGTGTAGCGGTGTGATCAATTAGCGCAAGTTTGAGGCAGGTGATTGAGTCAAAGTAACTTCGGGCAAGCTTAAGTGCGCCATGGATGCCATGGTTCGAACATGCTTAATTATGTAATAAAGCTAAGAATGCACACCAAATAATAATGTCGCTGTCGTTGTCGTTTACGTTGCTGTTCTTGTTGTTGTTGCTTTGCAATCGATACCAGCTACGCCGCAGTGTGCGAAATATTTTTGTATTCAGTTACGAGACAAGATAACCGCGTCCTTTAAGCTCTAGTTGGTTGGTACCTTAAATGAACAGAACAAGAGGGTGGGGGAACAAATATGATCATGAACATTTTGTTGCCTTGGTTGTTCAAAAATTAAAAGAATTAATCACGTTTACTGAAAAAACCATGAAAAAATATATTGAAACAAAAATCATCTTCATCCGCCCTGTTATCATCACGTTTGATTCAATTGCTGGCGCGATCAAGCGCACCAAGATCAGCGAGCTGCTACGACGTGATTGCCGAAACGATGCAATGGCAAGCGAACGACAACGATGATGACGGCCATGAACGGCGCAGTCTGGTATGAGTTGTGCGGCAAAGTTCGATGCAATGCAAAACAAAAATAAATAATTATTTATGGCGCCTCTACCGGGTACTACAGTGATCGTTGTCCGAGTGGCCACGTATAGCAACACGGTTAAAATACTGTCTGCTTGCTGGCTGTCGAATGGTGAGTGGTAACCACCAAAACAACAGAATCAACAAGAGTGGAGTTAAAACAACAACAGAGCTGAAACTAAACACATCCTGTTGGACAAATTAACAAGCGTCACGATTGGGCGCAAACCCTGCAAAAAATAATTTACAAAAAACAGCAGCGATCACTAGAAAGAAAGTAAAACAAGAGAGGGATTGAAAAAAACAGAGGAAGAGAGGTGAGAGGCGGGGAGATTGAGTGAGTGAAAAATTATATAAAAAGCAACACGATCAAGAACACTCACGCCCCAAAGAATACGGCGGCTAAGATGCAATTAATACACTGGGAAGAAAAACTGTAAGATGTTTATAAGAAAAATAAAAAAAAATTGGAAAAAAATGCAAAAAACAGAGAGTGAAAATATATTGAAAATAAAATTAAATTGAAAATATATCAAGATCAAGATCAAGATCAAGATCAAGATCAAGATCAAGATCAAGATCAAGATCAAGATCAAGATCAAGATCAAGATCAAGATCAAGATCAAGATCAAGATCAAGATCAAGATCAAGATCAAGATCAAGATCAAGATCAAGATCAAGATCAAGATCAAGATCAAGATCAAGATCAAGATCAAGATCAAGATCAAGATCAAGATCAAGATCAAGATCAAGATCAAGATCAAGATCAAGATCAAGATCAAGATCAAGATCAAGATCAAGATCAAGATCAAGATCAAGATCAAGATCAAGATCAAGATCAAGATCAAGATCAAGATCAAGATCAAGATCAAGATCAAGATCAAGATCAAGATCAAGATCAAGATCAAGATCAAGATCAAGATCAAGATCAAGATCAAGATCAAGATCAAGATCAAGATCAAGATCAAGATCAAGATCAAGATCAAGATCAAGATCAAGATCAAGATCAAGATCAAGATCAAGATCAAGATCAAGATCAAGATCAAGATCAAGATCAAGATCAAGATCAAGATCAAGATCAAGATCAAGATCAAGATCAAGATCAAGATCAAGATCAAGATCAAGATCAAGATCAAGATCAAGATCAAGATCAAGATCAAGATCAAGATCAAGATCAAGATCAAGATCAAGATCAAGATCAAGATCAAGATCAAGATCAAGATCAAGATCAAGATCAAGATCAAGATCAAGATCAAGATCAAGATCAAGATCAAGATCAAGATCAAGATCAAGATCAAGATCAAGATCAAGATCAAGATCAAGATCAAGATCAAGATCAAGATCAAGATCAAGATCAAGATCAAGATCAAGATCATATCAAGAGATCAAGAAAACTGATTTGAAGAAAGAAAGATCAAGGACAAAGATCAAGATCAAGAAAACAATATCAAGAGATCAAGAAATAGAAATAAAGACTAATTGATCAAGATCAATAAATTAAGAGTAAGATATCAAGATGAAGAGATAAAGATGAAGAAAGAAGGATCAAGAGATACAAATCAAGAGATCAAGATCAAAAGAAAAAGCAATGTAGATCAAGATCAAGGATGAATATCACGAGATCAAGTTCAAGGATAAAGATTAAGAATTCAAGAGTAATATATGAAGATAAAGAGAGAAAGAGCAAGAGATCAAGATCAAGATATAAAGATAGAAAGATCAAAAGATCAAGTAAAGGAGATGAAGATCAAGAGATAAAGATTCTGTGATAATATAAAGAGATTAAGATTCAGGTCAAGGTCAATGTCAAGGCCAAGGTCAAGGTCAATGTCAACCATGGTTAATGCAATAAAATTAAATGTAATTTTGAAATTTTCAGCCATGTTCTGAAATCCGATTTTCGTCGGAATCGGATTTACTTCCGATGACATTTGATTGAAAGGTGTTTTGCAATCTGATTCCGATCTTCGAACCCGACAAATGGTTTTCTACCATTTGATGACTGCATTTTAATGACATACCACAGTCTCCGCTAAAATATTTTAAAATAGTTGCTAATAATTTGCACACCCAAAGCAATGCTGGCATCGTTTCCAATAGAGCTTTGTTAGCCTTCTTCCGCTAAAAACGCAAAGTTGCTTCTAACAGCAGCATTGAGAATGATCGTATTTAATCGGAAATGAATTCCAATTTCGATCCACTTCCGAGGTGGATTTCATAACATGCCTATTTATCTACGTTTTAGAAGCACTGTAGCATCCAAAACTGAAACAAAATGAGAACAAAAAATGTATTTAATTATAATGGAGATGGAATAACCTAGATTATTGATGGAATAAGAATCCAAAAATAAGCATTGTTGAAGTTTTCTCTTCAAATATTTAAAACGCATACAAAAATATGCATACATTTTTATTTGCAATTTTTCAAAAACAAGTGATTATTTTGTTGCAGCAGCATGCAAACTTAAATATAGATATTTTAAAGTTGAACAAAATTTTTGTACAGTGCATCACACAACCAGACCAATAAATCTTATTTTGCCTCCCATCACTTTTTATGAAAAAAAGACCAAACACAAAAACAAGAACAAATTAAAAAAACAACAAAAAAAATCTCTTCGCTTTTAATATAATTTCTTGCTGTGGTTGTTGTACGGATGCGCTTGCGCCGAAATTGTCGGTGAAAGATCAATAAAGTTTAAAATATTGATTCCTGGAATTGAGCAAATTTATTAATACAAACTGACTGGCCACAGTGTTTGGCTGACACGAACAAGAGTTAGTTAAGACAGACTTGGGCGCCTTTGGGCAGATTGTTGTATAAATTTATATAATATTTTTTGTATTTTTTATTTTTCTTCTCTTTTGTATTTAATACCAAAATAAGCGCAAAAAATTATTTTTTTATCGAATAAAAATAAAAAAAAAAAACAAAATAATAATCTTCTTTGTTGTAGGTCCTTAGTAGTGTAGGCAACTTGGCAACTGTTTTAAAAGCAACTTAATTGAATATGATTAAAAATAGTTTAAATTTAACTGAAATTTTTAATCAATAAAGCTGAATAGAGCTCGAGGTAGTGTGCAATGATTTGAAACAAAATATTAGTTCAAGTTTTTAGCTTCCTTAAAAACTTGCCATAACACATTTTAAGTGTTGCATAGTGTTCAATAACAGTTATTTGTTTAATAAAATCGTCTAATCAGAGCAAAAAAGGGCGTCAAGTTTGTGTCTTAAGGCTTTTGGCTTAGCGCAGGCAGCAGCCAGTTGGCTGAGCCGCGTTCGTTTCTTAAGTCTTTTGTTTTTGCTTTGCTTGCTGTTACAAAGAGCTGCGCTTAACTGTTGCCATGTTCTAATTAACAATCAAGTGTTAATTATTTCAGACAACTTAACCCAGAAGTAATTTGTTGTTGTTGTGTTTGTTGTTGTTGCTATTGTGTTAATTGGTGCATTTCTTGAGAGCTGTTAAACAACATAGCTAAAATTGGTAGCATATTTAAACAGTCTGTCAGGCACAAGAAAAAAAAAAACAACAAACATTACAACAATTGCTAATTATTATAGCATAAAATAAGGAAGATACAATGTTGCTGTTGTTGTTATTGTTGTTGTTAGTAGCTATGGCATATGGCGTTGTATGCTTGTTATTATTGTGCTCCCACATTTATGCATGCAGCAAATTTTCTTCCCACAAACACACACAAACACTACGAGCCATGCATGCACGGTCAATCAACTGTTTTCCAATAACATACTTACAATTATATAGCATGTTGTATGTTTTTGTATGTTGCATGTTTTTGTTGTAAAACAGCTAATAATAATCAAAAAATTGTTACGTCATTAAGTTGACAATTTTGTACACTAATGCATGTTGCTGCTGTTGTTTTTATTGTGCTGTCTTTTGTTTAGTTGGCCGATGCGGAAGAATAACTGTTAGTAGCTCAAAAAAAAAACCAGGCAAACAAATACCAACATAAAAAACTGCATTGAGTGTAGTGCCGGCTATTATGTTTTTGTAATTAAACTATGATTGTTTTTTTTTGTTAGTGTAATTTTGTTTGTTTTTAATTTTTTCTTTTACTTTTATTTTGTTAAACCGTCATTTAACTTCCGTCATAAACTTCCTTATATTTAGCTGTTCGCAGTTTTTTCATTTTACGTGTGTAGCCATGCGTCATCGAGTGAGTAGTTTTTGGCCAAAAATGGTAGCAACCACTCGAAATGAATTGAACTCTCAAGTCTTATGCCACTTGAATTAAATTTTATATTTATTAACGTTCAAGCATACTCAAGCGTACAAGTTGTATTGTTCGTTGATGCCACTGTTTTGTTCGCTTTGCTTTGAAGAATTTCCTCTCATTCCCAATTGAAGAAGATTTCAAATTATATTAAGTTATAAAAAAACCAACAAATAGCAAATAACAAAAGCTGTTAATTCACTGTTTGCTGTACAGTTAAAGTGTCGTTCATTGTATATCCCACACTCGTCATTCTCTAAAAAATTTCAACCAAATCATTGATTGACAAAAGAATGATCAACATAAACAGAAATAAGTTGTTTACGCTACATTTGTTGGCTAATTTGCATAAAAAAAGGTGTCTGTTTTTGTTGTCTTTCAATTGCGCGCTTGTATTATGAAGATGCAAAATATAAAGAAGACAGCTGATTTATACGGTTTTCGCTAGGCATTATATAGCCATATATTAGCATCTTTTGCAGAACCAGTAAAAGACAGAAAAGAAAAAAATAATAAGTCATCGTTTAAGTCGTGGCCATTATGGTATAAAATGGACTTTCACAGAGCTTTTTTCAATAAATTGCTCTGAGTTAAAACGAAAATTAAAAAAAAAAACAAAAAAATAAAAGAAAAGCCTAGAATATAAAAATTTGTTGTTAAAGATGGCAAGCTAACTCGTCATTGAAGCCAGCAAGTGTGCTTAAATGCTGTTGTGAGATCTTTTTGAAGCTCCATGTTTAGAAGTTTAGAAGTTTTATAGAAGTTTGACTCAATAGGCGTGGCAAAAGTCCTTTATGGAAGTCACGATTTCGATTCGGCTTTTATAAAGCTAACGATGGAAAGTTAATTCGTTACTGCAGCATGTAAGTTTGTATAAAAACTATTATAAAGTTCGAAGTTCAAACCTCTATAAGTTTGATTCGAAATTTTTAATACGCTGCCAAAAACTCGTCTATGAAAATTATTGAAAACTCTTACTTCGATAACAGCTGTTGTAAAGTCTTTTCGAAGTTCAATTCAGAAGTTCAAAACTCTATAAGTTTGACTCAAAGTTTTCAACAAGCTTCCAAAAATTCAGTTCTAAAAATTATTGAAAGCTTTGAGTTCGATAGAGCTTCGGAAAGAATTACGGTACAAAAATTGTTGTAAGGCTTCAAATCTCTATCAGTTTGATCAAATTTTTTAATAAGCTACCAAAAAATTCAGTTTTGGAAATTGTTGAAAGCTTTGACTTAGACAGAGCTTCGAAAAAGAAAATTCGGCACAGATTGTAGTAAGCTATTTTCGAAATTAAATTTAAAAGTAAAACCTCTATAACTTTGACTCAAAGTTTTCAATAAGCTGCTGAAAATTCAGTGATGAAAATTATTGAAAGGTTTGACTTGGATAAAGCTTCGGAAAAAAATTACGATATAAAAACTGAGGTTAGGCTTTTTCGAAGTTCAAACCTCTATAAATTTGACCAAAAGTTTTCAATAAGCTTCCAACAATTCAGTTATGGAAATTATTGATAGTTGACTTCAATAGAAATTAAAAAAAAAATGTCGGTATAAAAAATGATGTAAGGTCTTTTCGAAGTTGAATTCAGTAATTCAACCCTCTTTTAGTTTGATTCTAAATTTTTAATACGCTACCAAGAACTCGTTTATGCTTTGACTTCTATATAGCTTCGGAAAAAATTTCGGTTTATACATTTTTGTAAGGTTTTCTCGAAGTTCAATTCAGAAATTCAAACCTCTATAACTAAGAATCAAAGTTTTCAAAAACCTGCCAAAAATTCAGTTATCGAAATTATTGGAATCTTAAAGAATTCGGCATACAAATTGTGGTAAGGTATTTTCGAAGGTCAATTCAGAAGCTTCCAAAAATTAAGTTATGGAAATTATTGAAAGCTTTGACTTCAATAGAACTTCGGAAAAAAATATGTCGGCATAAAAATTGCTGCAAGGTATTTTAAAAGTTCAATTCAGAAGTTCAAACCTTTATAAATTTGACTCAAAGTTTTTAATAAGTTGACAAAAATTATGTAAGTTATTAAAAGCTTTGAAGTTGAAGTTGGTCTTTTGAAGTTGAATTAAGAAGTTCAAACCGCTATAAGTTTGTTTCAAAGTTTTTAATACGATGTCAAAAACTTGTGTAACTTATGTAAATTATTGAAAGCTTTGACTTCGGTAGAGCTTCGGAAAAACATTCGGTTTAAAAATTGTTGTTAGGTCTATTTAAAGTTCAATTCATAAATTCAAACCTCTATTAATTTGACTCAAATATTTCAACAAGCTTCGAAAAATGCAGTTATGGAAATTATTGAAAGCTCCAAATTCGCTAGAAATTCGAAAAACTGTCGGTGCAAAAATTGTTGTTAGGTTTTTTCGATGTTCAAGCCTCTATAAGTTTGATCTGAATACTAATTTTAATATTAATAACAGTTTGAGAGACATAAGATACGCAACATGACTTAAAGAAATTAAATATATTCTGTGTGCATACTTTCAGGCTTAACATTTTTGCGTATAATAAAAGCACTTTAATAGCAAGAATGAAGAGTTTGAGCTATACTAGGTGCGAAGTGTGACACATGCATTTTATATAATAAGAAGATTTAAAATAATTTAAAAATATTCAAACAAAACAAAATTTTCTTACATATAAAAAAAAAACTCAAGAATGCAAATTTCATGTTATATTAAAATTAAAGCGAGCACAGAGATACATTTAAATAAAGCTATACAAATGAAGAGATTAATTAGTAAAAATCCAAAACGATGACGCGTTGAAATTTTTCCTCTGCTTCTTGTCGCTTGGCGCGAGTTGTTTCCGGCAGCACAATGCAGAATACCAACAAAAAAGCAAGAGATATGACACCAAGACATAGAGAAAATGTATACAAATGTTGCGATATAAAGCTAGAGAGGATGATGATGTGCACCAAATACTCCACCACCAAAGTGCACGCTATCATATAAGGCTTTATCAGCAGAGGAAAAGCTTCACCCAAATAAACAGAGCTGCTTGAAGCATACATGCCGGCAAACAGCTGATAAATGATGGCAAGAGCGCAGACGATAGACATTTTATGGCTGCTGAAAACATTCAAACTATCTCTATAGATGATGGCAATGCCGATGGCCATGCAAGCGCTGCACAGAAGCGGCACCAAGGCGACAAGCTTGCGACTACGACCATCCATGAGCCAAAAAGCGATGAAGGCGCCAAGCAAACGCATCAAGCCATAGATGATGGGCGGCCAAGTTATGCCTAACGCCACGATGCTGGCCACAGTAATGGCTAAATTGAGTGGCAGCGAGAAAGTAAGCGCCAGCAGACCACGATAGAGCAACATCTTCAGCAGCGGCAAAAGACCTAGAATGAAGCTGCCAAGTAAACCATTATCTTCGCTCTCCAAAACGTACAGCTTTTGCTCTTCCAGCAGAGCTTGAGTGGCATCGGTGACAATCTGCGGACGTTCTAAGCATCTTAGCCACTCCAGAGCGCTTGCCTCATCGCACTTGCGCAGATAAAATATGGGCGACTCGGTAGTAGAGAAGATGGCTGCAGCCAAGGCGAAGATGCCAAGAATTAGAGTAATAATGCCATGAAGCCGGTTGGCGGGAAAATCAATGCTCGATGTCCATTGTGAGGAGTAAATAACCTGTATGGCAATGCCAAAGGCAATGGCATATTGCTCCATGGACAGGCAGGCGCCACGAAAAACATGCGCCGCACTCTCGCCGGCAAGTACTAGAAATGGTACCGTAGCAAAACCCGTGGCCAAGCCGTTGATATAACGTGCCGCAACGATGGCCGTATAATTGTAGGGTGCACTTATGAAGATGATGCCGCCCACAATAACGAGCACGCTGCTTATGAGCTATTGAAGAAATAGGTTTGTGGGTTTAATATTTATATCGATAGATTGATTTGTTGCTTTTACTTACAAAGTAAATCTTTTTAGGCAGCACTGTGATAAGTGGTGCTGCCAGTATTGCACCCACTATGGCACCTAAGAACCAGCAGATGTGAAAGTGAAGTGTAGACATGTACACGTTGAGATCCCAGCCAACACTTTGGGCCAAGCCCATGCCACCGCTGATGAGAATGAGAGCACCTGTAAGCAAAAATGGTCAAAATCAAATATTAAATTCAGACCAAAAAAAAAGGAAGTGGGACATGTCCACTCAAAGTGAACAAGCGTAAGTGAAAAGTGAAGTGAGCTCTGTGAATGTTTAAGCGTTACAATATTTTCGGTACTAATTTTTGCTTTTGAACTTTGAGCCCTCTAAAATATGCGATATTTTGTAAAAAAGAAAATTTTTTAATATTTTAATAATCCAAAAATTTGTTCGTTTTTGAAATTCGTATGAGATGAATTTTTTAACCAAAATATAAGGTTTTTTTGACACATAAATGTGTTCGCAAAGATATAAATTACCTTTTCCGTCTTTTTTAATGTAGAGAAAAATTAGCTCATCAATGAGGTTTTTTGTTCTCAATTGACTGAGATGCACAAAGTATTCATTTGTGCATCAGGTTCAGGTATTCATTTACGATTTAATTAAAAATTCATTAATGAAAAAATACATAATTTGTTCTTTCTTTGTGGACTTTCTTTTTTCTTTTTTTTTTAGAGCGAGCTCGTTAATTTACATGTTTCTAACTACATTATATGAAATTTTGAACTCCGTGAAGTTCCGTTTTGAAAACAAGAACTTGAACTTCACGTGAAATTGTTTTATGTATTCACGTTTTTATGTATTGTTAGTACTTTTTGGGCTAAATTTGAGCTTAAAAAGAAATATCTAAAATTTTTTATAAAATTATAAAAAGTGTTAATTAAGTACACGAATGAAATAAACTCCAAAACTACTGGATTAATTTTTATGAAATTAATTTTAAAAAAATCAAATTTTTGCTACAGAACAACATAGGCGGTCTTTTTTAAGAATATTTAATTATAAATATCCTTAAAATGTTATGTTTATAAGCAATTATCACCGATGTCACGAATGAATTTGCGCCAGTTTCATTAAACTCCATGTTGCTCTCAGATCTCTCCTTTGGTGCTCAGTTTTGCAGCTTTCTCTGCTAGTATCTTAATATATAAGAGACAAGCGCCATGCTCCGTGCCCTAAGTCGATCAAACTGTCCATAATTGTTATTGCTATGCTTTTTAAAACCTATTTAGCCCGAACCAAAACCTGTTTTGCTCATACTGTTCATAATTGTTTACTACTAAGCCATTTCAGTTCTGTTCAGCCTGAACCAGAACCTGTTCTAAAATTATGCATTGAAAATCTTACTACTAGCGTCATTTTTATCAATTACTATACATCAAACAGTATATAACTAAGTATGTCTTGCTATTGCAGTGCTTCTTAAGACCTATCCAACAACTGAACCACAACCTGTTCATCATGACCAAAACTATTGTCACAATGCATCTTCTTCTTCATAGGGAGGCTGACTCCGTCAGCCAATTTAAAAGCCTTGGCGTTACGTCAGTTCATAGGTAGGTCATTGACACAAAATTATAAGGTTCTGTGGCCTATCATAACCCATATGACCTATGAAAATTCTAGAAATTTTAGTAATTCTGATGCACTGGGGTAAATATCTCTGGTCATAAGTGGGTCATTGGGACTTTTATAGTGGGTCATTGGGACTTTTATAGGTTACATGGTCAAAAAAGTATGATTTTAAGAGCATAGCAATGTGGGTTAATGGTACTTTTCGTGGTTTCGTGGTAGCTTTGAACAAAAATGGATGATTATATGGCCAATCGGATGACTGGTTTAAGCCCAGATCGTAGGTGGGCTAATTGGGACTTTAGTGGGTTTCACGGCAAACAGAATTGTTCCATTTAAAGTGCAAAAATTTATGATCCTATGGCCATTGTGATGCACTGCGGACAATGTAACTGATCACAAGTGGGTCAATGGGACTTTTGGCAGTTCCAGGGAATTCTATGTCAAAACTGAATGGTTTTATGGCCTTTGGGCCATGTGTCATTGTGACCTTTATGGGGTTTCATTGTAGTTTTGAACATTAATTGATGATTATGTGGTCAATCGGATGACTGGGATCATCTCAGGTCATAGGGAGGTCATAAGGACTATTGGCGGTATCAAAGCAAACAAAATAATTCCATTTAATTGACAAAAATGTATGGTTTTTGGCCAATTTGATGGACTGGGGGAAATATCTTTGGTTATAAGTGGATCAAAGAAGCTTTCATGGGTTTCAAATCAAATTCTTGGTCAAAAATGATTGATTTTATGGCTTTTGCGCCATGAGCTATGGAGATTTTTAAAGGATTTCATGGCAGTTTTCAACAAAAATGAATGATTAAGTGGCCAATTGCATGGTTAGGATTATCTGAGGTCATAGGTAGGTCATTAGGTCTTTTGCCTGTTTCATGACAAACAAAATTATACCATTTAATTGACAAAAATTTGTGGTTCTATGACCAATTTGATGGTCTGAGGTCAACATCTCTGTTCATAAATGGGTCAATGGGGTTTGATGGAAGCTTTGAACAAAATTTGATGATCTTATGGCCAATCGGATAACTGGAATTGGGTCAGGTGGGTCAAGGACTGAAGTGAAACGGATAGGAAATAATTCCAGAGACTCCACAGAATGCCAGAATTTTAGTCACAGAATTCCAGTTTTGTTAAAATTCTCCATTAAATCTATAAATAACCTCATGACTCGCTTAAGAACAATCCCTAAATCCGTGTACTCGTGACAACGTATTAACTTCAAAAATTCACGAATAATTTCACTTCGTGAATGTGGTCAGTATTCTTTAAGACAAGAATTTTGAAGTTCTAGTTTTTATTTATAGGCACAAAAACGTACGTGTTTTTAATGAATGATACAAATCAGATCCAAAATTACAATTTTGGACTCAAATTTTAAACATCTAAATTTTATCTTTAAAAAAAAAACCAACGCAATAAAACTCAAAGTTCGAACACAAAGTTCATATAAATAAAATATGAACACGTAAACTTTCCCAAACTCTCACTTCTCGCCAAACCTTCACTTAGTTTTATTCCTTTGGTTGTCTCCTTTTTTTACAATTTTTGCCCACCTGCACTTAATCCATTCAACTGCGGTTGATACTTCCAAGGCACGCCCTGCCTTTGCTCATTCTGCGACTGATCACGATAGAATACAGTTATCGGTACGCCATTCACAGACATATTTTATAAAATTCGCTTTTCTCAAGTGAATACTTTCGATTCTTCCGCGCTTTTTTCTAGTGTTTCTAACTTCCAACATGTAAAAAACTAATAAATAGACTGAATGTATTTTTTCAAAACCTTCAATGTTCATGACCACAAATTTCATATTTTCTTTTAAGCCATCAGTTTTAAAAGATAGCCATGATAGATAGTGTTTTTGTTGATTTTTTGACGTAGAATTACGTCTTACAGCGCGGTTTGTATGGGGTCGTTTTAACAGATTTTTTGAAGGTCATGCAACGTTTTTGGCGAATACTTTAGGGTATACCTACAGCCTTTAATACTTATTGTTCAAAGATAATATATATACTAAAATATCAGATATATCCTGCGCTGAATGAATATCTAATTTTGGATTTTGTCACTATTATATGAAAGTCAGAAAATAGTAAAATATAAGAAGAAAAATGCATGTTTTTATATAAGAAAGTCGATCATCAGCTGCTTATAATGTACCTGCTGTGCTTGCTGCTTTCTTTGTTTTTGTTTCGTTGTTTATGCTTGCATTGTTTTTATTTGGCACGAACTGATTGATTCGTATAGAGCTTCAGCTCTAAAATCATCCATTTTGGTCCAAATGTTCCATGGACCAAAATGGATGATTCTATGGCCAATCGGATGCAGTGGGATTATCTGAGGTCACAGGTGGGTCAATGGTACTTTGATGGGTTCCATGGAACATTTGGACCAAAATGAATGATTCTATGGCCAATCGCATGCAGTGGGATTATCTGAGGTCACAGGTGGGTCAATGGTACTTTGATGGGTTCCATGGAACATTTGAACCAAAATGGATGATTCTATGGCCAATCTGATGCAGTGGGATTATCTGAGGTCATCGGTGGGTCACTGGCACATTTATGGGTTCCATGGAACATTTGAACCAAAATGGATGATTCTATGGCCAATCGGATGCAGTGGGATTATCTGAGGTCACAGGTGGGTCATTGGCACATTTATGGGTTCCATGGAACATTTGGACCAAAATGGATGATTCTATGGCCAATCGGATTCAGTGGGATTATCTGAGGTCACAGGTGGGTCATTGGTACTTTGATGGGTTCCATGGAACATTTGGACCAAAATAGATGATTCTATGGCCAATCGGATGTAGTGGGGTTATCTGAGGTCACAGGTGGGTCATTGGCACATTTGTGGGTTCCATGGAAGATTTCGACCAAAATCGATGATTCTATGGCCTATCGGATGCAGTGGGATTATCTGACGTCACTGGCACATTTATGGGTTCCATGGAATATTTGGACCAAAATGGATGAGTCTATGGCCAATCGGATGCAGTGGGATTATCTGAGGTCATTGGTGGGTCACTGGCACATTTATGGGTTCCATGGAACATTTGGACCAAAATGGATGATTCTATGGCCAATCGGATGCAGTGGGATTATCTGAGGTCACAGGTGGGTCATTGGCACATTTATGGGTTCCATGGAACATTTGGACCAATATGGAAGATTCTATGGCCAATCGGATGCAGTCGGATTATCTGAGGTCACAGGTGGGTCATTGGCACTTTCACGTGAAAACGAACTTCACGTGAAGTTCATGAATAAAATACACGTGTAGTTGAGGTTCGTGTTTTCGTGAAACTGGAAGTTCTAGTTCGTAATGGTAGTATTGTAAGCATTGGTTCGCATTGGGTTATATATGCACTACTGTTCTAGTTTACTAAGTGCTCTGTTTTGAAACCAGAGGTAATTTACCTCTTTTCAACTCAGTCAATGAACTCAAACTGTTAAATTTAATGAAATGGGTCTGTGATCCGGTTAGATTTAACTCTTATGAAAAAACGAGTTGGATCATATTTCGTTTTATGCTTTTACCCAATAGATAGCGTAAAATTTTAATTTATGTTTTTAATGCAAATTAATTTGGATCCCACATCCCACTTGCACTAGCGAGTGTAGTTCGCAAACTATACATCGAACAGAGACGAAAGTGTAGCTCGCAAACTAAATATCAGACAGAAACGAGAGGAAAGGACAAGTGCTAAGCGTGAAATATAGACAACATACGATTTTTTAAAAATCGGGATCTTAATTTTAATTTGAAATTAGTAGTTAAACTGACTGTAGCTCGCAAACTATATATCGGGCAGAGACGAAAGTGGCACCAATAGAAAGTGCATTTGCTTCGCCTTCTTTTCAACTAATTCAATGAACTCAACCTATCAAATCAAACGAAATGATCGAAAAAATTTGAAATTTTGCTTGTTTCCTTTTGCTTGCTCATTTAATCATACTTACATTTTTACTTTTTCTTTGTTTTGGGCTCAATGAGTCCATAATTGAGTGTTATTCATTTATTTGTTAGTTTTCGGAAGATCAATAAATATACGTGCAAAATGGACAAAACAATCGGACCAAAGAGACAAAGTAGAAGAGGCTACAACTAAAACGGAATTCTACGTCTACACTTACGATACTATCGAAACTATTTCTTTTTTTTTTACTTTTTCTGTTGTTTTGCTCGCTGATAACGCGCCGCTGATCAATCTTATCAGGATTTTGTTTTCAGTCATATCGATATTTGTAAATAAATAATTTAATGTGTTCTTGATTCAGGTGATATTAAAACATATTGTTAACGGTTAAGTTTAAGTTAATACCTTGCTTTGTTCTTATCATTTGGCAAAATGTTTTTTTGCGTCAGAGGTAAACAAAGGTGACAGTGGTTAAATAAATGCCTGTACATTATGATGGAGTTGTTTTTGTGTGTTTTTATTTTTTGTATTCTCTTTTTTGCGTTACTCAAATTATGCAATCAGCTGTGAACTAAAATAAAATTTATTATTATTTCAACATTGTTATGGGAGAACACTTTTTCGAATTGTGACTCATAAGAGCGAAACAAACGCCAAATCTGAATACAAACATTGTTATTATTAGAAAACCGGTTTCAGACATACTAAATGAGGAAATGTATTGTCATTTAAAATTTTTCACACATACCCTACAATAGACAATTTTTTGATTTTTATATTTTGCATTCATGCAGTGTCTAAGTTCTGGGACGAAGTCTCTCTGAAACTATTCCGTAAAAATTGCAGTGGTCACCCATGCTTTTTTGTTTGCCATCCAGCGAATTGGCACTTTATTGAAATCTAAACCATTGATCGAACGTCTCCTGAAGCGCTAGAACAAAACAATAATGTCATACTGTCCTTTGTTACTTTAAAACCAACAGTAGTTTTGTACGATTTTGCAATATAAGTTCTGTTAGGCATTTTTTCTAAAAAAGTCCACTTTCAATCGTATTCAAAACTTTATTCTGGAGTGAATCCTCCACTTTCAATAATTTTACTGAGTTTTTGAGGAAATTGAGGAAATAGTTTTAAAGATTCCTAATGCTGTTTGCATGATAGTCATTCCGTCTTCTTGAATTATTTTTTCTAATTTGTCATGAGTCAAAGAATTTCCATTTTTTCTTTGACTAAATCTCTTATTTATGACGATTTAGGACTTATTTTTGTTCCAGAACATACAGATTTTCTAATTGCAGCTTCATTTCTCTTAACGTTCTTAAGTACGGAATGTGGAACAAAGTATGTTTCACTTCTAGCTGGCAAACGTAATTAAGCTCTTTTTATATTTTGGAACTTATTATTAACAAGGACTTGAAGAAATATTTTTATGCAGTTTTGGTCATTACTTCTGCCCGCGAGCATTTGAGCATTTGTGCTTCAAAGCGTCACGTCGAAACGTTTTCACTCAATGATGAACTTAACTTCTTAACAGGTTGCGGAAAAACTCACTCATGAACGATTAAAAATTCAATCTTCTAACAAGAACTTATTTTGTAAATTGTATTTTAGCATGACAAATACTTAAGAAATCGAACGTTCACAAAAACATTGCCACTGTGCTCTTTCATGAAAGACTTAATACAATGATTGTTTGCTCTCGCGCTCTACCTTCGAACGATTGCTTAAAAATGGCAAGCACGCTCATGAAAAATGTATATTCAAAAAATTCACTGCATGTTTTCTCTCTCTCAAAAGTATTTATCATGATAAAATTCGATCGCAAAATGAGTTATTATGAGAAAATTGAATTTTGAATCGTTCGTGAGCGTATTTTTCAAAGTTCATGGGTAAAACACATGTTTTTCAAGAAATCATTGAATTCAGCGTCTTGTGAAACGCGCGGAAGAAGTTACACGCAATGTCATATTGAAATTTTATTGTTGTATGTTCGATCAATTAATTTACAAAATGAGCAGAGTATCAAATATTGATACAAAAATTGTTGCCTATAGCTGCCAGATTTTTTTTTTAAATTGGGATTTTGCAAAAAAAAAAAAAAAATTGGGACAAAAGCTAAAAAAATCGGGACAGAGATTTATGCATATCGCTCGGTTTTTTGTTTTCTAGATGTATGATCTCAGAAAAAAGTTTCTCGGAATGTGATAAAATATGCATCATATTTGGAGAAAAATGGTATAGACTTTGCTCCAAAGAATGCTTTTCTCTAAATGTGATCCTAAAAATTCACTTAAAATAATAAAAAGATTCTATGAAAAAGAGAAATACATAATAATATATCGTTCATAATGAATTCGTTCATCTCATAGTGAATTTTTTATCAAAATATAGCAACATTTTTTCATTTTCAATAAATTTTTCTCTATAAATGAGAATTTTTTTGTGCGAGAAAAATACTTATCATTATTAGAGACATTGAAATATTTCCATTTTCCACAATATTTCTTCGAAAATGTTAAAATTTATTCTAATTGAAGAGAATTTTATTTGGAAAAGAGAAAATGGCTATTATCGGAAATAGTGAAATTTTTTATTGGAGAACGATATGTAGAACTAAAAAAATGGAAAATCTGGGTTGAAAACGTACAAATACTTTTCATAGATCAATTTGAATTGTGTGAACGATTATAATATCGAAATTTTTGAGCTAGAAAAGCAAGTAAAAAAACAACAAATAAAAACATATAAAATATTTTTAAAATGTACTTAATGCAAATAAGAAATATTTTGGAAAATCGAGACAATTGACGTCCCGCATAAGTTTTTCGCGGGACGCACATTTTTATGCTGAAAATCGGGACAATCCGCGTTGAGATCGGAACCTGGCAGCCCTACCTATAGCAAAGTAACTAATTTTGCTACGTGCACGCTTTTATGCGAAAAAGAACTTAAACGGTTCGTTTAAGGAAACGTTAAAAGGTATTACCAGGCTAAATGTAAAAAATAATTTTGATAAAGTTTTTACATTCGCAAGTGACCAAAATGTTAACAATCGGCGAAGTTCTAACCACCGACTGAAAAAAACACCCTACACAAGCGTTCCTCTTTCAATTGCAAACGTTCAACTGTTTTTCAATTGTTCATTTGAAATTCACTCACAAAGCAAAAAAAGTACGAGGAAAATAAACTTCCGATCGATAAAAGATGCAATCTTGGCAATATGAGTTTCTCATTGAATTTTATAACAAGCGCTCACAACCAAAGAACAATCACGAGTGAGCGATCGGTGAGCGAACTGGTTTTGTTTGCAGCTTTATTTTGTTACTCGTGAGAAATTGAAAGCATAAAATTATAAATGATGTTTAGTTATGAATACAATCGTGTTTTGATAGTTCTCCACACCCTGCTTCTTAATTCTTCAATACGATCTCATTGAAATCTATTTTGTGTTTTGATAGTTCTCCACACCCTGCTTCTTAATTCTTCAATACGATCTCATTGAAATCTATTTTGTGTTAATTATTTTTTGTTTATTTATACCATAAGTCCATGTCTTTTTAATTAACAGAACGAAGCTTTCAAAAAGCTGCTCCAATAGTCTCTCACAAAATGTGCAAGTTTAAAGTTTGGCCACCACTGTTTTACAGCATATTTATAATAACTCTTTTAAAAGCTTGCCTAAAGCCTTTTCGAATAAAATATTGAGCCGTTTTGCAGCAAACTCCAAACTCACTTGAAAGCTTGCTTGAAACTTTCCTTAACCATCAAAATCGAGCCGTAATTAAACCAATTTGAGCTGTCCAATTAAGTTATTACCAAGAGCGCATTAAATACGCGGCAAAATTCACTCAATTAGGCGTTATAAGCTTAATAAAATCACTTTAATTTAAGCGTTCAACAATTAAGTCGCAACTTTCAAAAGACACTCGTAAAAGATCAAAAAGAAGCAAATACGACCAAATAAAAAGGCAAACAATTATTAAATTAGGCGAAAAAAAGAAAACAAAAAAAAAAAATTATTCGGCTTGTGTAAGTTGATAGACCAGCATAAAAATATTGTATCTGGCTTTGGGTTAAACTGCCGCAAGTTTTTTCTATATTTTTTTTTGTTTTTATTAAATAGGCCTCAAAAAGGCACACATAAACTAAAACATGAAAAACCTTTCAAAATCTTTGAAAAACCACTTTGGTTACTTCAAATTTGCTGTCTTATATAACTTTAATTAAGGCACATTAAAAAGTAATATTCGCTGTTTATATCAACATTTTCAACATTATTCATTTTATTGCAGTTCAACTTCATCTACAGCTGTTTGAAGCAGTAAAATAATTAAATAGCTACAAAAAAAAATACTCCAACACTAAAAACAAAACAATCATATTAAAAAAGCTAAATAACCACTATAAAAAGTTCAACATATGGCACTAGATGGCGCTAGACGCTGTGCTTGAGTAGCGAAAATGATTGAACGACTAGGCCGTGCAAAGAAACTTGATTAATGATCAAATAAATTTAAGCGCGGTAGTGGCGCAGGTCAAGACTTTTAGAAGCTTGAAGCCGAAAATAAACCAGTTACAAAAAATTAATGCTAAATGGGCAGAAATGGGAATGATTAAAAGCGTTATTATTTTAAGTTCTTTCTTTTTTGTTAGTGCCGTTTTATTTTTGCTGTGAAAAAAAAACATAATTTATTAAAATAGGTTAAATTCAAGACGACTGATGACTGGTTTCAATGCTTTTTTTAAGTGTTTAAGTCATGAAATGACTTTTCTGGTTTTTAATTATCAGTACATGTGCTAGAAACGCGTTGTAGTTATTCATATATTTGTGTCATTTCAACGTTGCTGCTATTAATCCATCACTTATCCATGGTAGATGCAGATTTTCTAGATTTTCTGGAAACTAGTTTGTTGGCTCAGTAGCTGCATCAGAAGCATATCCAGACAAGATATGTTTTAAAGCCACTGTGGCATATCTACAAAAATTAATTTCAACTGATAACTCCTTAACGAGTATCTGGTTTAAAGTAAGAAAGACTATTATTTTTAATTATAATTAATTTATTTTTGCCACAGAGTAATCAAAGTAAACATATCGAAGTGTGAGTTACGATGAACATTGTTGCTCAACAAATTTTTAGTTCAGCTACTTTTTGTGCATCAAAACTTATACGTACAAAAAAATAAATCCCAGACTAAACTGCTAACACCGTACAACTTTCAGTTCTCACACCGGCTGCAATTCAATTAAATACTTTTTACAAATCTGCATTAACACAGACAACATTTAAAAAAAAAATAATTTTGAAGACTCAGCTGCAAGAGTATTGCTGCAACCTGCAACAAGCAATGAGTTGCTGATGATGTGCAACATCTATAGCAAGCATAGTTCAAGAGTTGCAAAGTGAAATTATTTAAAAAAAACACGCATTTAAAAAAAACACAGCACACACACACTTGGCACACATAAATCTAATTGAACCACAATAATTCAGCTTTAAACAAACAAAACAGGTATTTTAGTCGGATTTGTATGAAGAAAAAAAAAATATTAAAACAAACTCATCAATCAGCTGTTTATAGGTGAGTCATAAATTCAATTAAGTAAAAAAAAACAAAATAAAGAAACTCCCAGCAACAAATGATCCATCTCGTGGGAACATAACAATTAATTTCATAAACGTATAACAAACAATAGTAGATAATTCTGCTAAAAACAGCAAATAGAGAATGCAAGTGGTGAAGATGAGGCACCATCTGTTACCGAATAGACAAGTAGAACGCTTATTAGAAATTGGAACCAGTTCAATTAGTCTTTATTAAGAATTTGGGAACAATCAAAAAAATTCCCAATGTGATATGCAGTTTTCCCATCAATATCTATATTCAAATCTAAGTATATCCGAATTCATGTCATTACCCATACATATCCATATCCATATCCATATCCATATCCATATCCATATCCATATCCATATCCATATCCATATCCATATCCATATCCATATCCATATCCATATCCATATCCATATCCATATCCATATCCATATCCATATCCATATCCATATCCATATCCATATCCATATCCATATCCATATCCATATACATATCCATATCCATATCCATATCCATATCCATATCCATATCCATATCCATATCCATATCCATATCCATATCCATATCCATATCCATATCCATATCCATATCCATATCCATATCCATATCCATATCCATATCCATATCCATATCCATATCCATATCCATATCCATATCCATATCCATATCCATATCCATATCCATATCCATATCCATATCCATATCCATATCCATATCCATATCCATATCCATATCCATATCCATATCCATATCCATATCCATATCCATATCCATATCCATATCCATATCCATATCATTATTCAAATCTATATCTATTAGGGGTGAGTGCACGAATTTTCGATTTTGATACCCAGGTCCCTAAATTTTGTGAGGTTTGAGAAAAAAATTCGGAATAGTGTGGGGCTAAGTTGTGCCGCATTGGGCTTAAAGGTTGTAGAAAAGGGGGAAAATGAAACGAAAACATGCATTAATACCCTCATAAAATTTCCCCCCAAATTTTTTCGGGCACATACCTGCGCCTATCTCCACCCGCCTCCCGTACAAAATTCATGTTTTAAGAAAGTGAACTCCACCGTTCCCAGGGCGCACCTTGAAGGATTAAATGTGAGACTGACCTACATTGTTTTTTCTTTCCAAATTTTTTCCGAACATACTTACCCTCTATTTCCGACTGTAAAGGGGGGGGGAGGGGGGCTTCAATATATTTTTTTTTTATTTTGTGGAAAAATTTTTTTTTTTTAAATTTGCAAAAGGCTAAAATGAGAGACTGACCCTCATTTAGTTTTCTTCACCAAATTTTTTTCTAAGCGGTATCTCGACCGTAAATAAGCAATAAGAAATTTTGTAATTATAATTATTAAAAAATTTCAATGAAATGAATTTATTTTTGTCATGGGACGGATTCTTTCTTTCGATTTTCGGCGATGACTGGAAACAAAAACATTTGTCCTCCTCATTTTAGCAAAGCAAATTGTTGTAGTCCTATGTTAATCCTACGCCTCTTTCAGGGGCGTCGCTGACAGCGTGTTGATAACGCAATATTTCTTGAGTTTGTTGGTAATCTTTGCGCTCAGTCCAGGTTTCTGGATCGGTAGCAATGAAATAATTTGAAAATCCGAAGCGTGCGAACAATGTTGCTGTCTCAGATGCGATATAATGGCTCAAGTCTTTTTCAATTAAATGAATCCTTTTTACAACTTTAAAGTCAACAACGTTTACTTGACGAGCACGTGTATGATTTTCGTTGCCACCGCTATACCCGCTATCATCTTCTTCGTCTTCTTCCTCGAGATCATCTGCGACATCATCTTCCTCTACATCTAGCTAATTTTCTTTCATCTCACTCTATTCTTCGTCAAAGGATTCGTCCATCTCATCGTCAGTTAACTCATCCTCGTATTCCCTATTTTCTGCTTCAAATAGGGCAAGAGATACAGATTCACCACTGAGGTACGAGAGATGTACACATAATCTTTTCACCAATTTTTCTGGCACAATCTGGTTAATTGAAGCAACTCTCACCAAGAAATAATGAAGTTATTTCAAAGAATTCCTTGTAGTCGTATCTGGAATGTTTTTCCGTCAATCTAATCAAGCAAAACTATTTGCATTTGAACTTGAACTAGTATTTTGGTACTTGCGAATTGATACTTGCATTTTGACGTGAAAAAATAATTTTTTAAAAATATTTCTTTTAATAGCTACTCATCCAAATTTAAAAATTTGTTGAACGTGTAGAAAATTATTGGGCTTAATTTGATACGCTTGACTATATTTGAAAAAAGCGAAAAAGACTTAAACATTTTTTTTTTAAATAGTGGGATGCCGTGTACAAAAACAGTGGCGAAAAGTGTTATCCACTCCAATACCAAGTAGTTGTGGTTGTCGTATTTGGTCGGACTACAACGTCGGCTGCTGCTGGTCGATTAACTAACAAAATACATAGTTTGTCGTTTTTTTTGTTTCGGACTTCAAGATCGACTTGGGCCGGTCGATTGCCAGCCAGAATACCAAGTAGTTGTTTACAAATTGTGATTTTTTAAGCGTTTCGTTTTTGAAAATTAAAAAAAAAGACAGAAAATTTGCAATATTGTATGAAATATTTACTTTGAGCGATGTATCAATGCATGCCATATACTTTTTAAAGATTATTTCATATAAATATTGCCCGCGGTTACACCTGAGGTGTTTCATCCGTAAGCTCCAATTTCGGCATAATTTTTGAAGCATTTCAACCGGTATCTCACTAATGGCAGCTGTACTGTTGTCTTCCAGGGCTGCAATTTGGCTGCCTTGTTCTGAGAAACTTCACGTAGCCCCAAAATAGTCTAGTGGGGTCAAATCGCATGATCTTAGCAGCCATTGGAATGATGCAAATGTGAGATTAATTGCTCACCAAACTCGTCTCTCAATAGGTCGATGGTATCACGTGCCGTGTGACATGTGACACTGTCTTGTTGAAAACACTCAAGTTTAGCACATTACAGCACAACCACTGAAATTCTAAAAAAAAATTGTGGAGCTAACATTGCACTTAAAAGAAAGGCTCACGAAAATGAGTAGCGTTAGTGGCACATGATAACACATTTTGAGCACATCGCAGCACATTATTTCTTTTTTAAATCTCAAAATTTTTTTTTTTTTTTAAGAGAAGGATACAGTTCGAATGTCTTATTGTTAACTATGCATTAAAGGGTTAACATTTTTAAGATCACCCAAAACTTAAGGCCCAGGCTACACGTAGATACTGTATTACTTAATTCGATGACACCAAAATTTAATCTTATTTGCACCAAAACCCATAATGAAGCAATTAAGATGTAATTTGTTTTTACACCATCAACTACTCCATGTATCACAAAAAAAAAAAAAAAAAACCCAACAGCGAATAAATTGCCCAGAAGACACGCATGCGCCCAGTTGTTTAATTACAGGCAATTTGTGAGAGATGCAAAGGTAGCGTTTACAGAAATAAGACCCCAGCCGAAATTACTTATAGGGGGCTTAAAGAAAATACATTAAAAATATATAAAACTCTCTAAAACAGACCAACGTACTTTAAATGGAGCTCAACAGCGTATTAAATAGCTTAGGTAGGACAAAAAAATAAATGCCGATAATGTTTATTTGATTGAACAGAGAGCATTAATTAAGCCGATGCCGCAGATAGAAAGAACTCGAGCTACAAAAACAAAAACAACAAAATAATAAAATAAACAAATAAATATATTCCTAAACATTTAAAAAAAGAATAGTAAGCCCGCGCTGCAGGTGACAAACACTTGAACATATTCGACAAGCAAAACAGGCAAGCAGTAGAAGAAAAAGAAGAGAAGGAAATACCAAAAATCAAACAGACAACAATTACAAAAATCAATATTAAAGAGGTGTCAGACTGCAAACCAATGAATGTCATTAAACAGCAGCCGTCGACGGAGACACGGATTAGCCCAGGCTACAAAAATAAGGCAGCCAGCTAGCTGCTAGAACTGGGTGAGGTCAAGCAAAAGACTTCATAGCGTTCTATAAGTATTAGCTTGTTGTTGTTGTTGATGCTGCAGATGCTTGATAATCTGTTGATTATCAAAGAGGCTTAGAAGCATTTCATTGTTGGCAATGCTGTTGTAAGCCATAACGATCGACAGGTAGAAGAATCGAACTCTAGCATTCAATAGCTAGTGCTAGTGCTGCTTGAACTTCATTCTAGCTGCCCAAAACCTGTCGCTGTAAAATAAGGGCACGTCTGGCCTCTTAATGCTAATCGTTAGAACAGCGCGATGACGAATCTTAATACTAATTGGATTTCTTGGAATATAATTCTTGGAATCGGTAAAAATTATACTCAGGATTTTTAATGGTATGCCTTATTTCAAGGGCGGCAGCGGCTACAACCTGCTGTTTTTTTAGTGGTAGCGTAGAAAAAAAAAGCATTTACTATTATTTAAAAAAAAAAAAAAAATAGCCGAGCCCAATAAGAATTGGAAATGCATCTCATTCAGTTAGAAGTATAAAAAAAACAATCATGTTGTTGTTGGTGTTGTTGCAGAAGCAGTTGAATTTGTTGATGATCATGGTAGCGCTTGTTGTTATTGTATGCCGAAAGTGGTACCACGCATCAAATACCAGATATTGTTCGAGCTCGCTCAATGCTTCTTCAGCGTATTCGTAAAGTTTTTAATATTTGGTTTTTTTTTTGTTTTTTTAAATTTGTTCTATCAGAACGCTTCTAAGAAAATTCTTGGAAGACATGAAGACAAGTATTTCTCCCACGCATTGTTGTTCTTTATAGAAACACCGAAAAAAAGGTACGCTTTGTTTGCTGAGTTGTTTGTTGTTGTTCTTTTGAATAGTTTTTTTTCTGTTCGAAAAAAAATGTTATCTAAGGATTTTCACACGATATGATGCGTCTGTAGACAAGCAAAGGCTGTCAAAAAACATTAATTCACAATTTTAGCAGCAAAAAAGAAAAAAAAAACAAATTATTCGAAATGATATTTAACTGGAACTTGCCAATAAATGGATTTCTAAAGCATTTCAGAAAACTTGCTTTAATTTCATATGAATAAAAATCAAGCAATTGCTTTTTTTTTAAGCAACTCTAAACTTACCAAGCAAACGATGTTGTGACGATGTTTTTCTTGAGCTTTTAAGCCTTCTTATAGTTAGAGCTGCTGATTTCCCTTTTTTGAGCAATTCACAAGCTTGGGAATTTTAAATTAAAAACAAAATCGAAAAATCTAAAACACATTTTTTTATGTATTAAATTTGTATGACTTTCACGTCATAAATTCTTAATTCGTATATTAAGAACTATTTTCTTGAAGTACTTGAGTCATTGGGACTTTTTGGCACTAGATAAGACTGGATGATTCTGGGACCTATTAAACAGATATGCAAGGTTTTGTTGCTAGGCAACAAGGCTTCCTTTCCAAAGTAATTTTTATATTCGAAGGTATGTATGAGACAAATGGATTTTTAGTTACCTAAAATACATTACCTCAAATATCTGAAAATTCTTATGCTATAGACTAAACCTTATGAAAAACAAAACCTATCATACCTGTGTAATAAGTCCCAGTGCTATCTAGTCCTTGTGGCTGAATCAATTTAGGGCTAATGTACAGGAAACAAAAAATTTCTTTGTCAATTTTTTAAGCAACATCATTTTATATTTATTTTCCCCTCGAAATAAGCCATTGAACCTACGATTTTTCTTGGAGGTTTTCTACGATGCTCGTAACATATGAAGCATATTCACTTTATATGGTCATAATTTTTAAAAAAATACTAGTTAACCGTTCCTTTAGTAAAGAGCTTATACTAACGCATGAATGTAATATGAAATGATGAGACACAGAAAAAAAAAATTCCAACAAAATTTCGAGTATCCAGTATAAGACCTTAAAAATTGTGGCTTATACGCAGTAATTTATTTCGGAACTGAGCTCTAGATTCCCAAAAACAAATTTGAGTCCATTTTTTGCAAACCAGAATTATTGATTTAAAGTATTCTCAGCATAAAATTGGATGATTCTGTGGATGCTTTTAGAATTTTTCAGATCCTAGGTGCGTGATGGGGTCAATAATGAATACAAAACTGCACAGGATTTCAGGTGTCAAACCTATTCAGTCAAGTCTGCCTTGGTTCGGAAATTGGTAGATAGATAACTAGGAGAGAAAGTGAAATCAACAGAAACCAGTGTAGAATGTTGTATGTGTGGCGGAGTGCGATATCAAAATGCTTATCTCAGTCAAAGCGAGTTGAGCAGTCTCATTCCACAAACATCTCTATCATCAATTAAAACTTCCAAAGTCGTATATATTGATGATGATTTTTAATTTCAGTTGATTAGAAATGAGGAAAGAATTAAAGAAAGGTTAACGCGTAGGACCATGGCTAGACCGGGACTCGAACCCGAGACCTCTTGGATGGCAGTCAAGCACGCTAACCACTCGACTACCGAGGCCCCGAACATTAAGACTTTATTGGGGTCTATCAAAGAACCAACCTGCGAGCCAACATTATCGTGGTCTGAGGACCTTATAACTGAGGACCTTATAACTCCAAAAAATACTTTGTAGCCAAACTTGTTGAAACCTCTTAGCAGAAATGCATATAATTCTTGAAAAAAGAGCAAAGGGTCATTGAAATTCAGAAATTAGATTTTAAATTCAGCAAAGATCAATTGACATACAAAATTCCATTTAAAATGCAGAAAATATCGCAGAATTGAAAATTAGAAAACATTATTGGAAATTCAGAAATTCCATTTGAAATTCAGAAAAGATCAGAAATTAAATTCAGGATACATCAATTGAAATTTTTTAATTTCATATAAAATTCAGAACATATCAATTGATATTCAGAAATTTCATTTGAAATTCAGAATATATCAATTCATATTCTAAAATTTTATATGAAATTCAGAAATTTCATTTGAAATTCATTAAAGATCAGTTTAAATTCAAAAATTAAATGAGATTTTTCGAAATTTTATTTTAATTAATAACATGTAACCGGACTATTGGTTATATAAAAAGAAATTCAAAAATTTAATTTAAAATTCAGAAAAGATTTATTAAAATTCAGAAATTTCATATGAAATTCAGAAAAGATCAAGATCAAATTCAAAAATTTCATTTGAAATCCTTATAACTTCGTTTGATATTCAAAAACATCAACTGAAATTCAGATAATATCAAATGAAAATCAAAAAACATTAACAGAAATTCTATTTGAAATTCAGAAAAGATTAAATAACATACAGAAATTCCATATGAAGTTCAAAAATTATCAATATATATTCAAAAAAGATCATTTGAAATTCAGAAACATCAATTGAAATTCAGTTATTTAATTTGAAATTAAAAAAAACATCAATTGACATGCTGAAAAGTTCAATTGAAATTTAGAAATCGTCAATTGATATTCAGAAAAAATCAAGTAAAATAAAAACTAGTAAGGTATATCTTCGACTTAGTCGAAGTTAAAATACCCCCACGGGCGATTCGCAATATTACAAAATCTTATATTGCAGCTCTTTTGATATGAGATTTAAAAAATTTTACTATTTTGATAACGTCTAATTGATCTAAATCTAATCTAAGTCTATTTCATATCAAATTGTTTTCCTGCAAAGTAAAGACAAGCCTTTTTATAAAGTTTTTAATTAGGGGCTGTGAGGTGGGCGTGTTCTTGAGTTTTTGATGCCAATTTTTCTAACATGCCTCAATTTTGATATAATATACACAAGTACCCAATTTCAGGTCTGTAGCTTAAATATAAGCCTATTTAAAGGTTTTTCAATATTATGGGTTGTATGGAAGATGGGCGTGTTCATCAATGGATGACGCCCATTTTTCTAACACATCTTAATTTTATTATAAGAAGAAAAAATATCTATTTTTCCTTTTGTAGCTTCGACAGAAGCTTATTTATATAGTTTTAAATTTTGGGGTTGTATGAGAAGTGGGCGTGTTCGTAGGTGGACTACGCCCATTTTTCTCACGTCTTAATTTTTATATTAAAATAATAAATATTTAATTTTATTTTTATAGCTTCGACACAAGCCTCTATATATAGGTGTCAATATTGGGGTTGTATGGGAGGTGGGCGTGTTAGTGGGTGGATGACGTCCATTTTTCTAACACACCTGAGTTTTGTCATAGACTATACAAATATCGAATTTTAGTTTTACAGCGTAAATATGCGCTTCTTTATGGAGTTTTCATCATTGGGGTCGTATGGGAGGTAGGCGTGGTTTTCATCCGATTTAGCCCATTCTCGAACTTGACCTTAGTTTTTTGAAAAAAATCTTAAATATCGAATTTCAGTACGATAGCTTCAAAATTACGGCTGTAATCGTGTCCACAGACAGACAGACAGACCGACAGACGGACATGGCTAATTCAACTCAGGTGGTGATGCTGAGCAAGAATAAATATACTTTTCTATACCTACCACGCCTCCTTTTGGGCGTTACACACGTCGTGACAAAATTAATATACCCCTTACGCAATACGCGTGTGGGTATAAAAATATCAATTGATATTCAAAACAATTGAAATTCAGAAAAGATGAAAAGAAATTCAGAAAAAGTATTTGAAATTCAAAAGTTCTCAATTGAAATTCAAGAAAATCAATTGAAATTTCAATTGAAAAGTTGGAATGATGTTGGTATGGTATCGTGACGGTATGATGATGGTATGATGATGATATGGTGATGGTATGGTGATAATATGATGATGATATGGTGATGGTATGGTCGTGCTATGATGATGGCATGTATGGTGACCAAATGTGCACTGCAGATCAGTTTCAAATTCGGGATGGACTGACTTCTTCATATATTTTATCCGAAACGGATTGCGTTTTAGATCCGAAACTGATCCGTTTTCGTATGAAACTCCTCTCGAAAACGCAAATCGCTTTATCGGATTCATTTTGCTTTTTCGGATGCATCGCGAACTAGAATCGGACTCAAGATACGAACCCGTTTTGGAGTATTTTTTCGATGTTTACTTTTAGACAATTGTTTTGACGGTTTCGTAACGGTTTCAAAACGTGTGTCCGTCAACACATAAAATATTTAATCCGCGTCCGTTTTTGTGCACAATGGGGAAAGTATGATGATGGTGTGGTATAGTGATGGTATAAGGTGGTGATGGTATGGTGATAATATGATGATAGTATGATAATGACGATGGTGTGGTGGTGATACGGTGATGGTTTTGTGATGGTATGGTAATGGTATAATGATGATGTTTATGCTGATATTATTATTAGTCATCAGAAATGACGCCACAAATAAAAGATTATAAAAAAAAAAAAACAAATTGGCCATTTCAGCCCTTGAAAGGACTTTGACCGAGCTTCTTATGATCAATTGTGTTGTGTGTGTTATTAAATGTTTGCACACAATTGACCGAGAACTGGACCTACATGTTTTTTGCCGACTCCGAACGGCTAAAGTTCATGTTCTCAAGAAGCTTTACATGGCATTATTTACTCTCTGACGTTTGCCATTGTCTGCAGAAAGGTGGTGACCGATCAGAAAAATTTTTTATTGAAAAAACTTTTCGCCGCGGCTGGGGATCGAACCCGGCCTCCGAGCATGCTAAGCCACACACTTAACCTGCATGCCACGGTCACCACTATAAAAGATTATATCGTCACCTTAATATTGAAAGGACAGAACTCATCATTTTGCAGGAAGATACAAATGTCTTAATAACCATATTTCAGTTTTTTTGGTTTCACGCAGGGTATTCTAACAGAAAATTCAAAAAACACGATATCGAAAAATTATGAGTTACGTCCTTTCAATCGTCCTTTCACGACAATTTGTTATTTAAGTTAAGCATTTTTTTAAATACATACAAAAAAAATTTTAATTGAATATCTTTAAATGATATTTTGAGTTCCTCCTATTTTTGAATGGAAATTTTTTTAACAAGTCATAACTTACAACTTGTCAAAAGTTTCCTATGGTACCATGGACGCCCTAGAATATATTGGAGTTCAAGGCTCACCAAAACCGGGCATTCGCGACATCTGAACTTATCTCTGTCGGACAAAAATTATGCTTGTAAGAAATATATACATCATATAATTCTCATTAAAAATGCCCTTTCTATTAAAACTAAACTTTCTATTTAAAAAATCTACAGAAATTTAGAGAATTACAGAATTTACAAGTACAACCGGGTCATAAAAATATGTTACAATTTAACATTTTATTCGGTTTGGTTTAAATGTGTTTAACTTCAAACAAAATCGTTGGCTTTCAACTTTTTATATTGTGTCAAAGTTAACACGTTATAGATAATTCTTATTCTCTTATATAAAAGATCTTCGAAGAAATTCTCTTAAGGCCCTTCAATGAAGTCATACAATAGTTTTTTCCCCCCATACATAATTTACATTTAAACTGTTGTTATCATGGTCAACCGATCAACACATAATATTTTCTAGTCATCTGGGTGGCTAACCTTCTTTCTCAACTAAATGATTTTATATTTTTCTAAGTCTTTTCTATTTAACATTGAGAACATGTTGGTTGGTACCTTCAAGTAGAACATTTTAATGCTTGTAGGAAACTCTTAAGTACAACAACAAATTGAATACTTTGTACCCTTAGTTTCTTAAGGCCATCTACTCAATTAACCAACATCTAAGTTATGTAGTAGTTACCGCTAACACTGTATGGCGACGATTTAATTTTCATGCCATCAAATTTGTTACTTTCCAAGAATTTGTCAAGAGGTTGTTGTAGGGTTTAAATTTGTTGCTTTTGATGTTGGTGGTTGGTGGTGTTGTTTTGGAGATCTTAGATTAAAGTCATTAAATTTTCTATTGTGTTAACATATTATGTCAGGTTTTTTTTTTTAAATAACTACTTCATTTTTTTTTCTAAATTTCTTGGATGTAGTTTATTATTAGTCTGTGTTAATTGTGGTGTAATTTTTGTTATGTCTTATAAAGCTGTTGAGAAAATGGTAGATATATAAGATAAAAAAATGTATCTGCACAGCCAGACGATCGCTTCATTAAACATACATCACATCACAAAAGTGTTATCTAGTGTGGACAATATGACGAGATATGTTGGAAAGTTTTTAGTACCTAAATTAAGTTAATATTTCTAGTAAAAGTTTTGAAGTCATAAAAAAAAAACTCAAGTTAAAAAAGCTTCGATTGTGTGAGAAGCGTGAAAGTTTAACAACTTCCATGACGTCACTTTGTATGGGAGTTAAAAACTATATCGTAGATATTATCAGCAGATACTACATAATATATACGATATAAGTACTTAAGACTTCATACCGAATACCACATATCAAATTATAAATACCAAATACCAAATACCAACTACCAAATATGAAATTATAAATACCAAATACCAAATACCAAATATCAAATACCAAATACCAAATACCAAATACCAAATACCAAATACCAAATACCAAATACCAAATACCAAATACCAAATACCAAATACCAAATACCAAATACCAAATACCAAATACCAAATACCAAATACCAAATACCAAATACCAAATACCAAATACCAAATACCAAATACCAAATACCAAATACCAAATACCAAATACCAAATACCAAATACCAAATACCAAATACCAAATACCAAATACCAAATACCAAATACCAAATACCAAATACCAAATACCAAATACCAAATACCAAATACCAAATACCAAATACCATATACAAAATACCATATACCAAATACCAAATACCAAATACCAAATACCAAATACCAAATACCAAATACCAAATACCAAATACCAAATACCAAATACCAAATACCAAATACCAAATACCAAATACCAAATACCAAATACCAAATACCAAATACCAAATACCAAATACCAAATACCAAATACCAAATACCAAATACCAAATACCAAATACCAAATACCAAATACCAAATACCAAATACCAAATACCAAATACCAAATACCAAATACCAAATACCAAATACCAAATACCAAATACCAAATACCAAATACCAAATACCAAATACCAAATACCAAATACCAAATACCAAATACCAAATACCAAATACCAAATACCAAATACCAAATACCAAATACCAAATACCAAATACCAAATACCAAATACCAAATACCAAATACCAAATACCAAATACCAAATACCAAATACCAAATACCAAATACCAAATACCAAATACCAAATACCAAATACCAAATACCAAATACCAAATACCAAATACCAAATACCAAATACCAAATACCAAATACCAAATACCAAATACCAAATACCAAATACCAAATACCAAATACCAAATACCAAATACCAAATACCAAATACCAAATACCAAATACCAAATACCAAATACCAAATACCAAATACCAAATACCAAATACCAAATATAAAATACCAAATACCAAATACCAAATACCAAATACCAAATACCAAATACCAAATACCAAATACCAAATACCAAATACCAAATACCAAATACCAAATACCAAATACCAAATACCAAATACCAAATACCAAATACCAAATACCAAATACCAAATACCAAATACCAAATACCAAATACCAAATACCAAATACCAAATACCAAATACCAAATACCAAATACCAAATACATACCAAATACCAAATACCAAATACCAAATACCAAATACCAAATACCAAATACCAAATACCAAATACCATATACCAAATACCAAATACCAAATACCAAATACCAAATACCAAATACCATATACCAAATACCAAATACCAAATACCAAATACCAAATACCAAATACCAAATACCAAATACCAAATACCAAATACCAAATACCAAATACCAAAAACCAAAAACCAAATACCAAATACCAAATACCAAATACCAAATACCAAATACCAAATACCAAATACCAAATACCAAATACCAAATACCAAATACCAAATACCAAATACCAAATACCAAATACCAAATACCAAATACCAAATACCAAATACCAAATACCAAATACCAAGTACCAAGTACCAATAACCAAGTACCAAGTACCAAGTACCAATTACCAAGTACCAAGTACCAAGTACCAAGTACCAAGTACCAAGTACCAAGTGCCAAGCACCAAGTGCCAAGTACCAAGTACCAAGTACCAAGTTCCAAGTACCAAGTACCAAGTACCAAGTACCAAGTACCAATTACCAAGTACCAAGTACCAAGTACCAAGTACCAAGTACCAAGTACCAAGTGCCAAGCACCAAGTGCCAAGTACCAAGTACCAAGTACCAAGTTCCAAGTACCAAGTACCAAGTACCAAGTACCAAGTACCAAGTACCAAGTACCAAATAGAAAATTTCAAGCAGCAAGTACCATATACCAAGTACCAAATACTAAATACTTATTTGGTGTTCTCTGTTGCACCCTGTTTAAATCAACTTTTAATTACAACAAAATTAATAACAAAACAAAATAAAAACATAAACAAACTCGAAATAGCGCTCAAATCCAGCCCACTCACGGTAGACACACACACACACACACACACACACACATTAACTTTTTTTATTTATTTTTGTTTACATCGCCACTAAAACCACTCAATTGAAAGCTATTAAAGCACATGTTGAATAAAATGCTTTCAACCGGCCACTAACAACAACGCCAAACTTCAATAGCCAATGTTTACATTTTGTTGGCTCCAAGCAAAGCTCCAATAGCATGAGTGAGACTCTCTAGCAAGCTCCCCACTGCCCTTATGCTGTTGCCTATTAAGGCAAGTGACTCGAAATTAAAACGAGTCACTTCGTTTTTGTTTTCCGAGAGCGTTGAGTGCTGCGCACCAACAGCTGAGAGTAGCTGCGCATTTATGAATTCCTTTTGAATTCAGTTGTTCAAAGCCGGTCAACGTGACATCATCGCTTAGACGTTAGTTAGTGCGTGTTAGTGAAGTTTTGCTAAAACAAAGTTTTGTGCTCAATAAAGTAAATAAATAAATAAATCGTGTCAAGATTCTATCAATTGATAATAAAAAAAAAAAAATAAAATAAAAATAAACAAGTGAAAAATATTACAAAATAAAGCATTGATTGCAAAATAGTTGTGAGATTTTTAAAGCATAAAATAATAAAAGTTGATTCAAGTGAAACGAGAGATTAAAATCAAAACAACAACAGCAAAGCATAAAAAGGTGTTAAAGTGCTCAAAAATAGAGTAGTTAAAAAAATAAAAACAAAAAAGAAAATATATATAAAAATAAAGTTAATTAAGTGACAAACTTAAGGCAAAAAGGTAAATATATTGTTGTTTTTTTCTTTCTGTTTAAATAATTAAGGTTTTTGTTTAAGCTTAAGCGTTTTTTGTTTGTTATGCCAGCTTTTTTGGTTGGTCAATTTTCTCAGGCTTAGCTCAAGCTAACGGTTAAAATTAATTTTGTTTTTTTTTTATTTATTTATTTGTCTGCTGAACTTTTAGTGTTTGTTGTCGTTGTTGTTGTTGTTGTTGTTGTCGTTGTTGTTGTTGTTGTGGTTTTTAGCCACTCTTTAACATTAAATATTTGCAAAGTTGGCTATTTGAAAGCTAATCGTTGAGTTTTGCAGTTTTGTGGCGCAAAGTTAATTACAAGTTGCCGCCATTAGTTAGCTGGCTGGCTGACTGACTGACTGGCTATTCTTCATATTTTGCATCCATCAGCTACTTGTAAGCGTCTAAACTGCAGGCTGCTGCTTGTTTTAGCCGCCGATAGTGACTAAGTCAGTTCGACGGCCTATCTGTCTCGACTGTTCGTCTGTCTGTTTTAATACAGTTTTGTGCTGCTTTTCTGCTTTTAATTCTGCTGCTGCCTGAATGTTCTAAAACAGCTTGCTTAGTTAGCCAGCCAGCCAGCCAGCTATCTTAAAGCCAGGCTTGTTAACTTATTTTAATTTTATTTAAAAACCGCTTTTTAATAATTTATATCTTGTAGATAGTCGTAGGTTTTTTTTTATTGTGTTTTTTTTTTTTTTTTATCTACTCTGCATCTAAGTTCGTTGCTCGCTTGGTTGACTAAAATTCAGGCGCTTGCGCGCACGCTTAATTGCTCGCTTAATAATATTTTTGTTGTTGTTGTTGTTGTTGTTGTTGTTGTTGTTGTGGTTGTTCTTGTTCATATTTCTTTGTGCAGCAGCTTCTTATTCTTGTAAACCTGTAAAATTTTCTACTCACTTGCGTCGTCAGTCAGTCAGTCAGTCAGTCAGTCATTTAGCCAGCTCTTCACTCAGTCTACTAGTCAGTCATTCACTCATGCTTTACATAGTTTGCTAACTTGTTCTGGTTTGTTGTTACTGTTGTTGTTGTTGTTGTTTTTCCAGTCTACTGATAATGTTTTTGGATCTATTGCAATAAACTACATAAATTGTTAGCGTATTTTTACGTTGTTGTTTATGTAGTTGTTGTTGTTGTTGTTTTTGTAATTATATGGCTGTTGTTTTCATTATTTAGTGCCTACCGTTCTTGCCATGCTTTAATTATTTAATTTTGACAAATTATTTTTATTTTTAAATTTTGGTTTTGAGTGTTTTTTTAATTAATTTTGAAAACATTTTGGAAACAATTTGTTGTTCAAGTTGTGAATAGTTTTAAAAGCAACAACAAAACTCCCCATAGAAATTATTTTTAAAATTATGTCTTTTGAGGGTATGACTTTCGCACTGCTAATGAAGTTTAAATGTACTAGTTTTGATGCAGAAAAGTTTCGAATTTTTTGTTTTATGTTAATAATTTTTAATATTTATTAATTTTTTATGTTAATAATAATATGTTATATAATAAAATAAAGAATATATACATATATATATAAAAAATATTATAATATTTTGAAGAAGGTGAACCAATGTTCTGTTTAAAATTATTCTCTTGAAAATAGTTCTTTTTTAAATTGTGACGTTCTTGAAGAAATCGAGCGATTTATTTGAAAACACCTTTTTTGTGTAATAGAATGAAATGTAATAGATTCAATTTATCCATAGCTTAACCGTATTCAATGTAACCATAAACTTATTTTTTATTATTAGAAATATTAACCATTAACTTGTTAACGGCTTTGCCATAAACTTATTTGAAGTGATAACCAATGTTTCTGCTACATCTGTCAAATTTAAAGATGACTGAATGACTGAAAAAATGATTTTTGTATCGATCAAGAATTTCGATTTTGTGATTAACCCATTTGGCGCCACTATACTCAATAGAGAACAGCAAAACAGTTGCAATAGCTCTTAAACTGTAAAATATTTTTTTGGTTTTTACCATAGTTTTGAAAGTAACAAATTTTCATTTGGCGGCTAATGGGTTAAATTGAAGAATTTTTTGAAATACCATTAAAATTATCATAGATTATTTATTTTTATGACTTTCATTTGCTATCAAGAAAAAATAAAATCTGCCAAGTTTTGGTGATCTCACAACCCATAAACATTATTAACACGAATGGACTGGGTGCACTCATATGATAACGCAAAATAGTGTAACATTTGAGGTACCGTAGTAGTACGGCTAAACAAATATATAACTGAAAATTAATTTTTCAAAAACAGGTCCGTTTGGGTTAAGATCGCTCTCGTTTATTTCACTAAAGTTTATCTAGTTCTTTATAATTGCTCATAATATTTACTCAGAAAAGAGTCTTAATACCAAAGATAGCGCTCATAATTATGACTCAGAATAGAATCTAAGATAAATAGATTTTTTGAGAGCTCATAACTATGACTCAGGATAGACTCAGATCATAAATTAAATTTTAACAAAAATTTTGAGCGGTCATAATTTTGGACTCAAAAGCGTCTTTCTTATAAAGATTGAAATAACACTCATAATTATGACTAAAAGAGTATTTATTATCAATTTTTCATAAGAGATGATGAATAGTCTATTAAGACTATTAAAAGTCATATGTTTATAAGTTGATTACCAGAATTTTGAGTTCTTTTAAAACTTAAGATTATAAAGATCAGATGTCTTATTATAATAATACAAATTATCATAAAATGCTTGGTCAAAGTCTATTCCAGGTCTGAAATGGCCAATTCGTTTAATAGTACAAAAATTTGAGTCTTGAACATGTTTTGTTAGAAAAAAGACTCTTAAAAACGACTGCTATAAGATTCCAAAATCACTCATAATTATGAAATATTAACATTTAGAGAGCGCACTTTTAAAATATTGTGTAAAGAACACACTGGGTCTTTATCATCCGGATTATTCATTTGTCTAATTCACGAAAAGTATTGAATAGTTTCTTGCAAAAAAGTTTGATGCAGATGCAGTTTTAAAGAAAAGTAAAAAAGGTTTTATAGCAATGCATATATTTCATATAAATAAGATAAAATTTACTATCTAATTTTGAATTTTCATGTAATTTGGGAAATGTACGGAAATATGTCTTAAATGATCTCGTGCAAATGAAAATGAGAGTACCATTTATATTTATTTTAGTTCAAAATCTGTAATATACAAAAATTTCATCCATCATATTGCATGTGTTATTTTGAATGTTTCAAATTTGATTTCGTAGTCAAGAGCCCCCCAAAAACTTTTAATATATAGCTTATAGGTAAAATTTGATCAAATCTAAAAATTTTGTCTGTCAATTTGGATCCGCCATTTTAAATTTTTAAAATTTGAGCCCAGATTTGTTATCAGGTAATCAAATACATATGCTTATATTGTTTTCAGTCCAAAAACTATGAAAGTTAAAAATGTTGTCGACTACATTGAATTTTTCATGTTGAATTTTAATTATCCGATTCCAGATTCGTTATCAGAAAATCCAAAAACCTAAACATACATAGCTTTTAGTTCACATTTCATAAAATTACAAAATTTCGTCTGACATATTTAATCCGTCTTATATGATTTCTTAAAATTTGAGTCCAGATTAATAGTAATCTGCTACATTGAATTTTTCGTGTTGAATTTAAATTATCCGATTCCAGATTCGTTATCAGATAACCGAAAACCTAAACATACATAGTTTTTAGTTCAAATTTGATAAAATTAAAAAATCCGTCTCTTTTGATGTTTTAAAATTGGAGTCCATTCGTAGTACCCAACAATAAAAAGATATATGTATATTGATTTCAGTACAAAATCTAAGAAATTTTAAAATTTTGCCTGCCATATGGGTTTTATCATTTTGAAATTTTATAATCCGATTTCAGAATGTCAAAAACCAAGAAATCTCTATTTATTTATTTAATTTTTAGTGCAAATTTGATCATATTAAAAAATTTCCTCTGCCAAATTGGATCTTATTTTGAATTTTTAAAATCTAATTCTAAGCTTCGTAATCAGCGAGCCCAAAATCTTACAGATATAAACAGTTTTCAGTTCAATTTAGATTAATTTTAAAAATAACGTCCACCATTTTGGATCCGTCATATCGAAATTTCTCGCAACCTCTAAAAAGACAAAATCTTCATACATAAAATGCAAGTGTCCCGTTTTATATAGCTTAAACTGTTTATTCCTGCTATAACAGGCTTTTATTATAAAAAAAAAAAATTCAGCCTGAAAGTATGCACACAAAATATATTTTCTTTATTAAGTCTTGCTTCTAGGGCTGCCAGATTTTTTTGTTTTTAAAAACGGGATTTTGAAAAAAACAAAAATCGAGACACAAACTAAAAAATCTGGACAAAGATTTTTGCATATCGCTCGGTTTCTTGTTTTTTAGACGTATGAATATCAAAACTCAAAAATGGAAAATCTGGGTTGAAAACGTGAAAATACTTTTCATAGCTCAATTTTAATTTTGTAAAATAATATTGACATTTTCGAGCTCGAAAAGCAAATAAAAAAATTAATAAAAACATTATACTATAACATAATTCCGTAAAATGTGAGTGCGGAACGCTTGATTTTTGGAAAAATTTCATAGAATATTTTTAGGCATTTTTTGTTTTGTGATTTATTGAAACTTCAAAAACTTTTTATATATTTTCATTTTGAAATTTTCATTTTTACAAAAAAATGTTTAAACTTTTTTCGTCGTACCTACTACAGTTCCCGTTTTTTCTCTAAGGTATTTTATAAATTTTTGGAACTAAAAATTGTTCTTTTCACAATTTAAATCGAATATGTGACCATCGCAGATTTCTAATTTAGCTGAAAGAAAATCAATGTTTAATTTCTTTTCTTTTTAAAACCGGGCCCGTCATTTTTGACGGGAAAGAACTAGTATAAAATATTTTGAAAAAGAAATAAAAATGATATCAAAATAAAAACTACGTTATAGTATTTTGCGAAATCAGGACAATTGGCGTCCCGCGTAAGGTCTTCTCGCGACGCATATTTTTAAGCTGAAAATCGGGGAAACCCGCTTGGAGATCGGGACCTGGCAGCCCTACTTGCCCTTTCTACGAAGAAAGTATTCGTAGAAAATTTATTTCACCTAACTTAGCAATGAAGAAATTGGAGTTTCGTAATAAAACGAAAATCTGGAAAACATACAAAATTTCTGAACTTTTTGTGTTAATAGTGGTGAATACCATAAATCTGCTGTCAAATTCCGAAAAAGTATGAAAAATACAGTTCACTGAAGTTGCACTCATTTCTGCAAAAAATTCTAGAGTGGGCGTGATGACAGATTTTGCGGTAACTTTTATTCTATAGTAAAAAGAAAAATATGGACCTAAACAAGAAAAAAACACAACAAGTGTAACAGTCTTATTTTTCGGGGTTAAATTTAGCCTTTAACAGGTGATAATCGTATTTTTTGTCGCAAAACGTTCTGCAGAAAAAATAGAGAAATGGGAAAAACGTAAAAAGAATACCCTTCCCAGAAAGCTTCAAGTGCCCTCTAAGGCCCGTTAACTGATCTCCGAAGTTTAAATTCCTTAACCTCAGATGTCGTAAACAGAGTTTAAATTTTAAACTTTTTTCGTAACTGATCTCATTTTTATCGGCAGTTTACTTAAACTCTGTTTAAAAATGTACATTGAGATAAAAAAACTTATTTAAGCGGCACTGTAGTAAAAATTCTACAACTTAAACGTAGAACATCAAAATATTTCAAAAATGTTTGATAAAGTAATGCAAATTGTCAGTTTCATTGGAATATTTTTTTATTTTCAAAACTTAAAATATGTTTTTTTTTGTTTATTGTTTTGAATTTTTTGAAGTATGATTTTTTATTTTTCATTTTTTGTTTATTATTGAGAATATTTTCAATGTTCTCAGAGAATTTTTGACAAAATCTAAAGGCTCAAACAAGTTATGCGTAAGCATACAAAAGTTTCAGAGAGAAGTCAACGAAAAGTATACAAAAGTTCAAAAACACACTTTTCCATACTTAATTAAAAACGAAGTAAGCATGAAAAAAAATTTCAATATAAATTCGAATGAAATGACAAATAAAAAATTATTTGTTTTTGTCGAAAAAGATTGCCAACTAAAATTATAAAAAAATATTTTTTTTAAGTTGATAAATTTTATCCATGCTTTATGATTGAAAATAGCGGTAAATTTCAATACAAACCTCGCTTAAAAAAAAAAGTTCTGTCTAAAACATACATTTTTTACTCACTTTTAATAAATTTTCGATACATTAGTGTTTAAAATCAAAATTAAAATTATTTATTAAACAGGTTGCAACCCTTTTCTGCTTAGCAATATACGGTGTCGAGCGCTCACACTCAAGTTTTGAAAAGTAAACGAAAATTGAGAAACTGAACGAACAATTGCTTACGCACAACTTGGGCGACGCAATATATTGCTGAGCAAGTACGTTCTTTTGCTCTCTAGCTTTTGTATGCTTACGCATAACTTGGTTGAGCCTTAAGTTTAAATTTTTAAACCTAGAATTTCTGTGTTTAAATTTAAACTTGCCTCACCAAGTTAAACTTAGATTTTTTGAGATGAGGTATCGGTGTTAAAATTTAAACTGAGGTTAAGAATTCTAAACTTTGTTTAAGTTTAACTTTGTTTAAATTTGAGATCAGTTAACGGGCCTAAGATGTCCTCTATGCAATTTATAAAACCCGTCATTGATATTGCGACATCCAACAGTTAATGGGCGTGTACAAAGAATACCTATATATGTATATGGAAAAATTTTTCTTAGAGTTAATAAAAATTTAATTTAAGATTAAACAAAAATTAAGTTTAAGATAAGTATAAAAATTTATTGAAACTTTTTATACTTATTAAAAAATACTTTTTATTTTTGAGAAAAGATTTCTTTTTATTAAAGAAAATTCTTCGCATAGTGAATTTTTTATCAAAATATAGGAAAAATTTCTCATTTTCCATAAATTTTTCTCTATAAATGACAATTTTTTTGTGCGAGAAAAATACTTATCATTATTAGAGACATTGAAATATTTCCATTTCCTACAATTGTAGAAAAATTTCTTCGAAACTGTGAAAATTTATTTTAATTGAAGAAAATTTTTATCGGAGAAGGATATGTGCTTTTTTTCTGAGTCTAGTCATGTTTTGATATAGGTTAAATTAGATTAAGTCATTTTGTTTCAAAAAAACATAGTGGATGAAAATTGATTGTTAAGCAAGTTTTTTTTGCAGTGTCTTTTTGGTGATCTAGGCATTTAATAATCTCTTAACCGTTAGATTGGATGCTATATTTGGTTCAGAGTTCTTTTAGTTTAATTTTCTTTCTAGTGGCAAGAAAGAGAAACCATTTTTTGTGACTTCTGACCATTGTCTTATGACCGCAAATTACAAATTGTTAATTTAACAATTAACAATAACTTTAATTTTATGTATATTTTATTTAATTTTTTTTTTTTAAAGCTAATAAAAAAGTTTCAAACGCTTATGATTGAAATGAAAGTTAAGCTGATGGTATTTAAAAGAAAATTATTATTAATAATGTTATTTTTACGTGTTCAAATGCATAATTTAAAAAAATTATCTTCATTAAATAAACAATATGTCTCAATGATATAAATTAAACTATAAACTAACCATAATTAAATATATATAAGAGACTTAATTAAATTTATCACAGAAACAAGGAAATCCGCAGAATAAAAAGCAAAGCGATTAGTATGAAAAACGACTGTGAAACACAGATAATAACAACTTTCTTATCAAACAAAAATATGGGCAAAGAAAAAGAAAACGAGAAACGCTAAAGAATGAGTGATAAAAGTCACAAAAGACAAATGGTGAAGGTGGCGACTTATAATCTGAGCAAACATAAAAAAAAACCATTTCAACTCAATGCTTATCATAATCAAGATAAGTCAAGAAATTATTTTTAACTGCAGCGGACATAGCTAAATTTTCAACAGACTGACGTTGACTGACTCACTGAGGTTTCGTAAAATATCTGCAATTTCAGTGCTTAACAATATAATTGCTAGTTTTTAGAAAAAAAAATAAAAACGCTTGACCCTATTTTATGAAAACAAGCCACTTTTTGTTGTTGCTGCTCGCAAAAACAACATTAGACAAAAACTCAAACAATCAATCATTTGACAGCCAGCCAACATTGTTGTCAAACACCAACAACAAAAAAAGTGGTTTGAATTGACGGCTGTTAAATAAATTTCAGAATTCTTTTGCTAAACTATACAAGCGATACGCACTTATGTGGTGAACAAAAAATTTGAAAAAAATTAGAAAAAACGTGTCACAATAAAACAGCAAAAATGACGCAAAAACAACGTATGTCGGTGAAAACAACAAAAACATAAACATTGTCAGCAAAACACTTGAAAGAAACTAGTAGAAGAGACTAAAATGTTGAGGCAATAAAAAAAGGTAACACTTAAGTCATAACAGCAACAACTACAACAAAAACAACAAAGTAGCAGTTTTAGTAGAACAACCAACGGTACCTGTAGCAAAATTGCAAAATTGTAAAATCTAGCTAGATGTGGAAATAGAAACAGCAACAGAAACAGAAACAAAAGATGCAATAAAAACAAAATTGCAACAAGTCGTCAAACGTTTTCATTGCGTTGCAAAAGCAAAAGTCGTAAAATGTAAACAACAACAACAACAACAACCAACCATGAAAAAAATGCAACAAAGTAAGAACCGGGCCTAAACAACAAAATGTTGTGTTGACTGTGAATGGCAGCAGCTATGAACGAAGAAGAGGCAATGGCTGTAAAGCGCGGAAAAGAAGCCAGGATGGCAAGGAAAAGCGTAGCCAACATGGCACGCATACATTTTTTGATGACTGGGTTAAATAGTGTTGGAGAAATTCTAAAAGGTTTAAGCAAAGATAGTGATACTGGTGGAGCTGGCACCACAAGCACTCGTTTAAACGTCACTTTTGACAGCAACTTGTATTACTTGTGAACTTAAATTTTGTTGTAAAATATATGTTTATTTAAAACCGTCTATGATGTACTTCTTAATGCCATAAAACTATTTTATAACTATATTGACAGCAGTTAAAAAAATACTCTCCAACACTTAAGTTTTATGCCGGAATCATTTTGGGCCATAAAAATTGTATGTGTACAGCTTAACGTGGTTTTATTTTTAGCTATATATGTGCATAAATGTAGTAATTATAGCAAAGTATTTATTATTCTAGATTATGGCAACGTTTTACTTCCCTCAAAACTAAAAAAGGTAATAAAAAAAATACTCATTCTCAACTCATGTGCCATGACGTGACATTGTAAGCCGCACAGTTAATCCAATAAGTGCTCGCACAGTGGTTCAGCACAAAGTCACACAAAGTCTGTCGCAGCACCTCTGCGATTACCGCCCGCCCGCTGTTCGCAACAATTTGTTCCACATCACAAAATAATAATAGCTCAACGTAACAAAGTTAGTTGTTAACTTACACCCATATAAGTCTAATGGATACAACAACAACAATAACAGCTATAAAAACAACCACATGCATTTCACCATGCCCCACCCCCCCCTAACTAGACCATAACAAAAAAGTCCAAACAACAAAACTGACGTTTTCTGCATCTAAAATCAGCAGCGCGCAGAGAGAGAAATCAACGAATTTCAGTTAAGTTGATGTTAAAATTTAACGCACAAGCGAGCGACGTTTACTGCGTCACATCTGTTAATATATGGAGGATGATGATAATGCATGCGGGAGGAGTACAATATTTTGTATAGAGGGCGGTAGGAGTAGGTTAGGCAAGGCGTATGAATGACTGAATGTTGGCGCTGCTATGTGATGCATGTGTGCTGCATATTGGAGCAGCCGCTGTTGCATGACATATTTTATGGTATGTACGTTGTGCTATGGTTGAATAAATTATGTACATGTGTGTTTGAGAAAATGTTGACAACAGGTTGCAACGCTGTTTTAAAGCTGGCTTATTAAGTATCCGCTTAGATACTTTCCAATAATTTTTTTTTTTTGTGAAATTAAAAAAGAAACAGAAAAACCGAATCAGATTTAAGACTTTTATAATTTGAAATACAACAAGAGGCTACAGCAACATGAATGAGCAAGGAAGCACTCAGAAAGGTTGTAGACAAACCACATTTATTCAAATTAGTACAAAAACAAGTAAAGAAAGTCTAAAGTCGGTCTAGGCCGACTATGAAATACCCTAAACCCACTTTTCAAAAACAAAAAATTTTTATTGTAAATGGGCGTGTCCGTGGGATAATGAAGCCTATAATTTATGTGCATTTAAATGTTGATGAAAAATGTACACATACCAAGTTTTATTCCCGTAGCTCACAGTTAATGCTTTTATTGTGCTTTCGCTATGGGAGGTGGGCGAGTTTTTGGACGGACTACTCCCAATTTTTGAACACACCTTAGTTTTGGTATAAAATACATACATACTAAATTTAATTTCTCTATGACAAACATAACCTTATTTATTGAGTTTTCAACTTTTTGGGCTATATGGGAGGTAGGCGTGTCCGTAGGCGGATGACGTCCATTTTTCAAAACCATCTTTGTCTTGTCATAAAAAACATATGTGCCAAATTTTAGCTCTTTAGGTTAAACACAGGCTTATATATTGCGTTTTCAATTTTTGTGTTGTATGGGAGGTGGGCGTGTCAGTGAGCGGATGACGTCCATTTTTCGAAGACATCTTTGTGTTGGCATAAAACACATACATATCAAATTTTATTGTTGTAGGTTAACTATGAGCTGAGTTATGCAGTTTTCAATTTTCGCGTTGTATGGGAGGTAGGCGTGTCTGTGGGCGGATGATGTCCATTTTTCAAAATCATCTTTGTTTTGTTATACAAAACATATGTGCCAAATGTTAGCTCTGTAGGTTAAACAGAGGCTTATTTATTGCGTTTTCAATTTTTGGGTTGTATGGGAGGTGGGCGTGTCCGTAAACGGATGACGTCCATTTTTCGAAGACATCTTTGTGTTGACATAAAATACATGCACACCAAATTTTATTGTTGTAGGTAAATTATGAGCTGAGTTATGCAGTTTTCAATTTTTGCGTTGTATGGGAGGTAGGCGTGTCCGTGGGCGGATTCCAAAAATATTCAATAGTGCAGATCCTTGGGTGCATGTGACCATGTGTACCAAGTTTCATCCAATTATCTCTACTCCTTCTTCTTATCCTGTGTATACGGACAACACACAGACGGACAGACGGACGGACGGACGGACGGACGGATATGGATAGCTCGACTCAGGTGGTGACGCTGATCAAGAATATATATACTTTTCTATACCGGACTCGCTTCGTTCTATGCGTTACAAACGTTTGCACAAAGTTTATATACCCTGACCTTTCAGGTTTAGGGTATAATAAATAGCTTGTAAGCCTTGTTAGTTTCGTTCAAGTAGCTTGTTTTGTTATAAAGTAGTTCACGCTTCTCTTGTATTTGTACATGTATATTCATGCATTTTTGTCACTTATCTCATAGACTGTTCTTCTTCCGCTCGTATTTGTACATGAACTTTATGAAATTTATTCACAAAAATTATGAATGATTCATGTATTTACTCTTGTATTTTATGTAGGCTTATGAAATATTTATGTTCTCGTGGTTTTTTCTTTGTATTTTGTACATTGATATCATGAACAGTTCATGTGATTCATGAAATTGGTTACTGGTTCATGAAATATACGTATTGTATAGGTGTTTAAGAAAAACCTCTTTTCGATAATGAGGAAATAGAGGATAATGAGGTTGTCGAGTGGTTAGAGTGCTCGACTGCCAATCTAGAGGTTCCGGGTTCGAATCCCGGTCTAGCCATTATCCTACGCTTTTACTTTTATTTAATTCTTTCCTCATTTGTAATCAACTGAAATTAAAAATTTGAATGTTGATGTTGATGGACGGTGACGCATGTTGATATAGTGCTTCGCGACACATATGCATAATATTTACACTTGTTTCTCTTGATTTGTCTTTATTTCCTTCCCAGTCGGAAGATATGCGAACACATCTTCTAAACGATTCATCCTTTCCTACTGCCTAATGTATAAAAAAAGGCACTAATACCTTTGGTGATGTACAGGAAGCTGAAAAGCGCTTTGAACAAAACAAAAAAAAGGGAAATAATTGGACTCATCGCTTTTTCCCTACTCGGGGAAGCGTTACCGTGATTAATACACCCTTCGTAGAAATCAGCTGTTTTTTTTCTACCTGTTAAAAACAAAAATCAATCGCAAATGCTTTGGGAAAAATTTTAATTTTTTAAAATAAAAACTACAAAAAATTGTTTGTGCTTCATTGTTGTTTTGTGCTGTTTAAGAGAAAAGGCATTTTTTTATTTTACAAAGTATTTTTTCTACAACAACAAATAAATGCATATGTATCTCTCCTTCATTGTCTAAAGAAGCTACGATGATTTCTGCCTAATCAATTTTTCATTGCCACAAGTAAGTGAAAAGAGATCAATACCCCCGTAGTAGCAGTTTCATACAAAAAAGTATATGACGTTTGGGAACAAAGGGTCATGATTTCCGAATCTAAAAGTATCTTGGGATGATCGGTTTTCCTTTTGGATACTTATCTATCACTCCATTTCCGAATCAAGGCATACTTGACGGAATAGGTTTGACACCTGAAATGATTGTTTCGAAGCTAAACAAAGAAATTATATTGGGTATGCATTCTGAAGAAAAAAAGTTACATGCAAAAACCCTTGATTTTTTTTACCAAAAAAGTTAGAAAGGAGAACCAAAACCAAAACCGATAAAAAAAATTATACAAAAATAGTTTTTAAGAGTACTAACTAAATTCACTAACTTTTGAGTCGGTGTCCGGCTGAATTTTTTTTTCATACAAAATGCAGCCTTATTGTGCATTCAATTTATGAACTTTGAACACTAGGCTTATGAAATATTCATGTTCTCTTGTTTTTTTCTTTAAAGTATTTTTTACATTGATATTATGAATAGTTTATGGGTCTCATATTATTTGTTATTGAGTCAAAATTCATGAATGGGATGCATGGATATCATGTTAATTTTCATAATTATTGTGTACTGTTTTGGTTTAGTCTGACAGATCGGATTTCACATCACCAAAGTACACGATTAAACACTTCGCGTATCTCCACCGTAAATAAGAAATAAGGATTTTTAAAATTATAATTTTTAGAAAATTTGAATCAAATCAATTTATTTTTGTCATGGGATGGATATATTTTGGAGATAGAAGTTTTGTTTGCTAGAGAAAAATATGGAGAAGAAAACTTAGTTTGAGTGAAATAACGCCCAAAATAAAAAATTAAATAACGCCCAAAATAAAAAATAATTAAGACCCAAAATAAATGAAATAACGTCCAAATCAAAAATGAAATAACGGCCACAATATTTTCAAAGAAAATCATTTAAAATATGTTGGGCCTTATTTCATAATGAAATAACGTCAAAAATTTGTATGAAAATATTTGGGCGTTATTTCATTTTTTCAAATAAAGCCCAAAATGAAAATTAAATAACGCCCAAATAAAATGAAATAAAGCCCAAAACTTTAGAATTTGTATGGACATTTTTTGGGCATTATTTCATTTTTTATTTTGGGCGTTTTTTCACTGAACCGAAAACTTAATCGGGTCGGTTTCTCATTTCAGCTTCATTTTGAACCCTGGGAGCGATTGAAGTTGATTTTAGAAAAAATGTTTGTAAAAAAATAAAAATTAGCCCCTTGAGGGAAGTGAGTAAGAATGTTCAGATAAAATGTTGGAAAAAAACAATGGGGGTCAGTTGCACATTTTACCCTTCTAGGCGCATCCAGGGAGCGGTGATGTCCAATTTCCTAAAAAACATCAATTTTGTATGGGAAACGCATAGGGGGTAGGTATCTAGCCGAAAAATTTTTATGAACAAATTTAATGGGAGTCTATCGCACATTTTACCCCTCTATAGGCGAGCAGTAATGGGCAGTTACTTGAGCAGTTATGGATGTTTTTGTCTATTTCTTCACCTATCCCCAACCTTTTACCCCAAACAACTTAACCCCACGCCAACCGGAATTATTTTATCAAAAGCATTTTTATTTCAAACCTCATAAAATTTAGTGTTCCTGGCTATCAAAATCCCGTTATTAAAGATCTCCATACATCATTATCCCACCCTTTGTGTGTTTCAACGTTATACTTTACCAAAAGTATCGGTGCTGTTTGAGAAAGTGTGTCTGAAGACCCACACTTTGCCAACTCCACGGTGATCTCAGCAATTGAGCTTGTTTCTTATGATGTATTCCGCATTTGGGCTTGCATTTTTATTCACAAAAAGTTATAATCGCACAAGAATTAAAGTCAGCTGATCATGTACAGCGTAGAGTAAACGCCGATTGGGTACTGGAACAACAAGCATTCATAGATCCGATGTCAGTTGTACAATTCTTAAATGCATTTAAGATGATTTCTCCGGGTCAGGCTTTCAGTTGTTATGAAAAGATAACGACAATTTTTTGGTAAGGATCCTGTGAGTAACATCAAAACTACCCAAGTAATAAGTTTTTTCATTACATAACCTTAAATATTACAAAATCTTAATAAGGGGAGTGCGAATGTAGCAGGCTACCTGAGCCAAGTGCGTATTCCAGGTCCTATGATTTTCGAAATGTATGCCCTAAGGGTTGTCTTAATTATCTGATTTATCCGATCAGCCGGGTTCGTCTGCGGTTGGTAATGGGCAGTGAAGCGCAGCTGTATCCCAAATGTCATGAGCACTCGGGACGCCAAAGAGTAAGAATACGTTGTCCTCTAGCAGTTTGCAGATGCTTTTTTACCGTTGCTGAACACAATGGAAACAAAAGCGAAAATTTTGTGAAGTAGTCAACCACTGTCAATATATACCAGTAATTCCTTGACTGGACTTTACTGAGGGCCCTACCAGGTCTTCGGAGATCATTTCCGATGGCTCTAAATCATTTCTCCTATCTACCATACAACCAGCTGGCTTCACATAAGCGGGCTCGATGCTCTGGCATACCTGACAGCCCTTTATATATTCAACTATATCTGCCTTCATCTTTGCCCAATAGTATGATAGCGGATTATAATGACACTCGAGTGCACCGAAACACCGGAACATCGAGGGGTCTTTGCGCCACCTTTTTACGCATATCCGATATCCAGGGGTCTTCACTCCCCAGGTGATCTCACTGATAACTGTGACACCACGGATCTTTATGTGATCTTTGCCCTTGCGGTGAACGAATTCAATATTGTGCTCTTAAAATTCCAGCGCCCATTGGGCCAATTTTCCGCAAGGGTGCTTCAAATTGTTCAGCCACACGAGCCAGTAGTGATCAGTTACCACCGTAAAATGAACTCCCTCGATATATGATGGGAGTAACTCTCCATTGTCCACAAAACCGTCAGACACTCGTTCTCCGTTGCAGAGTAATTCCTTTCACACCTACCAAGTGACCTTCTCAAGTAAGGAATAACCAATCGATTCTATTCTTTGCAGCTAATTACTTCAGATATGACTTCCATCTGCCCAAAACATTCATGACTCAATTTTTTGTATACCGTGTCGCCTATTGTGGCGGCTGAGGTCGTGCGTGCAAAATGAGTGACATGCGAACCTTTGGATCCCGAGTTCAAACCTCATATCGAGCAAAAGTTTTTTAGAATTAGAATTATGCAATAACAAAAGAGTTCAGCTACAACAGCTTTTTCGCACTTCCTCAGCATTAACTCATTTGAAGCCACAATCCAAAGCATAAAACATTTTTAATGATAAAGATTCCAGTGGCTCAAAACAAAGTTAATGTGGAAAAAATGTACCCACCAAAGTTTGGGTTAGGCTCAAGGACAACACAGGACGTAACTACTAAACCATGCACACATAGATCTAATAACAGAATAGTTTGTAATTTAATTTTGAGTTGACCTTTTGACAAGTTAACAACAAAAACGCTATAGTTGTTAACAAAGGTACTCATGCGGCTTAAAGGAGCAGTTAACAAATAGTTCGTTCTACTAAAAGGTAAATAAATTATAGTGTAAGCGTTTCTACTGCTTCTACGGTTAGAGTTAAAATTAATGAGAGAAAGAATTTCCGGAGAATCGAAAACACCAATCATGAGTTGGTGTAAATATACGATATCTGCGGACCTCCTTCGCTCACTTAGTGACTGATAGTTTTAAACGATCCTCATAAGGAGGAAGGTTTAAAATATCAGTACCACTTAAGAACTAAGTTTTCTCAATAGAAATAAATTTTTCTGTTTTTAAACCTTAGAGAGTAAAAACTGCCATGAAAAGCTTTTTGAGAACATAAACTTTAGCTGTTCGGAGTCGGCATAAAACAATGGGTCCATTTGGTTTTGGTTTTTTTTTTTTTTTGTGTCGCCTATTCTGTAAAACGATAGCTATTTCGTTGTAACTGAAGGAATTTGAAAGTTATAGTAACAATTAAAAATTCTAGTTTGAAACTTTTTCTTCGATTTTAAAATCTCATAAAGCTTACTCTTTTTTAATCCTTGCATTCTAAAAAGTTATTTATGCTCAACATTATTTATGTGGCAGCAAGTTCTTTGACCCTTTTTTTCACATGAACAACTGAATACTCAAGCATAAATTCGCTTTTATTGAGGCGCACTATAACTCGTTTTTTATAACGCATAAATTAAAAACCTATAGAGGGCAAAATAAAAAAAAAACAAAAACGTTAAGCTTAAGGGTATAACAGAAAAGGATACTTAAGCTGGGGCGATGTTGACAGAGATTTACAGAAAGAATACAACAAGAAAGAGTTGACAAAAGCTATAAAAATTGCGTCTTTCGTCATCATTAACGAGAAATTTTTCAACGTAAGATAGTTCTCGGAAAGAAAAAATATAAAAAACAAAATTAAAAAGAAGAAGGTATTGTGTAGACAAATAAAAATTTGAAAAATTATGCTAAAGGCAGTATGGTATTAAAATTTTGCAGGGCTGCCAAATAGTTGTATATTGATATGATTATTTTAAAAATTGGTTCTCAATTTGTTAACGATTTAACTCAAAGTTAACTAAGTTAGTTCGAAAAAAAACGTATGCTTTTTAAAAACTTCTTTGCTTACCTACTTTAATTAGCTCAAAGTTAACTCCGCGAAGTCACTAAAATTTGAAGCATTTTTAAATATTTCTTACAATGCTTTTACCATCTTTTTTCAAACTTTTTTGAATTTATATGAAAAATGTTTAATTTTTTTTTTAAATACATATCTTGCAGCTATTACTGAACTGCCAAAAAACATACTGATTAATAATTACTGAACCAAAAACGTCTCACTTCACTTCCTTACCATACTGTACAAATAATTGGCAATCTTTTTTGACATTTCATTGAATTATTGTTGTTTAAATGCGCTTAAAAAGCATTGAAGCGTGCAATAAAAACATTTAAATGCTATTTCACTGCATGCAACACTCACACAAATAAGTACTCAGACATCCATTACTTATCGCAATATTTCACGGCCAAAAAAATTCAACAAAATTTATTAAAAAATACACCCATCTTTGCAATAAAAAAAAACTCAACAAAAAAAGCTTAATTAAACAACATTTATACAATACAAATATTTATAATGCAGAACCTTGTTTTTCATGGTGTGCTGTTTATCTTCTCACTGAGTCAAGTTTAAAACGCTTGGCGTTTACGACTGGGTCGATAGCCGAGTTGTTGTTATAAACTTGAAACGCGTTACATTCTTATTATATTTTTGTTCACACTTCATTCTAAGAGCATCTGCTTTGAATAAAAAATGGGCTTGCCATTCATTTATTTATTCATACATTTATGCAGTGTTGCCAACAGTGCTAAATTTATTGTATGAGCAAATAAAATTTTTCATTATGGCTAAAAGTTTATGAGTAAAAACTTGTTTTAGTTAGATATTATTTGCTAGCAAATAAACAACAACAACAACATAACAAAATGAATTGGCGTGTCAATTTGTTGAAATGCGCATCAAATCGCATTCATAAAAATGTCATAATTATTTAATTATATATTTGTTCTAAATGGAATTCGGTCAATGAAGTTTAGAAACTTTCGAAATCCTACGCTTTCTTGTTTAGTTTTTCTTTATATTTTTTTTCATTATAATCATCATGTTGTTCATTAAAATCTTAGTTGTACAATTGTCATATAAAATTAATGTGGGCGTTTTTTACCATTTACGGTAATTAAAAAATAATTTTTTTTAGTATTTTAGTACTTTTGCGTCTTTTTTAGACAAGAAATTTTTTGTATTGAAAGTTGTAGGTATGTCGTATGTAGGAAGCAGGCAGTTGGGTTTGAATTTGTGTTAATAGCTAAATAAAAGTTTTTCAAACTATTCTCAATAAATAAGCACACTGTAGGTTAAGCTATATTTAATTGTTTGAAGAAAACAGTAAAAAGAAATTGAGCCGCACTATATCTCAAAATTTTGAAGGACCCTTGGAATTGAGACAGGCCTGTTGCTAGAAAATTGTAGGTCGGAGGGACCAAACCAAATTGTTATTGAAATTAAAAAACTATAAAACTAGAAGAAATTAAAATAAAAAAATAACTAACTGTTTTGTTTTGAACTAAATTTTTTTTAAAGTGTAAAACGAGTTAATTTTTGAAATGTCAAAAAAAGTTTATGTTAAAAAATTAATTAAAAATAGTATTTTATTAATGTTAAATTAATTTTAAGGTATAAAATAGGCAATTTATAATATATTTATAAAAATTTAATGAATTTTGGAACAAACATGTTGTTGATGTTCTTAAAAGTAGCAAATTTTATTCATAAAATTAAATTTAAAAAAAATTTAGTTTAAAACACTCCCGATTTTTTATATTAATTTCAAAAAAAATTAGGTTGACCTCCGACCTATAATTTTCTGGCTACAGGCCTGAATTGAGGTACTCAACAATAAGCCAAAGTTTGCTGAAAAGTGAAAACTTTGTGAAATTTTAGGGTTGGATAAGCTTTTTGTATGTATTTTTCTCTTTTATTTTCTTATTTTGGGGTTTTGAGCACAGCTTTAAGCAATAGTTTTATGAAGTCTTTTTATGCTAGAACTGCCCTCTTCGTCTATTCTAGATCAACTTTTGTTCAAGATTTGTTTTCCGAGTTAACAAAACTTACCTCAGTAGACATCTACTTATTCAGAATGCAGCAGTTTTGAGCTTTTAACAGTTTTATAGTATTTATTGGAAATATTTTTCACTTACGAACAAAAATTGTTGCATTCACCTAGAAAAATACTCAAGTAAAACTAACAATTGATCATAAGAAGCTCGGTCAATGTCCTTTCAAGGGCAGAAATAGCCAATTTGTTTTTGTGTTTTGTTTTTGTTGTTTGATTAACCTTATAAACTAACATCTCGCGATTTCAATGAAAACATGTTCGTTATTAGAACAAAGCAGTCGTTTACTTTGGTTGATTATAACGACGGTATGTCTATAAATACAGATTTGGTTACACAAACCTTTGTAAGCTTTATACAAGAAAATTCTATAATATTGCAATTATCACTTAAGTAATGAAATGTTTTTAATCTCTTAGTATTTTTACATGAATTTTACGAATTTTACAAAAATTATGAATGTATCATGTTCTTTTTGTATTTTTCATAGCATTTACGAAATTTTTCTTTGGTTCATGTATCTTGTACACACACTTTATGAACATTTAACACTAGGCTTATAAAATATAAAGGTTTTCGTGTCTTTATCTTTTGTGTATTTGGTACATTGATATCATGAATAGTTCATGTGAATCATGTAATTACTGAGGCAAAATTTATGAACGAAATTCATGGAGATCACGTAAATATTCATAATTATTGATTACTCTTTTGGTTCAGTGTCTATAAAGTGTCTATAAAGCACACAAATTTTGTTTAATACTGTACTTTTTGGCTTTTAGTATCTAAATATTTTGTTTTTGTATAAATTACCGAAGTTTTTGAAGTTTATTCGTATTGTTCAAACACATTTTTTGGTTTGCTTACACATTTTAAGTAAAATTAACATTTTCGAGTAAAATAGTATTTAAAGAAAATAGTACCAGTATTCAACCCCAGCAAAATTTTGAATACAAACTTGACATGCATTCTTAGATACACTGCTTCCAGAAGACATTGTAATAATCTAATTGTGCTTTTCCTCAGTCTTATCGAAAATTGCTTTCAGAAGGCATTTTCATAAACTTCTAAAGGGCTTTTTGAATAGTTTCCAAGAATGCTTTCATGGCATGGCTTGTACTAGGAAATGGTAAAATATATTCTTTAAAGCATTTTCTCTTATGTCTTCTGAATCATGGAATGCCTTCTTACAGTTTTCCTGGAAAATACCTACTAGAATCCTTTTATTGAAGGCCTAAAAGAAATCATTCATTGAAAAATTCTGGAAGCACTTCTAGAAAAGAATAAGGAAAGCATTCCTCCCAATGACATGCATATGTTAAAATAATTCCTTTTGGGTACGAAAGTAGAAGGGATAGAACTCTCGACTTTCCCTTCCACTTTAGCTTCCTTAGAAAGCACTTTTTTGCTGGGACGTTCTTAATTTCGTACTTTAAAAATAAAAACACTCTCAATAGTACGAAAGTACGTTCTGGTGCATCAATGGTGCGTTATAAAAGGTTTTGACTATTGACTATTGACTATTGACTATTGACTATTGACTATTGACTATTGACTATTGACTATTGACTATTGACTATAGACTATTGACTATTGACTATTGACTATTGACTATTGACTATTGACTATTGACTATTGACTATTGACTATTGACTATTGACTATTGACTATTGACTATTGACTATTGACTATTGACTATTGACTATTGACTATTGACTATTGACTATTGACTATTGACTATTGACTATTGACTATTGACTATTGACTATTGACTATTGACTATTGACTATTGACTATTGACTATTGACTATTGACTATTGACTATTGACTATTGACTATTGACTATTGACTATTGACTATTGACTATTGACTATTGACTATTGACTATTGACTATTGACTATTGACTGTTGACTATTGACTATTGACTATTGACTATTGACTATTGACTATTGACTATTGACTATTGACTATTGACTATTGACTATTGACTATTGACTATTGACTATTGACTATTGACTATTGACTATTGACTATTGACTATTGACTATTGACTATTGACTATTGACTATTGACTATTGACTATTGACTATTGACTATTGACTATTGACTATTGACTATTGACTATTGACTATTGACTATTGACTATTGACTATTGACTATTGACTTTTGACTATTGACTATTGACTATTGACTATTGACTATTGACTTTTGACTATTGACTATTGACTATTGACTATTGACTATTGACTATTGACTATTGACTATTGACTATTGACTATTGACTATTGACTATTGACTATTGACTATTGACTTTTGACTGTTGGCTCTTGGCTCTTGTCTTTTGAAACTTAAATTCTTATATTTTTTTGAAAATGAAATATTTTCCATAAAAATTTGCTCTTGAAAGGTAGTAGTTTTAAGTAGCATTCAGCAGGGACCAAGACTGGTGAATACTGCGGGTGATGCCTTTATCTTCTATGTATGTATAATTCACGTGCTTATAGATCTCAATTTCGAAAAACCTACTCAACTTTGGCAACTCAACTTTGACAACCAAAACAGTGTCATCATGAAAAACTAAGCCACTTAAAGTTTAAAGACCTCTGAGCGAATAAACTCAAAAGTTCAGTTACCGCTAGACTTCAATGAAAATGAAATTCTTAGCTTTTGTCTTCTTGTTTTTTATTTCTGTTGCAGCTCGAAAGAGAAGAGAAAGAAAACAAGACGGTACATACATATAGTACATACAAACAGACATACATAGCAAGTAACATATCCAGATAGACAAACTATACAACACGATGCCACAGCAGAATCCAAAAAGACCCTAGAGCTGCGGAGGTTGGTACATGGCTACGATTTCCCTTTCACTATGCAAACAAAGCAAAAACTACAAATGCACAGATAAACGAGTACATGTCGTTTTTTTTGTTCATTGTTTTCAAACTATTTGCAGACACTGCATAAGAGAAAAAAAAACAAACTAAGAAAAATACAAGAAAAAATTAAATATATTCCACGACTCGGAATACAAACTTCCCCCGAAGCTACAGCCAAAGCCAAAAGAAACTAAAAGTTATCAACTCGTACTCAGAGCTCAGCGCGCTAATCTTATTTAACAAAGCTACAAAATCGCACCAATATGTCTGCCAGGCACCAACCAACCAACCAACAACACGGCGAAACCCCAGCCAAGTCAAACCAAGCCAAGCTATGCCAGGCCAAGTCAACCCGGGCAATAATGTGCACACATCGCAAAGACAGAGATAGAGACAGAGAGGAGCGACGACACAGCCGCAGAATTAAGCACGAGTACAAAAGAAAATGATATTAAAAATAAAAGTAAAAATAATATTAAAAATAAATATTAAAAAAGTAAAGTCATCGTCCGTCATCTGTTAAGTATTTTTACTGCTCCTACTAAAATGAAGATTTTTACACGCTGATTCTGTATTCATTTCTGTAAGTAAATTCAGCATAGAACAAAAAATTAAAAAAATATATAAATAAACACAATAAAAACAACAAAATGTAGGCCAAATTAAAGTTATAAATAAATATATTTAAATACCAACTGAAATTAAATGCAAGCAACAGCTCTACAACAGCTACACATTGCATGCCGGGCCAAACTAATGGCTTACTTATAATAGACAGGCGGCATAGATGACGCCCACAATGATCGGCGTGAAACTTAAACTCATGCAAAGTTCAACTCAGACTTTGTTCTGTACAATTTCGATTTAAAGGTTTTTGTGTGGCATTCGAATGATTGTCTGATTAACTGACTGACTGACTGACTAGCTGCATGAATGAATTAACCTGTAAAGGTCAATCAGGCGCAGTTGAAGTCAATCATTGGCTGAGCTGTTTGCAGTTGCATAAAATTGCACAATAGTGTTGTTGTTGTTGTTGTTGTTGTTGTTGCAAAGCAAGGTTAAAACAAAGTTTATGCAATAATGTAGCAAATTATGCAGTAATGATCTAATTGGTTAGGAGCTAAGAGTACTTGTTGTTGTTTTTATTGTTGGGGTCAATGCAGAGAAAGTACACGTCAATCGTCAATTAATAAGAAACAGCGAAGCATAAGCATCTTTGCATTCTTCACAAACCAATTGGCTTGCATAGTTTGGGTTTTTTCCGTAATATCTGGAGCATAATTTTCTAATTTAATTAAAACTTGACAGCTGTCACAACTAATCGATACCAACAAAATTAAAATATTAACGACATCTCGAAATTAATGCAAATCTTAATCTATTGAGTTCGATATGAATTAAATATTGATTTTTCGTTGATTTTTATGTTAATTAAAGTTTTATATAAATAATTCATTAATTTTAATATTTATGTATGAGTAAAAATAATATGAATATTGTCTGATTTTTCATTAACACTAAAAGGCTAATGTTGAAGTAGTTTTTGATGTTTTGTGTTTTTAATATTGGTTGGCATAATTTTCGCGTTTTTTTGCAGTTTTTAATTAGTCTTTTCTAATTTACACCTCGCTGTGCTAGCAATAAAAAAACGGTAAAAATTTACCGTTGCTAAAAATTTTAGCAAATTTTTTGGTATTGGGTACAATTCAAATATTTAAAGTTTGTCCAACATTCTACGCTATGGTTTCAGCTTGGTGGGACTGTGTTGCCAGATCGAAGGAAGTCTTCCTTTTTGAAAAAAAACCATCGAAATATTTTTCAAAAGAGGAAAAGTTATTTTTTCTGTGGGAATTTACGTGGGAGATTTCAAAGTTCGCTGATGGAATAATATTTTTTCCCTAATTCGGGAGATACTTGCTTAAAATTGCCTGGCAACACTAGAATGGTGTACTTTGAACTAATTAAACCTGGTGAAATCATTACTAGGTAACCCTAGCGCCAAGAACTGGTAACATTGAGCCAAGCTTTGAAGAAAAAGCAACCAAAATAGGCCCAAAGACATGTATTCTTTATTCTCCATCATACCAAAGCTTGAACACATGTTCCAAACCAACTAAAAAATTATTTAAAAAATATTATATGGAAAGTTTTCCACCAGCAACCCTTTTCACCTCACCAGCCCTTCTGCCTCATCAGCTCTTCTGATTACTACTTAAAACTTCTACATTTATATTGTTAACTTTTATGGAAAATATTTTATTCTCAAAAAAAAATTAGGGAACAACTAAAATTTTAAGTATTAAAAGTTAAGAGTCAAGGGTAAATAATCAAGCGTCAAGAACCAAGATTCAGAAGCCAAAAGTCAATAATAAATAGTCAGTAGTCAATAATCGGTAGGCAATAGTCAGTAGTCCGTTGTCAGTAGTCAATAGTCAGTAGACAGTAGTCAGTAATCAGTAATCAATATGTAATAGTCAATAGTCAATAGTCAATAGTCAATAGTCAATAGTTAATAGTCAATAGTCAATAGCCAATAGTCAAAAGTCAATAGTCAATAGTCAATAGTCAATAGTCAATAGTCAATAGTCAATAGTCAATAGTCAATAATCAATAGTCAAGAGTCAATAGTCAATAGTCAATAGTCAATAGTCAATAGTCAATAGTCAATAGTCAATAGTCAATAGTCAATAGTCAATAGTCAATAGTCAATAGTCAATAGTCAATAGTCAATAGTCAATAGTCAATAGTCAATAGTCAATAGTCAATAGTCAATAGTCAATAGTCAATAGTCAATAGTCAATAGTCAATAGTCAATAGTCAATAGTCAATAGTCAATAGTCAATAGTCAATAGTCAATAGTCAATAGTCAATAGTCAATAGTCAATAGTCAATAGTCAATAGTCAATAGTCAATAGTCAATAGTCAATAGTCAATAGTCAATAGTCAATAGTCAATAGTCAATAGTCAATAGTCAATAGTCAATAGTCAATAGTTAATAGTCAATAGTAAATAGTCAATAGTCAATAGTCAATAGTCAATAGTCAATAGTCAATAGTCAATAGTCAATAGTCAATAGTCAATAGTCAATAGTCAATAAACAATAGTCAATAGTCAAAAGTCAAAAGTTAACAAAAATTCTGATACTCTGCTGACGGTTTTCGGATTTAATAAATTCTGGGCTCAGACATGCCCCATTAGTCTGAGGTTTTCCTCAGTCAAAATTTAATTGTATTGAAAAAAAATTGCTGTGTCAGATGAAGATAAAGACCCGGACCTACCACGATTCGTTAGCACGCACGGCAAGCACTTAAGCACACATGACCGCGGCCGCCTCAAAGAAGTAATTTATTTTTCTAGAAATCCTGACATAGAAATAATTTTGTCAGAAAGAGAAATTTGGGGTAATAACAGTGTGAACAAGGCTTTCAAATATTGAAAAACTATACTCACAGAAAAAATGTGTTTTCAAGCGTAAACTCGCACTTGTCACCACCCTTAACGGTGGGCGTAGCCAGGATTTCATTTAGAGGGAACCAATTAGCTTCTTGATATGCTAGATAAGTTTTGAACGCAGAATTCACAAAATGATACCGGTTTTTCACTATCAGCTTCAGTTAAGGAGTTATAAGCAATTATCTAACAATTCTTCTTAACTTCTTTTTCAAGTGAATAATTCTGTCTAGGCACTCTTAAACTAAACTCACAAAAAAGTGTGTTTTCAGACACTAATTTCTTATCCTCAACCATAGGTGTAGCAAGGATTCATTTATGGGGCCAATTAGTTTTTTCATGTGCTAAATAAATTTTGAACCAGAATTTAAAAATTATGTCGGTTTTTTGCCGCGTTAAGGAGTTATGAGAAAAAATCTAAAAATCCTGTTAAATTTCTTTGTCTGTTAATTTGACTATACCTTCTTACGCATTGGCTGAATTCTTTCGCCTTAAGTATTTTCAAAAAAATTTAATTTTAAAATTCTATTCAAATAATTGTACTTTATTTCGTGGTTTGAAAGATATACATACATATTAGACCGACCCAAAAACATTCGAGTTATCTTTTTTTTGTTAGCACAGGGATTAAAATTTTCGATTATGTATCGAAAACAAGCCCTTAAAATTTGGTATATTTCAGCCTTGAAATGGCCTTGAAATGACCTTCATACAGACCAATCAATATCTGATACGGAATCAGCGATCTAAAAGCCCATATATCAGGATGCATGAAAACCATAAAACCTTTGTTTATATATTAAATCAAAGTCCTAGAACAAGTCTATTCATAATCCGAAAAGGCTTGTTTTATTTCACAGCATTTTCATAATTTAACCTTGAAATGATCCTAAGACTGACCATTAGACTTTTAAAAAACATTTTTATATGTTTTTTTTTTTGCAAATATGTAGGCTGGGCTGAAAACCCGCGTTTTCGACCTTACACTATACAACTAAATCTAAGTAGAAATTCCAACTTGATTTGATTTCTTTAGTGAAGATAACCTCTGTTGCTGAAAAATCGAATGATAAATTATGCAGCACAGATTGCAAAATATCAGAGTTACCAATACAATTTTTAAATTAAAGCATTTCATAAACTTTTTTAACAAATGGGCCATTCCACGCCTTATGCAAGTCGTGATTGACCCCATGCTCTGCGGTTTGTTTGAAATTTTAGCTTTAGGTCTCCTCTTCTTTCGTATTAGGCTGATGTCAGAGTGAGCGCTATAAGCGATGCGATACTTGAAGCTTTGCTGTTAGATGCTATAAGCAATGCTCTTCCATGTCAGAGTGAAAATGTGTTTTTTATTACTAGAAATGCTGAATAATTCAGTTTTACACTTAAAATTTTATATACATAAATCATTTCAAACACTTTTTGAACGCTTGAAGTTTTAAAAGTAGCTTCATGTAGCTTATAGCATCGCTTTTACTCTGACATAATTTGAATTTTTTGATATGCAAAGTTTTGTAGCGTTATAGTATTGCGTCGCTTGTAGCGTTCACTCTGAATTGAGTTTAAGAATATAAGTTGCTTTTTTTATAGCAATTTTTTTTAAGTTAATTTTTGATAAAAGTAAAAAACTTTTTTACTTGTTCTCTTGTTTTTTTTTTATTTTAGAAAACTTTACACAACAAAAAAAAAAACAAATAACGATGGCCAAATGATATAATTTTTTGCAATCTGAATTTTTTCTAAGAAACATTTAAATTTATCGTTCATAACTTCTATACCATTTGAGATATTTATACAAAAGTTTCAGCAAAAATGTTAGTCTTATTAGGATCAATTTTTATTTTGTGTATAGTAATGACCTCACACGTGACCTTGGCCTATAAAATTACAAAAAAAAAAAATCGGGAAAACATTAAAAAATTTGAATTTTGAGTTTTATTCATTTTTATTTGCAGTAAACTTACAATTTTTTAAATGCCATATGAAAGTTAATTAAATTTTGATCAACCTTATTTCAAGAATTTTTTAAATAAGTCTTTAAACATAAAAGTTACAACAGTTTTCAATCGGCCTTTAAACATAAAAGTTGGCGTGTCCGTGGGTGAATGAAGTTAATAATTTATACACATTTAAGTTTTGATGTAACAAACAGACATACCAATTTCTTAATCTGTTACCGATATATAAACGTATTTTGCGGGGGGCAGCACCTCCACTGCCATACACTTCGCTGCGCTCATGCCAGTAACAGTTAAAATTTCTCTGAGAAAATAGAAAAAAATTACGAATACACTCAGAATAGTAACATAACTTGATGACATATACAAATACAACAACTTACGCGAGGTGATTCGTGATTATTTAACCCCTTCACCGAAAGCCTCACATACAAACTCACAATGACATTGCCATTGCTAGAAACGCATGCAAAATTGTTTAATTTAATATTAACAAATGGCCTTCAATAAATTAAATTGCCTCCAGAATTGAACAAGAAAAAAAAAAAAACAATATAAAGTAAGTGCAAAAGTTACAGTCGGCTAGGAACGACTATGAGATAAAGCTGGTATGATCTCAATGTGTTGTTAAAGGTGAAAGGATTACACTATATCTATTTTCATGACACAGTAGAGAGATATTGTCGGTCTGATATAAACAAATTTTTCTGCCATGTCGCCGTTTAAAAGTTTTATAAACGTACTCACAGTCAGGCACGGATTTAGGTGGGGGCTAGGGGGGCTGCAGCCCCCGGCCCCGAGCAGATAGGGGCCCTGCAGGCGCAGGGTTATATATGAAGTGCTTATTATAAAAACGACATGTCATAAAAACATATTTCGAAGTAATCGAAATTCGAAATATTTAGTAATCCTTAAGTTTTAAAAAAAGTATCTTTGTAGGAAATCATAGTTATGTTTAAAATTTCAATTAAGTATAGGGCCAGAATTCATCTGATAATTATCGCAGTATTATTAGTGGATGTTGAAAATGCATCGATAGGTGCATGCTGCAATGCAACCAAATTAATATTTGGAAAAAGTAGATACTGATTTGATAGTTGCTTACTTCTCTTATCAAATTCGTTACAGATTTGTGAAGTGAATTTTCAGGGTTTAAGAAAAGTGCTAAGTAAGTGAGTCGATTTATTTGCCAAGATTATAAGAGAAAAAATAACTAGAACAAACAGCAACAAAGCACCCGTAACAATCAATTTGATTGGTGCTGCTAGATTCAAAATCGAAATTTTTTGCTTTAGTTGATGCGCTAGCAATTTAATAGAATAGAATTGAGAAACAGAACTGTAAACATAACAAAACAATTTGGATTCTTGTGCAAATTAATGGATATTTGGAATGGAAGTATAACCAAATGATATTCAAATGGAATTACCCTGTGAATTAAATCACTTAATTCCGCTTATGAAACTTCCACCTGAACATTTCTCTGAGAGATGTTTTGATTTTTTTATAGATATCAAACTATAAAAAACCGAAATAATATGGTCTCAGGCATGATCCATATTTTTCCAAATGTTTATAAAGCCTTCCGATTGCTTATAACAGTAGCGATAGCAAATTGTAAAGCTGAAAGGTAATTTTTAGTATTTAAAAGAATAAAAAATGTTCACCAATCTTCTATGTTACACGAACGATTGTCGTCAATAAGCCAACTTTGTATTGAAAATGATTTGTTGCAAACGATTAACTTTGACAACTTGATAGAACGTTTTGCCACAGTAAAATAGAGAAAAAAATTTTAAATAAAAATTCAAGAGTTATAGTTTCATTTTAAGACATATCGGTGATTCCCTGTCAAAAGGCACACTTTTCTGACATCACTATTTTTGAAAGTTTTCAATCTTTTTTAGTGGAAAGTTCATCAGAAAAAAAAATAATAACTGCGTACTTTTTTTTGCAAGTTTATTTTTTTTTTTCAAAATTAAAAACTCTCAGAAAAATTAAAAATGATAAAAAAAAACTAAATAGTATAAATAGTATGTATTTAAACAGCTCTCTCTCTTTTCAACTGTAAGTAGCACATCTTTCTAGTGGATCTTTCTAGATTTTTTTTTAAAAATGCTTACTTTAGTTTTCCTATTTTTCCATAAAATAACTATAAACAAATGACGACACCAAAGAGATCCATAGAAGGTACTGAAACTATGCTTGAATTTATTTTCTGTACGAATTACAGTTAAAGAGATAGAATTGTTTAAATATATGCATCTCCTTAATTTTTTTGTTATTTGAAATGTTTTTGAAGGTGTTTAACTTTCCAAAAAAAAAAAAATCGCAATAATAAAAAACACAGAATATGTTTTTAAAGTGAATAAACTAACCTACAAAGTTTCAAACAAATCGGGAGCACTAAGATCAGATTTTGCCTAAAATTTATATAAATGATATCGATTCACCGATATGTAAATGCGTATAAAGCAATATTTTGATTATTAATAGTTCCAAATAAAAGCACTGACCTTTAGTAGGCCCCTTGTCAATTTTAGCCCCAGGCCCCGCTAAGTTTTAATCCGACGCTGCTCACAGTGCTTGTAAGCTTCATCATACCTTGTGTAGGGTAAAAACTAAAAAAAGTAAACATGAGCTGGCGCATGTTTTGAATAAAGCCACTGATATTTATTTAATAATAGTTTTTGTGTTGTTTTTTGTTTTTTATTTTATTTTTGTCTTATGTCCAACAATTAAAGTAATTTAATTCAAAGCAAACAATTGAAAATGTGCTCCAAAAATATATCATAACTACAACTTTTATTTATTTTGCGACATCTGGCAACTTTTTAGGAAACTTAAACGACATTTTTGTTGCGTTCGCGGTATACAAAAATTTATTGATCTCTTGTTTATCAAAAGTGAGCAGCATAGCGCTCAATCGTGCCATTTTAAATTTGACAGCTGAAATTGATATTGATTGTTTGACCATAGCTGACATTATTGATTGACTGATGAACTCTGCACAATTTATCAAAAAATTAAGAAAAAAAAAAACAAAAATCATATTTTTATACACTTTATGCCGTGAATAAATGGTAAATAAGCCTTCAGCACGAAAGACAACCAACCCTCTCTGACTCTTGTATCTTATAGTTGATATAAGCTACATAAATAAACTTAAGCGCCACAGGCATAAAACCAGCCAACCTGCTATGATAACAACAACAACAATGATAAATCGACCTGATTACCTTGAGCGTTTTGCTGCTGCTGCTGCTGCTGCAACATTCAACATACACAGCAACGCATCAACTTATTGCTTCCAAGCGTCCAAGCGACCAAGAGTTTCATTGTCAGCCAAACAAGTGTGAACATCATCTTGCGAAAAAGTGAAGTGAATGAAGTGCATTCACGTGAGCTATGATAGCCCGTCTTTAAGATAGTATCGTTAACCACTCTAGATTAAAAAGAAAAAAAAAATGCACAAAACAAATAAATAACAGAACGGACAGTGTTAATAATAATAAACTTGTTGATGTTTTGAATAAATTTTTTGAAGGCTTTAGTTATGTTTTTCAAATACTTTGCGGCGCTGTTCATATTATTTGTTTCATAGAAAGCTTTGTATGACTAGCAGTTGTGTTTAATTAAAAATTCATGTTTGCTTAAGAAAAGTCGTGACTTGTAGATCGTACATGTGGCGGCTCAATTAGAGCTTTTAGCTAAAATACTGCATATATTCAACAAAGAAAAATTTTAATTTCCAAGGTTTTACTGGAAAAATAAGAAAAAACATAATATTTTGAATCGAAAAATAATATTTTTTGGTATTCAAATTTAATAATGTTATTAATTTAACAAGGTTTTGAACAAATACTCAGATATTTTTTGTAATTTTATATCAATTATTTAATCTATTTAAAAAAAAAATAATAATCAAAGCGTTATACACTAAACCAAATAATAGTTCACAATAATTATGAATTTTTACATGAACTTCATGAATCGCATTCATGAATTCCGATTCAGTAATCCATCACATGAGTCACATGAACTATTCATGATATCAATATACAAAATACACAAAACAAAAACACACGAGAACATGATTAATTCATAAGCCTAGTGCTAAAAGTACATAAAGTGTATGTATAAGATACATGAACAAACAAACAATTTCGTAAATGCCATTAAAAAAAAAATACAAGGGGAATGAATATGAATCTATCATAATTTTTGTGAAAAAATTAATTAAACTCATGTACAAATACGAGCAGAACAAGAACACTTCATGAGACACGTGACATAAATGTATGAAACTCATGTACATATACAAGAAAAACGTGAACTTCTTTATGAGTTTAGAAAGCAAAATTCATAAAATCCAGGTACAAATGCCAGGGCAGCAAGTATAGTTCATAACACAAGACTAAGCGAGCTCATGCAATGTAAGCGTGAACAACTTTATGCATTTATTTAACGAAGTTCATACAACCTGTGTGCATAATAAACTGAACATAAAAAATACACAATAATTATGAATTTTAATATGATCTTCATTAATCGCATTCATGAATTCTGATTAAGTAAGCAATTTCATGACTTACATGAACTAATCATGACATCACGGTACAAAATACATAGAAGAAAAATAAACACGAGAACATGATTATTTCATAAGCCTACCCAATCAGCCAAACAAGCTTGGAATAAGCTTTAAACAAGCTAACAAACGTAAGCCTCAAGCTTGGATAACGCTTTCATTTACTGTTGTAGAACGCTTACATGTAATTGTAGGATAAACGAAAGTGAACCCTTGGAATAATATTCCTTACTTCAAGCTTAATCCAAGTGTTGTTTTTACAATTGGATATAAGTGTTTTAATAAGCTTTTTCCAAGTGTGCTACATTCAACAAATCAATTAGCACTCGTGGTGCTAAATTTTTATTCCGTGGCTCAGTTGGTAAGCCACTTGTTTATTTGAATTGTTGTGATTTGGACATCCAAGGTTCAATTCCCAACCGGAACATTTTTATTTTTATTTATTTATTTTTTTTTCGTTTGTTTAAATTGAAGCACATATTTATATGCAAAATGCACGAAGCAATAAAAAATTTTGTAAATGCCATGAAAAAATACAAGGGGAATATGAATCATTCAAAATTTTTGTAAATAAAATTCATGCAAAAATACTCGTATTTTTACCGATAACAATATACGTGGTGACCGTGGCATGCAGGTTAAGTGTGTGGCCTAGCATGCTCGGAGCCCGGGTTCGATCCCCAGCCGTGGTGAAAAGTTTTTTTCAATAAAAAATTTTTCTGATCGGTCACCACGTCTCTGCAGACAATGGCAAACCTCAGAGAGTAAACAATGCCATGTAAAGCTTCTTGAGAACATGAACTTTAGCCGTTCGGAGTCGGCATAAAACATGTAGGTTCAGTTCTCGGTCAATTGTGTGCAAACATTTAATATGACCAATTTGTTTTTTTTTATATACGTTTTATAAAATAACTGACAAAAAAAGCACAAATCTCATGTACCACTTTGTAAGTTAAGTGACCAAACTTCATATAATCCATGTACAAATACAAGGGCAGTAAGAATAGTTCCTAATATAAGAGTCAAAAATTCATGAAATTCATGTACTTATACAATGCAAGCGTGAACTATTTTATGCATTTATTGAACAAAATTCATACATCCTATGTACAAGGACTGAATAAAAAAAAAAAAACACAATAATTATGAATTTTCATGAGTCACTTGAACTGTTAAAATACATGAGGATATGAATTTTTTATTAGCCTACCCTGCCAACATTTTGAATCGCCTGAGAATCTTCATTGAATCGCTTGGAAGATAAAGCAATCGCCGGCGAGCTCTTCTGAGAGTCTTCCGGGTATCGCCGAATGTAAGCAGCTGAGGCCATAAAAGCAATTCATCGGGAAGATTCACTGACGAGTCGCCAAGAGGAGTCTTAAGCGATTTTTCTGGTGGACTCGCCGACGAATCACCGAGAGGCGATTCGCTTGGAAGAGTCGCAAACGATTCGCCGAGAGGGTCTTAAGCGATTCGCCTACGAATCGCTGAGATGAGTATTAAGCGATTTGCCAAAAAGAGTCGCACATGAATCGGAAGAGGGAGTCTAAAGCGATTCGCCGACAAAAGAGGCAAATAAATCGGTTTTAGGGGTCCATAGTGATTTGTTGTGAAGCACCGTTGTTGAACGTTAAAAATTGTTGTAAGTTGAAAAAAGCGGACTCCCAATTTAATGACTTTTTATTACAAGTTCAACTTTTTTATTAATTTTAACAATTTTTCAGAGCCTGCTTTATATTTCAATGATAGATTTTACATTTTTTCAAAAACCATCTTCCAACGTTCGCCAGAATGAGGGAAAGAAGATTTCGAAAAATGTTCGTCAATCGCGCATTCATCGCTTGGGCGATCAAAAAGCGATCCATCTTCCTACGGTCGCCGGAATGAGCGAAGGAAGATTTTTATCAAACAACAGTGTTGCCGTTTTTATCTATCTTTTTGTCACTCAAATACAGGAATTTAAAGCAAGAAGCATGAAGAAAACATACTTTTAGCATTACAAAAATAATCTACCATCAATTATCACTTTAAAGCGAACAAAACCAGATTTCACTTAATAAATCTTGAATTTATCTCTTTAATTTCTGAAAAGCTGATGTGGAGCCTCAATCTTCATAATTCTAAAATCTCAGTCAAATTTTTCACAGGAGCTAGCTTACTATTTAAGGGGGATTTCAAATTTTCACCTTCAATAAATTGTCATAAAAGTTTTACATTCCAAAAATATTATCTCAAAATTACACGTCAATCTAAGCAAAACCTGCAAAGTTATACAGGATACATTTGAATTGTGGTTGATCCAGAGCTTAAAACTTTAAGAGCCTTTTTCTCAAAAAAATTTTTTTTCTAAGGACAAGATTATTCAAAAACTATTAAGTCGATTTTTCTAATGTTTTGTTCATTCCATTTGTTACAACAAAATGCCCGACCTCCTTGGATTATTAGATGAAAACTGGTGGTTTTGGTATTTTGGGTTAAAAAAAAAGTAATTTTTTATCAAAGTGTTCCCAAGTTATGGATGAAAATTTGGCTCTCAACTAGTGTTACTAAATATACTCCTAATATTACAAAGTCTTAAATTTGTTCCTTTTTGCATTTGAGAAATCTTACGTAAGTTTATGAAAAAGTTGTTTTTTCCAGACATGCACAACGACATCAACAGAATTTTTTCGTTTCGTTGAGGCAGAAAAATAAATTATCAAAATTATTTCTTTTTTAAAAACCGTTAAAAATTTATCAAATCAAATTTCGTTTCGTTGAAAAACGAAAAATTTTCTAATATTTTTCATTCATCGTTTCGGCGATCGAAAAGCGATCCATCTTACAAAAAATTCTTGGGCGAATCGCTAGAAAGTCGCCAAATCAACTTATCTTCCATTCGTCTTTCAAATGTTTTCAGTGCAGTGTTTAAAGTTCATGAAGAGTGTGTACAAGATACATGAACGAATAAAAAATTCTGTAAAAGTCATAAAAAATATAATGCCCTATTTATGCAAGATAATTATCCCACATATAAAATCAAACCAGTCAAATAATTGTTCACAAAAAAGTTCACACAAAACGGCAAAAAAATTATTAAAAAAATGAATAATTGTTATTAAAAAAAAAAAAATTTAGTTGAGAACAAGTTATTTTAAGTTTTCACAAAATTCAAGTATTAATTAAAAGTATAAAAAAGTATAAATTGTTATGTCCTTAAATAAAAAATAAGTCAAAATATAAATTTATGAGTTTTATAAAAACTTTTTTGCTTCACTGTTTGAGAACACTCAGCTTATGAACAAAAGCACAAAACCAGTATTAGACACTCGACAACTAAATTATCAAATTTTAGTCTAATGTGCGGCAACATTTTTTGTAACCAACTTGTACTCGAAAATATTCTGCAAAAATAATACAACAAGTACCGTCTGAAATAGAACAATTGTATTGATTAATGGGCGTTAAAAGGGCGTATGGCAAGAATTTTCTTTGGCCTATGTTTCAATTGGATACCATAGCTTTTAAATAGAAAAAAAATTATTGAAGTAGCACCTGGCGTTCTTAATTTTTGCGTCGCCAAACCTACGATTTTTTGAATCAGTATATGTGATTACTCTTTTGTATTATTCGCTTGGAGTCAAAATGCCCCTTTTACAAAATTATTTTAACAAATTTCTCCTATTCAAATTTCTCATTTGCAGCAGGTCCCTTTTCAAAATTCTCCCTTCAATTAATTCCCCTTTAAAAATTTTACTTTTGAAAATTGAAGTTAGCTTTCGTCAGTCCTGTAGAAGCATTATAATAATAGGGATGTATTATGTACTAATTGGCTCCATTGGTCCATTCGCCCTTTTATATTTCCCAACTGACAGCCCTTATACACTTAAGGGGGGACATGACATTGGCCGTTTTTTTTAATCGACGAAGTTTTTTATTATTTTGTATTTAAATAAATACTCTTTAGATTCTAAGAAAAAATTTCAAGGAAAAATTCCTACGGGTTAAAAAATTACAACCGGATTAGTGAGAGCGGATTTATATTTTTCTTTGTTCACAAACTTTGAACGCGTTTATCTCGAAATCTTGTTTCTCGTACTGGTTGCGGCACTAGCGGGTTCATTTTTTGACGAAATATTTTTTTTTTTTTCTATTTTTTTAAACTTGATTCGCTATCGTATGACACGAGCTTTTTTTTAAATTTTTTTCGATTTTGTATGAATTTTTAACAGTTTCAAATTTGCAACATCAGCAAAACTTGAAAAAAAGCTCCTGTCTTACGATAACCAATTTTGTTAAGATTTAAAAAAGTAATTTTTTTTCCAGATCGTACAATTTTTGCGACTCCCAGCGCTGCAACCATGAGGTCCCGTTTTTTCTCTGCTGCCAGTTTGGCGCTCTTTAAAACCATGTTGGAGTGAAAAATATATTTTTTTGAATTTGTTTTCTTGTAAATTGTTCAATTCTCTACAATAATAAAAATTTTGGAAAAATGTTTGTTTTTGACTGAATTACGAATTTTTTAAAAAAGGTCTGTTTTCTCTGCCGCGAATGTTATGTCCCACCTTAACATAACATAACTTATACTATGTATGTTAAATGGTTTAAAACTGAATTCCAAAATTTTCTTCACTTATATAAAAATGTTATGGCTTAAATATGAGAGTCATAGAAAAAATGAGGCCCCCCAGAAAATCTCTAAACAAAGTTGATTGCTGTAGTTCAAGAGACTCCAATTATTGAGATTTTTTTTTAATGATCGCTTCTGATGATCTTTTCGATCATTGCCAAGAAAATCAAATAGCATGGTTTATACAATTACCATGTGCGGTAATTATTGTGAAGTGCTCCAAATACAGATATTGCTACAAAACAAAAAAAAAAAAAAAATGAAACACGCACACACACATCGCTTCAATCACGTGAATGAAATACTAATGGCAGAGTACTCCACTCACTGGCTACATACATTTGTGCTCATAATCCCAATTTTCTCCCAATTTGCTGAATTTGAATTACAAAAGCAAACGAACTCCTCGTATTGATCCAATTTCTTCTATTCATACACGAAAGCAACCAAGAAATAAATAAATAAATAAACAGCAAAAACAAACAAACAAACAAGTTCTAGCTGCAATATGCTATGTACTAGAGTCAATCTAGTGGATGAGGAGCAGCATTAGAACCCAATCAGTTCACATTTTACTGGCAAAGAAATCTAAGCTAGGACAGGACGGACAAAAGAGCAGCAACTTACAAAACAAACAGTTGCAAGTCGTCTACAACAGTTCAGCTTAGCTGGGCGTTATTTGAGCCAATTTGCTATACCGACGCGTCGTCGACCGATATTTTGTTTTTTTCTTGTTTTTATTTCTTGGTTATAAAGATTTCATGACTCAAAATAAAGCAAAATAAATCAGCAATAATTTTGTTGCACAGACAGAAGCGCTTGCTTGTTCTATAGCTTAACAACAAAAACAAAAATGGCTATAAACTTTAATAGATGCAACGGTTTGAGGCATCAAAGTCATAAACAAATACAACTGGTTCACCTACAGGCGTTTGGTTACCCACAATATGTGAGTACTAGTTACAAGTAGGTACTTGTTTATTTTATATATAAGCTATAAAAATAGTCCTGCGCAATTCCAATGAATGAATGCCAAGCTTGAGTACTTTTAGCAAAATACATTGATTTAGTTCTTTTAACTTTAGAACAACAAAAACAAGAAATGCATGTGGTCTGTTAAGTCCACTCGATCTTTACTGAACTGGGTAATAAGAAAAACGGAGGCTAATTTTCGATTTGCCCATAAAAGTTAATCTTTTCTTTGTTTTTTTCTTGTTAATTTTTAGTTTTAAGGTAGCTAGTGGGAGTTTCATACTTTTTTCCAACGAAACTTTGCACTTATCTGCCGCAAATAAAATTTGCCGAACTAGGATAAAAAAATTCAAGATATGAAATGTATCTGTAACGGAGTGCTAGAAACTTTCATGCATGAACTTAATATAAGGTCTCTATGAGTCTGATCAGAACGCACCTTTTGTTTTTTTACACAAAAAGTAATATCTTTTCAGCTATTTTTAATTTTTTTATCTTATGTTCTCTTATCCTTTATAATTGGATTCATTGTACTATTAGAGTGTATCGAAACTACGACCCCAAATTCCGGTACCAAAATTAAATTTAATAGGAAAATCCTTTCGATTAGTATACTTTTTTTTTGTCTTGAACCAATTTCGGCGTCCTCGGAATTGCATTTTAGTGCATTTTTATCAAATTTTGTAATAAGAGACCCACTAAGGGCTGATTTTAAACAAAAATCAAGCTTATCAATTTATTCCTTTGATATAAAAACATAGAATTGCAATTTTGCGACTAGAACCTTAATTTAGGTCTCATATTGATAATATCAATAGTAGAGCCAACTCTGCACATGGTTTCATGAGACACTGGTCCAGAGAGTTCACCATCCTTACGTCACAGAAACTCTCTAACTTACCTTTGTTAGACTCATCCTCTAATATGTCAGCCAGGTGTGGTCTCCCATCTACAACACCCATTCAATGTGAATTGTGAACGAAGATTCATTCGTTTCGCTGTTCATGGTCTTTCCGGTTATGACGGCTTCAACCTATCTCCTTATGCCAACCGACTGAACTTGACTGAACATGCAAACACTTGGAAAACGAAGGGAATTTGCCGATGTTGCCCTCATTCATTAATATCCCTTAATACCAAACTACGCAACCTTAAGTCCAAAATTTCATCTCTCCCGGAGTAAAAATTTTAATTTTTTAGTTCAAACTGTACACAATTCCTACAACGGCCGAACAACGAAAAAAATGTAAGAAACAAGTTGTAAAAGGGATGTACAACGAGCACTGTCAGGTTATTTTGGCTGTACAGCAATGATAGCGGTGTTCTAAGAAGGTTATAGGCAGTTTTAGGCAGTTATACGAGGTTTTAAGCTGTTATACGAGGTTTAAAGGCTTCAATTCAATTTTCAAATTTACTCTGGTCCCAATAGGGGCAGCAAAAATGCAATTTTTTCTTCCCACAATGAAAATTTACCCCAAAACTTCACTTCGTTGTAAAAATAACCAATTGGGGCAAGCCTTAAAATTCATTCTTTGGTGAATACTAATGGAGCTCATTTCCGAAAGTATAAAACACACAATTTCTGACACCTTGAGATGAAAAACTAAGAGCCTACATACGAAAAAATCATTTGAGTCTCTAGCCACCAAAATAACCGGTGAAATTTCCTCTCAAATCGACTCTTTATATCGTCATATTTAACACTGACATAATAACCCAAATTTCTGACAATTTAGAGAAATTTTTATGAAACAGATTTGGGAAAATACGATGGAAAATTATGAATTGTAAATTTTTTAATCCAGTTTCGGAAATCAATCGGAATTATTATTTTTAAAAAAATAATTATAAAACAAGTAAAGAAAGTCTAAAGTCGGTCTAGGCCGACTATGAAATACCCTAAACCCACTTTTCAAAAACAAAAAATTTTTATTTTAAATGGGCGTCTCCAAGGGCGGATGAAGCCTATATTTTATATGCATTTAAATGTTGATGAAAAATTTACACATACCAAGTTTTATTCCTGTAGCTCACAGTTAATGCCTTTATTGTGCTTTCGCTATGGGAGATGGGCGGATTCATGGACGGATTACTTCCAATTTTTGAACAAACCTTAGTTTTGGTATAAAATACATGCTTACCAAATTCAATTTCTCTATGACAAACATAACCTTATTTATTGAGTTTAAAACTTTTTGGGTTGTATGGGAAAAAGGCGTGTCCGTAGGCGGATGACGTCCATTTTTCCAAACCATCTTTGTCTTGTCATAAAAAACATACGTGCCAAATTTTAGCTCTGTAGGTTAAACACATGCTTATTTATTGCGTTTTCAATTTTTGGGTTGTATGGGAGGTGGGCGTGTCCGTGAGCGGATGACGTCCATTTTTCGAAGACATCTTTGTGTTTGTATAGAACACATACATATCAAATTTTATTGTTGTAGGCTTATTATGAGCTGAGCTATGCAGTTTTTAATTTTCGGGTTGTATGGGAGGTAGGCGTGTCCATGAGCGGATGATGTCCACTTTTCAAAACCATCTTTGTTTTGTTACAAAAAACATATGTGCCAAATTATAGCTCTGTAGATTAAACAGAGGCTTATTTATTGCGTTTTCAATTTTTGGGTTGTATGGGAGGTGGGCGTGTCCATAAGCGGATGACGTTTATTTTTCGAAGACATCTTTGTGTTTGTATAGAACACATACATATCAAATTTTATTGTTGTAGGCTTATTATGAGCTGAGTTATGCAGTTTTTAATTTTCGGGTTGTATGGGAGGTAGGCGTGTCCGTGAGCGGATGATGTCCACTTTTCAAAACCATCTTTGTTTTGTTACAAAAAACATATGTGCCAAATTATAGCTCTGTAGGTTAAACAGAGGCTTATTTAAAATTTGCAAATTCATTTTTCATTTAAACAAAAAAAATAAACAATATCTTAAATAAAAACAAGTAAAGAAAGTCTAAAGTCGGTCTAGGCCGACTATGAAATACCCTAAACCCACTTTTCAAAAATAAAAAATTTTTTATTATAAATGGGCGTCTCCGTGGGCGGATGAAGCCTATATTTTATATGCATTTAAATGTTGATGAAAAAGTTACACTCACAGTTAATGCCTTTATTGTGCTTTCGCTATGGGAGGTGGGCGTGTTCATAGAAGGATTACTCCAAATTTTTGAACACACCTAAGTTTCGGTATGAAATACATACATACCAAATTAAATTTCTCAATGACAAACATAACCTTATTTATTGAGTTTAAACTTTTTGGGTTGTATGGGAGGTATGCGTGTCCGTAGGCGGATGACGTCCATTTTTCAAAATCATCTTTGTCTTGTCATAAAAAACATACGTGCCAAATTTTAGCTCTGTAGGTTAAACAGAGGCTTATTTATTGCGTTTTCAATTTTTGGGTTGTATGGGAGGTGGGCATGTCCGTGAGCGGATGCCGTCCATTTTTTGAAGACATCTTTGTGTTGATATAAAACACATACGTACCAAATTTTATTGTTGTAAGCTTATTATGACCTGAGTTATGCAGTTTTAAATTTTTGCATTGTATGGGAGGTAGGCGTGTCCGTGAGCGGATTCCAAAAATATTCAATAGTGCAGATCCTTGGGTGCATGTGACCATGTGTACCAAGTTTTATTCAATTATCTCTACTCCTTCTTCTTATCCTGTGTTTATCCTGTGTTAACGGACGGACATGAATAGCTCGACTCACGTGGTGACGCTGATCAAGAATATATATACTTTTCTATACCGGACTCTCTTCGCTCTATGCGTTACAAACGTTTGCACAAAGTTAATATACCCTCACCTTTCAGGTTTACATTTGATAAGATGTATAATTGCTTTTTATATGAATCACTTTGATTTAATACTATTTTGCTATGTACTGTAATAATTTTGGGGGGGGGGGCGGGGGTTTAAACCCCGCAAAGTTCTTTTGGTTGCGCTAATGCTTAAGTCTTTACCTTTCTTCCACCGCACCGAATATGTATGAAGTGAACCTATAACCAGAATTCTTCGAGTAACCAATAATTTGATCAGTGAATTTGATTTTTATCTGAGCATTTTTATCTCTACTCCGAAATACCTTAACTCCAAAGCCACTTCCTCCCCCTCTCATAATGTATTCTTCCCATTAAGCTATGGTACCTTAGCTAAGTCCTTCCAGACTTTTCAATAATTATTCCAAAAACAAAATTCCAAATAGCTTACGAGATATAGCCGTGAGGAAAAGAGCATTTGTTTTGAAAAATCAAGTTTCAACCGATATCTTTCAGGTGTTATAAAATCTGATCGGTAACCAAACTAGCAAATACCCGATAAGGTTTTGCTATTTACGTCCCCAACTTTCAGGAACAACAGTCAAAAAGTTGTTTGAGTTTTACGTGTTCCACCGTCTAAGAAATGATGATCAACTAAAGTAATTTGTAAGATAAGCCCCCTTTTCTCTTTAGGGAGAGAGGAAATGTAGTTTAGTTGTACACTCAGAAAAAAGTGTATCGGAATATGATAAAAAAGGCATCATATTTAGAGAAAAATGTTATAGAGTTTGCTACAGAGAATGCTTTTCTCTAAATGTGTCTCTAAAACTTCCCTAAAAATGATAAAAAGCTTCCATGAAAAAGAGAAATATATGTAAAAATACATCGTTTTTAGAGAAGAAGACTTTTTTTATTTTTGAGAAAAGATTTTTTTATTGAAGAAAATACTTCGATAATGAATTTTTTATCAAAATATAGAAAAAATTTTTATTTTCAATAAATTTTTCTGCTATAAATGAGAGTTTTTTGTGCGAGTAAAATACTTATTATTATAAGAGTTATTAAAATATTTCCATTTCCGAAGAGATATTCCTTCGAAAATTTTGCACTTACCTAAGGATCAGCAAATAGCAGATCTTGTAGCCAATGATTTATGTTTCTTGAACCAGAACAACGTGCATATCTCCTTCATATCCCAATTGCAGTAGCTGAGCAGCATGAGTTGCTTAATTGTAATGGTCATAGATGGTTAATATATTGTATGAAAATATTCCCTGTAAAATTTCACTTTATGTCTTTATGAACAAGTTGTCTATAAAGCTAACTTCTATATAGAAAAAATAAAAGAACTTAAAATATATTAGATGTCGTTAAGGCTCTTTGTTTAATTAGCTTAATCTATTAAAATTAAATCGAATTCTCTTAAGTTCTATGTGCAAAGCATTTGAATAAAATTTAGTTTTATTAACAATGAAAAAAATATCGAATTTACAGTAAAAGCAACCATTTTTCAACCAATAAAATGTATGACTCAAACTCTTAATTAGTTCAAACATGAAAACAAAATTAACATTATCGCATTACGTTTAAGTCTTTCTTATACTCTGCTACTTCTGTTTCTTTTGTCTATCCGAATTTATAACAATATCGAACAACACTTCATTACGGTAAATTAGTAAGAAATCGAAATTAATTCAAAAGTTTAGGTAATAAATTTTGATTAGTTCTTGGAAGAGGAAATTCAAACAAAACAAACCGCTAATTAATATTTTCTTATTCAATAAAATCTTTGAATTGTGTGAGCTTAAATTTAGCCTTAGCTCACATATAATCCATAAAAAAGTTGTGACGTTAGAGTTCAAATTTTATGAGAAATTCTCTAAGTTTAAAAATAAACATAATAAAAGAACTTAATAGAATACTTAATGATGTCTTATGTCTTGGAATACTAACTAAATGAAGTTGAACGTTTGTTTGTCTAAAAGCGATATGCGTCGTGTTGTTGTTGTTGTTGTTTAGGCCAGCTCACATTCTCTGAAAACTGTTTGTCTTACATCAATCACCGCGCTTATGTTGACAACTTACTGACAGTTTTATAAGCCATCTCTTTCACACACACACACTGCACGTGGTTGGCTTAGAAGAGACAACGACAACGTTTGAAGAATTTTATTTTAAAATAGCCATACTATAAAGTTGGTAAATAATTACCAAGCACAGCAGTTAAGCAGTAAATTATTTATGCAAATGTGACGACGAGTACTTCGAATACTCGAAGACCTGCTAGAACTGAGCAGTTAGTATTAGATATGATAACGATGGTAGATGAAAGAACGATTGCACGAACAAACGTTCGTTTATAGAAGGGTGAGAGACAGAAAAAAACAACAACTTATGGCCTCTTGACGACTCTGAGGAATATCATAGATTTATATGCTAATCTGTTAAATGTGCGGGTATTTCTTTTTTTTTTTTTTTGTTTATTCTTTAAGCTTTAAATGCAGTCAGTGTTTTTCACTATTTTATGACTTTATTATGGCTTGCTATAAAAAAAAAAAAAATACAAAATCAATTTCTACAATAATTAATGAATAATATATGAATTTTTTTCTTATCTTGCAGATCATTTTGTTGCTTCGATTGACAAACATCAGACTTTGTTTATTGTTTTGGTAAGTTTTTAGAAAATAAAATTTTGATTTCTATTTTTATTTAACAACTTTTTGCATTCCAAAGAAAATGACTTTCTTAGACTGCCCGAACTGTCAGAATTTTGAAACGGAAATACTTTTATTATATGTCACATATTCCAGTTGCATTTATCAACAAATTCAATGTGGGTTAAGCTGCGCATTTAAAAAAAAAAAGAAGAATACCCGATGCTGTTTTTTTCTATCTCAAACATGATAAAGACGAGTTCTTGTTTACATCAGCGCAGATAGCAGCTTATCTGCTAAACCAAACAAATACAACACAAAATACTACCGAGGCGAACAAATATTATCATACGTAAATAAGACGACAAGTATCATAATTAGAATATCTAACATTTCTAAGTACACAGTAAAAATATGGATGCAATTGTTGAAAGGTTTTATTAGATACACGCCATTATAATAAACTTTGTACCTAAAGTGTAGAATGGAAAGAAAGATAACGGAAGAAAAATTTTTTTATTATAAATTTTATTGTTTATGCTGTTTCATTACTTGGTTCTGTTTTCATAACTTTCACTTCGTATCTTAGCTACTATGCATAGATGCGAAGAGTCTTTAGAACTATTTTGATTCGTATATGATGATCCTGATGATAAATGATCCTTTGGCCTATAGGGTCAACCAGCTGCAATTAGCGTAATAAGACTTTCTGGTTTTATAATTGAGCAACTTGGGGTCATTTGAAATCTGAAATATATTTTGTGTATAAACCAATTCTCGGAATTGGTCAAGCATGTCAGAATTTTGAGATATTTAAAGTTTTCTTGAAAAATTGCTTTTTATGGAATTTTTGAGGCATATAAAGGATGTACAAAGTTGTTTTTGGAAGCATTCTACCAATTGCATAAATAAGTGATAAAACAGTGATTATTATATAGTGTTGTTTATTTTGATTATTAAAGGATGAAATTACGAAAAAATGGTTGCATTTCATTAAGACAATTCATCGTATCACAATTTAATGAAAACGATGGTAAAAATGCAAGAATTGGGCTGCGAATTGCTTTCCCATCCACCATTTTTTCCAGATCTGACCAACAGTAACTTTTTCTTGCTTGCACACCTGAAAAAAATGTTCGCTGGAAAAAAAAATCAGCATTAATGAAGAACTTTTCGCTGAAACTGAGGCCTTTGAAACAATTCTGATAAAAAAATACAGTTTAGTACGATATATGCATGATTGGTCATAAATTACTTGTGAAAAATTACCTCTGAGCGAACCACCATGTATATGTGGGGTGTGCAAAAATTAGTTTTGTACAATGGATATAATATTATGGCTTTGATATAATAGGCATGATATGTGGTAGTATGATAGTACCGTTTGTTGGGTTTGTTGGTATCATTTAATTGATTTTGTATGACGGGTATGGTATGCTATGATATGATACAATTATATATCATATCGTTATTGTATGACTGGCTTGCTATGAGGGTTATAATTTAGTAAAGAGCAATTTTGTATCATGAATTTGGTGTGATGGATATGGATATGTAATTATGGGTACTAGAGTTCGACAGTGGCCGAAATTCAACCTTGATTAATGTGAAAAACACATTTCTTCATAAAAATTTGGAAAAAAAATCGTTTAAAAATAGTCGTAAATTCAGTTTTCTCCGCACTCTGATTCATTTGAAAAAAACAATTATTAAAATCGGTTGAGTAACACGTGGGAAAATGGTTCTTAACTGCTTTTCTTACGCCTATTTATATAAAGATCATGTGATGGATGGTACACTCAGAAAAAAGTGTCTCGGAAAATGATAAAAAAGGCATCATAATTAGAAAAAAATGGTATAGACTTTGCTCCAGAGAATGCTTTTCTCTAATTGCGATACTTAAAATTCTCTAAAAATGATAAAAAGCTTCCATGAAATAGAAAAATATATCGTTTTTAGAGAAAAATACTTTTTTTTTTAAAAAAAATAAAATATTTGTTTTTATTGAAGAAAATACTTCTGATACTGAATTTTTTATCAAAATATAAGAAAAGTTTTCCATTTTCAATAAAATTTCTCTATAAATGAGAAATTTTTTGTGCGAGAAAAATACTTATCATTATTAGAGACATTGAAATATTTCCATTTCTTAGAAGTAAAGAAATATTTCTTCGAAAATGTGAAAATTTATTCTAATTGAAGAAAATTTTATTTGAAAAAGAGAAAATTGCTATTATCAAAAATAGAGAAATTTTTAACCGGAGCAAGGTATGTGTTTTTTCTCAGTGTAGCGTTGTCATATTGTATGATATAGTCGTATGGTGAAATGGACATGGTATGATGATAATGATAAAACATGATTTTGAAATTATCATAGTAAATAATGTAATAGGTTAAAGAAAAAAATGTTTAAAAATTCTGTAAAGATCAAGAGTTAAATATATCAACTTAGAAAATATCAAAATTATATCAATTCTTTTAAGAATTTAAGAAAAAAAAAAAAAAAATATATGTGTGGTTTTACCACTTATAAGATTTACTTTATTTTTTAAGGTAAGTTCATTTCTACCATTTTTTTGGCGTGGCAGCTAGACAATGTTTTTTTTTCTATAATGTTGGGTTTCATCAAAAGTGTGATCTTGACTGCTATATCTTAGCAGAGTCTTATATTAGCTTGCTAACCTTAACATAATTCATCACAAGCCTAAGTGACATGCTAAGATTTTCTTAACACTGTAACTGCTTTGTACCCTGTTGATTTGACACATTTTCATTAACTAAGCCTAAAGAAAAGAAAGTGCAATCTATACTATTATATAAAAGGAGACTCACGGATTTGCGGCGACGTGTTCTCAATAACCGCTGAACCGATTTTTATAATTTTTTCACTATTCAATTACTATGATTAGCGAAATTAAAATAGGGTACTACGTTTTTTACAAAACTTTTTCTTTAATTATTTAAGAATTCATGTGTTTTAATTCATGCTAATGCTGTACAAGCAGCACAACAAGCAGCAGAAAACCAATGCTTAAGCTTTGGCTGTGAGAGTAACTCAGCACACAGCACGGCTGCCATGTTGTGTCGGGAGTCGCTCTCAGTTTGGTCTCTTGAGCAGTGTTGCCAACAATCTGACATCGTATTTGTTATGGTTTTCAGACTTGAATTGTTTAATTGTTTGTTTGTTTCAAAAAATCTTATTCCTCTTATGCCTGATATATAACCAAATTATTATTTTGTTATTTATTGCAAATGCTATTCATTGACAATAACGCAATCTCTACGGATTGAAAGCTTTATACAATAGTTCAGATTTAAAATTTGTTTTTATGGCAACACTAGCTACTTTATTTGCAGTCAAGTTCTTGCTCAGAGAGAAATATAAATATATATTAAAATCTTACCATGAAATGGGGGATGAAATTTTTTATTGTTGTAGTTATTTCAGTATACAAATATTCCATTGCATATGCTCAAATGCTTCTCAGAGGATCTCAGTACGATCTGAAATGTCGCATTGATATGTCATTGTTTGTGTTCATCTGCGCAGAAATTATGTTCATGCATACAACCTTATAAAATAGATTTCCTTTAAACTTTTCAATAGGTTTATATTGGACGCATCAGAAAATAATTTTTGTTTTTATTTTCCAACGTCTTTTTTAAAATCAAATAGGTTGGTACTATGAAATGAAGTTGTAACAAAATGATGACCATAAATGTAGAGGAATACCAATATAACTTCTTTAATTTAGTTGGATTTTCGATTTTGTTCCAAACAGAAGCCTCAATGTTTTTTATTTCGCGTGTTAATAAATTAAAAGAGTTATTGTGATTGGAGCATATTTTTTATTTTTAACCGATTTCAAAAAGGAGGAGGGTCTCAAGTTGGTTGGTTTCTCTGTTTTTTTATAATAGCATTATAAATAATGCATTTGCATTGGTCTCCAGTAGTTTTAGTTGAACCTTAATATTATAATTCAACTTTTGAATGGTTTTCCATTATATTAGACAGCCTGGCATAAGCTACGCAGCGCATGTAAAACGCATCGAAAACGTATGTTTGACGCATATTTTAGTGTTTAAAGGATGCGTAAGTTAAGCATATTTTAAACAAGCTGTTAACATCTTCTTTGTATATTAAAATGATTGTATGTACAAGTAGACTTCAAAACCGCTAAACCAATTGTTATGAAATTTTCAGGGAAACTCTAGCAAAGTCTGCAGAGCGCTCCTGTGAAGTTTGGCATCGATATCGAATAGCTTTAGAATTACATGTTGCACAGCTCCAAAATTCTGTATTTGACCTCAATTTTCACGTGCTGTTTTACTGGTAAAATTTTAAAGCCGTTGCAGAAGGGGCGTGACACTTTTAAGGCATTCAAACTTTTCAGTATAATTTAAGAAACATAAGTCACAAATTTGTGAAACTCGGAAGGAATATAACATTTAGTCGTGTCCATCCACTGGAAAAATTCAGCAAGCATTGGAAATTGGGTCGTGACACCGTCAACATAGTTTAAATGTTTAATATCGAATAGCTGTGGTACTTAATGTTTCATAATATTTAAACTCAGTATAAATTTAATTTTTGGAAATGTCTTTCGACAAGAAATATAGCACGGGCATTGGAAAACGGGGTGTGAATCCGCCCATACAAGCCAAATTTTTAATAGCAAATAGCATTGGAAATAAAAATCGCTGATCAGTGAAATTCCGAATGGAGTTGCCATTTGGTAATGTCCTTCTAATAGAAAACTGGTCTGAGCTTTGGTCAAGTGGGTGCACCTTCCCCTACAAGCTACATTTTTGATCGAATAGGTTCTGAAGTCACAGATGAAGTACATGTGTTTGTCTAAGGCTGCGTGCATTTTCAACGCCGATTCAGACAGACAGGCAAGCTGAAATCTGTGTGAACAAATGAGATACAAATATCTATTTCTCTCGCTTTTTCACACACTCTGCGGACACAGGCAGGCAGTCTGAATCGGCGTTTACTATGCACGTGGCCTAAGGCGTAGCAACGCGCGCCGGGTATTGCTAGTAAAGTTATATTTAAAGAGTACTTGAAAATGCGCAACAAGAAAAATTATAAAACAAGTAAAGAAAGTCTAAAGTCGGTCTAGGCCGACTATGAAATACTCTAAACCTACTTTTCCAAAAACAAAATTATTGAAAATGGGCGTGTCCGTGGGTGGATGAAGCCCATATTTTATATGCATTTAAATGTTGAAGAAAAATTTAGACATTTCAAGTTTTATTCCTGTAAAAAAACAAATTGGCCATTTCAGCCCTTGAAAGGACTTTGACCGAGCTTCTTATGATCAATTGTGTTGTGTGTGTTATGAAATGTTTGAACACAATTGACCGAGAACTGGACCTACATGTTTTATGCCGACTCCGAACGGCTAAAGTTCATGTTCTCAAGAAGCTTTACATGGCATTACTTACTCTCTGAGGTTTGCCATTGTCTGCAGAGAGGTGATGACCGATCAGAAAAATTTTTTATTGAAAAAACTTTTCGCCGCGGCTGGGGATCGAACCCGGGCTCCGAGCATGCCAAGCCACACACTTAACCTGCATGCCACGGTCACCACTTTATGGTGGGTTTTATTCCTGTAGCTTACAGTTAATGCCTTTATTATGCTTTCGATATGGGAGGTGGGCGTGTTCATGGACGGATTACATGAACACGCATACGTACCAAATTTGATCTTTCTATGACAAACATAATTTTATTTATTCAGTTTTAAACTTTTTTTTTGTGTGGGAGGTAGGTGTGTCCGTGGGCGGATAACGTCCATTTTCCAAAACCATCTTTTTTTTGTCATAAAAGCATGCGTTCCAAATTTTATCTCTGTTGGTTAAACATAGGCTTATTAATTGTGTTTTTAATTTTTGGGTTGTATGGGAGATGGGCGTGTCCGTGAGCGGATGACACCTCCCAGCAGTATTTGGCACTAGTACCGAACTAGCGATTTGACTAGCCCCTAGGTAGCCAGTACTAGTTCTACTTCAATCTACTTTCTTTGCATTCAACTGGCGAATTTAATGTGAAGATGTCATAGGAAGGAGTCAATTGCTACCTTTTACATTCCCATTCCCTAGCCACTTCACTAGTACTATAGGGCAAGCTTATTCGCTAGTCAGAAATATAAAAAAAAACAAAAAACCTAGGCATTGCGACATCAATCTTCAGTTAAATTATTTATTTATTACAATTTTGTATTCACGTTGTTCAATGAAATTGAAAAGCCGCATATATCATATTTTTTCCGAAAAAGTTGCTTTGAATAATATCAGTCATTTTCATGAGAGAAAGCCGTAAAAAACATAAACAATAAACAGTACGAGCTTGAAGTAGATTCAACTGACCCGTCTATGCACTACCTAGGGACAGAAAAGTAGCTAGTACGTAAAGAACTAGTAAAATAGCTAGTGATAAGTAGGCAATTGGTTACTCTCATTACTGGCGGGCTATTTTTCGAAGACATTTTTGTGTTAGTACAGAACACATACACACCAAAATTTATTGTTGTAGGTTAATTATAAGCTTATTTATGCAATTTCAAATTATTGCGTTGTATAGTAGGTAGGCGTGTCCGTGGGCGGATAATGTCCATTTTTCAAAACCGTCTTTGTTTTGTCATAAAAAACATACGTTCCAAATTTTATCTATATAGGTTAAACAGAGGCTTATTTATTCCTTTTTCAATTTTTGGGTTGTATGGGAGGTGGGCGTGTCAGCAAGCAGATGAGACCCATTTTTTGACACACCAAATTTTATTGTTGTAGGTTAGTTATGAGCTTATTTATGCAGTTTTCAATTTTAGCGTTGTTAGGAAGTAAGCGTGTCCGTGCGCGGATTCCAAAAATATTCAATAGTGCAGATCCTTGAGTGGATGTGACCATGTGTACCATGTTTCATCCAATTATCTCAACTCCTTCTTCTTATCCTGTGTTTACGGGCAACACACAGACGGACAGACGGACGGACGGACGGACGGACATGAATAGCTTGACTTACGAGGTGACGCTGATCAAGAATATATATACTTTTCTATACCGGACTCGCTTCGTTCTATGCGTTACAAACGTTTGCACAAAGTTAATATACACTGACCTTTCAGGTTTAGGGTATAAAAAGAGCACTCAAAGTAAAATAAAGCACACAGCAATTAAGCAACAACCAACACAATTTAAGTAGGACTCTAAATTTTGCTGACAACTATAACAATAAACCAAAGTCAAAGTGAAGCATTTTAAAAAAAAAAAACAAAAAACAAAAACAACGAAAGAAATAATAATAAAGAGAGCAACAAACAACATAATTTTTATGAAAACTTTCTACGTTGACACTATCAACTCTCTACAGTAGATGTCAAAGAAATGCATACAGCGCAGAGAATCAAGACAGCCTAAAATAAAAAAATAAACAAAACATACGCACAGACAGACAGACATATTCAGTCATTCACACATTTAACCTTACATTTTTTTTATGACGATTGTCAACATTAAGTTGTAACTTAGCTTGTTAGTGTCGTTGTTGTTGTTGTTGGTTTTGTCATTGCTGTTGCATTTTAATATAAACGCATGTTTAAAATTTTGAGCGATTTCCAAAAAAATATGCATATAAAAAGCACTAAAAAACAAAGCTATAGAAAAAGCCTGCAACAAATGCAGCCAATGAACTTTCTCAAAGAGTTTAAAAAAAAAATAATAAAAAACAAAAAAAAAAGAATATAAAAAGAAACACATAAAAAAACTTTAAATTAATATGCGCTGCATTAAGCTGGGCTTTACAACAACAGCTACAACAACAAAAGCTATAGTTATCTTTTCCATGAACCTGACCTGACAATATGAAAGAAAAATGAAATCGTTATAAAGCATTTAACTGCGTCCCGTTTAAAAAAAAAAAACGAACAACAACAACAACAAAAATAACAATAAACTGAATTCAGTTAATATTTAAATTTTGAATTTTGAATTCAACAACTCAGCTGATTTTCTGATTTTCGGTTTTGCTTTGTTAACGTGTTTGCCGCTCGTTTTGTTATGTTGTTGTAAAGATATAGCAGATAGATATATGAAAAGCAGTTGTTGTTGTTGTTGTTGTTTTGAATTTTATTTTTTTGTTTTTTGTCGGCATATGTAAAACGTGACATTATTCATAATTTATGCCAGTTCATGTTAGGTTAAACTCTCTCTTGTATAGCGTACCCAGCCCACTTAAAGGCTCGTTACTAATCCAGAGAAGTGTTGATTTTTTTCTTTCTTTACAAAACTTTGTTTGCATGCTTTACTCAAAATTAATTACATGTATTTCATTGAAAGTCACTCCATTTGTAAAAAGTTTCTTGATTTTTACTAAAGCAACTTTAGTGCAAACCTAGCCTGCTTGTTTTCGCTTTATTAGACTCTCTTTTATGCTCTTTAACAGCTTAATTTCTTTCACATGCTAATAATCCGTAACATAAGTGAAAGCGATTGTAATCGTTTTTTAATGACACGAGTTTGTTGTTATGTTTTTTTCTTAATGTCACTCATTCACTTTTATGCTCCTATAACCACCACTGACCTCCCCCTCCGCCCACTTATTTCGAGTTATCATCTAATTTTATGTTGCCAACAACAGCTCATTTGCAAATATGTATAATGCTATAACGAGCTAATTTTGATGATATTTTTGTTTTGGCTCTGAGTTAGTTTATCTGATGGAATTTTAATCTAATACTACAAAGATGGTCAAAAGCCGGCGCCTATGATAAGTTTGCAATGTTTTCTTTAAAGCTAATAAAAAATAAATTCAATCAAGCTCTATAAAAAGGCTTTATTACACTGAGAAAAAAACACATACCTTGCTCCGGTAAAAAATTTCTCTATTTTTGATTATAGCAGTTTTCTCTTTTTCAAATAAAATTTTCTTCAATTAAAATAAATTTTCACATTTTCGAAGAAATATTTCTTTACTTCTAGGAAATGGAAATATTTCAATGTCTCTAATAATGATAAGTATTTTTCTCGCACAAAAAATTTCTCATTTATAGAGAAATTTTATCGAAAATGAAAAACTTTTCTTATATTTTGATAAAAAATTCACTATGAGAAGTATTTTCTTCAATAAAAACAAATATTTTCTCAAAAAAAAAAAATATTTTTCTCTAAAAACGATATATTTTTCTATTTCATGGAACCTTATTATCATTTTTAGAGAATTTTAAGTATTACAATTAGAGAATAGCATTCTCTGGAGCAAAGTATATACCATTTTTCTCTAAATATGATGCCTTTTTTATCATATTCCGAGACACTTTTTTCTGAGTGTAGTATGACGTTAAGAGCTTTTCAAATTTGTCATATTATGGCTTAGTATGCTTTACATATGAATATTCAAATAATATACATTTTAGAAAAAAAGGGACTGACCCGATCCGGTTTAAAATGCAATATATGTATATTAGACCGGTTCACATTACAAAAGTGTTCAAATACTCAAGTGTACATCCATTTTCTAAAAGTTTAACCTTGAATGAGAAAAGGGAGAAAATTCCTTCACTGATAAGTATCTAATAAATTTTCTATGCATGCTCTCAGGCGGAAACATTTTTTCGTGCAAGACTGTCACAACTCAAAATTAGCATTTTCGAAAGGGAACATTTTATGCAGTTCATATATTGAAAAAAATTACGCTCTAAAATTTAATAATTGGTTGATTATGTAATTATGTAATTAAAAACTTGATTAAAACAATGATTCTTAGAAACAACAATGTTATCTACATCTTTAGTTTTTTTCTACGACATAACTTTTGACCTTTGTTTCATTGCATTTCATGCCAAACAATAGCGAACATAATAGTTCCAGCTCTCAAAAAAAAAAAAGGAATATTGTCCTGCTCTATCTACATTATTACTTAAAAATGACGGAAAACTCTTACAATTTTTTGTAAAATACCTGTTTTTCCTTATGGAGTCTTTTTATACCCTAAACCTGAAAGGTGAGGGTATATTAACTTAGTGCAAACGTTTGTAACGCATAGAACGAAGCGAGTTCGGTATAGAAAAGTATATATATTCTTGATCAGCGTCACCTCGTGAGTCGAGCTATTCATATCCGTCCGTCCGTCCGTCTGTCTGTGTGTTGTCCGTAAACACAGGATAAGAAGAAAGAGAAGAGATAATTGGACGAAACTTGGTACACATGGTCAAATGGACCCAAGGATCTGCACTATTGAATATTTTTGGAATCCGCCCACGGACACGCCTACCTCCCATACAACGCGAAAATTGAAAACTGCATAACTCAGCTCGTAATAAGCCTACAACAATAAAATTTGGTATGTATGTGTTTTATATCAACACAAAGATGTTTTTGAAAAATAGACGTCATCCGCTCACGGACACGCCCACCTCCCATACATTTTTCAAATTTCAAAAATTGAAAACGCAATAAATAAGCCTCTGTTTAACCTAAAGAGCTTTAATTTGGCATATATGTTTTCTATAACAAAACAAAGATGGTTTTGAAAAATGAATATCATCCGCCCACGGACACGCCTACCTCCCATACAACGCGAAAATTGAAAACTGCATAACTCAGCTCATAATTAGCCTACAACAATAAAATTTGATATGTATGTGTTTTATACACACACAAAGATGTCTTTAAAAAATGGACGTCATCCGCCTACGGACACGCATACCTCCCATACAACCCAAAAAGTTTAAAACACAATAAATAAGGTTATGTTTGTCATAGAGAAATTAAATTTGGTATGTATGTATTTCATACCAAAACTAAGGTGTGTTCAAAAATTTGGAGTATTCCGTTTAAGAACACGCCCACCTCCCATAGCTAAAGCACAATAAAGGCATTAACTGTGAGTGTAAATTTTTCATCAACATTTAAATGCATAAAAAATATAGGCTTCATCCGCCCACGGAGACGCCCATTTACAATAAAAATTTTTTTGTTTTTGAAAAGTGGGTTTAGGGTATTTCATAGTTGGCCTAGACCGACTTTAGACTTTTTTTACTTGTTAGTTTTTAATTTGAAAAAATTCCATTTCGAATTCGAATTTAGTTGTTTATTTGATGCCTCTTCTTCGATAAAGCTCTTTAATTTAGATTTGTCATTGCGACTATCGGTATGTTTTTAAATACCGACCTACTTTGAAACTAATTTTTAAAAAATGTTATGTTCAAAACCACATAAAACTGGTTATATCTCAAAAAGGAGGCCTACTTTAATGTACACATACAACATTTATTGGTTTCAAGGAAATTTTTCGATATAGCGTGATTTCCCAAAACCACATTTTTTAAAACGATAACAAAAATTAAACAAAAAGTATAAGTTCGATTGAGCTAAAACTTTTTGCATTTAATTTATAAAAGATAAGACTATAAGATTACCTACAATCACCTAAAATGAAAAACTTGATAGTTCAGTTCGCTTGAAAGGTAAAAAGCAAGGTAGTTTTGACATTTTTGACGAAAAATTGGGTCCAACCTTCTAGAGGCTTAAAAGAGCACAAAGAACCGCCAAGAAATAAAAATTAACACAATAAAAAAATATATGTATGTACTTTTTATCTTGTTTTGTATTAAAATATATTAGTTAAAAAAAAAAATTCAAAACAAGTTTTCAAATGAAAAGACCCGTTTAAAATTCTGATATAAATAGATATTGAACGAAATTTTTGCATTTAAGTGTAAAATTTCAACTCATCTTTTCGATTGTTCTGTACGGTTCTTCACCACCATCTCCGTTATTATTGAGATATATTGAAAATATATTGAAAAATGTTAAGCAATGTTTGTTTAGTCAATCAAAATTTTTCAACAAGATTGCCAAAATTTCGTTGTATTCCATCCCGATTACAGTTCTATATTTCTATATAACATTAGAATCACCGACAAATTTTGACCAGCGGGATGTTTCAGTAATTTTATGTGTGCTCTTTACTCGCTCGACTTATGCTGTAAACCTACTCAGTGGCGTAACTCCATAGGTGCAAGACGGTGCAGAGCACTGGGGCCCTTGATCGATAGTGGCCCTTCGCTGACACTAAAAATAGCAAATTGTAATGAATCTGATATAATTTAAAATGCAAATTTCAAACAAAATACTATAAAATAGTAGCCCAAAATTTTACTCAACAATTCATCAGTATTTACTAGCTAGTGAATTGGATATCCTTCATCAATTGTGTTAAAAATTATTACAAATTTTAAATTGCATGTGACAATACAGAATTTTGCATTTGGAAGACTATTTTGTTTTGAATCACCTAAACTAGTCTTTTTCGACTCGTTTTATCGATCGAAAACGTATCTCTTAAATGATAAAAAAGGGACTCGAATATGAGACGTACTTATGCTTGAAAAGTGATTGTTAAAAATAAAACAAAAAAAAAAAAAATTTACAGCTATCATTTTTTGATCTTCTGAACGTTCTAAAAATGGTAATTTTATTTTTTTCCATATGTTTTAAAAAAATATGTCAGTCAAGGCGTAGAATGAAGAACAACAATTTCAAAAATAAAACAAAATTAAAGTAAAGAAAATATAAAAAAAAAGTCACGAGTTGTATTTTAATTTATGTAAAATATTGCTTAAATGCGACTTGAAAGTGACTGGAAAACGTATTTAAAAGCGACTCAAAAGTGACCATGAAATAGACTAAAAAGGGACTCTAAAGTTACTAAATATAGACTTCAAAGCTTTTCCAACTCGATTAAATATGTTAAGAAACGACTCAAAAGTGACTTTAAAATAGACTTAAAAGGGACTCTTAAGTGACTAAAATTGAACTTCAAAGCGATTAAAATTTGAAAAAGAGTCGAAAATTCGATAAAATAGATTCAAAACTTATAGCGTTTTCTTTTCTGAACGAAAAATTCTGCACTCTGACAATGCAGAATTTTTGCCATTTTGACCTGAGAAAAGAACGAAAAAAATGCAAAAAAACAAAAAGGGCAGAAAAATTCAAAATTTTTTTGAGAAAAGAAAACGCTATTATTTAAAAACTCAGTTAAAAAAGACTCTCCATTCGGACTCGTGCGTAGGGCGCTCGTTTTCGATTAATTTAATCTCGCAGAAGAGTAAAAAAAAAAGACTCGAATTTGTTAATAAATTTCATGAAATGCTGAGTGGTGCTGCTGTTATTCTTCACAATCCCAATGATCTCCAGAAGAGCAGACCGGTCATTTAGTAAATTGACAATTGAGGAGTTTACATTCAAAACCAGCCAAGTCACACAGATCGAATTGATGAGAAATAAAAAAAAGTCTTAATTTTGACAAACATTTTTTATAAACAAACTAATTATGCAAAAGTTTGCTCCACAGGAATAGATATATTATTGGAGAAAAATACTCTCATTGTGCAAAAAAAAAAAAATCGTATTTTCAATTTCAAATTTGGACTTGTCTGGTTTTGAAAGTTAGAAATGTATCAATATTTAGATTCCGCCGTTCTGGATCTCAAAAGTTAGAGGAACTTATTAAAATGATTTCTGCATATTTTTTTTCAAATCGAAAGAAACCCGCCGAAGCAATTTTGATTCTCCTGACGGTCCTTTTTAGTAAAAAACTTAAAACTCTAACTTTTTATTTACACAGAACGCATAACCATATACGCTAAAATGTTAAATTTTTTTACACATACCAACGTTTTGACATAAAAAAGTTTTTAAATTTCAATGAAAACTACACAAATGAAAACTTGATTGGACTTATCTGCTTTTGATTGAAAATTTACAGTGGACATGTCGGCTTCTGATTGAAAAGGAGATTTTTAATGCATTTTCTCTAGGATTTTTATCAAAGAGGATTTTATGGATCGATGTATTTTAACATAAACTTTACAATGGCATTTCTAACTTACATTTTTTTTTTCCTGTGATATATGTATTTGAATTTGAAGGTAAACTCCTCTTTTACTAAAAATTATTTAATTAATAAGACAAGCCAATCTAGGTCGTCAAATTTAGCATTGATTGCAATTGAGAACAAGCAGGCGCCTGAATTTAAGCCAATTAATTAAAACTTTTACTTATGATAAAGCAAGACAAAAATTATAGTAAAATAAATTAAAAACAATTATGTTTTCTGTACTTCTTTTGTTTTGAAGAAGTTTTTGTTTTTAATTTTTCTGGTAAGGGCCCTTTTTCAATTTTGCACACGGGCCCTTGATGATCTAGTTACGTCACTGAACCTACTCCTCTCTCCGTTTAGTTTTTAAGTTACGTTTCATCAGTGCTCCAGCAATCATTTTGCATTAAATGTTATAGAGAATTGAAAGTGGAAACACTGCTCTGCTTAAGGGAGAAGCAACCAAATGTAATTTCGTTTTGGTTTTGTTGCAGTTGTGCTTAATAGCTTTTATTAAAGTTAGTAAGTAAACTGCAGACGCTACAGAGACTACTGATGAGAAGTTGCCGTAGCTTCCAATAAAACCATGATATACTCTGCTCGTTTTGAAATGTAAAGAACTTTGTTGTTGTATCAACTTGTTATTTCATAAATTATTAGGCTCTTAATAGAATTCTTAAAAAATTAAAGTTATGTTTGATAACTATGTTGATTGCACTTATCATAGCAATTAAATAGGGAAAGAACTATAAAAATTGATTCAGCACCTAGCAAGCTTAGAGATACTAGGTGACAAAAAATGCACTGAGTATGCTTTTAGTATTCGCAATAAACTCTTCTGAAGTCATTATATTGTCAAAAACTCAAGTTCGCAACAAAGTTGCAGCAAAACAGTTGCCAACAAGTTGTTAAATGAATTTTCACACATAACTTTGTTGCAGCTGCAAAGATGTGCTGCAGCAATGAAGTGCTTTTTTTTTGTTGCTTACCTGCAAGTTATAAAAACCTACAATTAATATTTTTATTATTATTTCTTTAACTTAGCAGCCAAGCTCTGGACTCCATAATTTAACTGGCTTTATAGTTTTAACGAGCTTTAGTTTGAGAGCGAGCTAAAGAAAAGGAAACATTAACTGCTCAAACATTAACATTGTTGCAAAAACAAATCACTTAAAGTGCCACCACAGAGACACAAACACACACACAGAAACAAACGTAGACATATCATAAGAAACGCAACGCAACGCAACGCAACGCAACGTAGAATTGTGCAGCTATTTTTGCATAGATATTTATGCCAAGATAGACATACTAACGTGCATTTAATTAAGAATCATTTGCACATCCGATTGCCCTGTGGTGGTGATGGTGAAGAGCAACAAAAGTAACAACGACAGCAACACAGAAACCAACAATAACAGCAACAATAACAACAACCACAAAGACAGTGCCAACTGTGTGCTCATTGCTTAGGCCAAGCTTGTACACAAAAAATCATTCATCAGTTTTATACAAATGCTATGGCAGCAACAAGCAAAAAAAAAAAAACATAAAAAAGGCACAAAAAAAGGATGCAAATTATTACCAAGAATTGTGCAAATCAATGCGTATCCGGCCAAATGTAGAAAGCCAGGCTTTATGAAAACAAGCAAACCTCTCGCACAAGCAGCAACAACTCAGCTCAAAGTGAAAATGACGAACTGCATACAAAAAAAAGTGGCCATCTTCTTCTTCTTCTTCTTCTTGTTGTTGGTGTTGCACGCACTGTCTGTCTGAGCAGCTCCTTGCGGGCCTTGCACTTTTGATCTTAAAACTTGCATGCCTACAACTTGAGTTTTTTTTTATAGTTTTTGGTTACCTGCAGCCATAACACATCATTCTGTCGGCTTGGCTATTATTAGGTAATTATTTGAATGTTTGTTGTTGCCATTGTTGCAGTGCCAGAACCTTGAAGGGTCCACGCATGCGCAAATTAGCCGCCAGACTTGCAGATGTCGGCTGCTTTTTATTAGTTTTTGAGTTAAATAAAATCTTTGCAGTTATCTAACTGACGATTTAACTCATATTAGACGCAATAGCTCATTCACTTTTTTTTTTTGCTCTTTCACCTTCGCTCTTATGCCCTTATGTTATGTAACTAACAGCTTAATTTTTGCCATTCATATTTTCATCAATAGTTTATCAATAGTTTATTTAATATTTGCCAAAATATAGCCGCCTGTCTGGGCACACTTTCACGTTTTAACAATTCAGTTTCTATTCATAAAATTTTTTTCTCTTTTTTGTGCTACCGAATTATGTTAATTTTTATTATTTTTTTTTTTTGATTTCTATAAATTGTTACGTTTTACGTAAGTGTCATAGAAAAGAAAAATAAACTTTTATGATTCACTTTAGTTTAAAATACAATTCATAGCAGCTGTTTGAAAAATTAGCCTCCTTTTTTATTTTTGTTCCCATGATAATTAATTTGATTTTGAATCTTCTTTTTTTTTCAATTTACATATTCATCGAATTGGGCTTAATTTACATATTTTTATAATATTATATTTTATACTTAAATTAAAACGGCAGATTTCCGTTTCGTTTTTGTGAATTCACTGGAAGTTTATGAGCCTCATAATTAGACAATTAAAAAAGGGCGAACATTTTTTTTGGTATATAACTCTAGTGTTTTTATTGTTAAAGTTAAGTAAATTCACACCAATTTTAAAATTTTTTAAGAGGTGTTTGCGTCAAGAGGTGAGAAAGAAAGTGAGAGGTAGAGGTGGTAGAAAATAGATTTGCTTAATTGTTTGAAATCCTGCACTCAGAAAAAAGTTTATCGGAATATGATAAAAAAGGCATCATATTTAGAGAAAAATGGTCTAGACGCTCCGCTCCAGAGAATGCTTTTCTCTAAATGTGATCCTTAAAATTCTCAAAAAATGATAAAAAGCTTCTATGAAAAAGAGAAATATATAAAAATGTATCTTTTTTAGAGAAAAAGACTTTTTATTTTTGAGAAAAGATTTGTTTTTATTGAAGAAAATACGTCTCATAGTGAATTTTTTATCAAAATGTAGGAACAATTTTTCGTTTTCAATAAAATTTTCTCTATAAATGAGAGAAAAATTGTGCGAGAAAAATACTTATCATTTTTAGACAAATTGAAATATTTCCATTTCCCGGAAATGAAGAAATATTTTTTCGAAAAAATTAAAATTTATTCTAATTGTAGAAAATTTTATTTGAAAAAGAGAAAATAGCTATTATCGAAAAGAGAGAAATTTTTTATCGGAGGAAGATATGTGTTTTTGAAGTAAAACTTCTTTGGCGGCGAGTGAAATTTCAAGGTCCTTTTTCGTGACGCTAGGCTTACGTTTTCAATTCATATGAAAATTAAAAAAAAATTACTGCCGCTGCCGAAAATTGAACCCCGAACATCGTTGCTTATGAGCCAGAATCTATACCATTACGCCATGTAGGCACATGATGAATAGCCAAACAAAATGTAATTAAAACTGAACGTGTAACATACTGAAAATAACATAATTAACATTAACATTAGATTCACATTAACATTACATTATTAACATAACCGTAACATTAATTTTCATCCTACAAGTATGCACGGAAAAAAAATAGAAAAATAGCTAAAACAGGAGCAGAACACGTTCGTGGATATAGAGAGTGAATTAGAGCTCTTAAGAATACAGCCGCAGCTGGGTCTGCAACTAATGATGAAGGTAAGGTGATTGCAACAACGGCTGAGTTTCAAAATGCATTTTTACGAAAAATCAGTGTATTTTGGTGAATCTACAAAGAACCAATCCCCAAAAAACACACTGATAGAGCGTCAGTTTTGTTCGTCGAGAGAGAGTTCTGCTTCTCAATTGCCTACTGAGCCCAAAGTAACACCTGTTGGCAAGAGTTATCCTTCGCTTAATCTCAATACTGATATCGTTGGAGGAGTTAATGCTGGATCCCAGGTAAACAAAGTCCTTCACTACTTCAAAGGAGGTGTTGTCAACAGTGACGTGGTTTTCAAGACGCTGGGACTGTTTGTTTGTTGACACAAGATACTTCGTTTTATCTGCGTTCACTGCAAGACCCATTCGACTCGACTCTTTTTCTAGCCTGGAGAATGCTGCACTGACTTCACGCGTATTTTGCACTGCTGGTGTTGTTCAGTATCATCCTGCAAAGACGTATTAGCTTCGCAGGAATACCAAATTCAGACATGATGGCATATAGGTGACTCCTTATTGGACTGTCGAAGGCGGCTTTGAAATCGACAAAGAGTTGATGCACTCAACAATCAACGTTCGCTGCTTTATGAGGCCCTTTATCAACATAGCAATTATTATGATCAGGAAGCAGGAGGTAACAATGAACAAGATTTGCCAAGATTTGACAATGTTGAGAAGACATTCGAAAGCAACTAAAACACCAACTGAACTAAAACAAGTACCGAAAATAACTGTTATTTTACAATTTCAAATGGAAAAAATTGTCGAAAGACTTTTTCAAATATACCATTATGTTACAAATGTCCTCAGCCTCACGAATATTAAGTCGCTTTTAAATTTGAAACTGATTCTTTAAAAGTTAATTTCTTGCCTAGTATATTTCGAGGAAAAATAAAGGTTACTTTTGACTTTTATTTTATCGGTCAAAAATAGCAGTTATTTTGTGACTTTAATTTTTTCGGTCAAAAATATCAAGCAATTTGTGTTTTCTTAAAGGCCGCTTGACAGATTGAACTGTTGACACCGTGTATAAAATGTCTCACCGATGAGACAAAAATAATAATATCAAAATTTTTTTATCGGTAAAATGACTTGAACAAATATAAATTACCTGATATTTTTGACCGAAAAAATAAACGGCAGAAAATAACTGTTATTTTCGACCGATAAAATAAAAGTAAAAAGTAACTGTTATTTTTGCCAAAAAACTACAAGGCACAAAATAAATTTTATTTTTGTCGGAAAAAAAACAAAGAGATAAAAGTTAATATGTGACACTTTCGATAAAAACCATAGCCGATACGGCCCCTGAATGCAAATATTGAATCAAAAGATTATTATTCTATTTCGTATTGATTGAATTTCTTTTTAGATACTTTTTCTCTCTATTTCACACTAAAATCTCTCTTATTTCTTACTGTTAAAGAAGTTTCACTTCTGCCACGTGTACGTTGCTACACGCGTGTTTTTTTTTCTGAGTGGATCATGCACTTAAACGACTTCTTAATCGGTGTTCTCGTCTCTCAACGCAAAATTAAAGCTTTTTGTAAAGCGAATTCTTACCTAGAAAACTTACCAAAAAGCATGGTTTTTATGTCATAGAATAAATCTTTTAGTTTACTTTTAGAAGTCAAAATTAAAGCTTTGATATAAAACTGAAACATTGGCTTATCAAAGAAAAGCTTTAGGGTTAATCACAATAGATTTAATTGGTTATGTAACGTTCATATTTAATTTAAAAATTGATTTTAAGAATTTTGGATGTTGTTCTTAAATACGAGGACGGATCCATAACTCCGTGACTTTTTGAATTTCCCGCCTCTTAACTGGAAGGGCAACACAGCTCTTGTCAACAAGTATCTGTCAGTTGACTTCTGTAAATTTTTTAATAATCTAAAGAAATGGCACGGCTGAACTAGATTGACTCCAATGATGAAATCAACATTAAAAAAAATATCTATTTTGAGAACCTCGACAAAACTTATTTTTGGAGAAGTTAAACAAAATTGTAACAAAGTTGGACGAAGTATTTAGAGCTCAAAGAAGACTATGCTAAGAACTAAAATGATAGTTTGACAGAAAATCTGTGATTTATTCAAAAAGTCAAAGACTTATTGACTCACCTCGTATGTTTCTTCAATATTTTCAAAATGTAAAACAAGAAAAAATTCAACTATTGGCAAATCAGATCAAGAAAAATTATATTATATGAAACTATGTAACAAGCAAAAAAAATTTAAAAAAAAAAATCCCGTCAATAATCTCTTAATCTGATGTGCATATGTCAGTATATAAAGGAATTCGTAATTCAAATTAACAACACGAGTGAAAAATAGCATAAGCATTAAATCAGAAACTGATCAGGAAATAATTTTTTTTTATAAGAATCGCATCAGCTACCAAAAAGCTTTTTCAATTTTGAATACTTAAAATGTAATTTTTTCTCTTTAATGTTACACTCGAACGCATATTTCTGCAAATATATCGAAAATATTTCATGAAACCAACAAATCTGGCATGAGTACATAAAAGTAGACGTCAAGACTAGCTTTTTATGTGAACAAACTTTTCTTCTAACTTTTGTTGTTTTGAAGATATAAACAGTTTTGTGTGGTCTTTAACGTTACATTTTTTGGTATTTCTTTTTTAATCAACCATGAGTGAGTCTCTAGTACAAAAGGTACTCAAAATACTCTTAAATGCAATTCGGAGGATGTCAAAATTGTTTCAGACTAAAGCAAGTGTGACATTCGAAAAGGTTTTTTTATATATCATTAAATTTTGGTACCGGATTTTCAGATTTTCGATGCGCTCTAATTTATATAGAAAAAAAATAAAAGGTTGCTATCCGTGATTCTTCACCCAACATAAGAATCCAAGAATTGAAATATTTTATTAAAAGAGTATTCATATCCTACCCAGATCATTTATGTTCTTAAAAAGGGTTTTAAGAGTTTTTTTTCAAATAATTTCCAATCAGGCAATTCTTAAAATATAAAATTCCATTTATCAAAAATTAAGGATGTTAAATTTAAAAATACATTTATTTATAAAATTCGTATAAAATACGACCACGTTATACAAAATATTCTTTAATATTATGAAGTTGAAATTTTGAATAAAACTCGTTGATGAAGCCTTATAGTATTATCAATTGTAAGGTTTGATAATAAATTATGATGTAATAACTATCGTAAGAAAAATTTAAACTCAGGTGCTTAAAGGATTTGACTTTGACTCAAGGCTTTAAGGCAGTACAACATTTACAAAAAGTTAATCGATTAGTTAGAACCTTAAAAATCATGTCCATCGTATTAGAAAAAGTAGTTTCGAGAAAAACGCGGTATAAGACATATATTTAAAATTGTTTTTTTCAATTGTTAAAATAACAATATGATTTATATTTTTATATTATAAAAATTAAGCTGGTTAAAATATTCTTAGTTTTTATTTCATAGTTTTCAATTTAAAAAATTTGTACTCCTAGACTAGAATATTGTCATGCGTCGTTTAAAAATTATGGGAAGTTATATCTTCCAAAGAATGTCATCAAAATAGCATAATCGCAAAAACCATTGCTTAGAGAACAAAAGCTTATCATAATTGTTTATTTAGCAATCAAAATAAACGAAACTACAAAGTAATTTTAGTCATCAGACTGTATAAAGCTTGTAAAAGCATATTTATCGAAGCTTTGCAAAAAATCAAGTTCATAGCTTGTTTTATCAAATTCATCTAAGCTTTACCAAAGCTGTTGGTATTCTTCCTTCATAACGCTTATTGTGACAATTGATATAAAAGTCAAAATGTTCATAAGCCAAGTTAGGGCAGGTGGATAGCAGTGCAATCAAGCGTGTGTTGATTCTTGAGTTGAAATGCGGTAGATCATTGCCACAGAAAACAGTTTATTCCTCTCAAAGTTTCATGATTTTTTATCATTTAAGATTCGTTAAAGTTTCTGTAATAATTTCAAAACATTTTTATACAAGTTTTATTACTAATTTGAATATCAAAGTTCAAATAACTGCTTTCACTATTTAAAAAGCTTCTCAGTTGACTTTCATAGAACTCGTAGCGAGCGCTTATAGAAGTAAATACCTTCTGTTAAAGCTTCGTGTGTGCTTCTTACGAGCTTCTTAAAAAGAAAAAACTCATAGCTTAAACATATGTATAACCAAACTTATCAAATCTTTATAAAAGCGGTAACAAAGCTGTTGTATGAACAGAAGCTGAAGACAATTGTTTTAGAAGCTCAAGTTTCTATAAACCGAGTTTGCAAGACGCTTTTTGGCACAGAAAATAGTTTATTTTTCTTGATATTTCTTTCAAAAAAATCATTTCAAAGCATTCTTATACAAGCTTTATTCTTTATCTGAATATTAGTTAAAAAAGCTATTTGAATATAGCGACAAATTCACCATTTGGCTTTATAGAAGTAAAAACTTTTTTAAATTAACTACAGAAGTAACTACCTTCTATAAAATAGATGACCCATTTGCTTGTTTTACTATGGAAATCTTTATAATTTTGTAGAAAAATTCTACCATCTTACCTCTAAAGAATAAATCTTCCTGTGTACCTGACTATCCACCGATTCTTCTAAGTACTTTCCTTCAACATCTTTTTAATTGCATCATGTCCCACTATAAACTCATGTAAAATCCTAACTTATCGAGTGCTACACTTCTCTTCATATCAACGGGTATGACGACACTCTTACAACATAATCATAGGGCATTCCGCGTACCAACAACTCAACAACGCGTCAACGCATTTTATTTGCATTTTAAGCCGATATCTTTTAACTTTCATTCCATTAGCAAAGAACTTCGTCTACTAGCGCAGTCCATCCAGTTAGTCAGTCAGTTAGTTCAGAAAAATCGCCTTACTTAACTCGACTTTATTTATGCAAAGCGCAGACAAGTAATCGATTACATTACCTTGCATTGGCAAGAAGTCGATTAACACTCTGGCGCAGGCTTTAGTCTTTGATCTTTATGCGGTGTCTGCGGCTCCTCACGATACCCAAGCAGGACTCGACAAAGTTGAAGACGTTCAGTGAGTCTGTTTCGTTGTGTGTGCGCGCACACTTAAACTTTAAGCCTTAAATATGATTCTGCCATTCGAGCACCTCCTCGTCTAAACACGTCTAAATGTTGCTACAATGTTGCTAATGTTGCCACCAATGCCTTAAGATAAAAATGTTTGCTGTTCACAATCGTAGCGAAGCGCAAAGAAAACAAATTATTACCGATTGTGTAGAGTATGTTAGAGGTGTAAAAATCATGTTACAAGTGGGTGATTGTAGATAAGTGAAGTTGGCGGTCAATGGGGGAAAAATTAAGTACAGCAAAAAAAGAGTTGTCTTATGATGATATTTACCGCGTCTTATGCTAAGGGGGTCGTTTTTTTAACTTTAAGATTTGTCGATTGCATGGTTGTTTTAAGTATTTCACGTTCGTTTTATGTTTTAACTTGTATCAGCTAAATATATAGTAGGCGTTACATTTTAGCAGATAAATAGTGACTTAACTTGGAACATTAAAGTTTATGCGCTTGTCATGGCTAATAGGTAGATTAAGAGAAATGAGTTTCTCTTTAAGTTCGTAAGAGTTTTGAAAATTTCAAAACAATATGAGATCTATTAAATTTGTACACTTAGGGAAAAAATGTTTTCATATCAAAGAAATAATGGGTTGAGAAAACAGATTTCACTGTTAAATACCATCAAAAAAATTAAATTTTCAACTCAACAGTCAGTTGACTGTTATCTATAGAACACGAAACCTATATAAAATCGTACTTATTGAAATTTGATCACATTTTTGAAAATTCATGTTTGCCCGTCAAAAAGTCAACATAGATTTTTTTATTTAAGATATTGTTTTTTTTTAAATGAAAAATGAATTTGCAATTTTTTTTTCAAGATTGTAGGCAATTTATTTTGAAGATTATTTTTGACCAAACAAGTAATGAAACATAATTATTATTATTTCAATGATCAAACTACAATTTTTGATACTTACCGGCTAGGGTTCGAACCCAGGTCCCCCGCATGACAGCCAAGCACACTTCCACTGAGCTATTGACAACGATAATATAAATATAGCAAAACACATTTAAGAAATATTGCTAAGAGAAGACAAACATTTCAACTAAAACACAAAAATATTTCAACATATGATTTGTACACCACAAAAATACTTAGAAACGTTCATTCAACAAAGAAAATTGCTAACTTCTTAAACGCCAATCATTCAATCTAACAGTATTTTGAAATAACAGCGGCCGACTGTTAATGTAACAGTTGATATTTTTCTGAGTGTTTCATATTTCTTATGGAACGGAGTTTGTAAGATTGAGGGTTTTTGTATTAATGTTTAAATATAACGAAGAGAAATTATGAGGAATTTCACATGAGAATACTTTGAGACTTCGTAGATGAACTTTTCTTCAAACTTCTGAAAAGAAGTTCAAATCTTCAAAGTTTAACCTTATTAACAGTGGCGTAACTACACAGAGAAAAAAATTTACTGCATTTTCTTTTAAATTTAATGTAATTTACTTTTCAAAGCTATTTGAAAGGAATCGGCTTTACTTTAAAAGAAAACTTAAAGTAATGTTCTTTTAATTTTCTTTTTGATGCTTCAAAACGAAATCGTTGCTTGCCGATGATGTACGAATGAGCAATAACACATGATGCTCTCGGTTGTGAGCATGATTTAATAAAACTTATATTTTATAAGATATATACAATATCTCACAATAGTTCAATGGAAGCGTGCTAGACTGTCACGCGGAAGACGTGGGTTCAAATCTTGGCTGTGTAAGTATCAAAAATTTTAATTTAATTATTGAAATGCTAATTCTGTTTCATTAACTGCTCCGTCAAAATAAGTTTTACTTAAAAAACATTAATTAAAAAAAAAAAAATATTTGGTGTTCTTGTTGGGGATTGAACCCAGGTCAAACGGGTTCCTAGACTCGAGCGCTAGCACACGCGGCTAAACTTGAACTTAAAAAACAATGATAAAATTTCATTAAGTTCGATGTTTTTTCGTTTCAAGCAAGAATATTTTTAAGTTGATGACAACTGAATATTCAAAAAATGTATTTACATTTAAAAAATAAAAGACAAGTCATTAGAATCAATGCAGCTTTCTTTATAAATAAGACTCAAAACATTTTCTTTTAATTAAAAATAAATTTTCGCCGGCTAAAAATCATGCACATTTACTTTAATTTTTAAAGTTTTTTTTTTAAATTTTAATGTAATTTTGTCTCAGTGTTCAACGAATAAGTTCAAGACTGCAATTGCTGTCAACATGCATAAGGCTGCGTTCATAGTAGGGTTCCCAACTGTCCCGGATTTCGCGGGACGTCCCGCATTTCAGCTAATTTTTTAGCGTCCCGCGGCAACTCCTTGCGGGACACCTTTTGTCCCGCATTTGAGAACTTAAGATTGTTTGTATATAAATTTCCAATTCGACATGAAACACAGTTTCCTAAACCTTAAAATTTTATTATCAAAATAAATTTATAGCTCGTTTCAAAAGAGAAGAACATTTTTAAGTTTAATTTTTCGATGCGCAGTGAGAAATTATTTCTAAAGCTAGAAAATTTTTTAAAAACTTAGTTTTTTGCTCTTTTTGTACTGTTCGCTAAACTTTATGATTTTTTTTAATGTTTTTTACTGTTTTTCTTTATATTTAAATGCGCAAACATTAAGAACAAATGATCGCACAAGTACGGTGTTGCACCGACGGCCTGCAGCAACCTGCAACTTGAGAGAGAAATAAAATAGAAATAACATAAAAAATAAATTATTTTCTCAAGAAAAAATTGTGAAGTGAAATTACGTATGACAAAATATTTTTTTACGCACATTTTTTTTCAATTTTGATTGGTTGATTTTGAAAAATAAAATTCAGTACTTCCGCAGCGCAGTTGCGATGAACAACAAAATTCAGGAATATACATTATTGTTTTTCATTTATTTTTCTGCTCAGAGAATATTCAATTATATTTTTAATGTCGACCAATCAGAATGAAGAACACTCTCCAAATTATTTTCTTATTCTCGAACATGCGCGAAAATGTTCTTATCTTTTGAAACAGGCTATCTCATTTTCAGGCTATCTTTCACGGGCTCATTTATATTTCATACATTTTATTTATCAAAACGATTTGGATTTATTTTTTTGGTTTTTTCATGAATTGGGCAAGAGTTGGAAAGAGATCTAATTAATATCAAGGAACCAAGCGATGGTGTAAAGGCATCGTTGATACCCTTTATTTCTCAAAGAATAAAAGGAAATCTATACTATTATATAAAATTGAAGTGGAAATATTAAGTACGTCAATGACTCCAAAACTACTGGACCGATTTTTATGAAAAAAATTTTAAAATATCATATTTGTGCTACAGAATGCCATAGGTGGGGTTTATTTAAGAAAATTTAACAATAAATATATTTAATTAAGTTGTTAAGTTTTTTAGGAAATTACCACCTATGCTAAGCATTGCTTGGTCGTTTGCTTTTCACGCGTTTGTGTTACGAGAGTTTCAACTACATGTTGCTATCAACCCTTCTCTTTAAAGTTTATTGATCTTGCTCTCCACACTCATTCGAAGAGTAACCAAAAGCAGTTGGCGCTCTTTAACGTAATGGGAATACAAGTTAACCCTCACTTTGGCACCAATCTTTTACTACGTAATCTGGCACATATTTACATTTGTAAATATTTTTTTTTGTCATCATTAAAGATAAACAGAACCTCTGAATTTGCATGATTTTTTAGGTGGAATATATGTATTAATACCTTCTAAGTTCAATTCCGGAAAAATTTCACACCGTTGTCAAGTGGTTTAGAAGCTATAGGGTTCGCAAGTTGGGAAAATGGGCCTGGAAAAGTCGTGTTTTTTTTTCCAACAATATCTAGCTTTATGGGTATCAAAAGAAAGGTTTTTCTGTAACCTATTCAAAAAATTAATAACCAATCAAATCCATGCATTACTTCTTACGATATAGCGTTTTACATATTATGCACACTTGACGGTCCAGCCCTTTACCAATAATCAAAATGTAAGTATGTAGATCAAATTAAAAAAAATTTATAGTTCCAATGAATAAACAAAAACCCATTTCAACAGAAAATATACTGTTTTCATTAAATTAGTACTTCCAGCAACAATATCAGAACATGACATATTGTTGTGCCAGCGAACCAAAAATTTTTGTTCATTAATATTTTCCCAATAAAAGCTATCAAATACGAAATATGTGTATATAGAAAATATGTGAAGAGTTTTTCCTTATAATTTTTTTCTATAAATAATACAAAAAATGCGTTAAAACACCAGAAAAGCCTTTAAAATACAAAATATTTACATATGTAAATATGTACCAAACTACGTTATAGAAATGAAAAATTTTCAAAAAGTATCAAAAAATTCTAAAATTAAAAACAACTTTTGAATTTTCAGAAAGAAAACAAAAAAATAGCCACAGAGTCCAAGCCATATTCAAATCGAATAAAAAAGAAAGGAGTTATGGCAAATTTAAAATTGGGATATTTACATATGTAAATAGTGCCAAAGTGAGGGTTAACCCTCACTTTGGCACTATTTACATATGTAAATATCCCAATTTTAAATTTGCCATAACTCCTTTCTTTTTTATTCGATTTGAATATGGCTTGGACTCTGTGGCTATTTTTTTGTTTTCTTTCTGAAAATTCAAAAGTTGTTTTTAATTTTAGAATTTTTTGATACTTTTTGAAAATTTTTCATTTCTATAACGTAGTTTGGTACATATTTACATATGTAAATATTTTGTATTTTAAAGGCTTTTCTGGTGTTTTAACGCATTTTTTGTATTATTTATAGAAAAAAATTATAAGGAAAAACTCTTCACATATTTTCTATATACACATATTTCGTATTTGATAGCTTTTATTGGGAAAATATTAATGAACAAAAATTTTTGGTTCGCTGGCACAACAATATGTCATGTTCTGATATTGTTGCTGGAAGTACTAATTTAATGAAAACAGTATATTTTCTGTTGAAATGGGTTTTTGTTTATTCATTGGAACTATAAATTTTTTTTAATTTGATCTACATACTTACATTTTGATTATTGGTAAAGGGCTGGACCGTCAAGTGTGCATAATATGTAAAACGCTATATCGTAAGAAGTAATGCATGGATTTGATTGGTTATTAATTTTTTGAATAGGTTACAGAAAAACCTTTCTTTTGATACCCATAAAGCTAGATATTGTTGGAAAAAAAAACACGACTTTTCCAGGCCCATTTTCCCAACTTGCGAACCCTATAGCTTCTAAACCACTTGACAACGGTGTGAAATTTTTCCGGAATTGAACTTAGAAGGTATTAATACATATATTCCACCTAAAAAATCATGCAAATTCAGAGGTTCTGTTTATCTTTAATGATGACAAAAAAAAATATTTACAAATGTAAATATGTGCCAGATTACGTAGTAAAAGATTGGTGCCAAAGTGAGGGTTAAATAAAGCTTGCTGTGTTGTTGTTGCTGTGGAATGATGAGCTGCAAACCAATGTGTGCATATTTGTTTCGCCGCATACAATTTTTTACACATATTTTTATTGTAGTTCTCCAAATTTTTAATTTACACTTGAGAAAGAAAGATATTTTAATATTTCAAAATGTGCATTCACAAGTGTGAAAGCATATTTTGTATAGATTAAAGATAAATTAAAAGTTTGAAAAATTAAGTGTTCGTATTTCCCTTAAACTACAAATACAGCTACAAATAAATACCTCGACGTAAAACAAGTTTGACAAGTTTAACAGAAAATGCAAGAGCGATGCTCCGCGCTAAGAGAGCAAGAGCAGCAACTCAAAGAGAAAATTGTTGGTAAATTATGCATGTAATTATTTGCTTTCACGACTGCAATTGGAGTGAGGCAGTGGCGTAGCTAGGGTTGCTGGCACCCGGGACCAAAACTAAATTGTTAAGTAAGCCCTTTTAGAAGGTTATACTTAACCTCATAAAAGCAATGCTTAAAAAGTACTACGAAATAAATATAATTCTTTTAAATAATAGTTTACTGTTATGATTATTTTGTTAAAGTGCAAATGAGTAAACATAAATATTTTAATTCATTGTATTATTTATAAAAGTCGGTAACAATATACAAAATTAATCTCATCGATAGTAATATATTAGATATCATTTGAAAGATAAATTGGTAACTTATACAAAACTGAAAAATTTTCCGCAATCAAGGAATTTTTCAAAAATGTTTTGTTTACGCAAAATTTTGGCTAGCAATAGTGAGTTATCCCAAAAGATCCATTTTGAATAATTTTGCATAATTGAGGAAAAAATAGGACCGGGAAGTAAAACGTCAACAAATTTTCCCTCAGTGACCCTGAATAACTATCAATTTAAATATTTTTTCGAGATCAATCCACGTCTTCTATATAAAAGTTAAGTGAAAATTAGAAAAAAATATTAAAATTAATTTAAAAAACTTTTTTTCTAATTTTTATAAATTTCTTTATAGTACTCTTTATACATTTCGACATTTTAGCTTCGACTTAAATAGACAAGACTGAGGTCTGTAACATTTGACTGCCTTATTCTTGACCATAAATATCACAATATCACAGTGATACCAAATTGATATCAGAAATTTGTTTCATAGTCATTATCTACATAATTCCCAAAGCAAACTTGCCCTGGGAGAACAAGGCCAAGAGTCATGAAAATTAGAATAGTTTTTTCTTAAAAAGTGTATTTTTGACAGTTTTTGTTAGTTGATTTGAACAGAATAATAATTATGTATTTTAGTAAATTAAAGGAGTTAGGAAACCATCTTAGAGTTTTAAATAGACATTTTCAAAATAGATTAAAAAAACATCAGAACGCCAAAAAATTGTTATAAAACGCCATTTCTTCAATTTAAATAAAAAATGTTATGAATTTTAATTAATTTTTTTTTTTTTTAGAAATTTTGAAGTAAGTAATAAAAAAACATCAGAACGCCATAAAATTGTTATTAAACGCCATTTATTGAATTTAAATAAAAAATGTAATGAATTTTAATCCTTTTTAAATTTTTTTAGAAATTTTGAAGTAAGTAATAAATTGAGCTTTTAAATTGTTTTATGTAACAGGACTCAAAAACATATTAGTATTAAAAATTATGTTCTAGCAGGTTAAGAGCTGCAAATAAGGTTTGTTTGTCGATGTATAGTCTCAGAACTTAGTAATCACAAAATTATAAAGTATATTTTTTAACCTTACATTTATGACACGAGGACGTTTTTATAAAAAGCTCTGAAGAAATGTATTGCTGGAGAACATCCCAGCAAAATCTTCGCTTACATATAATCGAAAAAGTAATCCAGAAAATTTCATTCATCGCTTACCCTCTCGCTTACTGAACCCATTATTTTTATATATCCATGTCATTAGAGGTAATCGAAAGCGCTGTCACTTGAAAAGATTAAGCGCTTAAAACGGTTAGTTTATAATTGATTTCACGAAATTAATACTTGAATAACAACTTTCAAGTTGATGTGAATGCATTGCCGTGAATTTATTACGGATTAAATTTAAGTTCTTGCATTAGCATTTATGTTATGCATTTTAGAATCGATTAAAAAACAAGACCCAACGAAAAATTTTGCTGGGATATTGGATGAAATGTCTACTATACTAGCATGTTTGAGCACTTCTTAAGATGAATATTTGAAGTACAAAAGCTTTTTTAAAAACTTTATGGAATATAAAGTTAGGAATATATACATAGAAATATACTTTAATTCATCACTTTAATGATGAATAAAAGACAAATAAAAAATAAAACCATTAAAAAATTATCTTCGACTTGCCCGAAGTCAAAATACTCAGGTTGAAGCTTATTCGGATTTATTTAGGTTATATTTTTTCCAACTTTTCATATTTCAAACTCAGATTACGTTTTATTTATCAAGAAAACAAGACTTATGTATGATCTTTCAATTAAACACATTAATTTTTGTATAAATTATGAAGGTTTTGATATTTTCGTGACATCACTTTCTATGGAAGTATTCACAAAATTTTGTTGAATTTCAACTGCAGGGTATATGTTTCAAATTTAAGCATTATAGTGGTGCTCCAATTTAGCGAACACCGATTTAACAAACTCCCAATATAAGGAACACTTATTTAATGTTGTTGACTCTATATTACGAACATTTGAAATTGTAGGTATTCTATTTAACAACATTTGCTTCTCTGAGCTCGCTTCGTTTGTTTTTGGATTTGTAATAACATTAATATGTACATATTTACTTATCTAATTCTCAAATAGTCCCCTCGGGTTAATATACATATTGTAGGGTTTCCTTTTTAAAAAACATTATAGGAATGTATTGACATAATCTTGGATTTTTCATTTGGAGTGTGAACAGATTTTAACCAGCAGCTTTCTAAACATTTAATAATAATAATTAATAATACCTAAAACAAGTTCAAAAATTCAACATTATTGGAGTGCATAGTTGAAACAAAAAATGTAAGGATATTTGTTTCAAGTTGACAAATTTATTAGCTTTGTTATATGATAAAAAACTCGAAAATAGTATTACCGATTTAATGAACTTTTCGATTTACCGAACGACCTTGGACTTTATATCTTTCGTTAAACTGGAGCACCACTGTATGACAAATCTCAAATCATGAAAATTATTTCATTATGGACTTTAAAGAGATTTGCAATAAAGACACGGCTGTAATCGTGTGGACAAACTAATGAGCAGATAGACAGACGAACATGGCTTAATCGACTCATGGTCGTGAAAAAAATTTCGTGACAAAATTATTGTGCCCGCTACGCTTTGCGGATGGAGTATAATAAATATTTAATACAAAACTTTGAAAAACGTAGAAGTAGATTATGGTAAACGAGTCGGTACAGCAGATAATCAGATTTTTCTTATTCCTGGTAATGCCAATGAATCAAAAAACTTTGTTAATACTGAAGTATTAAATAATTAAAATGGAAATATCTTCACTTTATTATAGTTAAACTATTTACTATAATTTGCTTCCAAATACAAATAATATGCTAATATTTTAACGTTTTTTATTATTGAAATTTTTCAAATATGCAAAGGTATTATTGATAAAGAGAAAATGTCCGTGGCGAAGCCTCGGACGACTGTGGCCTGCTAGTATTTAATAAAATAAAGAATTGCATCTAATGTTGTCCCGTATTTTTCAGCCAAGTCCCGCATTTTTTATGGCTCCGTCCCGATTTTGTACTTTTCAGAGTTGGCAACCCTAGTTCATAGTGAACGCCGATTCAGACACGCAGGCAGACAGGCAAGCTGAAATCTGTGTGAACAAACGAGATACAAATAGCTATCTATCTCGCCTGTTCAAACACTCTGTCTGCCTGCCTGTCTGAATCGGCGTTTACTATGCATGCGGCCTTACTCACCTTAACGTTTAGCCTTTAGTAACTTTAAAGAAGTCAGAAAAAACTAGTTTCACTTCAGTTACTAGGCTTTGCTGTGGTCATAGTTTTCCAACAATTCTTACAGTATCTCCATGAACCAAACGAATTCGATTTGAAAATCTCGGATATTTATTTTGAAAATAAAGTTCGTTCTCGTTTTGAATTTTAGCGGAAACCAATGTAAAGTAGAAATTAATGGAAAATTGAATGTGAATGGAAAATTTACAAATATTATCAATTATTAATAAATAATATCTAACAATGTTAGGAATCGAACCCGCGCACTCTGAATGCAAGACTTTCACGTTATCCACAAGCTTAATGCAGTTGTTACTTCATGAATGCGCAATTTGCTTCATAATGATGACAAGCTCCCTTTTTCCCCAGATAGATTTAAGATTCTTAAATATGATGGATCTGATATATTAATGCGTGAACATTAAACTTTCTCGTATGCTTTTTTGATATTAATTAGAACTCAAGATTCATGAAACTTATATCATGCGAAAGATACTGTTAGACAGATGTACAGAATGCAAATATCGCCACGATCTTTAAAAGTGACACAACTCAAAATTTTAAAATTTTCAGGAGAGGCAAAAAACTATTTCTTTTTCAAAACAACTTCATACAAAAGAAGGACACAAAATGATTTTTTAAAAATTAAACAGCAATCAGATTAAAACAAAATTTTAACAGTCGATGGAGATGTGCATTACAAATTGGTTTATATTAAAAACTCAAAACTGAAATATTTTGAGTTGTGTCACTTTTTTTATAAATGATATCTGTGTCGACAAGGACTAACAGCTAAAGTCGAGTTAGGACAAAATGAGTTTATTAATTTCTTTGCTTTTTTTCGCAACGAAAAACACTAGTACCTACTCAAATTCTTATGGTTGTACCTTGAAAATTAAATGTTTGAGTCCATCAAATCTAAACAACAAAATCCAGGGTATTCTGATATAAAGGAGCAATTTTCATCTGAAATATGCTCTTCTGAAATTTTCAAAATGAGTTCAGCTGTTATTCCTCTTCGACACATATATATCTGTTGGAGGTGGCTCCCAACCTTGTAAAAGAGAAATATAATTTTTGAGGAAAAACCGGCTCTTTGATCAATATGAAATTAGGTTGGGAAAGAGCTTTTCAAAGTAGTTAAAATTTGAGTTTTTCTCAAAAGCTTCAAAATTGTTAAAAAAAAATTCAGTTTTATGTATTCATAAATTTTCAAATTTATAAAAAGAGTTGTTCTGATTTCATAAATTAGACTTTCAATGTTAATATCTTGATCGTAATTTAACGGTTTTCATTTTTTTCTAATTATTTATAAAAGTTTCTTAAATTTTCTCTGAAGCTAGAACAATCACTCTGAAGCTCTACCCGAAAGTATTTTTAATGAATTTTCTTAAAATTGTCGTTAGTTATTTAGCGTGTACATATTTCAACCAAATGCCAAGAGCGAGAAAAAATTATTCTCAATTTGAATGTTCTAAATTGGGAAGCAAATATATTTGCCATCTTTGAATAAATTTCCTTTTTTTTTTTTTGTATTTGAGTTTTATCACTTAACTTTAATAAGATTAATAAAAAAATTTACCGTTACTTTTTTATTTATATTTAAATTATGCCTTTTGAAAAGAGGCTACAAAATTTTATCTTTTCTTAAAAAATGGTGTAGAAATGTGTTTGATGTAAAATATGTGTTTGATGCAAAAAAAAAAAAACAAAAACTCAAGTTTGCATTTTTCATTTTCTTTCAAATTCATTTAAAGAATGAATGTGCATTTTAAGTGAATTTATTTCATCTTGACACTAACTTAAAAAACTGTTCGTGAAACGAAACAAACAGTAGTTTTGACGAAACTAATTTTTTTTTTATTTTAAAAACAAAATTAATAAATTCAATAATAAAATCTGTGAAGAAAATAGCTTTATATCTGCAATTAAGTAGAAGTTATAGCCTCGAACTAACCATCTCACTTATTCTGCATATAATAGGTAATCTTAAAATTGGTCGAATTTCGACCACTTGTTGTTTTCATTGATTTCTCCTTAAAAGAAAATTATATTTTCATAACTTCTTGTATAATTTTTCTAAAAAAAAAATGAAAAAGTCGTAAACAAAAATGTTTTTTTTGTTTCAAAAAAAGTTTGAAAAATAATTTGTTTTAAAACTTTAATAAATTTTAATAGACAATTATAAAAACGAAAATTTTGGTTAATTGTGTACAGTTTTTTTGTCCCCATTCGATGCGTTGTAAAGCACTTAAATTAAGCGGCACGTTTCTTCTACACTGCCTGCCCCAATGTGCGCCGCTTAATCCAGCTACCGAAAACAAGCTGGTAGGTATTCATATAAGAACAAAACGAAAGATGTTTAAAATCTGGCAGTTTTGATCACACCTTAAAAGCACATGACATACATAACAACAAAATTCTCCTTAATACACTTGGACAAACCACACACATCTTGGCAGGTTTTCTTAAAACTAATGCCATCTAATCAGCGATTTCAAAGAATTAACTCCATAAAAAAACGTGTTTTTTTTTAAATAGTCAGCCAGCTAGTTCTTAAAAATAAAATAAAACAACCATTTTTCTCCACAGCAAAAAACCACAAAAATTTAAAAAAAAAATAAATAAAAATAAGCGAAAAAATCAATTTTGAACGCATAATTCTTGCAGTTTCAAATGCAAGTAAAAATAAAGCAAATCTGTAAAAAAAAAACTAAACCAAAAAATGCCATAAAAATGACAAAAATAACTTCCATGCCTATGATCTGATGAAAGTGTGTGCAGGCTGGCTGGTGGTGACTGAAGCTGATGCTGATGCTGATGATGTTGAATCTCTATTGCTCTGCACAAGTGGCTCTAAGCATGTGCGAATTCGTATGTTTGTCGAATATTATTAGCAATCATTCAAGAAATGACTCATCAGGCCGCGCATTAAGTAGCAAAGAAGGCAAATAAATAAATGAAGTTGAGATGGAAATGCATGGATAACATAAATGAATAGTTGTAGCGTCAAGTATGTATATTAAGAAAAAAAAATAAAAAACTTGCGGTCGCTGTAACTGCGCGCATGGCTGAGACTTGGAGACTCTGTTCCAACCAACCAACAACTGCAAGATGCCTGATGTTGGCTGATGATAATGTTGGCGGTGGCTGTTGTTGCTGCTGCTGCTGCTTATGATGAGCACTGAAATTCATCAGTGTCTGCAACAAAAACCGCACGTGACGCATGAATGATAAACAAACAACTTGTGGAAAAAGTGTCTTAAGCAGCAGCCAGCTATAAAAAGACAAAATAAAAAAATACCAAAGAAGCTGCAGAATATTGAAAATAAAACTATAAATAATCACAGCTGTTGGGTTTCTCCAGATTTTACTGGACAAGAACTTGTTTGCTTGTCATTCGTATGCAAAGTTAAAGTTCAGCATTCTAATGAACCTGAACTGCTTCGTCAAAGAGAGAAATCAATGAATAGAATTGAATAGTTAGTTAAGTTGATCACGGTAGGTGGTATTTATTTGCGAGAGTTATACAAAATTTCAAACAGTTTCCGAACAAAATTATAGCAAGGAAACAGAAGAGTTTTGCCAAATAAGTGCAGTTATGACTGATATGAGATATAACATGGTGTAACCGATTCCTCACTGATTTCAAATCGTTCGCAAAATTCACACACAACCTGAGAACGCAGCGGGTTATTGTGAAAGCACTAGTCTAGGTGCTTGGTTGAGTCAAAATTTGAGAAAATCATTTTCAAAACTTTATGATTTTGTAGATGACCTAAGCATTTCTCGCCTGCGGTAGAAATTCGACCAATTTTCTGTTTGCCTATTTATAATTATAAAAAATAGTCGGTGCACTCATTCTCTGCACTCTAATTAATTTGAAAAAAATCATTAAAATCGGCTGAGAAATACGGGAGAAAATGGTTCTTAACTGTTTTCCCTACGCCTACTTATATAAACATGCATAGATATGCAGAATAAGCGAGGTGGTTAAAATAAGTTCGAGTTCTCCAATTGAGTGGAGATATAAAGCTATTTCCTTCAAAGAAATTACTTTTGAGTTTTACTAATTTTTAAGAAAAATGGAAAAACAACATTTAAAAAAAGAAATTAATTTTGTCAAAAAAATCATGGCCTTGATTTGATTTTTCGATGGCACGGACAGTTTATTAATTTGGTGTCAAGATAAAATAAATTCACCTGAAATGTGCTATGAACTTTAAAAGAAAGTAAAAAATGAAAATTTGAGTTTTTGCTTTTTTACAACAAAACTCATCTTTACCCCATTTTAAAATTTGTATTTTTTTTTAATAAACCGATAAGACTTAAATACAAAAAAGAAGAAATGAAATTTATTCAAAAATGGCAGGGATAATGGATTCTCAATTCAGAGCATTCAATTTGAGACAGTCTTTTTCGCTCTCTCTTGGCATTTGGTTGAAGTACACGCTTAGTAACAGTACCTTTCGAATGATATATATTTCATTCCTCTTAAGTTTTGATTAATACAAAAAAAAAGCGTACGACAAAGTTTAATGTTCTCGTATTAATATATAAGATTTTCAAAATTTCGACTAAAATCAATGTCGAATTTGATAATTTTAACGTTTTTAGATGATTTTCAAAATTTGCGGCGGTTATAAATCGTTATAATCGTAAGATTTTTCTCGCATCTCAACTTTTAAAGAAAATTTTGAGGACCGGACAATCCCCTCGAACATTATCTCCAATATCGGTTTAAGGCGGTCTTCTCATTCAAAACCCGTTTTTTGGACCCTTTTTAAAAAATTCTTATTTGAAAACGCAAAGAATAATTGAAAACTTTTTTTATTTATTGTATTACAAAAATTTCAAAGTAAATAAAAAAATTTTTTTTGCCTCGATACGTGGGCTGTTCAAAAAGTAATGAGACTTCAAAGTTGGTGGTGAAAAAAAAGGTGTCGTCACGGCGGCCACGATTCCGGGTCTCCGGAGCGTCTGAAATGAAAAAAAAAAACGGGGTTATAATCAGTATAGATGTAATTCTCGGGTGAACCTCAAGCTTAGTTTTGTGTTTTTTTTTGACAAAATGGCGGCCATTCAAAAAAAAAAATTCAATTTCGAGCTTTTTTTTGTAGTTTAGTGTAAAAAAAATAGAAAAAAAAATTTTTAAAATTATGGTCGAGATTCACCCGAGAATGATGACAATTTTGCGTCGATTCCACTTTGTTTCATGAAAATCGGTTCAGTTGAACTGGAGATATCATGGCCGCCAGTTCGAAAAACGTGGTTTCGAGATAAACGCGTTTAAAGTTTGACGAAGCTCATTTTGACGAAGACCTTGCTTCACAAAAAAGGCTGTATCTTCTAAAGTATTTCGAATTTCTAAAAATCCTTTTAGGCGCATATTCACAACTACCCAAGCTATAAATAAAAGTAAAAAAAAAAAAGTTGCTCAATGAGAAGACCCCCTTAAGAAGAATTCCCACTCCTTATGACCACTCCTGGAGAAGGTTAAAACTCACATCTGTGGCACTACACCCAATTCGATTGGGATCACACGAGTCATCCCGCCCACGCCACTTGCCCTTCACTCCTTTGCCGATCTTCTTTGAAATTCTTTGTTTTTTGAAATTAATTATTATTTTCATTGTACATAATGATTTAATAGAGTTTTAAGAATGATAAAATAAGTGAATTGATCCGCTCGTTTCATACAAGGGAAGCCTACCTTCTGGGAACAATAAAACAAATAACCGGGCGTGCTTAACGTGTAGCGTGCAAGCCAAAAAGTCGGGCTGGCCCAAGTTTAGACCTCACATCTGGCAGAAAGTTTTTTGCCAGAAGCTCAGTGGCAAGCCTCAGAGAGTAAGCACTGTCATGTGGGGCTGCCTGAGAACATGAATATCATCCGTTCGGAATCCAGTTTTCCATTTTTTAGAAAAAAAACTATTACAATTCAGAAATTTCATTTGATATTCAGAAACCATCAATACTATTTAGAAATTCAATTTGAAATTCAGGAAAGATCAATTCAAATTCAGAAAACATCAATTCAAATTCAGAAATAATCACATGACCTTAAAAAATTCCATCTGATATTCAGAAAAAATCAATATAAATTCAGAAATTCCATTAGAAATTCAGAAAAAATGTATTCAAATTCAGAAATTCAATTTCAAATCGAAAAGAATCACTTGAAATTCCATTTGAAATGTAGAAAACATTTAGAAAAATGAAGTTCAGAAAAGATCAACTGAAATTCAGAAAAGATCAATTAAAATTCAGAAAAAATCACTTAAAATTCAAAAATTTTATATGAAATTCAGAAAATATCAATTGAAACATAGAAATTCCATTTGAAGCTAACTAATTTAAAACCATTTGTTATTCAAATCGGATCAATTCAACATCATCAGAAACATCAAATGAAATTTAGAAATCACATTTGAAATTCAGAAAGAAATCATTTGTAGTTCAAAGATCAAATTAAATTCAGTAAACATTAAACTTTGCACCCCTGTTTTTATACAAAGCATCCCACAATATGTTTCTTATACATTTGAGGTCTATTAACACAAAAATCGTAAAATAAGTTTTTTATGGATACGTTTTTTTTTTTAATTTTTTAAAATTTTTCTCGCTTTTTTTCAAATATGCAACTGTATGGAATCAAATATATCCCAATAAACATTGTGGCGAGGGGTGATTCGTTGACGAATCGCTTTTAAATAGTTTTTTCGTATTATTTTCGAAAAGTTTGGTTTTGTCTGTATCAGAGGTTGGCTGCATGCTTAAAGAAAGCACCGTTTAAAATTGGTTTGTTAAGGAGGGACATAACATTCGCGGCAGAGAAAACAGACCTTTTTTAAAAATTCATAACTCAGTCAAAAACAAACATTTTTCCAAAACTTTTTATATTATTGTAGAGAATTGAACAAATTACAAGAAAAAAAAATTCAAAAATATATATTTTTCACTCCAACATGGTTTTATAGAGCTCCAAGCTGGCGGCAGAGAAAAAACCGGGGCCTCGTGGTTGCAGCGCTGGGAGTCGCAAAAATTGTCCGATCTGGAAAAAAATGACTTTTTTAAATCTTAACAAAATTTTTTTCAATTTTTTGTAATGTTCCAAATTTGAAAGTGAAATATTTTTTCGAAAAAATATTGACTTTAAAAATTCATAAAAAATCGAAAAAAAATTAAAAAAAGCTCGTGTCATACGATAGCGAATCAAGTTTAAAAAAATACACAAAAAAAAAATCCGTCAAAAAATTAACCCGCTAGTGCCGCAACCAGTACGAAAAGCATGGTTACGAGATAAACGCGTTCAAAGTTTGTGAACAAAGAAAAAAAAGCGAATATTAAAAATGCGCTCTCACTAATCCGGTTATAATTTTTGAACCCGTAGTAATTTTTCCATGAATCTTAAGAATATTTACTAAAATACAAAATTATAAAAAAGTCGATTTCAAAACACGTTCATGTCATGTCCCCCGCAGAAATTCTTTGTTATAAATTTAAACTGAGATTAAAAGTGACTTATTTGAGCGATACTTTAGTAAAATTTCTAAAACTTTGAATATCAAAAACATTTCAAAAAATTTATTTTTGTTTTGTTTCAAAAAACATTTCAAAAAATTTCAAATAAATTATGCTGAATGTCGATTTTAACATTAAAAAACACTGAATGAAAACAAAAACAACCCAGAAATTTTGTGTTTAAAATCGAGATAAGTCGACGGTTGATGATTTGAGAAAAGTTAACAGGCAAATATATATAAAACTTCCAGATTTGTTAATTTTTTTTTTTTTTGCTTTTTGATTCGTGATTCGTTTAAGAATTGCTTCTTTTAAATTGGAAGATTTGTTAACGAATTGCTTTTGTCGGTTTGAATGATTCATTAACGAAGGAGGAATTTCTCCCGTTCACGATATTATAAATGAATTGTATATGTTAATTGCTATTGAATGAAATGAACGAGAAAGCAATTCATAAACTATATCATAAGTGAATCATTTTGTTTGTTGGGATCTTAATATATTTTAAGTTTCTTGAGTACTTCTATTTCGAGTTTTGCCAACAAATTTTTACACTTGGATTCGTTGTTTATGAGCTGTCAAAATAAATAGTTCGAAAAAAATTATTTTAATGCAAATGTCAAGTCAAAAGTGTCTTTAAAAATTTATAAAAAATAATTATAAAATTGCAAAAAGTGGTTAATTTTCCTTTTGATCTTAAAAATACAGTTTTAACGGAAAAATAAGCTAACGCCGAAAGATATTCGTGCAAAAATTAATCCAGGCGATGATTTATTTGAATTAAGATACTTATATAAGGCATTCTACTGTTTTTTACATATTTGATTTAATTTTATTTTGAGGGAATTTTTACGTTTTACCTTGTTTCTATAAGCGCCGATGATTTCGAACCCGAATTGGACCAATGGTCACCAAAATCGTGCGATTTAACGCCTATGAAATATTTTTTCTAGGGTTATGTGAAGTCGTTGATGTATGTAAACAAACCAGCAACCATGGACTCTTTGAAAGGCAAGATTGTACGAACCATTGTCAAAATACGAACCCAAATTTATCATCTTCAAACAAATAATCTTTTAAAAAATATCGTATATTCTAAACTCTTTTCATAACAAACACAAATAAGTAGAGTTAAGCTATTGTTGACTACTCAAAGAGAATTAATTTTCAAAAAGACCAATGTCAGTGTGTCAACAATTTTTCCGTACGACTTGCCCGAAATGGCGGGACATTAAATTAAATTCATTTTACTACCAAGTGTCTGAACTTTGTACACCTCCCACCACTACTTGTCTTCTTTTGAGCTCGAGTAGTTTAATGATTTTCCACTTGAAATGACGACATTCAGTTGACCTTGCTGCAATAAAATGCATTAAACATATCTACATAAGCGTGCATGACGCTGATGGCGCTACTTGCACAGTCACACACATTTATTCGCACAAGATTTGCGCCACTTGGCTAGCAATCGGTGGCAATTTTACCACGATTTTTCGTTTAATTTTTTTTTTATTTTTTTCATTGCCTGCTTTTGTTGTTGTTTGGTATCAGGTTGCAACTGTGCAATAGAGCTACGAGACAGCGTCTTTAGCTACCAACTCGCCTATAGTTGCTACTACTTCTACTACTAACTCTGCTGCCAACATCTATGGCTGCGTGTTGAGTGGTTTAGTGGGTTGATTTGCTGGCTGCAGGCGTTAAAAACATAAAACAAAAAAGCAAAAATGTTTAAATGCATTTTTGTGAAAATTCATTTTAGTCAATTTTTTGTTGTTTGTCATTTACATGTCATGAATGTTTGGAGGTTAGAAAGTTTCTTTCACATTTTTTTGGCGAATTTAAGGCAAATCAAATACTATGAAAACAAGTCGAGTTAATTTAAAACAAAAAATTCTAAAAGCTAATTTCTGCGAAATAAATTCAAAATGAACTAAGAACAAATTCGGCAGAAAACAAACCTTAAGCCGCTCATAGCAACAGGAGTGGCGTTGGGTGACTTTCACCAAACAACACTCAGGTGCAGTGTCGTAAAAACAATCACGTACTTCTATGCTAATTAGTAGCGTAGAGTCAAAAGAACTTTTATAAAAGGTAAAGAGACAGACAAAAAAAAAAAAGAAAAGAATAACTAAGGTGTCATTAAACTTTGGCCAAAGATAGTATTAAAACAAAAATACAAAAAATGCACCACCAGCATGAGAAGCACAGCAATTATTTTGTATTTTTGTCTACAGGCAATAAATTTACTTGAGACCTCAAAAATAAAAAAAAAACGCAAAGCAAACAATACACTGACTACTGTTTGGGGTAGCTTTGGAAAAGATAACAAAACTAAAAACATCAAAAATTCATTAAAAAATCGTTAAACAGCAGCTTAAATTAATATCTCAACTAATTAATCAGGAAAAATTATCAACAAAACTATTCACACCAAATTTGCAAAACAACACCTCAAGCAGCGATGTTATCGTTGTAATAGAAAAACACATCAACACACACACACACATTATCAAACACAAACAAATTTTAGCAAAGAAAGAAAAAAGCAAAACCGCGAGACATGAAAATTTATACCAAACATAAATGTAAGTGGCACAACAACAGCACAACAACAACAACAACAAATAATCAATTTTCAATTTGTGGCCTTTATGGCTTAAATGCTGCTGCACATGCGCACAACTTGGGCTGCACAAGTGTTGCCATTGTCTCCACTTGACCACCATGGCCAATGTTTATTTTTTATAACGCTTTACAACAGCTGCCGGCTACGCTGCTCGCACCACAAGCAAAATCCACCTGACACAAGCAGCAGCTACAGCAGCAGCATATCTAATAAAGTTGCGCTGCGATCATTGATCTTATCCATTGAACGCAGCAGCAGCAGCAGCAACAACATCAACAACATCAACCCACCCCTTCCACTATCGCCGTTGAAACAAGATCTGCTGCTGCTGCTGTTGCTGTTCGAGATCTAACGAATCTTATGTGTGCATCTCGGTCAAGCGACTGACTAATTAGCTACACTTTCTCCAGCAGCAGCAGCAACAAAATCAGTGGCGCAGCGTTAGCTTAGGTTAACACATGTGTTAGTTGAACAACTGTTTGTGTGTGTTTGTGTATTTATGTGGTCATATATCCATTTCAAATTGGCTGCCATTAATAAATAATTTCTTTTCATCTGCTAAACCACTTGTTGTTGCATAGCTTAAGCCACTTGCATAAACTGCGTTAGAGTTTATTGACAAGTTCAGCTAATTAATTTCTCTGGTTAAAGACATGTGGTAAGACACATTAATTTTATGAACTTTAGTACTTTTTCAAATTATTCTTTTGTTATAACTAAAGGTTATATCGCTAGGTTAGGTTAAAGGTTAAAGGTTAAAGGTAATATAGCCATACAACTACAACTACAACTACAACTACAACTACAACTACAACTACAACTACAACTACAACTACAACTACAACTACAACTACAACTACAACTACAACTACAACTACAACTACAACTACAACTACAACTACAACTACAACTACAACTACAACTATAACTACAACTACAACTACAACTACAACTACAACTACAACTACAACTACAACTACAACTACAACTACAACTACAACTACAACTACAACTACAACTACAACTACAACTACAACTACAACTACAACTACAACTACAACTACAACTACAACTACAACTACAACTACAACTACAACTACAACTACAACTACAACTACAACTACAACTACAACTACAACTACAACTACAACTACAACTACAACTACAACTACAACTACAACTACAACTACAACTACAACTACAACTACAACTACAACTACAACTACAACTACAACTACAACTACAACTACAACTACAACTACAACTACAACTACAACTACAACTTCAACTACAACTACAACTACAACTACAACTACAACTACAACTACAACTACAACTACAACTACAACTACAACTACAACTACAACTACAACTACAACTACAACCTCAACTACAATCAAAACCAAAACCACAACCACAACCACAATCACAACCACAACCACAACCACAACCACAACCACAACCACAACCACAACCACAACCGCAACCACACCCACAATCAAAACCACAACCACAACCCAACCACAACCACAACCAAAATCACGACCACAACTACAATCACAACCACAATCCCAACCACAACCACAACCACCCCAAAACCAGAACCACAACCATATCGTTTATCCCAGTAGAACTATTTTTAAAGTTTATTATTTAAAGTTTTATTAAAAGTTTTTAATTTTTTTGCTAAACGTAACGTTAGATTAGGTTGATCCGTCTGTCTCTCTTTGGAGTCTCACATGGACCATATGATCCTTAGTAGTACCGGTTAATAAAAGCCTATGAAGGCTTCGCAAAAAAGGCGGGGCATGTGCAAAGAAGGTACTCCAGGGTTTCTTGGTGGTTCCTTGCGCTTCCTGTAGTAGTCATTCGTGGTAATACCCAGCCTTTTGGTGTAAGCCAACAGTGTCCTGTTGTTCCTTTGGGTGCGTGCCAGGATAAACGAAGTACGTTTTCCACATGGTACATTACACTTGGTTTTCGATATCTTGCATATTGTCGTATCTCTCCATCTACGATTCACTGTTTGCTTGGCTCTAGTTTCGAGGTTTTTGTACAATTCCTGTAGTGGAAAAGCTAGGTCTATCTCGTTTTCGTCCATGGCCCGGTGGTTTAAACACTCTCTTAGAAGTGTTTAATGCATCAAGTGCGTCTTGATATGCTAGGATATTTCTGGATTAGACAGTTATGAGTGTTTGACAAACACCTGATGACAAGAACCTACACCTGGAAGACACTACAGTGGTCCGGTAATTTGGTAATAATCTGTTTGTTCTGTAATTTGTTTTCGCGTTAATACTAAGACCGTGGTGACCGGTGGTCACCGTGGCATGCAGGTTAAGTGTGTGGCTTAGCATGCTCGGAGCTCGGGTTCGATCCCCAACCGCGGCGAAAAGTTTTTTTCTATAAAAAAATTTTTCTGATCGGTCACCACCTCTCTGCAGACAATGGCAAACCTCAGAGAGTAAATATTGCCATGTAAAGCTTCTTGAGAACATGACCTTTAGCCGTTTGGAGTCGGCATAGAACATGTAGGTCCAGTTCTCGCTCAATTGCTTGCAAACATTTAATAACACATACAACACAATTGATCATAAGAAGCTCGGTCAAAGTCCTTTCAAGGGCTGTAATGGCCAATTTGTTTTTTTTTTTTTTGTTAATACGAAGACCGACTGAGTTCGCCCATCTAAGTATTGCTTTTAGGATGTACTCCATTAAAGAATCAACTTAATGTCGAAATGGATTTTCCCACTATAATAATGCTTATATCGTCCGAATAAGCTGTTATCTTCGGGGCTCTACCTTCAAAGCTTTTGAAAAGTTTGTTGACAACTAAATTCCAAAGTAGAGGTACAAGGACTCCTCCCTGGGGTGTTCCCCTGCTTATTTCTCTGACCATAGTTGCAGAGCCCTACTTGGCTTGGACCTTTCTACAATTTAGTAGGTTGTCTATCTAGAGGTCGATTGCTGGTGTTGCATCTATCGCACTTAATCCGTTAAGAATAGTCGTAGTTGATATATTATTGAATGTACCAGATATGTTTAGAAAATTTCCTAGTGCGAATTCTTTGAAGTGAAGTGCTTTCTCTACATGAACTACTAGGTTGTGCAGTGCTGTCTCGAACGATTTTCCTTTCGTATATGCGTGAGGGTTGGCTGTAAGCAGCGGCTGTTTTATACCGTTTCTTATTTGCAGTTCTACCAAATTCTCAAGTGTTTTGATTAAAAAGCATGTTAGGCTTAAAGGCCTGTAGTCCTTGGAAAACAGGTGGTTGCTACAACCTGATTTTGGTATGAATACCACCCAAGTGTCCTCCAAGCTACATGCACGTAGTTAATTCTGAAACAACCTTTATATATTATCTCAAGCTAAGGAACAAGTCGCTTTTGGTGAATTACAAAAATAGAAGTAAAATCGAATACAGTGTCTTTGAGCCATTGGCCAATACCTCGAGGGCCCTCACTTTATAGTATATTCAAATAAAACACAAAACTTTTATGCTGAGAAAAATTTTGTGAAAAAACTCACTTAAAACTTTTTCAGTATTACCATCTAGTAGTATCTAATATGTAGGACAGCTAATGTGTCTTTTCACTTTCAAAATCTCAAATGATACAATAGAATTTTTCTCAATATTAATGGTATGAAAACGACTTAAATTAACTCATCGAAAGTTTCCATAACCGCATCAATGATTCCCACCAATTAAAGGTTCTTCGCACTACTAACGAACTCAATTATAATAGCGTAGCCAATTAATCGATCTGTAGACCAGAAAGATGAACAGGCGTGAACAGTCTAGAGAGACAGACAGAGATGTACAGGATAGATCGACAGTCATTCGCATAGATCAAGTAATAACCTCATTTCGTTCAATGCTGAGGCTGAGGTTTCGTTGTACTCGTACTGATGTACATTAAATAACCTCGAATGCCAGCCGGCCAATGAAGTCCACCCTTTAATGAAGTACACGTTCGACATATTCGTTCGTTCTCTCGACATTGGCGAACATTTTTATTATATAAAAATAAATGCAATTTAATATGTTTAAGCAGAGGAAGCAACATCAACAGCAGCAACAGCAGCAACAGCAACATCTCAAAATGCAGTCCCGGATGAGCAATAATATTTATAAGAAGATAAGGCAATTTGCAATTATTTCAACTCATTTGTAAGACTTCATTTGTACAGAATATGAAGCTGCTTCTACTCTTCTTTTTTACTGCTTCTTTTTCTTTATCGTCTCATTTTCATGGAAGTTTCTTCGTGTATTCTCAGCAATATGTTGCTACTAGTTGGTGAAGCGATAACCCGGCTTGGCCCTTAACATGTTACAAGTTGGTGCTGTTTTTTGTTGTTTTTGTTGTTGGTTGTTGGTTGCGGTGTTGAAATTTTTAAATATGACGATGCATAACCAAGTGGTGCTCATTGAGTGTTGATACCTCTTATTTTTGTTATGTTGGATCTCAGTTGAATGCTAGTGAATATATTTTTTTTCTTTCTTCCTTCGATCTCCGATTAGTCCGGCAACACCTTGCGTTTAATATTAATAATTATTGTGTTGCTATAGCTAGAAAACCAAAACAAGCTTTTTTGAATTTTTTTAATGAATTTTTTAAGCTGGATTAAAACGGATTTATTAATATGTTGTTTGAATCAACTTGCTAAATAAAATTTTAGATGGATTCTTTTTTATAAAATAAAAATTTTATTTCATAAAATTTAAATTTTTGATTATCAAAATAAAGATCAAAATCAAAATCAAAATCAAAATCAAAATCAAAATCAAAATCAAAATCAAAATCAAAATCAAAATCAAAATCAAAATCAAAATCAAAATCAAAATCAAAATCAAAATCAAAATCAAAATCAAAATCAAAATCAAAATCAAAATCAAAATCAAAATCAAAATCAAAATCAAAATCAAAATCAAAATTAAAATCAAAATCAAAATCAAAATCAAAATCAAAATCAAAATCAAAATCAAAATCAAAATCAAAATCAAAATTAAAATTGAATTTGAATTTGAATTTGAATTTGAATTTGAATTTGAATTTGAATTTGAATTTGAATTTGAATTTGAATTTGAATTTGAATTTGAATTTGAATTTGAATTTGAATTTGAATTTGAATTTGAATTTGAATTTGAATTTGAATTTGAATTTGAATTTGAATTTGAATTTGAATTTGAATTTGAATTTGAATTTGAATTTGAATGTGAATGTGAATTTGAATTTGAATTTGAATTTGAATTTGAATTTGAATTTGAATTTGAATTTGAATTTGAATTTGAATTTGAATTTGAATTTGAATTTGAATTTGAATTTGAATTTGAATTTGAATTTGATTTTGAATTTGAATTTGAATTTGAATTTGAATTTGAATTTGAATTTGAATTTGAATTTGAATTTGAAGTGGATTTGGAGTTGGTCTTGAAGCTGGAGTTGGAGTTGGATTTGGAGTTGGAGTTGGAGCTGGAGTTTGCGTATAAAACAAAGTCTGGCTCAAATTGGTTAATTATTATTATCAAATTGAATTTGGATTTTTTTTTATGAAAAATATAATTCTGAAAGCTGTTTTCAAAACTGTATTTCTTTCATTTGTCAACTTTAAATGGCCTGTAATAGATTATACTGATCTTGTGCTCAGGATTGCTTTTATTAACTAAAGAAAACTATTAACTAGTTTTAAAAAATATTTTCAAGAAATTTTTTACGTTCAACTTACTTCATCATGTTTGGAAGAAGCTACGTAATAAAATCCACAAAAAAAGGTGAAGGAAGATTTTTCTCAGCAGGATTTTTTGTCAATGTTTCAAAGTTAAAAAACTGAAATTTTGTTGATTTTTGCATCGTTCAAAAGTTTGTATGGCCAAAATTAAAAAAATATCGCCGTTGATACAGTGGCTTTGCTAACGAACGTTTCCTGTTGCAACAGCACAAAGTTCAATCGCATTCACCTCTCAATACGACAGACCCTCTCTTATGAAAAAAAAATTACAAAATCGAGTGTACGTGCATCAATTTATGCTGCAACAATAACTTTGTTGAGCTCTTTTGTAAAAAACAAACTATCTGATAGGTAGATAGTTCAGCAATTTTAAGAGCTACTGGCACCGACAGAGGCTGTCAGTTTGACGAGTTAGTTGGTGGACTGACAACAGCGTGCCAGACGTGTTTTCTGTCTTAAACATGCTTAGAAAAATTATGAAAAAAAAAAAAATTAAATAAGCCAATCATGCATAACTACTACTGGCAAGCCTGGCTAAAAGAATTGAGGTAGTTGTTGGCAAGCGTGAGTTTGAGCAAGTTTTTAAGTGACGACTTTAAAGGAAAATTAAAGCATTTGAACAACCCAACCCAGCTTACAACATAAAAAAACGGCTGTTGCAACATAAAAAACACAAAAATAAAAAATTAGGTGCACTCAAAGCCGGCACAACGCCTAGCTTATATTTAAATTTATTTCTTGCAAAATTTAAGATTTCTTAAAAAGCTCGTCTTATGAGCAGAGCTACTTACGTGACTTTACGTGAGCTCTGCTTTTATGTTCATCTGTTAAATTTGAAACTATAACAGAAGCTTGTGAAAACTCAGCACATAAAAATTTTTTTCTTTTCATTACAGTTATTGACAAATTTCGGTACTATTGGCAGCTCTACCTACCAGCAGCTCTGAATCAGCACGTACAGTTAGAGATAAGTTAAAATAACAAAAAAATCTAGTCGGAATAATAACTTTACAACTGCTCTTGTAAGATAATCAGTACAATAAAACAACAACAATAACAACAATAAATAATGGCTGAGCGCAGAGGTACAAAAGCTTTGGAGTTATGGTGTCGTCGCATGACTGATGGTTATCCTGGCGTCAAAATTGATAACATGACCACATCATGGCGCGATGGCTTGGCATTTTGTGCAATGATTCATCACTTCAGACCAGACTTAATGTAAGTTTTTGTTTATTTTACACTTTTTATTTTTGGAAATAAAACTGCAAACAGTGTGAAAAAAGTTCATTGAACTGGCTGTAAGCTAACCGAATTCAGAGGGTATTTTCTACGCATTGCATGTCTGTTAAAATCATATAAAGTTGACTAAAAAATTTTAGTTTGCATACTTTATACTTTATACTTTATACTTTATACTTTATACTTTATACTTTATACTTTATACTTTATACTTTATACTTTATACTTTAAACTTTATACTTTATACTTTATACTTTATACTTTATACTTTATACTTTATACTTTATACTTTATACTTTATACTTTATACTTTATACTTTATACTTTATACTTTATACTTTATACTTTATACTTTATACTTTATACTTTATACTTTATACTTTATACTTTATACTTTATACTTTATACTTTATACTTTATACTTTATACTTTATACTTTATACTTTATACTTTATACTTTATACTTTATACTTTATACTTTATACTTTATACTTTATACTTTATACTTTATACTTTATACTTTATACTTTATACTTTATACTTTATACTTTATACTTTATACTTTATACTTTATACTTTATACTTTATACTTTATACTTTATACTTTATACTTTATACTTTATACTTTATACTTTATACTTTATACTTTATACTTTATACTTTATACTTTATACTTTATACTTTATACTTTATACTTTATACTTTATACTTTATACTTTATACTTTATACTTTATACTTTATACTTTATACTTTATACTTTATACTTTATACTTTATACTTTATACTTTATACTTTATACTTTATACTTTATACTTTATACTTTATACTTTATACTTTATACTTTATACTTTATACTTTATACTTTATACTTTATACTTTATACTTTATACTTTATACTTTATACTTTATACTTTATACTTTATACTTTATACTTTATACTTTATACTTTATACTTTATACTTTATACTTTATACTTTATACTTTATACTTTATACTTTATACTTTATACTTTATACTTTATACTTTATACTTTATACTTTATACTTTATACTTTATACTTTATACTTTATACTTTATACTTTATACTTTATACTTTATACTTTATACTTTATACTTTATACTTTATACTTTATACTTTATACTTTATACTTTATACTTTATACTTTATACTTTATACTTTATACTTTATACTTTATACTTTATACTTTATACTTTATACTTTATACTTTATACTTTATACTTTATACTTTATACTTTATACTTTATACTTTATACTTTATACTTTATACTTTATACTTTATACTTTATACTTTATACTTTATACTTTATACTTTATACTTTATACTTTATACTTTATACTTTATACTTTATACTTTATACTTTATACTTTATACTTTATACTTTATACTTTATACTTTATACTTTATACTTTATACTTTATACTTTATACTTTATACTTTATACTTTATACTTTATACTTTATACTTTATACTTTATACTTTATACTTTATACTTTATACTTTATACTTTATACTTTATACTTTATACTTTATACTTTATACTTTATACTTTATACTTTATACTTTATACTTTATACTTTATACTTTATACTTTATACTTTATACTTTATACTTTATACTTTATACTTTATACTTTATACTTTATACTTTATACTTTATACTTTATACTTTATACTTTATACTTTATACTTTATACTTTATACTTTATACTTTATACTTTATACTTTATACTTTATACTTTATACTTTATACTTTATACTTTATACTTTATACTTTATACTTTATACTTTATACTTTATACTTTATACTTTATACTTTATACTTTATACTTTATACTTTATACTTTATACTTTATACTTTATACTTTATACTTTATACTTTATACTTTATACTTTATACTTTATACTTTATACTTTATACTTTATACTTTATACTTTATACTTTATACTTTATACTTTATACTTTATACTTTATACTTTATACTTTATACTTTATACTTTATACTTTATACTTTATACTTTATACTTTATACTTTATACTTTATACTTTATACTTTATACTTTATACTTTATACTTTATACTTTATACTTTATACTTTATACTTTATACTTTATACTTTATACTTTATACTTTATACTTTATACTTTATACTTTATACTTTATACTTTATACTTTATACTTTATACTTTATACTTTATACTTTATACTTTATACTTTATACTTTATACTTTATACTTTATACTTTATACTTTATACTTTATACTTTATACTTTATACTTTATACTTTATACTTTATACTTTATACTTTATACTTTATACTTTATACTTTATACTTTATACTTTATACTTTAAACTTACTTTACTATTTTAGTAGTGCATAAATCCCTTTTTTCGTACCATACTCGTATACCTTAGAATATATTAAAGACAATGATTTTATGTGTTTATAACGGTTAAATAGACTTTGAAGATTTCAGGTTTTCCTGAATTTCGTTACCGTTTTTCCTCAATAAAAGTGCCTTTTGTTTTGTTTATGGCCATGATCGGTTTATTCTTTGTTCGTTTCTTACATCAGTTAACATCAAAGTTTAATTAACTTTTCTTTAAAAATGACAATAAATTCAAAAAATTATGTAAATATTTAGTTTTTATATTTTTATGTTAATCATGGTAAATGAATGATGACTGTCACAGAAATCAATATAATGACGTTACGAAGATAAAAACTTTGAGGAATAACGTGTTATAAAAACTTTTCTAATGAATCTCCTCTGGAACTCATAAAACTTGACACAATTTTATTAGCGTACTTTTTTTGTAAGTTTGTTTAAAAAAAAAGATACATTTCAACTTTTGGCTAGAGGTCAAAGACACATTTGTAGCTAAACTGCTTCAAATGTCGTGTCTTGTTGACCAAACTTGTGTTTATGGCAACAGCAGCAACACAGTAGTCAGAGAAACAACAAAACACGTCAAATGGTTGCCATGACAACTTTTTTGTAGTATTTCTTGAAAACATGACCTGAACTTGTTTATTATTATTTTTGTTTATTTTTTTTATTTATTCTTTGTTATGGTCTTTGTTTCTGACCAAGTAGTTTGGTTTTTGTACTGTGACGCGGCGTCTTTTGTTTACATATCATTTGTCTTTAGGGCAAATTAAAGCAATTTTATGCTTGAAGTAACAACTAAGCAAAAAATTCAAAAAATTGTGGCAATTTGTTTGCTGTTGTTTTGATAGTTCTGGAATAAGCATAACTTCTAGCGTAATTTTTGTAAGCATGCGCGATTTTGTAGTCTCTGACTTTTTACTATCGATTAATAAGTTAGTAAAACTAGATTAATAATATTTTGTCAGAAAGCTTTGTTCCATGGTAAAGTTGAATGTATTTTGTCTTCTTTATCTTCAAATTGCATCTGTAGATAAAAACTTTTTCACAAATAATCACTTAATAACCCAATGCCACATCGTGAATACCCCTTATTTTTCTCTTTAACCATCGCTTATAATCTTGTCTTTTAATATTCTGCTCAAAACCGCAGCATTTCCTTTAATTAAAGTCATCAACATTTTGGTTTAGCCAAATTAAGCACGTTTGTCAGTTTCTCACACTTAATTTGACGTTATAATAATTTGTTCTATACTCTCAAAAATGAGGTTATTATTTCCTGTTTCCTGTTGCCGTTTAAAACTAAAATAATTTGTCTTATTATTGTCATGTATCAAACATGAATCAAACATGCGGCATTTCTATGACCACGTCGAAATCTTGCTGCGGGCTTGCTAGACTCAACTATGTGTTAAATACTCGTTTCAAACAAAATCTAGCTGCAGCTGTTGCTGCTGACTTTTTTTTTTTTCCTTCTGCCAAATAATATATTTCTTTAAAAGCTGTCAAGCTGTCAATGCATTTACGAGATATCAACGCAAATAACGGCCTTGTCAAGGCTTTCAACTATAGCCACATTTGAAAGCTTAGAATTATTATATTGGTCAAGTAATACAATATTTTAACCACTTTAAAGATCAGAATGATTAATTTTTTGATTTACTTGCTAGAAATTCCGTTTTTTTCTGTTTTCTTACACTATTTGTTCGGCACTGTTTCGGCAGGCGGCGAGGCGAGTTGCATCGAACATCTACATGTTTTTGTCTTGACTGTTTAAAATGAATGTGCTTTAGATTTGGTGCACAGGTGTTGTTTTTGTTGTTGTTGTTATTGCTCTGTGGTATTGAGTTTATTTTCAGCACGTTTGCTTGATTAACTTCTTGATAATTCGGCCACTGTATTTGAACTCAATGTAAAGAGCTGTTAAAATAATTGTTTTTTTTTTTCTACAAAAAAAAACTGAACCTGTATTTATGTGCTAGACACGCAGTTTGTAGTTAATGGCTCTTTAAATGCAGTTTGTACGATGCGCTGCGCTCACAATTGCAGAGATTTTTTAAACCATTAACGGCTGTTGGTAAGGAAATGCTCAAAAATAAAGCATTCTTAACAAAAATTCTAAAGAGAGGTCTAGTGAGAGGTTAAACCAATGTTGGATTATGTTCATCCGATGTTTATTTGATAGAGGAAAAATTGAAGTACTATATTTATTTTGAGAATTTATCATTTAAAATTGTGTGAAATTCCAGACGTATTCCTAAAACTATATCAAAGTTTTAAAACACAATGAAATACAAACTGTTTAACACTTACTTACTTACTGGGTGGCCCTGGCCGTAATGCTTTGTGTGTAGCGGGCGATCCAACGAATCGCAGTAGCCCGAGTCCAATCTTCCATCTGGCAGAAAGTCTTTTCACCGCTCTGTAGACACCGGCAAACCTCAATGTGTAAATAATGCCATGAAAAGTTTCTAGAGAATATGATAACTTACCGCTCGGAGTCGTCACAAATCAGGTTGAACCAGTGCTCGATCAAATGAACAAACGATGTACAAACATTTAAGGGGGGACATGACATTGACCGTTTTATGAAATCGACCAATTTTTTTATAATTTTGTATTTTAGTAAATATTCTTGAATTTCTAAGAAAAAAATTTCATGGAAAAACTTGTACGGGTTCAAAAGTTACAACCGGATTAGTGTGAGCGCATTTTTATTTTTCTTTGCATTTTTCTTTGTTCACAAACTTTGAACGCGTTTATTTCGAAACCATGTTTTTCGTACTGGTTGCGGCACTAGCGGGTTCATTTTTTGACAAAATTTTTATTTTTTTGTATTTTTTTGAACTTGATTCGCTATCGTATAACAGGAGCTTCTTTTTAAATTTTTTTTCGATTTTTTTATGAATTTTTAAAGTCAATATTTTTTTCGAAAAAACACACTTTCAAATTTGAAACATCACCAAAAATTAAAAAAAAAGTTTTTAAAAAAGCTACTCTCATACGATAACTAATTTTGTTAAGATTTAAAAAATTAAATTTCTTTCCAGATCAGACAATTTTTGTGACTCCCAGCGCTGCAACCACGACCCGGCTCCAACCATTGTTCAATTCTCTACAATAATAAAAAGAAATTTTGGAAAAATATTTGTTTTTGACTGAGCTATGAGTTTTTAAAAAAGGTCTGTTTTCTCTGCCGCGAAAGTTATGTCCCACCTTAATAAAACAAACAACTAAACTATTCATAAAAAGCTCAGTGCAAAATCGGTCAGTTCGTCTTTTTGAAGAGAAAACTTCTAATAGCGCTTTGAGCGATTTTTGGTAGAGGTAATTCTTATGGTTTCACCCCATCACTTGGCGAGTTAATTTTTTGTCAGCAATTAGTGACTAACGAGTAGGTACTTGGCATATATATATTAATAACGAGTATTTCGTTAAGCCAAGACACAAAATCAAAACAAAATACAAAGTCAAGACGCAAACCATTTTTTTTTTTTTTTATTCTATTTGTTGGTTCGAAAAAAACCTCGAATCCTTGTAACTCATGTTAAAGCTGCATACATTATGTATCTTAAAGCTGTACTCTTTAAATCAAGACGCTACAAAACTACAAAAACTGCTAAAATTGACGAATAGAACCATTACTTGAAAATATCATGTCTCAGAACATCTTTTACTACCGCAAGACTGACGTTGTCGAGTAGGAAATAAGCACGGTTGATTTCTTGAAAAAAAGTATTATAACTTTCGAAATAAGAAGGGCTTATTGCTTGACAACTCGTCCACATCAAAGCATAATTCATGAACTAGAAAAAATTAACTTGATATTCGCAAAAAAAGACATGCTCGGAAAAGACGGTTTCAAATTATATAGCGTTTTGGGATTCGTACTGCATCATTCCGTTTTTAGGTTTTAGGTACGCAAAGTTTTTCTTTGAAAATTTGGCATACAAAGTTAACTTTTTTAGGTTTAATCCCCTATTTTATGGCTTGTGACTCGTAACTGGGTGGTTGTGTTTTCGGCAACGTTACTTTGGAAAATTTTTTCAGAATATATCAGGCTTTAAATTTTGTTAACATACCAAACACGAAAAATAGGTCTTGGGCAACTTTAGGTCAAAATTCAAAAATACTGATTTTTTTTACAGATTTTGGTTTATAAGCCTTTACAACTCAAGTACATTTCGAGCAATACCGGGTACATCACCTTGCCTATAACAGAATTATTAAAAGACAAAAATTATTTTCGAAAAATATTGATTTGTTTTCACTCTTTTCACTTCGTCAAAAAGACGATGTTTCTGAAATTCCCTATTTGTGGTACGATGTTCATAAATTTTTCAAAATGTTGCAATATTAAAAATGACGGATCCAAGATGGTACATAAAATAATTTCCAGAAGTAGGTATTCCGCCAAAATTTCATATATAGGGGTTCCTTTTCGGACTTTTACGATTTGTTTTTTTTTTTAATTGCTCGGAGTGGTGAAATAAGATCGTATCTTCTAAAGATACGTACAACCCATGCTAACTCATGCGTGATTCGCATTCTAGATATTTTCAAATTCAAGGAGTTTTACATATTCGGCAATATAATATTTGAAATATTTTACTCGATCTGTCTGATTCTCTCTTTTAGGGGAATTAAAGACAATTTCTCTTCCAAGAAAACTAATCTAATCATTTTAAGAATGCTGTACGAGTCTGTATTCGTCCAAACAAGTCAAAATATTTTAACTCATATAACCGATAAGTTTTCGAAATCATATTTCGCTTTTCAAAATATAATAACAAAGAACAATATTTTTGTTGCCTTGGAATTGAAAATTGAATTTGGACAATATAACGTGTATTGAAGAATATATATAAATAACTTCTGATACTCAGTCAACTGATGGTGAGAAGAGTTTGGAGAATAGATTTTTGAGTTTAGAAACTATGTAATATTACTAAAAGAGCCTTTGATGAAGCTGTAAAAAAATCCATCATCTGTTGAAATGTTTATGGCATACTTTAAGGAATTTTATTTCTTCAAATAATGATATTTATGCCGTGGGTAACTAACAATCTATTATTTTGATCTACAGAAGTAGAGTAGGCTGTAGATAAATCCCGTCCAAACTGAACTAACTTCTAAACAGTAAAATAGAACTATGAAAATTTTAATAGAATATTTTTTTTTGCAGAGTATTTGTTTAAGTTTTTTTTGAAAAAAAGAACAAAAAAAATTAGTAAAATAGGGAACTAACCCTCTAGTCCTCCAACCCTAAATAGTCGAGTTTTAAACTATACGTAAAAGTTTTCTGTCCCTTTTTTTGAGAAAGTTGATCTGGTGATTTACAGTTGTGAATTTATTGACAAAGTTATAGATAATAGTTAAGTAATAGATCTATTATTCCGGCATGAAATTGAAAAATTAATAATTTTTGTTATTATTTTTTTTTGGTCAATAACTTTTCTGACCTTGACAATATATATCAAATACTGACCTTTCATTTTTCATTTCAGAATGAGAAATTTAAGAATTTGGTTTTGATTCTTTCATCAAAGTTCATTGTTTAAATTCTGTTGTTATAAATGTTGAACTGTGTTACCAACTAAAATTACTTGATTTTTGGTTTATTGTTCGTATTTTAAGTTTCACTCATTTATGACGACTTTTAACTAAATTTTATAAAAAAAAACCAAATTTTTCACTTGAACGCCCATCGCTAGTTAATGCAGTATAAATATTGTAATTAAAATTTTTAACAACGCAATCAACATATGAGTACCCCCCTCCATGTATTTTTCAACTGAGTTGTCGCTAATTTTGTGTCTGTTTTTTCGTTGGGGTTAAAATTTAATATATGTATGTATGAATGTATAAAATTTATGATGTTTTAATGACTAACCAGTTCTTAAAAACGACACACTTCAGTTAATATCATAATAAAATATATGAAACTATTGTGGTTAGTTTATTGTTCTCTGAGGATATTCTCTGACATAAACTTAAAAATGACTCATTCCTACAATTCAAGTTCTAATGAGTAGTTAGGGGTTTTATTTATAAAAATTTTGAAATAAAATAATAAATGAATAAACAAAACATTGCCAAATAACGTTTTTAATTTATGTGCTCAAAATTTTGTTTTAAATTTTAGTGAATTTGAGAAACTAAACAAAGCCGATGTCTACTATAACAACGAGTTGGCCTTTACCACAGCGGAGAAATATTTGGGAATACCTGCCTTGCTCGATGCCGAAGATATGGCTTCATATGAAGTACCTGACAGATTATCGATATTGACATATCTATCACAATTCTATCAAGTTTTTGCAGCACAAGGTAAGTTGCTGAAAATTTTAAAAATTTTGTGAACTTTCAAAAAAATTTCTTATATTGCTATTAAATTTTCATAAAACTGAATTGTCAGCAAACACTTACGAATTACCAACCTAAAAAAATGTAATTATTTTCAAATGTTTGATTTTGACTGTATAATAGATAGCTGGTTTTGAAAAAAAATGCGCCCAAATAGAGCGTGTAACTTTCTTCGGCTTCCCGTAAAATGAGGCAAAAATAGATGAAAGAAACGAAAAATTAATAAAACAAACAACAAATAAATCTTGATAATTTTTAAGCCAACAAAAACAGCTAATTTGTTTTGTTTTTTTTTTACCATGTGTTTCATATAATTTTTATTTTTACCATAATTTAAACAAAGCCGACAAGGTGCGCGTTTTACGTTTGAATGCACCTTGTGTACGTTTTTATTTTGGATTTTATTTTGATTCGTTTCCTCTTGCCCCCTCATCTGCGCTGGTGAATCACAAAAGCGGAACCAATTCCAATTGATGATTGCATCTGTGCAGCAACATGGAGGAGGAGGGCTTTTACGACGAGACTGTGATGAGTGTTTTTTTGTTGTATGTTTTGTTTTTTTTTTTTTATTATTATGATTTATAGCTTTTGTTATGCTTGTATTGCTTGCAATAAAATGCAAGCTGATTGTTTTTGTTATTGTCTTGTTGGAGTTGATGTGTTTGTTGTTGTTATATGAGCACTGTGCAGTAGTATTGCTTGTTCCACTGCTTGCACACGCACTGATGCAGTTTTTCTACAATGTTTATAACTGTTGTTGTTATGGTTGTGATACTATATTAATTTCGTTGTCTGTTGCGTGTATAAATCGGTCAAATTTTTGTTAAAAATGACGGAAATAGTGTTTCTTATGTCTAAAGTTGGGCACAGAAATTTTTGTATACACTAATTAAACGAAATTAGTAAAACATAGAAAAACATAGAACATTAAAATTTGAAAATTTGGTCAAAATTCTACCAAGCATTAATTAAACTATGAAAAATTCGGCAATATATGCATTCAAATATATTTTTAAGGAGCTGTTTTTAAGATTTTTAAATTACTGTAACTATTTGTCGTTAATATGGCTTTATATTAATTTCGTTGACTATTTTTGTATCGATTAGTCAAAGTTATGAAAAAATTCCTTATAAAAAACTGTTTTTTATGATGACAATGGAGTATAGAAATTCTTGTAACATTTAATTTTATGAAATTGACGAAACATAGAAAAACATAGAACATTGAAATGTTGAGAATTGATACAAATCTTGCCTAAAATTATTAAAGCTACGAAAAATTCTACAATATATGCGTTTCAGCTTTGTTTTCTGTGTAATTTTTAGTTTTTTTCAGTCAGTCAGTGGAATGAGATGTTTTTAATGTAATCATAATTTGAGCAGAAAATTCTGTAGTAAACATTGTCAAAGTAGCTGTTTTGTTTTTACAAAAAAAAGCTGTTTATAATGAAATCTATGTTATTTTGGTTTTTCTTAATTTATACTTGTTTCAACGCTAAACACAATTTTATTTAAATCTTCTAATGCTTTCATACTTTAAATGAATGTTTTTTAAAAATATCGCTTATATTTCAAGGATTTGTTTTCAAAATATACGTTTATTGAGCAAATTTTTCATCATAACATACATGCTTTAGTTAAATTTCGTTGAAATTATTTTTTGTCATATGCGATGTTATTCTATGTTTTTCTATGTTTTCTTAATTTTGTCAATTTGAGCATATTTTTTAAGAAAAAAATTAGTTTTAGACAAAATTTTTAAATTTTTACATGATTTTCCCAGGAAAAACTATAATAAAGGCACTTATGAATTGATATATGTACAATTAAAAATGGCGTATTTTTGGGTTTTTCAATTAGTGGAATTAGTTTTAATTAAATTTAGCATTTTTAGAAAAGAAAATTTAGTGGTTGACAGCTGAAATGTAGCTGTGTTTGTTTTTGTACAAACAAGGGTGTTAATATTAACATTCTATGTTTTCTTTATTATACATTTTTGTCTTATTCCATTTATTCCCAAGCCATTTTAAAACCGAAAATATAAATGTTTTTTTAATTTTTTTTGTATTAATAACGATTAAAGCATTACAAAAATATAGAAAAAAAAATTTTAAAAAAAATATAAAAACGCGATCGCAAATTACCGTTATCCATTTTTTTCCATAGAAGTAGCAACAAGTATGTAAGCAATGTGTCAAAGAATACATACAAACAGAAGTTCAATGGATAAATGCGCAAACAGCAAAACAGCAGTGCAAATAACTAAAACATTGTTCTGTACCCAAGCGAGTACAGTGGGAGTAAGCGGGTTAATTTAAACTTTTTTACAAAAAAGAATGTTAATATTAACATTCTATGTTTTCTGTTTTATACATTTTTGTCTAAATTTAAACTTGCATCAACGTTTAACACAATTTAATATTAGAATATATTAGAAAATATACGTTAGTTGAGCAATTCTTGTCGTTTAAACTTTTAGGCTTTAGTTGAATATGATTTAAATAAGCTTTAGACATATTCGATGTTATTCTATGTTTTTCTATGTTTTCTATATTTAGTAAATTTGAGCCTATGGAGTCATATTTCTTAGATAAAAATCAGTTTTAGGGAAGTTTTTAAGCTATGACATAATTTTCTGAGGAGAAACTATGTAAAAATGCAATCTATGCATTAAAATATAATTGAAAATAGTTCAGTCTTAATTTTTTAGGATTTTTCAATAAATTAAATGAGTTGTTGCTTTGAACAGAGAATTTAGTTAACAGCTGGAAAATTGCTGTAATAATACGTTCTATGTTTTCTGTGCGATACTTATTTTTCCTTGTTTAAGCTTATTTCAACGTTAAACATAATTTTATTTAAATATTTTTATGCTTTTTCATACTTTTATGAGTGTTTTGTAAAAATATCGCTTGAATTTTTTGTTTTTGAATTAAAATATACGTTTATTGAGCATATTTTTCATCATAAAATACATGCTTTAGTTAAATATACTTTAAATGAGCTTTATAAGCATTCGATGTTATTCTATGTTATTCTATGTTTTCTACATTTTCTACATTTTGTCAATTGAAACATATGTTAGTTTATTTTTATAGCAATAAATTAGTTTTAAGAGTGTTTTCCTAAATTTTGACATGATTTTTCCTAGAAAAAAATACATCAAAAGAAAAATTTAAAACTAAACGAAACTCATAAAAAAAGTTTCTCAGAATATGATAAAAAAGGGCATCATATTAAGAGAAAAATAGTATAGATTTTGCTCCAGTGAATGCTTTTCTCTAAATGTGATCCTAAAAATTCTCTAAAAATGATAGAAAGCTCATATGAAAAAGAGAAATATATAAAAATATCTCTAAAAACGAAAAAAACTTTTCATTTTTGAGAAAAGAGTAAAAAATTTTCAAAAACAATATTAAGAGGCAAAGATCATATCAAAACAGGCTTAAGTGGAGCAAAACTTTAAAGTCACTTATGGTTCTAGACTCAGTTCGATTTCCACTATCTTAATTTATATATATTTTATGCTGTTGTTTTTCAAAATTCCATTTAATTTAATAATATAAATTGCTCTACGAATGCTTTATGAGTGCTTTAACTCACTTTTAGGGAAATATAATAAAACAAAGAACTGCGTAACTGCTAACTAAAACTTTGAATAGTTTGTTCAAAAACATAGAATTGCAAAATGACTGTATCAAACCGCTCATTAGGCCTAAAATATATTTTAAACAACATGTCATAAATCTTCATGTCATAACCTCAGTTGCAAATAAACATATTTTCATTGTATTCACGAAATTGCAATTTAACTTTTTTTTTGCCTCATCAACAACATTTCGCAAGCATATAAAATTTTATAACCGAATAAAAAAACACAAAAAAACAAACAGCACAACTAAAACAAAAAAAAGTGCAACATAAAAATTAAGTAATTTCCACACTCACTTATTGCATAAACAGAGCTCTGACTTCAACTCATGCCTTCAGCAACATAAAATAAAAACGAAGAAGAATATGCTGCAAGCTTTTGCTTAAGCAATTCACAGCTCTGGGGAAAACTTTAGTCAACCTTCGTCGTGTGTTTCTAAGCAATGCCCAACAAGTTTGAAAATTCGGCTGTGGGAACTAAAAAGAAAAACAACAACAACGACATCGTTAAAATCCTTATGCAATACTAAAGACTAGAGACAACGTGCAACCATTGACTAACGCTTGCCAGCATATCATGTGTCTATGGCTTGGAAATTGCAAAAACTGAAAAATACAAGTGAAGATTTTCCACCGCTACGCTGAAAATAGCAGCTGTTCATCGTTGGCGGTGTTGATGAGGAAGAAGATGAAGAAGAGTAAGCGTTGAAAACTGATGACATACATTTGATGAAGTGTACATTGTTGCCAAAGAGCAAGTTAGGGCAACCTTTGGCTGGTTGCTCTTCATAATCATCGTCGTCTTCGGCGTCGTTGTCGTCATCCTCCTCCTCCCATTGGTAAATCACGATTTTCCAGCGACTGACTTTATTGCACACCAAAGGTAACAACCACAAAAAAAAAAAAAACCACAAAATATTATCGCGCCGCTCATCTTGTTAATGTTTTGCTATGAAATACTATGTTTTCATACTATTGCTTTTTCCCTTACCCTGTAACAACAACTAAAGCAACTGTTGCTGCTGCTACTTTTTTATCTGCCTATAATTTTTCACGCATGCTTACGGAAATTTGCTGAAAATATGAAAATGACTTAAAAATGATTTGTTTGCTTCGTCAAAAGAGGTTATGTTGGGGGTAGACTAGAGCTTGACTTGAGGCGTAAAGCTGTTTGCTGCGTTACGCTTGATATACTTGTTAGTCATGCGATGAAAATTGGCATGTTGCTTCTTTTTCATCGTTGAATCTGTCATTTAACTTAGTTCGAGCTTAGCTTAAAGTGCAAATTTGTCAGAAACGCTATGATAAGATAGTTTGTATTTTATTTATACAGATCATAATAAAAGCTGTCTTCGACATGTCTTAAAATATCAACATTCATTACCATCAATCTGTCTTTTTTAAAGAATAATGAAAAGAACATAGAAAAATATTTTTACTTTTTGCCCAAAGCTATTCAAGCAAATCAATTGTTATATAAGCAACATACAACAACAACAACTAATAATAGCTTTTATATCTAATAATACACCGTCAAAGTTTCGCTTTCATCGCAAAATCAACAACATCATCAGCATCATCATCATTACCATCGTCAACATAGACATTGTAAACGTTACTTTCATTTTCTTTGCTAAACGTTCAATGAACTCTATCTATTGCTATGACTTTGCTGACCTGACCTAACAAGAAACAGCGGTTGAAAAAAAAAAAAAAACAAAACAAAACGAAACACATAAACAATTGAAATCGAATTGAATTTCCACATCATTCGTACATCGCCAGACACAATCAGCCACTATAATTTCCATAAAAAATTTTCATAGAACTCACTTTTGCTTTGTCTCTCGCGTTTGCTGCATTTATCGCAACGATCTTGCAGCTGATCTTTGCCGATCTTGCTATTATTTGCCGGCTTTTTTATTGCAATTGCAATCCAGACAAAGCGTGGCCCATAATTTATACGAACAAATTGCACTTAACGGTTAATTTTTAAGAAACCAACGCCAGCAAACGCCAGACTATATGTAATGTTGAGAGAGAGTTAAAAGCAGTAGGAAAAGGTGCGACGGAAGTGCAGCTCATAGTGTAGACAGACTTTCCTGTCGACAAAGATCATGCCTTGACTGCGCTGTCTGCTCCACCACCTCCAACTTTAATCGTGACAATGTGGCAATAAAAAAATACTTTCTCCTCCTGTTGGATATCTTTGTTGTGACTTTGTATTTGAATTCATTATTCCTGTTGTCTCCCTTCGTGATCGAGGGACATGTGAGGGACGAGGTTAGGGCAGTGAACTGTGCTACCACTAGATATTGTATAAGATTGCTTTATGAGCTACATAGCAACAATGAACTTTTGATTTTTATTAAGCTGGCTATAAGAGTTGAAGGAAATATTACGAATTAATTGAATGACTTTCTTGCTTTTCATATTTTGATTTTTCTATGGTCAGCAGCTGCCACTCAGATGGTCATTATTTGAGCACAAATCTTGGGAGTTAAAAGCCCAAGTGGAAGTCATGTGTGTTTTTTTTTTATGATATTTTATGTTAATATTAAGATTCTATGTTTTTCTATGTTTTCTAATTTTGAACTCAATCAATGGTTAACAAAATTTTATTTGTGTTTTATGTTGTTTTTCAAAGTTTTTTTTTAAATTTTTCAATAATATCGCTTAAATTTTTTGGGTTTTTTTAAAAAAATATTGGTTTTTTCCACCATTTTCCCGACCAAATATTTATTCTTTATTTTTTTATTGCTTAACTTATATTAATTGATGTTCTGTGACAATATATGACGTGCTATGTTTTTTCTATGTTATTACCATTTTGTCAAATTAAGTAAATGAAAGTGCTTTGTGCAACAACATTAAATTTTAAAGTAGATTTTCTAGATTTTGACATGATATTTCTGAGTAAATAAATACTGTTAGTCCTGTATGCAGTAATATAAATCTATAATTTTCTGTACAAGCATTTATTTTTGATAAATAAATATATTGTTAAGTGATATTGTGACATACATATAATGTTATTCTATGTTTTTCTATATTTTGATTTTTATTAATTTAAGCGAGTGGAAATTTAAAAACATCAATATTATATCAATGTAGAAAAATTTCGCTTCGATTTCTGTTGGAACATGATTATATCTTTATCAAATTTTGTCAAAAAATATTTACTTGGCTGTCCTTAATAAAGTTTTTGTCTCGAATGATTTTTTTTAAATTCTGAGTTTGGAAATTTTTAATAGTTTCTTTAATAACAGCTTATAAACATGTTATGTTTTCATCTATTATCATATGTTTTTATTATATATGCTCATATACGCTAAAAAATTATTTTTTTTTATTTTTCTTCATTCGCTCTTTAAAGTTTTTGTTTTAATTTGCCATAATAAACGTGCCTTGAAGTTTTTAATTGGAATAATAATGTTTAGATATTATTTTTACATTTATTTTTTACTATGATGTTGTAAGAAATGACTGTTTAAAATATTCTATGTTTTATTATTTTTGAAAAATTGATCATATGAAAGTATTTTTTCTCATAAAAATAAATTTTACAAGGATTAACATTGTTAAAAGTATATTTTTAATGTTCGATGTTATTCTATGTTTTCTAGTTTTTGTTAAATTTTGTCTAGTTGAGTGTATATTTACATAATATAAATTTATTTTTTTCAATATAAATTGTTAAAAGTGGCTTTATCAAGTCCGATGTTATTCTATGTTGTTTAAGTGATTTTGCTGATATTCGATGTAATTGCATTTTTTCTATATTTTGATTTTTTTTATCAAATTTTGTAAGTGGAACTTAAAAAATAATCGAAATTATAGCAATGTAGAAATATTCCAGCTCGAACTTATCTTCGATTTCTGTTAAAACAGGATTTTTCTCTATATTTCCATCGAATTTTTTCAAAAATTTTGATATGGCTTTCTTTAATAAGATTGTTTTTGATGACAGTAATTTATTTATTATTCTGTTTTTTAATGTTTTGAGCTCATATACATTAAAAATCTATTAAAGTTTTTCTTATTTATCTTTTTCAACTTTTTGTTGTAATTTTCCTTAATAATTGTGCTTTCAACTTTTTAATTGATTTGAAAATAAAGTCAAAAATCTTTATTTTTTCATCATATCATTAAGTTTTGATTATTATATAGTTAGAATTGACTTTTATAACATTCTATGTTTTTTCTCTGTTTTATAATTTTTATAAATTTGATCTTACAGAAGTATTTTTAAACATAAAAATAATTCTTACAAATAGTAACTTAGTTGAAAGTGACTTTTTAATCATCTTTATAATTCTATGTTTTTATATCTGTAAGTTTTTGTCCATTTGAGTGCAGGAAAATATTTTTTCATCATAAAAGAATTATTTTACAAAAATTAAAGTAGTTGAAAGTGATTTTCCCGCATTCCAAGTAATAATATGATGTTCTATGTTCTCCTTTTATATCGATTTGATCACATGGTAGATTTTTTTACAAAGATTAACGTTGTTACGTTATTTAATTTTTAATGGTCAATGTATTAGATGTTTTTCTATGTTTTTAATATTTATCAATTTTAGCATAGGAAAGTATAGTTTCATCAGAAAAATATTTTTTTTTACAAAAATTAAAGTAATGGTTGTTGAAATTGTTTTTTTCCACATTTCAAGTTATTGAATGATTTGCTATGTTTTCTTATTCTTATCAATTTTGTTAGATTTTTTACAAATATTTACATTGTTAGCAGTGACTTTTGAATGTTCGATGTTATTCTATGTTTTTATGTTTTTCTAATATTTATCAGCTTGAGCTCTGTTAAGTGTTTTTTTATCTTAAAAAGAATTGTTTTATAAAAATTGAAGTAGTTTAAAGTGATTTTTCTATACTCCGAACTATTGTATGTTTTTCTATGTTTCTTATTTTTATAAATTTAGTCATATGGTTATATATTGTACAAAGATTAACATTGTTTTAATGTTCGATGTTATTCTATGTTCTTCTATTTTTCTAATTTTTATAAACTTGAACACATTCGTCATTAAAAAAAATTTTTTAAAAAAATTAAATTAGTTGAAAATGATTTTTCTATGCTCCGAGCTATTGTTTGTTTTACTATGCTTCTTATTTTTATCAATTTGATCGCATGGTAGTATTTTTTTACAAAAATTTACATTGTGAGAAGTGACTTTTAATGTTCAATGTTATTCTATGTTTTTATATTTTTCTAATATTTATCTAATATTTTCTAATATTTTCTTATATTTAATAGTGGTGACCGCGGCATGCAGGTTAAGTGTGTGGCTAAGCATGCTCGGAGCCCGGGTTCGATCCTCAGCCGCGGCGAAAAGTGTTTTAAAAAAAAAATTTTTCTGATCGGTCACCACCTCTCTGCAGACAATGGCAAACCTCAGAGAGTAAACAATGCCATGTAAAGCTTCTTGAGAACATGAACTGTAGCCGTTCGGAGTCGGCATAAAACATGTAGGTCAATTGTGTGCAAACATTTAAAAAACACACACAACACAATTGATCATAAGAAGCTCGGTCAAAGTCCTTTCAAGGGCTGAAATGGCCAATTTGTTTTTTTTTTTTTTTTAATATTTATCAATTTGAGCACGGAAATGATATTTTACCATTTAAAAGAACTGTCTTGCATAAATTTAAGGAGTTTAAAGTGAATTTTTCCACATTTAAAAGCATGAATTGTCATTCTATGTTTTATAATATTCATCAATTTGAACATTTGGAGGTCTATTTTTATAGTAAATATAATTTTAACATAAATTAACGCTGTTGCAACTGACGTTACCACTTTCGATATCATTCTACGTTTTCTATGTTTTCTAAGTTTTATTAATTTGAGCTTAGCGAATTTTTTTTCACATAAAAAATATTTCTTACCACCATTTTTGCAACTTTCATATAATTTAAGAGCAGAAAAAATAAAATTTGTTTTTTTAAAACAACCCAAAAAATGCCTCATCTATTTTTGCACAATTTTTCCTTGGCCACAAAAAGTGCTTTTTGTAATTTATACCCACCAAAATATCAAAATAACATATCAAACAGAGAGAGTGAAAAAAAATACAATGCAAATTTGTTCATTACGAAAAAAACATAGAAAATAAAACATAACAATTGCTCAGAATTACTTGTACTCGTTTGCCAATGAGCAATAAATTGTTGAAATTTTACTACCAACAACAGCACGCCATGCCGCCATGTGGCAGCAACATGAATAACAACGCTGTTGGCTGTTGTAAGTGCTGCTGCTAACTTGGCTTAAATGTTACATAACAAAATAGCAAACACTTAATATGATAATTTGTACGTTTGTTAAATATTTAGCTAACTATCAGTTGGTCGCTGTTGTTGGTCTGTGCGCCCAGCCGGCTGGCTGTTGTAGTAAGTAAAACGCAATCTGTTGTTGATCTTTTAAAAATGCGGTAGCTAAGCTTAGAACGAAAACAATTGTTAAGAAGGAGTAACAACAAGACAGATAACAATGGCGTGATATTTTACTAAATTTTTAAAAAACAAAAAAAAAAAATAATAAAATATGGCAACACTTAAGGTCATTAAATTGCAATAGTCTGGCTTAAAAAACAATTATGTGGTTTTCAAAACAAAACAAAAAAAAATATACAAATTTTAAACGCTGTACAACGCTGCGGTTGCACGTGCGCATGCGCAAAAATCAATAAATTTTCAATAACTTATTGCAGTAACAAATATATTGCTAACGGAAATTGCATTTCCATAGCTATGGTTTGCTTACTAAAATTACTCAAAAACTCACTCGTGAGCTTCTTTTATTGACATCCACTGACCCGAGGTCAAATGACGCTGCAGCTTGTTGTTTTAAGGGAGCTAGCGTTGCTGCTTGCTATAAATTATGTGAATTTTAACAACTTTTCATAGCTGTCATTGGGTCTAGCTGACACATGTGCATGGTTGCATGGTTGCATGGCTTTTGGCCACATCCTAGGCCATCGGTGGCTTATCATTGGTAAAATTTGTTCCTTCCATAGTTTTTGCTAGTTACAATTTTACTTTCTAAATAAAAAATGGCAGCCACGTAAAAGCTAACAACAACAAACACCACAAAAACAACAAGAATCAAACAGTCTTTTAACAATCAACAAACACTGGTACTGTTGAATTTGCTGCCAAATGCAATAAATCAACATTGAATTGTAATAAATTTTGGATTGAATTTTGGATTTATTGTTGTAAAGTAGTAAAATGTACTTAAACTACTACAATTATATTTATGCTGCAATTTTTGTATTTTTGTTTTGCCAACATCAGTCAACAGCTTTCCGTATCTACGTGAAGGCGTGGAGTATTACATGAACCATGGTTTATGTTGTCTGTCTGAGGTGCAAAAATTAAATATAATTTTTATTTTGTTCATAAACTTTCCGCGATATGTCTTGTGGATACCATCTGCAAAAATGATTTGTGTGCCAAATCATGCTCTTAGATTTAGCTGTAAACATAAGGACCATTACTATTGTGGTTATATTAAAAATAAAAAAAAAAATGTTTTAGCGTAAAATTGTTAAATGGTTTTAATAACAGCATCCAACATAAACGATTATTAATAAAACATTGCTTAATTTTAAGTTTTAACTACTATTAGTTGAGTTAAATTTAATGCTTATAAAGCACTGTTAAGTGTGAAGAGTTATTATATTACTCAACAGCAGCTTTTTAGTGTTTCGAATTTATTATTACTTAAGACATAGCGGTTATTATGTAATTTTAAAATAAAATACATTAAATATTATTATATTTAGTTTGGTTTCTTAAGAAATATTGTTTAATAAAAAATGTGTTTTGTTGACATATTGTAAAAATACGATTTTTAATAACCTCGAAAAACCATATAAAATTTATCTTTTGGAGCAATGAAATAAAACCAAAATTTAAATAACTGTTATATCATAAATTTTAAAAAGATATCTTGAAAATTTTATTTTTGGAAGTTATACTTCTTCTCCTTATTTATAAGTCAAATAAATTTTGTGCAAAATTATTCACACTTTTTTTAGTGAAAATAAGATATCAAAAGTTACTGAAACAAGTCAACCAAACCTAAACAAGCCTGAACGTTCTATATGTTGACTCTTTTCTTATGAACTATTCTTGCTTTTCTTATAAATATACATGGATTATATGAATTTCGGTCACTAAAGTCAGAAAGTAGTTCACGTTTTCCTTGTATAAAAACGTGATTCATGCATTTTTGCCACTAATCTCATGAACAGTTCTTGTTCTCCTCGTATTTGTACATGCATTTTATGAATTTTATTCACAAAAATTATGAATTGAATAAATTATTATTAATAATTATTATATTTGTACATGAATTATATGAACTTCGGTCACTTATCTAATGAACGGTTCTTATTCTCCTTGCATTTGTACATGCATTTTATGAATTTTATTCATAAATATTATCAATGATTCATGTTTCTCTTATATTCTTTCATGGCATTCACGAAACTTTTAGGTTTATGAAACTTCATGTTCTTGTGTTTTTTCTTTTGTTTATTTTGTACATTGCAATCATGAATGACTCATGTAATTTATTTTTGTACCAAAATTCATGAATGCGATATATGGAGATCATGTAAAAAATTTCTTAAATTCATAATTATTGTGTACTTTTTTAGTTCAGTGTAGGTATTCACAAAGCAAACCTGTTCTAAGAGGTTCTTTTATTGTAATTTTCTCATCACAGATCTCAAGGGCTCAGCTTATAAGGTTTTGATACTTATGGTAGAAACTAAGAGGTATTTATTCAAGCCAGTAAAAAAATTATTTTCAACTTGTCCAAATTGAAAATTCCTTCATGTACGTGTTGGATTATATTATTATTATTTAAATATTAGTTGGATTATATTCTAATTTATTTATATCTTCTTATTTTGATGACATTACTTTGTATTAAGGATAGGTGTAGTTTGGATCCAATTTTGCAAAGTTAAAACTCAAGAACATTTTTAATATCAAGACTAATGCATAAACTATTAAGTTAATCATGAAATATTGTGGAAAGGTTTTGTTATTTAACTGACATCACTTTCTATGAGAGATACGGCAAGTCTTCACAAGATTTTGCTGAATTTCAAATTTAGCGTATAGGTTACAAATGAAAGCTCATGTGACAACTTTCAACTCATTAGATGATTGTTTTACGGAATTTCAAGACAATTTAAGACAATTTGAAGAGAATTTCAAGTTTTTATGACGTCATTTTGTATGGAGATAGCGCTGGTTATTGTCCGATTTATCTCACTATGAATATTTGAGATCAAAGTGAAATCAATTGAAAAATTATATAAAAAAAAAATTAATCAAATTAATTTCAAGCGATTTTCAGTTATTTATTTGTATTGAAAATAGGCGTGGTTTCCCATAAATTTACTTCATATTCAAATTTGATTTTTATTTTTTAGAAAAAGCTTTAATATCAAAATTCACAACGATCTCTTACGGCTGTCACCGGCTATGTCGATAGACCGACATGGCTTAATCATTTCAGATGTTGATGCTGATCTAAAATACATATACTTTTCTATACCTACCATGACAAACGTTGCACAATGCCTTTTTTGGCCTCAATTTGAATATAAAATTTAAAAACGAACCAAATAAGTAAAAGAAATATTGGTTTATTTAGTCATTTTTCTAACAAAACATTTGTTCTTCACTCTAATATTGCTAAACTCGACTCAATTGATGTTCTATGCTAATGTATAATATTCTATGTTTTTCGATGTTTTTCTATGTTTTCACTATTTTGTCAAATTAAGCAAATGAAACTATTTTTATTTCACAAAATTAAGTTTTTAAGCTGATTTTCAAAATTTTGATCTGATATTTCTGAGTAAAAAGCGTTAAAAGAAAGTTATTTATTTATGGTTTTTATTATTTGATTTTTATCTCAGTAGTGAACAACGGCCATCGGTCAAATAGTCGTTTATTATCAGAAGCAGACAATTTTTCTCAACTTCAAAATGGCACATATTTTTTAATTTTTTTTTATTGCTTAAAATTTGTTTATTTAGTAATATTTTTCATCAAAAAATATTTAAGTTGCATGAACATTTTATTTAACCCTATCACCGTTTAACCCTATCGCCATATGGCACTTCAAAATGGAACAAGTTTGAAAAATATTCTCTAATTTCTTCGCACCCGCACACACATTTTTGTCGCGATTATATGGCACTCGTGTGCTGGGGGATTGGGGGTCGATGGCGGTAAAATGGGAAGTCTAGTAGTAAACCCCGAAAATTTCACCCCGAAATTTTCAGCCGCATCGCTCGGCGGTGATAGAGTTAAAATTGGCACAATACTCTATGTTATTCTATGTTTTTATTTGTTTTTCGACAGCGTTTCTGAGAAAATTTTTTTGTGTTATTAATTTGATTTTTATCTTAGCTCAATACAAGAACTGCTGTTAAATGTTTTTTTTATCAGTTGAAATTAACTAATTTTTCTCAACTTAAAAAAAAACTGGCAACCAGATTTTTGATTGTTTAATACTCGTTTATTTAGTAATTTTTTCATAAAAATATTTAAGCTGCACAAACATTTTATTTTTATTAGCTTAAAAAATATTCGATGTTATTCTATGTTTTCGCTGTTTTTCTATGTTATCACATATCTATGTTATTTTGTCAAATTAAGCAAATGAAAGTATTTTGCCTAATAAAATTTAGTTTTAAAGCTGATTTTTAAAATTTTGACCTGTTATTCCAAGTAAATAGCGTTGAAAGAAAATTATTTATTTATATATATTTTTAATTTTTTTTTTAATCTTAGTAGCGAATTACAGCCATCGGTCACTTGGTCGTCAAATGATCGTATTATCAGAAGAATAAATTTAACACAATTTAAAAATGGCAGATTTTGTTTTTATTATATTTTTTTGTTAATATTTGTTTATTTAGTAATTTTTTCATCAAAATGTTCAACTGCATCAACATTTTGCTTAAACTAGCTCTATGTTTTTCATGTATTTTGTCAGTTTAATTGAATGAAAATATTTTGTATACAAAACTTTTATTCTGTGTAATTTTTCTTCCTTAATTACTTACTTTCTTTCGAAATGGTTTGATAATAGTGTTACATATCTTTAATTTTCTATCAAAACATTCATTTTCTATAACTTTATTGTGAAACATTTTCTATAACTTTTATACTTTGCGATGTTATTCGATGTTTTTTCTATATTTTACTTTTTTATCAAATCAATTGAGTAAAATTTTCAAAATCGATAAAAAAATTAAAATTAGAGCAATTTATAAGAATTCCAGTTTAAATTTCACTTCGATTTCTGTTGGAACAAATTTTTCTTCTAATTTACAATCACTATGAAATTATTGACAAACATTTTGATTTGGCTTTGTTTTATATTTTTTTATGGTTTAAAATAATTTTTTCAATACTTCGTAAAAAAAATTTTAAACTTTGTAGTAATTTTTTCTTTCTTTATTACTAAATTTTTTAAAGGGTTGAAAAAAATAATGATATATTTTTTAATTTTTCAGGCAAAACTCTTTTTTTGTAACTATATTGTTAAAAGTTACTTTTATAATATCCTATGGTATTCGATGTTTTTCTATGTTCTCAATTTTTATCAAATTATTTGATTTAATTACTATTCGAAAAATTGTTTGAGAACAAAACTATTAAAAGTTTATTATTAAGTCTGCTGGATGATTCCCCAAAAATATCACACAATTAACCTATAAAGTATACACATAAGGTATTTTAGACCGCCTAAAGTATCGAAAAGGTTCGCAAATGAATTCACAAAAACTGTTTTTGGTCCACTTGGAAATTACGTGCAATAAGATAAGTCCATTTTATAAGTTTTAAGCTTATAAGATTTTTAAAACTAAATAATTTTAGTTTAATTAAACTAAAATAATTTTTCCCCAGGAATTGGAAAAGGTAGTTTTCATTTTTAAGATAGCAGATAAAGACATCACATTTTTTTAATCACACTCATGAATATTAATGGATGATTAATAAATGTGTGTTAAAAATTTCAAAAAAGTTCTTGAGCTTTATAAAAAATAAAACGGAAATTCCCTTTTGCAATTCCCGGGGAAAATTTATTCGTAATAGAGCAGAATGAAATAAAATTCAATGGAAGTAAAAAAAACCATGTTTTACTATTATATTGCCGCTACTGTTGTTGTTGATGTAGCTGTAGTTGTTGTTGTTACTCTTATTGTTGTTGTAAGTTATGAAGAACTGCATAAGAGGACTTTCACTTTCGGTTATAGTGCCAACAGCAACAGCAACAGCAGCAGCAGGAGCAGCAGCAGAGGTGGCAACATTTTATGCCAGCGACACATGCAGCGCAACAATCAATAGCAACAGAACAACAAAACCAAAAGCACTGGGCACAGCGTGCAATTGCAAAAACAAATTTTTAATGGCTGCAAATAAATGCATGCGACAGGCAGACAAACAGACAACAGCTTAACGCAGAGGTGGCCATTTAAAAAAAAAAAAAAAAAAAAAATTCGCAAATTATGCCAAAAAACTGAAGGTCTGCCAATAAAAACTGGAATGGTTCGAGAGGAGCTCTACACAAGATATGCTCGAATTTTCTTTTTTTTTTTTTTTTTTTTTTTTTTTGGTTTGACGTTGTTGATTCTGGGTCCTAAGCAATAAATCTTTTTATTTTTGGGCCGCCAACAGGACAAGATGCTGCAACACTGTATATCAAGTCGACGATAACAACAACAGCAACCAGAGCCAAAATATTGCTTGAGTGGTTGACGACGACTGGCTTTTTGGGAAACCTTCTGATGCTGGCGGCAACATCATTACAGCATCTTCTACTTGGGTTGGGTTATTTTGGTAAATTTTTTATTTTATTTTTTTTTTGCGCTGCACTGATTTAATATGGTTGATTCCAGTTTATTTCACACAGTTTTGCTGGCTCTGTTGCTTCACGACTACGTATTTATTGCGTAATTTAAGTTGAAAATCGATGTAATCAGAAAAGACAACAACAATTATTTTTGCACTTTTTAACGTTGTTGTGGTTGTTGTTTTTGATGTCTGTATTTTTGCTTTTAATTTTTGTATTTTCTTATTTTGTATTTATTACATTAAATTCGCATAAATTGGAGGTTTTTGATCTTTTGCGCTGCGGTAGATGATGTGATTGACCTGTGTTTTTGGGCTGGGTTGGTTTTTTTTTTGAAGAGAACTACAAAGCGCTGTTTTGCTTTTTTAAAAGATGAAAAGTATTTTGAATTTTATGTTTTATTTTTTTTTTTTTTTGCTTATTTGATGACGAGATAAGAAATTTAGGCATATAAAACAGCTGTGCCTTGTGAACACACCCTTTTTAAATTTGGCAGGGAACGCATTTAAAGTGAGTAGGATGCGACTTTCAAGTTTTGATGATTCATAAAAAGTCTGAGAAATTATGTAATGCTTAGAAATGAGAGCTTTAGTTATTTTATAAACAAAATGTTTGGATAGGTAGGGTCTGATTGCGTCTTATTTTGAGAATTAAAAAGAATTTTTGAGTTTTTATACAAAAATTAATGTAATACAGCACGTCGCAAAAGTAGTAAAATTTTGATACCACTAAATTTTAAAGTCATTAAAATTTGTTTTTTTTTTTGCAGTAAAAATTTTGCTTACTGGAGTGATTGTATGTTTTTTTGTTTTGCTAATCTTTTTTATTACTTTACTATAAAATATTACCTTTAATGAAAAATTGTTAATGTCTTAATTAAGTCTTAAATTTTTTTTGTTTAACACTATCTTCAAGTTCAATATTTAATGGTTGTTCATGTAAGTAACCCAGATTTCAATGCCATGCCAGCAACACACTTCATTAATTATTTTTTTAGACATGCATACATATTTACAAGCCTTTAAATGACTTCACTATTTCTTTTATAAATTTAAAGTGATCGTAACTACAGGTTTAATTAATGTTAGTATTTTGACGAGTGGTTGGAATATTGCATTGCTTGTTATCTTTAAACCTTGTGCTTAAAACAAGCCTATTTAAATATGTTTCTATGTAATATTAGGCAAAGAATTTCAACTCAATGAATTGCGTTCAATGACATCAATTCAATGTTATAATAAATAAAACATGCATGAGGGTATAAATTATAGAAATGTGAATTTTTTTTTTGCATTTCATAAAATTTTTTCTATTAAAAAAATAAATATAAATCCGAGATAAGACAATATAAGCTTAAAAACTAATATTATTTTCGTAATGAATTCGCCACCAGTTTTCTCGCTCAGAAGAGAGAAGGATTTGAGCGGCAAAATGATAAGAGAAATAGAGTCTTTTTTGTTGTGGGGGGCCAACGGCGAGTGGTTTGTATATATTTCTGACTGTTATTCATTTCTGTTCAGACAAATATTTTTTTTTTTTGGAATTTTTTCAAATATTTTGACGCTGGTTCATTCCGTTTATGCTATCAGATATAGATATCCCATGACGTTATAGCCGTTCCATAAACTCGAAATAAGATTTTGAAGTCCTTTGGCTTTATTTTTTCTATTTTCGGCCTGATTTGTGAGGTATAGATTGCGAAAATCAGCTGAGGTGAAATATTTTTGCACCATTTTGACAAACCTAGGCACTTGGCCATGAAAATATTGTCTCTGAAAGGAAGATCAGATTGGCTCGATATATCCAGACTGTACACAGCTCAGATTCTGGAAGATCTAAGCTAATCATATTAAGGCGAGCTAAGGGACCACCCGTTTTTTTTTTGACTTAACAGACAGCACTAGGTCTTGCTTGATTTAAAATCTACTCTATAAGCAAGACCAACTGGAAGATTTTCGGGGCGTTTTTTGAACGAATAAAAATAACAAATATTTCTGTGATATGTATACAAATTAGTTATGAGTCAATTGAGTTATGAGTCAATGGTAGAAAGTTTTTGAATCGAACTGTACTTTAAAAAACTTAGATCCTTCTTAAACAATTCAGTAGTCAGGCTGACCAACCTTCAACTGGCTTTCAATTGATAGCCTTATGTGCTGGCCAGCATCTTCTTGGATACGTATAGTGCATTCGAAGCTTTCCTCACCCTTTCATCAATATTGAGTATCCATGTTAGTTTGCTGTCCAGGAGATTCCCAGTGTTATTTTTCTTGGCGGCACCCATGATGGTATTATCTTCGTAAATAATACCAGATTCGTTTTTTCCGCTTTGTTACTTAGGCCGACTGAGTTCACTCATCCAAGTACCTCTTTTAGTGTGTTCTCCACTATGGAGCTTATTATCGAAAGGCATTTTCCAACTACTAGCATCGCCTGGGAGCGATACGACCAATTTCGACCAATTTTTTGTTTGCATTTTTATAATTATAAAAAAGCTCGATGAACTCTTTTTCCACACTCTTCATTTAAAAAAAAATTATCAAAATCGGTTGAGAAGCACGGGTGAAAATGGCTCTTTACTGTTTTCCCTACGCCTATTTATATAGAGATTGATTATGCTTAAACATCGGCTTAAGCTGTTATCCTTTAGACTCTGTCTTCAGGGTTATTGAGAAGTTCATTGACAACTAGATTCCATAGTAGGGGTGTAAGAGAACCAACTTGTTCTCTTACTCAGCCCTGCTCAGCTTGGATCTTTCTACATTCAGTAGGAACTCTATTCAAAGGTTGTGCTGGTGGTGCATCTAGCAAACGTGATCCAGTTAGGATAGCTGATGTTGATACATTGTTGAAATTAGCTGAGAAGTCAAAAATACGCCTTGGCAAACTCTGTGTAGCGTTTTTTCAATATGTGCTGCTACAAGGAAGTGTAGAAGCTACAGACATGTAGTTAAGTCTGATACATCCTTTTTAGGAACGAATTGTAGAGTGGTCTTTTGCAATAACGCCGGGAAAAACCGCATGTTCCTGTGGACTTAAGTCCTGAAAATAAATTTATAACCCACTGTCTGACGCTATTGATAAGGGGGCTGGGAGATAAGGGGGCGATCTTCACATGGCAACGTGTCTGACTGCCTCAACTTGGCGGGGCCAGCATTATCCATGTCGAAATCGTCTCAAGTCGACTCAAACCTCCGCGTGGTGTCTCCTGGTAACGTCAAAGTACTATCGCCCGATAAACTTTGGCGGCGAATCTGAGCGGCGGGCTTCCTTTGGCCATCAAGCAAAGGTTGTGCGTTGGGTTTGAAGCCCACCATGTAATAAAACCATTTCAATGAAAAGTTTAAGAATAAATAAAAGAACGATCCCCAAATCTGATGACGACTACCGCAAACGAAAAACTGATAATGATTTACGGATATGCACCTGGAATGTCCGAACCCTAAATTGGGATGGTGCCTCTATCCAACTGATTGATATCTTGGAAAGATATAATTCTGATATCACTGCAATCCAAGAAATGCGATGGAAGGGACAGGGTTGCTTACGGCAAGCATCCTGTGATATCTACTACAGCGGCCATGTGGAGAAGCACGAGTTTGGATGCGGATTTGTAGTTGGCAAGAGAATACGGCATCATGTCCTGCGATTCACTCCTGTGAACGAACGACTTGCCATAATCCGCTTCAAGGCAAAATTTTTTAACATAAGCCTAATATGTGCGCACGCTCCGACAGAAGAAAAAGATGACGAGACCAAAGAAAGTTTTTACGAGCGCCTTGAAGACGCGTACGAGCGCTGCCCTCGTCATGACATAAAAATCGTGCTTGGTGACTTCAACGCCAAGGTGGGTAAGGAAAACATTTTTGGTCCAACAGTCGGAAAGTTCAGCCTCCACGACAACACATCCGATAACGGAATGAGGTTGATTGACTTCGCCGCAGCACGAAACATGGTCGTTAGTAGCACTAGATTCAAGCATCTCAATATTCATAAGGCCACTTGGCTGTCCCCTGATCAAAAAACATGCAACCAAATTGATCACGTTTTGATTGACGGAAGGCACTCTTCCAGTGTACTAGACGTACGCACGATCCGTGGTGCTAACATAGACTCGGATTATTATCTTGTCGCAGCCAAGATCCGCACACGTCTGTGCGCAGCTAAGAATGCTCGCAATCCTACACAAAGAAAGCTGGACGTCGATAAGCTGCAGTCAAAACGGACGGCCGAAGCCTTCGCTAATCGACTCTCACTCCTGCTTCAAGAAAGCACTCCTCCGATCGACGATATATGCGGACAGTGGACGCACATATCCCACTCTATGCGTACGGCTGCCGAAGAGGTGATAGGCTACCACCGCCCTCGCCGAAACCAGTGGCACGACCAGGAGTGTCGCGACGCCACTGCAGAGAAGGACATCGCCTACAAAGCCACCCTGCAGTCGGTTGTAACGCGTGCTGTTATGGAGCGATACCGAGAGAAGAGGAGGGAAGAGAGACGCATTTTCAGGCGAAAAAAACGAGAGGCGGAAATGCGTGAGTGCGAGAAAATTGAGATGCATGGCGACAAAAATGAGACTCGAAAATTTTTCGAAAAAATAAGACGCCTGGCCGATGGTTTTAAGACCGGAGCCTCTTCCTGCAAGGATGAGAATGGGAATCTAGTGACAGATATCCAGAGTACACTGATGCTATGGAGGGAACACTTCTCTAGTCTTTTAAATGGCGACGTTGACAACAATCCCGCCAGTGGAGATGATATCCCGGAAACCCCAATCATGGATGACAGCGTTGAAGTTCCGCTGCCCGACTATAACGAGGTCTTAACAGCTATAGCTCGGCTTAAAAACAACAAAGCCGCAGGAGCCGATGGTCTACCGGCTGAGCTGTTTAAGACCGGTGGCGAAGCTCTGTTTAAATGCATTCACAGACTTCTATGCAGAATATGGTCGGAAGAATGCATTCCAGATGATTGGAACCTCAGTGTGCTCTGCCCAATCCACAAGAAAGGCGATCCAACCATTTGCGCCAACTACCGTGGGATTAGCCTTCTAAATATCGCATATAAGGTCCTGTCGAGCGTATTGTGTGAAAGACTGAAGCCCATCGTCAACCAACTGATTGGACCTTATCAGTGTGGCTTCAGACCTGGAAAGTCCACCATTGACCAGATCTTCACGCTCCGACAAAACTTGGAAAAGACCCTCGAAAAACAAATCGACACGCACCATCTCTTTGTCGATTTCAAAGCCGCCTTCGACAGTCCAATAAGGAGTCACCTATACTCCATCATGTCTGAATTTGGTATTCCTGCCAAGCTAATACGTCTTTGCAGGATGACACTGTACAACACCAGCAGCGCAGTGAAAATCGGGAAGGACCTCTCCCTTCCGTTCGATACCAAGCGAGGTTTCAGACAAGGTGATTCCTTATCGTGCGACTTCTTTAATATAGTAATGGAGAAGATCATCCGAGCTGCTGACCTGAGACGCAGCGGCACAATTTTCTATAAGAGCGTTATGCTGCTGGCGTATGCTGATGATATTGACATCATTGGCCAAAATACGCGCGAAGTCAGTGCAGCATTCTCCAGGCTAGAAAAAGAGTCGAGTCGAATGGGTCTTGCAGTGAACGCAGATAAAACGAAGTATCTCGTGTCAACAAACAAACAGTCCCAGCGTCTTGGAAACCACGTCACTGTTGACAACACCTCCTTTGAGGTAGTGAAGGACTTTGTTTACCTGGGATCCAGTATTAACTCCTCCAACTATATCAGTATTGAGATTAAACGAAGGATAACTCTTGCCAACAGGTGTTACTTTGGGCTCAGTAGGCAATTGAGAAGCAGAGCTCTCTCTCGACGAACAAAACTGACGCTCTATAAGTCAATAATCATGCCCGTCCTACTATACGCATCACAAACCTGGACGTTGAGCAGCTCTGATGAAAGGACTTTGGGAGCGTTCGAGAGAAAAATCCTTCGCAAGATCTATGGTCCAATCTGCGTCAATGGCGAGTACCGAATACGATGGAACCACGAGTTGTATGAGCTATATGCCGACATCGATATAGTCAAGCGTATTAAAATAGAGCGGCTTCGCTGGCTAGGTCATGTCGAGAGAATGAACGACGAAGCTCCAGCGAAAAAAATATTGGATTCGGTACCCAGCGGTGGCCAACGCAGACGAGGAAGACCGCATCTCCGTTGGAAAGACCAGGCATTGGATAATCTGACAACGCTTGGAATTTCCAACTGGCGCCAGCAAGCGCACGACAAAAGAGGCTGGCGCAAATTCTTAGACCAGGCCAAAACCGACCAACGGTTGTAAGCGCCATCTAAGTAAGTAAGTAGTCTGACGCTATTAAGTTGTGCAAAATCTGTGAAGAGATTGTTCAGTTACTCTCAGTGTGTAAGTGTTTGAGGCTTTAGTATATCCTGAAAAATGTGCTTTTAAAAGTACATCTAGGGATAAGAGTAATTAAGAGTAAAAATACGACAGTAAATTTATTCGATTAATGATATATAACTTTTTATACCAAATAAATTGTCTGTGCCTACTTTCAGGCTGAACATTTTTTGTTAAAGTTTAAGTTAAAAAGTTTGATATGAACTGTAATAGCAGGAAATAAATACAGTTTGAGCAATATTAGGTTTTGAAGGTTAGTCATTTTAATACTTTCTTTATAGAACATGATTACGTACATGTATCTTAGCTGCCATTTTTCGTCAAAACAATTTTCCGGTATCTGACGATCTAGACGATCGGTATCTGACGATCACGAATGGGGTATTCAGGGTTAACTCTTCTTATTATCGAATCGTCTTATTTTCATAACTTATCAACTGAAAAGTGAAAAAGAACTGAATATTTTCAAAGATTAATTTGATTTTCCTATAAAAGTAAAATATTTTTTTAATATTAACTGGATTGGTACACATAGTATAATTGTTTTTAATGAACCTTTCTTTCATTTTAATATTGAGGAGTATGGATTTTTGCTTTTGTGGTCTTTCTTACAAATCAAACTCATCTCTTTTCCCCAAAAAAGTATTCATCATGTGATGAAAACTAATGCCAAATAAACAACTAACCGTTGAAGTGCACCTAATGGACACTTGACGAGATAAAAGTAAAATCATAAGAAGAAAGTCAGATCAATAAAAAAGAATTCATGAAATTAAAACTCATCAGATACGCAGTCAAGTGCAACTTAAACCGTCTCAAGTGCCAATCAAATTGGAATTGGTTTAAAAGAGTAACAGTGCTCAGAGAGAAATAGCAACAACAACAACAACAACAAGAAGTACATAGTAAAATACTCTTTAAGTTGTAAATTAATGAAATAAAGTTGTTGTTATGCATTTGAGAGAAAATCACTGAAATAGTGTACTTAACAGTAAAGATACGATACAGCGCAGTTAAGTGTTGACAGGCGGATTTGAAGTCATAAAATAGATTTCTCATAACAAAAACAACAGCAACAACAACAGCAAGAGTTGTAAGTAATACCATCAATGCAGCTACGGACAGACATACTAGATTGATTCCATCGAGTTGCAAGCAAAAACAAAAAAAACATAAAAAAACAGCTCAAAAACAAAAGAAATAAACAAAGAACGCAATGAAATAGATTAAAAACGAAATCAATAAATATCATTTTCACTTTAGAAGAAAGAAAGAAAGAAAGTTACTCGTGTAGAGCCAATAAGTGGGATATAGAAACAGTTGGGTGGAAACATAAGATGCAGTGACTGATAAAGGTAATAAAAAAAAAAAAACAAAAACTGACCTCTGTTGGAGTGAAATAAAGACTAATAAAATAAATTGAATTTATGGCATCCATAAAGGTATAGAGCATAGAAATTTCTCTTAAATATATTGATTATGTAAATAAATCACAAAAAAGAAAAATAAAATATTTCAAAACCAAATGTTGCTAACAACATGCAGACGAGACCATAAAGACACCAGCAAGGAGCAATGCCTTTTGGAACATAAATTCATCGTAAATTGCTTGAACTATCATTTTTATACAAAAATTCATCCATCACATAATTCACATTTTTCATCAACGTTCCGTTATGCAGCAATTATCTTGGCTAAATGCCAAACAATTTTCATTAATTTGATTTGTGTAAAAATAAAATAAAAACAAAAATTTTAAAAAAATAATGCTTGCCACAAATACCTCACCATCAACGTCCATCCATCCATCTTAAGACCACACAAGTATTAGTTCCACTTTCTAAACGCCAAATAAAATAGTGTTTGTACCAAGCAACCATGTTGACTGCAACAAATGTCCATACCACAAATGCATTTGGAGCAACCTTTAAAAGGTGCGCATTAGGCTGGAAAAATTGTTTTCTTTTCATGAGACAATGAGTGACAATTACGCAGAAATAAAGGCAGTACAGTACAGTGCAGTACGGCACAACATTAAGTGACAAACACGTCAGTGAGTGAGTGCCTTCAAGTTAAGTGGAAGTGTTGCCAGCAAGCACACATAGCACGAGTATATTAAAAACAGAAGCAGTAAAAAACACAAATGCCTGAAACTGATATTGCAATTAAGTAGCGTTAAAAATGAACACAAAAATGCGGTTTCCATAACAAAGGCGACAGAAAAAAAAAAAAAATAAACCACGACTAAATCATGCCAAAGTCGCGACTGAGAAAGTGTGACTAGTGTGACGTGCAGAGATGTTTACACAGAGTAGTCTAGCCACGTGAGGTATCTTACCATAAAAGAACGATGTGGATTAAACGGTGATCAAAAAAGACATCATAAGCCATTACTTGACAAAACTTGTTAAGATAACGTTATACGACAATTTTCAACGTTTTCGTTTCAACGAAAATTACATAATTATCTAAATGAATTCTAGTAGAAGGGATAAAGAAATTATTTGTACGTTTATCAGATGTGTATCAGTGTTTTAGAAGTCTATGCCTGAGTACTATTTAAGACCGTTTTTAAGTTAACCCTAAATAACGGCATTTGCTTACATAAAGTGTGACAAAACTTCTTAACACATGTATACGACATTTTCGCTGTGTTCATAAATATGTTTACCCAAAATACCTTTGCATAGTCTTTTTGACCCTTTTTCAATACAAATAAAAAACATTTAAATCCCATTTCTGGTATTCTATGAAAATGCTGCTTTTAAAATTTTACTTTATCAGACTTCTAAATTCAACAAATGGATAAAAAAATGACAAAAAAACGAATAAGAAAATATATTGTGAGAAACTACTTTTTTCGACATTTTCTACATTTAAACACATTTTTAAAGCTCTACAGAAAATATCTCTACATATCCTCGCAAAGTCTGGAGACGTCTGACTTAGATAGGCTTAGATAGACTTAGATAGGGTTTTCTTTTGGAGATGATATCTGAGGGCACAGTCACCTGTATAAGAACCTGTTTATCGTAATTATTCCTGCGATACTAAAATTTCTTATTGATAACTAATTCATATCGGTTGTCATTGTTATCATAGCCCGCAATGTTATTCTTAAACAGAATTGCTTGGAGCCACTGAGGGGGTCTTGATGCCTCCCTTTTGGCAAGACGATAGATTTCGTTAATTTCGATGAACCCTTCTAACCTTCAAATCCTATTTGTAACCTCTACAATTCTATTTTGAATAATCCTAATGCATTCAATGACTTGCAACAATCATAAACTTTGACATGATTCAGACAAATAACTCCGCTCGACTGTCTGAGAGAAAACACATATGGCACACTTAATACACAACTCAAAATTTTCCAAAATCTACTTTTTGCTATAAATCAATTCAAAATACACATCTTCATCCAAGTACCTACATCTTACACTTTCTTCTGAAAAAATGACGTTATTTCTGTTTTAATGATAATTGCATTTCTTCTGCATTCCTCAACTAAGGAATTTTAGTTTTATTTTGCTTCTCTTGAACATTAATGGTTTTTGAGTTGTGACTGTTTTGTAATAAGTGTCCGATATATGAGCCCATAGCTTTTTCTACACAAATATTTTCACAAACTCAATGTTATGCTTAGAGTAATTTTAACGCAGAATTAGAAAAAATTACGCTGCTTGTATGGCGTCGTTTTTACAAATTTTTTTAAGCACATGCAACGTTTTTCGATAACACTTTAGGGTATACCTACAGCCTTAAATACTTATCGTTCAAAGATAATATATATGCTAAAATATCAGATATATCTTGAGGTTGACGAATATCTAGTTTAGAATTTTGTCACTTTTTTATTAAAGTCACAAAATCGCAAAATCTAAGAAGAAAAATTTACATTTTCATAAAATAAAATCAATCACAGCAAAGATACGATACAGCGCAATAAAGTGTTGACACATGGATTTGAAGTCATAAAATAGAGTTCTAACAACAAAGACAGCAACAACATCAACAAAAGTTGTAAGTAATACCATCAATGCAGCTACGGACAGGCATAATATATTGATTCCATTGAGTTGCAATCAAAAAACATTCTTGTTTATGATGTGCCTGCTGGTTTTGATGTTTTTGCTTGTGTTGTTGTTTTGTGTACGTCTGTGCGACTGATTTACAGCATTGTTTTTCTACTCAACGCAAGAGGGCATTGGAAGCTTTGGGTTTTTGTATGTACTACTTCTATAGTGTACTGAGTAGTGCATTTTCAACTCAGTCAATCAACTCAAACTATCAAACTTAACAAAATGATCGAAAGAATTTGACATTTTGATCGATTCATTATAACTAAAAAATAACAACATTTAGATTTATATTTGTGTGGTTGTACAAATATTCTGTACAGCCTTTACTAGAAAAATATCAGAAACAACATTATTCATTCAACGTGCAATAACGATAAAAACCTCTTATAAGAAGGCTTCATAGATGAGAGATTTTCAAAAAATTACTAAAACCTTCAATAACCCTCGATAAAGCAATTTTAATATTTTTGTTCTCATCTAAGCGGAAATATTATTTATTTATTTATTTTTATTTATTTCAAACTATTTAAAAAAAAAAAAAATTTAAAAATATCCAAATATCTCAAAATATTAAAAATAATAATAATAAGATTAATCAATTTTTTGACTGTGAAAATGTAAAAAAATTTATATCGTTTTTAGCAGACATGCACAACGAAATCAACAAAATTTTAACGTTTCGTTGAGACAGAAAAATAAATTATCAAAATTATTTCGTTTTTTAAATAACCTTAAAAATTTATTAAATCAAATTTCGTTTCGTTGAAAAACATAAAATTTTCTATTATTTTTTCCTATGCTAAAAAAATATCTTCTGATAAAAAAAAAAAAAGAAATTTTTTGTTGAAATTAACTTTAGTTTCAACGGTTGATTAGGCACAAAAATGAAAGAATTTTAAATCGTTATCTCCGAAACGAAATAAATACTTTTCGTTTTTTGAATTAACGTTATTTTTTGATTTCGTTTCAACGAAACAAAAAACAAATTTGGTTATCGTTAGAATTAACGTTAACGTGCATGCCACGAAACAAATAAAAAAATTGGGTTATCGTTAGAATTAACGTTAACGTGCATGACTCGTGTTTAGAGAAGACTTTTTTATTTTTGAGAAAAGATTTGTTTTTATTGAAGAAAATACTTCGCATAGTGAATTTTTTATTAAAATATAGGAAATATTTTTCATTTTCAGTAAATTTTTCCCTATAAATGAGAGTTGTTTTGTGCCAGAAAAATACTTATCATTATTAGAGACATGAAATATTTCCATTTCTCAAAAGTGAAAAAATATTTCTTCGAAAATGTAAAAACTTATTCTAATTGAAGAAAATTTTATTTGAAAAAGAGAAAATTGCTTTTAGCGAAAGTAGAGAAATATTTTATCGAAGAAAGATGGGCGTTTTTTCGGAGTGTGTTTTAATAAAAAAATCTATAAAAATAGTTTATTTATAAAAAATATAATCTTATTCATAAAAAATATTTTAAAATAGCTTTAAAAAAAAAAAACAAAAAAAAATGTTCAATACTAAAAATGCTTTTTAAGGTTAGAATGCTTTTTAAAATGTTGTCTCAACAATTTAACTGGATTTTGAATGTTAATCCTTATCGAAAGACTCAGATGAGTTCTCGTTTTCATTTCGAAATTTTGTCAATATCCATGGTTCTAGAGGATATATCAATAACCTGTTAATAAGAGCAATTAGAGCATTTACAATTATTACTTTGCATATAAACATCTCCCAGTGGCACGGACGCGACATTGGCACGGTTTTAATTACTCGAAAAACAAGAAAGAAACACAATGAGCCGATATGCATTTTAAGTGTTCTAACGCGATGAAAGAGTGCTACATTTTATAAAAATATTGGCGAGATTTAGTACAAATAAGTACAAAGTAATAAGCAATCATTCAATGGAACGGACGCGACGTATAGCTCGTATAGAAATATGCAAAATTTAGCTAATTTTGAGAATTTTTTTTTTAATATATAATCTGCATGTTAATGGAGGTCAAAGGATAACTATTCTACGTAGACTTATGAAATATTAGAATTATCTCTTCCCTTTTTTAAATAGATATAACACGAATACGGACGCGAAAAATTTTTCCAACAGTAGTAAAATACAGTAAAGATGTTCATTATAAATTTTTTATAAAAATACATCATATTAAGTAAAATTCAATTTACATAGCAGTAATACTAATAAAAAAAAAAATTAATAAATAAAGTTAAAAGCTGTTAGAGTGCTTTATTTTAATGTTTTTCTTCACTTTTGGTGGACCTTTTTTGGGAGATGCCCATATACTTCATGGCAACGTAACTCTTACCCAAAATCCGAGTAACTTTATCACCGTTTTCGAAATTTTCTTTAAGAAACTGCTTTTCTCTGGAGAAAGACCAAACATGAGAAGGAAAACACCATTTTGTGATCGCTTATCTATGTTTGTAAAGTAAGAATGTAAGAAGCTGATGGAATGCTCTAAATAGAGTTCTACCCATTACCTGCTAAAAGAGAAATACAATTTTTGAGAAAAAAAGCGGTCTTTGAACAATATAAAATTTCATTTGGGAGAGAGTTTTATTTATTGTTCAAGTTTGTATTTTTCTCAAAACTAAAACTTTTTAAAAAATTTAGTTTTTTGCATTCATCGATTATAATATTTGTAAAAAAAAGAAGTTTTGAATTCAAAATTTGACTTTCCATATAAAGTCGAAATTTTTGATGATTTTATCAGTGATACTCAATTGTAGGCATCTCTCAACATTAATATACAGTACTATATACTATATATTATTCTTGAGTATCACTGCTACTAATGCCTGTGTCGTAAAGGATTTCGTATCGATTTTAACTTTCGCATATAATAAACTTTCGTATCGGAATACAGTGTAATACCCCTGGCTTCTAGTACAAATTCTGAAATTCTCACCCGAATATAAAAAAAACTCGCGTGTAGCAACGTACACGTGGCAGAAGTGAAACTTCTTTAACAGTAAGAAATAAGAGAGATTTTAGTGTGAAATAGAGAGAGAAAGTATCTGAAAAGAAATTCAATCAATACGAAATGGAATAATAATCTGTTGATTCAATATTTGCATCCAGGGACCGTACCGAATATGGTTTTTTGTCGAAAGTGTCACATATTAACTTTTATCTCTTAATTTTTACTTTTTCCGACAAAAATAACAGTTTTTTGTACCTTATAGTTTTTTTGGGCAAAAATAACAGTTATTTTCTGCCGTTTATTTTTTCGGTCAAAAATATCAGGTAATTTATATTTGTTCAAGTCATTTTACCGATAAAAAAATTTTGATATTATTATTTTCATCTCATCGGTGAGACATTTTACACATGGTGTCAACAGTTCAATTTGTCAAGCGGCCTTTAAGAAAACACAAATTGCTTGATATTTTTGACCGAAAAAATTAAAGTCACAAAATAACTGCTTTTTTTGACCGATAAAATAAAAGTCAAAAGTAACCTTTATTTTTCCTCGAAATATACTAGGCAAGAAATTAACTTTTAAAGAATCAGTTTCAAATTTAAAAGCGACTTAATATTCGTGAGGCTGAGGACATTTGTAACATAATGGCATATTTGAAAAAGTCTTTCGACAATTTTTTTCATTTGAAAATTGTAAAATAACAGTTATTTTCGGTACTTGTTTTAGTTCAGTTGGTGTTTTAGTTGCTTTCGAATGTCTTCTCAACATTATTACTTTTTGAATGCTGGATTGCATTTGCATAGTACTCTTTGAAGGAGCCTCCGAAAGCAGAGGCAAATCTAATTCATTATTACCTCCTGCTTCCTGATCATAATAATTGCTATGTTGATAGAGGGCCTCATAAAGCAGCGAACGTTGATTGTTGAGTGCATCAACTTGGATGGCTTTAAAATTTTGTTGAGATGCATCAGTGTGTTTTTTGGGGATTGGTTCTTTGTAGATTCACCAAAATACACTGATGTTTCGTAAAAATGCATTTTGAAACTCAGCCGTTGTTGCAATCACCTTACCTTCATCATTAGTTGCAGACCCAGCTGCGGCTGTATTCTTAAGAGCTCTAATTCGCTCTCTATATTCACGAACGCGGTCTGCTCCTGTTTTAGCTATTTTTCAATTTGTTTCCGTGCATACTTGTAGGATGAAAATTAATGTTACGGTTATGTTAATAATGTAATGTTAATGTCAATCTAATGTTAATGTTAATTATGTTATTTTCATTATGTTACGCGGTCAGTTTTAATTACATTTTGTTTGGCCTTTTTGTCATGTGCCTACGTGGCGTAAAGGAATAGGTTCCGGCTTATAAGCAACGATGTTCGAGGTTCAAATCTCGGCAGCGGCAGCAATTTTTTTTTAAATTTTCATATGAATTAAAAACGTTAGCCTAGCGTCACGAAAAAGGACCTTGAAATTTCACTCGCCGCCAAAGAAGTTTCACTTAAAAAAAAAAATCGGGCCATAATTTTTCAAAGTTCATAAAACATAAGTAAGCATTTCAAAAATTAATACAAAAAAGGTATGACGATTCGAATTCGCAGTAAATACTCAGGGTTGCTTACAAGGCATGAACGAGGCCTGAATTGCAACCTCAATAACCTCTTAATTTTATTCCATATAATTGAAATTTTTATATTGCCAATATTTTCCAGCAGAATGTGCTGTAATTATAATCACAGACCATAACAATCAGTACCGCCTTTTTGTGATTTCTACCGAGTATTGTATTGTATTGTGCGAGGATTCATAATCTATACAACCTATATAGAAAAAAATTTTTATAATAAAAATAGACTTGTAATTGTAATAATTACAATTGCCTAGTTATTTATACGAGTAGTCAAGCGTTAGCAATGAAATACTTTCATTTTTTTTATAAATAAAATACACAATATGTTACAGCAAAAAGTTGTTAATTCAATAAATCATTGTAAATTTTAGCAATAACAAGAAAATATATTAAAAGAAAAATTAAACATAAAAACATAACAAATTAATTTGCACGCATTAGCAGGCAAATAACAACAAATCAGCTGCTTGTCGAAAAAAATGTTACATGTGTACTATTTTTTTTTAGTTTTTTTTTTTCAAAAAAGACTACAGCTGGTCACCTTGAGAGCGGAAGTTGTAGCTTGCTGGTGTGTGTCTGTCTGTATCTGATTGTTATTAATTTCATTTTAATAGCTCTGAATAACAAATTCAAATTTAAGTTGCTTTGTTGTAATTTAATGTTGTTGTTGTTGTTTTTGTAGCACTTATTTTATCTGTTGTTATATTAATTTTTGTTTGCTTGTTGTAGCAATTTTTTTTTTTTTTTATAAGCTTCCCAAATCAATTAAAGTGAAATTAATAAAAATATCAGCAACAACAAAATAAATCTAAATAAACACAACTCTACATAACTACATATATTAATTACAAAATTATAGGCAAAGCTGCATGTTGAAGTGTCGGTTTGTGTGTGTGTGTGTTTTGGTTACATTGTTTAACTTTATAAAAGCAACACGTTTTGTTGCCAATGTTGTTGAGATAAAAAAAGCTACACAAAACAGCTTTAAACGCATTAAACACACACGTAGCAGAAAAGAAAATCAATAAATTAAAAGTTTCATTAATAAATAAACGAATGCACGCAAATCTACACACACACACACACACACACACACACAAACAAACATACTTTCAAAGTATTTATTGCCGCTTGTATAAATGAAAGTGTTTAAATATTACTTGATTTGATAGCTTCATTGTTATCTACTTCTTCCATCAGACTTCAACAAATTGTGACAAATTGATTGCTGGAAATTGCATAAAAAATGCATTAAAAAAAAAATATTGAATCAAACATTTGACTCCACATCTGCACTGCGGTAGGTGCAACTGCTGATACGAGCACTACTGAGCTATATCTTTGTAACAGTTAAAATATGGCTTAGCCGTATTCATAAGCCGTACTTTTTATGGGGTGCGAGGTAGGGCAAGTTGCCGCCTGAGCGCACAATTGTGCGCAGGCGCATCGTGCTTGCTGTAATGCCGCCTACAAATCAATTTTCAGCCTGCCTGAGGCAAAGTAAAATTGTTAAAAAAAACACTTTCTTTGAAACAAATTGAAAACGAACAAAAACCTTATTTTCAAAGCTATCTGCAAATAGTTAGTAAGCTAACATTACCAAGAAGCCATAAAACTTAAGCCAATTTTTATATCCAATCAATTTCATACATGAATTTATAACTTAATCCTATTTTAACGAGAGCTCATTTTGCTATGTGTATCTAAGAAGAGATCATGCGCATTAGCTTTGAGGCTTTGAATATTTAATACGTTTCTAGGTAATCGAAGATACAAACAGGGTATTTTTGTATAGAAAGTTGTATGCATGTATAGAAACTTAGATAACCAAATTAAAATGAATGGTAATTACATAGAAAATAACGTTTCATGCATAGAAAATAACGTTCCTAAAGTTTTAAAATCCTTTTAAGGGGAACATGACATTGGCCATTTTTTATAATTTTTTATTTTAGTAAATATTCTTAAGATTCCAAGAAAAAAATTTCATGGAAAAATTTCTACGGGTTCATAACAGGTTACAGCTGGATTAGCGAGAGCGCATTTTTAATTTTCGCCTTTTTTTTCTTTGTTCACAAACTGTGAACGCGTTTATCTCGAAACCATGTTTTTCGTACTGGTTGCGGCACTAGCGGGTTCATTTTTTGACAAATTTGTTTTATTTTTTTTTATTTTTTTAAACTTGATTCGCTATCGTATGACACGAGCTTTTTAAATTTTTTTTCGATTTTTTATGAATTTTTAGTCAATTTTTTTTTTCGAAAAAACACACTTTCAAATTTGGATCATCACCAAAAATTTAAAAAAAATTTTAAAAAAAGCTCCTGTCATACGATAACCCATTTTGTTAAGATTTAAAAAAGTAATTTTTTTTCCAGATCGGACAATTTTTGCGACTCCCAGAGCTGCAACCACGAGGCCCCGTTTTTTCTAGTAAAAAATATATTTTTTTGAATTTTTCTTCTTGTTATTTGTTCAATTCTCTACAATAGCAAACATTTTGGAAATTTTTTTTTTTTTTTACTGAGTAATGAATTTTTAAAAAAAGGTCTGTTTTCTCTGCCGCGAATGTTTTGTCCCTCCTTAAGGGTCTTACTGATCAGAAATATAAAAAAATGCTCGTCTATTCAAAACAATAATTCTCGAAACGATATAATTTTCTTGGTCTTAAAAATCTTTAAGGAACTACGGTCGGCATTATTTTGGTCGATTGGATTATCTGGAAAAAAAAAACAAAATAAAGACAAATTTTTTAGTGTTCAAGTAGTTATGATATAAACCAGAAGGAACCTGTCTATATCCAAAAATAACTTAATAGCAGACGCGTTTCGAAAGTAACTGCTTTTCGTCAATTTTAATAAAAATTTTTATATAATAAAAACATAAAAATACATAATAAAATAAAATAACAATTTTTAATAAAAATCAAACATTGTTTGAAATTCTTTTTATTCAATTATAAAAGACAATCATTAATCGATTTTTTTTGTCAAAATTAATCATTGATCACCAGTTTTTCCATCACAAATAAAAATCCACCATTAATCGATTATTTTTGATAAAACAAAAATGACACTAGTCATATTATATTTTTAATCAAGAATTGAGTGATATTCGATATCAGTCATGATCCGTTGTTTTTCGACCAAAAACTAAAGTTACTCATCGATCGATGTTTTTCGATTACAAAATCCATTATCGATTGATAATATCAAGTAAAAAATGATTTATCGGTATTTTTTGAGCCGATTTAATTTAATTTAATTTCAATTAATTATTATTTCAATAAATCTTAAAATCAATCATAAATTGAAATTGTTCCGATTGTACAAAAAAAATAAAAATCAATCCTTGATTAAACTATTTTACTTAAATAAAATTTCATAATTTATCGATTTTTTCGATGCAAGTTGATATCGATATGACTCATTGATTTATCGATATGATTTTAGTCAAAAATAAGACTAAATCAATTATCCAACGATATTTTTTATCGAAAACAAAAATGCATTCTAAATTGTCGCTATTTCAGTTATTCAGTGCATCAAGAAATTGGTTACGAAAATTTGATTTTATTTTCGTATTCTACATGGCTTCATTGATAAAATTTTCGATAATTTCCATCGATTTTTTTCAAGAATAAAACTCAATAGAAATTTTTTGTATCAATACTATTCTTATCAAATAAAAATCAATCATTGCTTGAAATCGATATTAGTTATATTGATAAAATTTTAATCCAAGAAAAAATCAACCATCGATTAATATTTTTTTTTTTAACTGTTAAAAAAAAACAATTAAAAATTTTTTTTAATTGTTTAATTGTTTTACTCATAAACACTTTTTAGTTTATCAATAAGTTTTTAATTATAACACACATCAACCTTCAAACGATATTTTTTAATGTAAGCAATTTAAATTTTTAATAAAAATATAAATCCTTCTTTGATCGCTATTATTTAAATCAAAATAAAAATTTAACACTGAACTGTACTTTATTCGTTAAAAAAAACAATCAGTAATCGATAGTTTTTGACAAAACATACAAACCATTAATTTATCAATATTTAACTTAAAAAATTTTTCTATTAAAATATTTAATTTATCAATTTTATTTCTATGAAAATAATAATTAAAAATTTATCGATTTATTTTTGATCAAATATAAGAAATCAATAGAAATTATTTCAAACTAAATGTATTAGTCAAATTGTCGATATTTTCAATCAAACATCATCGATCAACATTTTTACGTTTGATAAAAAAAATCAATATACAATATTTTTTTAAGTAAAATAAAAATCATCCATCGACTGATATTTTTTCTTAATTTAAAATAGTCAATAATTAATCAATATTGTTCAAATGTAAAAGATATCAATCACATATCAATATTTCTTGGATAAAAGTAATTGTTAATTATTCATTGATACCTCCATACAAAAAATCAAGTATTGATCGATAATTATCGATTTTTGATAAAAAGAAATAATGTATCGATATATATTTGTTTTTTAATATATCGATATATTGTTTAAATTTATCAAATATAAATTCAAACAAATTATTTTTCAAATTATTAAAACCAATAATTTTCTATAAAAAATCAAGTACGGATTGATGTAAGTTCGATGAAAATAAGAACCAATCATTTATCGATATATTTTTCAATCAAAACTAAAGAAGCGATCGAAATTATTTTAGTCAAAATATATACATATATCAATAAAATTTTCGCTGTATTAAAAAAATTTCATCGATCAACATTATTTCGATACAGAAAATGTCAATAAGCGGTACATTTGTTCCCACAAAATATAAATCGATATTGCATAAATCAAAAGAAAGTTAATCTTTGATTGATACTTCCATAATAAATGCAAAACATATTTTTCGATAAAATTCAATATTTGTCGATAATAATAAAAAAATTCACAATTTATTGATAATTTTTTTCGATACATTCATTGTCCAGCAAAAACAAAATTCAAACAAATAAATTTTCAAATAAACAACCATTTTCTATAAAATTTATCATTTATCGATATATTTTTATATGAAAACAAACAAATCAATAGAAATTATTTCAGTCAAATCTCAGCAATCAACATATTTTTGATACCTAAAATATCAATAATTCAGCGATATTTTTTCAATTAGGCTGAAAAATTCTTTCATTAAAATGCATTTAACTCCAATTTGAAATCAATCATTAATATTTTTTTCGATGACAACAAATTTTCTGAACTTAAAGATAATTTTTATCGATACTTTCTTAATCAAAACTTAAAGTAAAACTAATTATTTTTGAAACAATAAAACCATATCGTTTCTATGAAATATTAAGTATTGATCAATCCAATTTTAATAAAAATGAAACATTTATCGACATATTTAACGATCAAAAATAAAAATCAATCGAATTTTTGTCAATCAAATTTTCTATGTATTTTATCATATATTTTTGATCGATATATTTTCGATACATTAAAATTCAATAATTCAGCAATATTTTTTAAATTAAATTAAAAATCATCCATTGAGATTTAACCAATTAAAAAATAATCGATGGTATTGCTTAAATCAAAATAAAAATGAATGATTGATCGATACCTCGTCTCAAAATAAAAATTGATCAATATTTTTCAATAAAAATAAGAGCTAAATTTTTTCGTTAAAAATAAAAATAAATAATTTATCGATAGTTTTCAATAAAAATCAAGTTTTTATCAAAGAAATTTCTATGAAAATAAAAATCCACCGTTTTCGTTATATTTTTCGGTCAGAAATAATACCCAATCGATTAAAATAATTACAAAATTAAATAACTATTTATTATTTATTTAAATAATCTTAAGCTCACATAAAAGTAATAGCTATTCAAATTTATCGATAATTTTCTATAAAAGATCAATCTTATGGATGTAATTTCAGTTCAAATAAAAATCAACCATTTATCGATATATTTTTCGGTCAGAAATAAAAATCTATCGATTAATATGGATTAAATAATTTATAATTTAAATAATTTTAAGTTTATAAAAAAGTTATCGTTACATAATAATTGATGCATGCATATCGATAAAAATATATATTTCTCGATTTCAAGTATAACACTCTCATATATCTATAAAAAAATTAAAATTCAACCTAATAACTAATAGAACAAATTTAAATACATGTAAAAAATTATCGTTTTTCAATAAGTGATGCATGTTTATCGATAAAAAATTTTTTTCTTCTATAGTAGGACTGAAATATTTATAAAAGGAATAAAAATTAAACATGAATTTTTGATGAATACTAATTCGTTCAAATTAATCATGGTTCGATAATTTTCCCATTCAAATTATAAACAGTTATTGACAGATGGATAGAAATCAGTCTGTGATGGAAAGATTGTATTTTAAAATACATATCAATCGACTTTATCTAAATCGATGGTATTTCAAGCAAAATAAAAATGATTGATCAATCGATATTTTTCCGATTAAACATAAAAGTAGTCATAATAATTTTGAACCAAGAGTTAAATGATATTCAATATCAATAATTAATAGTTTTTTTCGATTAAAAATTAAAGTAACTCATAGATAGATATTTTTCGATTACCAAATCCATTATACAACTATTTAACTTATATAAAAATGAATCATTGATCGAGTTTTTTTAATTTTTTTCAAGTTCAAAACTCATAGATTTATCGATATTATTTTGATCAAAAATAAAAGTTTATTATCGATCGATATTTGTTGATTGCACATAAAAATCGTTCATTAATCGATATTACTTCAATAAGAATAATAAATAAATAAGAACAATAGTCATCATGAAATATCATACATCGATATTTTTCGACATATTTCCATCAAAAATAAAATCAATTATATATTAAATTTTCTGCGTCAAAATAGAAGTCTATCATTAATAGATGCTGTATCACTAGAAATATAGTTAATCCATAAAACATTATCGATATTTTGAGATCAAAATATAAGAAAATTAATTTTTGCTTTTCGAAGTATGCTACACCAAATGAGTCACTAAATAATGTAATATTAAATTTGATACGATAAAGTTGTATTGCTCTTTATCATGAGATTGTGTTGATTTAACAATTCACTTTTGCACCTCTGAGTTAAATTTCATAAAACATGTGTTTCATAAAATTTTCTCTTTTTTTTCAGATTCGCATAATAGACTGAAGCGCTCCTCACCAGCTGTCGAGAAGACGCAAATAACAAAAACGCCAGGACCGCCACCAAAGGTAAGTTCAAATCCGCTTATCTACTAAAATTACACTAAAAACAAAAAATATGAAAAAAAATGGTTTTGCAATAAAGATCAGCATTTAATGCTTCTCTCTCTTTTTTTTATAATAATTTTTTTTCTCATGACATTAAGAACAGAAACAAAACTGTCATAAAGAAAAGCTCTAAATAAATACAAAATGATGCATTTAATCTGTTTCTATCAAAAACCAGTAAAAATTTATAATCATCTTTTTAGTATTCTATAATTTTGTGAATTACATTAAATGCTGTTGAATAATATTGCAATCATTTTTTAGTTGTTTTCATTTCATACTCATATATTTTTTTATGACATTTTAAGTCCTCCTTTTAAAAATTATTTTACACCCTGTAAATTAAACTTTAAGCACGCATGTCGCCGATAACGTTGCATCCATTTTTTCTTATAATTTCATTTCATTTTCATTTATTTTATTTTACTATTTTATGTTGTTGTTTTTTGTTTTTTAGTTTTTATAGTAAACAGTTGGTTTTTGGTTTAATTTCTAGTTTTAATTAATTTTTATTAATATAAGTAAGGCAAGCAAATTAATTGCAGGCATAAATAATTGGTTATGATTGCATTTTTATGCTTCGAATATTGACGCCCTTTGCTTGCAGTGTAATTTTTATGTTAATCGAATAAAAATTTAAGCAAATTTTTATTGCAGTCAAGCATTCTTTTAAGCTTAAATTATAGCTTATATAAATGATGTTAAGCAAAATTGGATTTCTAAGATATGCATGAGTTGAGGATTTGAAATTAAAGATGTGCGTTATACAAGTATTATTGCGTTTTTTTTTTTTTTTGTTTTAAGCATGTTGCACTAACACACAAATTATGCACACGAAGTCTTTACTTAAGTTTATGAAATTTCAAATTGAACCGTTAAAGCTTCGATTAGGCTTCGCTAGAGCTTGCCAACGTAAGCTTTTTAGATAACAAAGCCAAAATTGATATAAAAAGTATTAAATTCATAAACTTTATACAGGTTCGACTTGAAGTTTCGAAAATGTTAATGAAAATTAATTTACGGAAGTTATGACAAGCTTTAACTTGTCTAGAACTTTATTAGAAATAAACAAAGAAGGAAGAGAGCAGAAAACTCTAAACCAAAAAAAATAATGAAATAGTATCAAGTGGGGTGTAAAAATGTACAATTCAGTTTTCTGTTTCGAAAATATTAAATTTTTTTCGAACACAATGCTTTACAAAAACGTATGTTTTGGAAGTCAGACATACGTATGGAAGTCAGATCACAGGGTACAGGCCTCAGGTATATCACCGAAGTCAAATAACTATCGACCACAAACAACTATGGCGAAATTCCATGAATTGGGCTACGAATTGCTCCCTCATTCGCTCTGTTCTCCGGATTTAGTTTCAAGTGACTTTTTCTTTTTCCAAACATAAAGAAATGACTTGACGGAAAGAGATTTTACTCTTTTACTCGATCATGAAATGAGATGCTCAAAATCAAAGTGGTCTGAAATAATGGAGAAAAATTGAATTTAAAAAAGAAGAGATGCTTATCCCAAAATATAGTCTCAATAAGGATGTCTGGTAGGATAATTCCAAAAAAATCGTTTGTGGGTTGGACAACTTTGCTTCTGAGTGCCTCAAATCCTCTCGCATACAAATATCTATTTTGAGGATCTCGAAAAAAAAAATTTTTTTAGGGAAAAAAAGTTGAAAAAATGTTGGACGTAGTTTATAGAGCTCAAAAAGGGACATGTTAAAAAATAAAATGATTTTTGAGAAAAACCTCTGTTTCATTCAATTCGGTTTTCATTTCCGATTCAACCTGTTTCTAAGGTAGAAAATTCCTGTTAGTTATAGTTATTAAAGACATATCAATTGATGTTGTAGAGAGTACATTTCCGTGACTAAAAACTCTTCCAACCACTCTCTTACCGTCTCTCTATGCTTATCTCTCTCACTCTCTCTTCATATAAGTACCCAGCACAATTTTTCGTAAGACCTTGATTTTCATTTGATTCAAAAATTCATTACATAAATGCTTTAGCAATTATTTTGAAGTAATTCTTTGAATAGTTTATTTCAATATCTTCATCATCATTTTAAAAGTGGCTTCTCAGCTATTAATTAATTAGAATTAGTTATTTATCACCAGTATTAGTGCTTACATTTCAAGTAACTTCGCTTTCGATAACCTTCAGTGACTTCAAAATAATGGGTATTGTCTCTTATTCTCAATTTGTCTCGATTTGCTAATATTCTTTAGTGCTTTTGTTGAATGTGAACTTAGCTCTGCCATTCATTTTTTTCAGAAATTCGGAAAATGTGCTGTGTTGTGATCGAATTGTGCTGCAATGTGCCGCTGAGAGATTAAAAAAAAAATATAAAATTATTTTTTCCAAAATTTAAATGTATTGCTTCTTATTATTTAATTTTTATATATATTTTTTTTATATTTTTACATGTTTATAAATAAATTATATCTAATTTGATTTGGTTTTCTTTTGGTATTAAATTTGATGCATGTGTAGTTCTCTATAATTTTTGGCTCTGATAGAAGTCACAAGTAGTTCTTATAGAAGTAACAGCTTCTTTACCTAAAAGAGTCTTTCGTAAGAAAAAATGGTATTTGAGTATCACAACATTTTTGATGCTTGTCTTCTGCAAATTCCATTTCGAAGCTAAAAAGAAGTACATATCGTCATTTGAAATCAAAAGAAGCCCTAAATTACCAAAAGTTCAAAATCGACTTTTTGATTGATTATGATGCACCGTATCAAAATACATGTTCATGCAAAATTTTACACTACTACTACTAAAAAAAAGTTTTATTTATTAAATTAAACTGAAAAAATATTAAATTTTTTTTTTCAATTTAGAAAGTTTTTTGCTTCTCCTTAAAAATTTTTCATATGTCACAGTTTTTTTAATTTCATGTGCCGATATAGGCTATAAGCTTGTACAAACCAGCTGCCAAATGTCTGTCTCACGCGTATTGCTTTCCGAGGTTTATAATAGGTTCAACAAGCGTCCATAAAACATTAAAAAGTTTACCTTTTTTTAATGGAGCCACGTTGAGATAAGTACTCGAAGCATAATTCAAATGCTTAAAGAGAACATCAGTGAACATATTGCATGCGACTAGCGCCAAACGTCACTTTAAATTAAAGTACGGACCACATTGACGACGACAACAACTGCGCCATTCGTAAAATGTTTTGACATTTATTTCTTATGGAGGCAAATTTGGTGAATATGTCTTAATGACATTGCTATGCATGTTGCTGTCGTCGATATATAGTTTAAACACATTGCACACAATAAGCGACGAACAACATGTCTCCACACTGTCGTTGTAGAAAAATGTTAAGCGACTTGAATATAATAAACACGACAGCAGCAAACTTCAGCATGTAATAATAATTATTTTTTATTTAATAATAATTAAACGTTACAATATATTTCTTGTAGTTGCAAATATATTTGAAAGAAACAAACGAACACAAAAACAAGAACTTGAGCAGACTGCTCGAAACAAAAAGCAATAACAAGTGTAAACAATGGAAGAAATGCCCTTTTGTCGCATGTCTAATAAGTTTAAATTGAAGCCGACGACAACGACATTCTATGTCACCCAAGAATGTCAGCGCAAAGTCTCCAAAAGTCTATCTCATAAGAAATACATGCAAATTTAAAGTGACGTTTGGCGCTCGTCGTGTGCAACATGTTCAAACTAATAGAATTGTTTTTATTTTGACAGGCAACAATCATAGTCTTTTCATTGCTTAGAGAGTATTTCTAAACCATAGCTTAGTTCATAATTTACTTTGCATGTGGAATGAATATTTTGATGTATTGATTTAATATGTTTATGGTATTAAACGCTGTTTGTTGCGTCGCTTTCAGAATAATCTAGTAGCCGTCGTCTTGACTATATTTTTCTCTTTTGTCGTGTCGTAAAGTCGTTGTCATTGTCATATCATTGTTCCATGCATTATATGTACATAATTCTTATGGCTTGAACACATTGCACATGACGAGCGACGAGCGCCAAACGTAATTTTAAATTAACATGTATTTCTTATGTGACGAAATTTTGGAGACTTTGTGACGACATTGTTGCGCAACATCGAATGTCGTTGTCGTCTGCTTCAATTTAATTCTTATATGATATGCAACAAAAAATAATTTATTGCATTGTTAATATTTGTTAATGTTTTATTTTTCTTGTTGGCTGCTTGTTTGCTTTGTTGTGGTTGTTTTTGTGTTCGTTTGTTTATTCCAAATGTATTTACAACCACAATAAACATATTTTATCATATTAAAATAAAATGAAAACACCTTAAAATTTAATTAAAATATAAAAATAAGATTTTGCAGCTAGTTCGTGTGTAAATAAATATTTTATCAATTTATTATTATTTCATTCCAAAACCACTTGCTGCTTAAGTTTGCTGCTATCGCATTTATTATAATCAAGTCGCTTAACATTTCTCTACAGCAACATAGTGGAGACGTGCCGTTCGTCGCTTGTTGTCTGCAATGTGTTCAAGCTATTATGGGACGAAATTTTGGAGACTTTGCGACGACATTGTTGCGCAACATCGAATGTCGCTGTTGTGAGTTTCAATTTAATTCTAACTTGACATGCGACAAAAGAAATTTTCTGTCATTGTTAACATTAATCATTATTTTTTGTTTCTTTCTGGCTGCTCAAGTGCTTGTTTCTTGTTCGTTTGCTTGCTTAAAATATATTTGAAACATCAATATACACATTTTTATAAACAAATGTCAAAAACAATTGCTGGTGAAGTTTGCTGCTGTCGCGTTTATTATAATCAATTCACTCAACATTTCTCTGCATCAACAAAATGGAGACCTGTTGATCGTCGCATGTCGTGCGCAATGTGTTCAGGCTATAATTCGCGAAATAGAGACACAATTATGCTAGAATGTGACGAAAATTTTCCCCAAAAGAATGGCCGTCTGCAAAAAAAGTCAAGGCATACTATTTGAATTAGATATAATTTAATTACTAAGCTCAAAATGTGTGTACTTTAGATGCGAATATGAATAGCTCCTTTATTTGAAAACAAAATTTTTCTCTGAATTTGAAATTAACTCTCTTGATGAAAGAATCTTATTTTACGCGAACTTAACTGATAGCCTGGACACATTGACTGCGGCTGCAACATAACAACACGAGGTGAAAATGAAAATGTTGGCATGTTGTCTACGATTTGATTAATTTGGATGCAGCTCGATAAGTCGTATTTTCATATATTTTTATTATTAAACATCGAGTTATCATTAAACAATAAACATTTAACACGAACACAATGAGAATGAACAATAAAAAACACAAAAGAAGCACGAAATTAAACGAAAACATTAACAAATGCCGATGTTCTTACTCTTGTCGCACGTCAAAATAGAAAAAGTTCTAAATCGACGACAGCAACATTGCTGCAATGACGCAATGTCGTTGCAACATTTTCACCACATTCACCTCCATAAGAAAAGCATGTAAAAAAAATTTGACGTTTGACGCAATGCTGCAGCCGCAGTCAATGTGTCTAGGCTATGAATTTTAGGAGTTTACCACAAGCTTTACTAAAACTTGTCTGTGGGGTTAGTGAATTTATGTCGCAATGCTGACTATGCTTTCTTAATTAGGCCAAACATATTTCAATGAAGTGAAACATATTATGTTTAAGGCAAACATAATTAGTTTTTCAAGCTGAATCAATTTCATTTGAGCCAAAAATAAGTTTGACTTCTTGATCAACAAATTCGCCAAACATACATACATTCACTGCATAAAAGCAATCTCGTTGACAGCATTGTTGCAGTTGTTGTTGTTTTAGTTGTTGTTGCTCTTCTTCCCTAGTAACACGTTGGCACAGTTCCCCACTTAAGGCAAATAAATAAATGAAATTCCATTAGTGAACTGACGACGACAACAACAACAACATTTCAACTGCAGCCATTGTAGCATCCTTTTGTCTCCAAGGCAAAAACTTCCATCGTCTTTTTTGTTGTTGTTATTGTTTTTATTGCCACGTTCCTCTGAAATGAAAATGTTTTTCTACAGCCTATTTTGATTTTATATTTCCTCATTCTATATGCTATCTTGAGGAAATTGACTGCAATCAGCGCAGCAGCTACACCGTTGCAGATACTCGTTACATAGATGCACAAATACAGCTACATAGTTTGAATTTTTATGGCATTTTATGGTACCTTTTAAGGCATGCAACATACTGACTAACATAAAATGTTGCAACTATTTTTAGAAGTTTTCTCTATTAAGCCTTCTTTGACTTCTTCGCTTTTCTTTTTTATTTTTTTATTTTTTACTGTACGTTAGCAACTTTTGGCTTATTTTTTAATAGCATGAGCATGAGTAGTGTTGTTGTTGCCTCTGTCTCTTAACTGGGCTTTAATCCACTGCTTTAAGCTGCTTGGCAGCTTGTTGTCCTTTATTAACTCGCTTCTACCTCTTCCGTTTTCTTTATCATCTTGTTCTTAAGCTAAGCGCGGTTAGGTGAGATTTTGCTGTTGTCTTGCTTCAGTTGGCTGCATGTCTAGTTCGTGTTGTTGTTGTTGTTATTGCGCCGTGCAGTTACAGTTAAACGACCTTGCATGCAGCATCAGCTTAAGCCGCAGTTATTGCCAGAGCCAGAGTATCTGTGGGATGCGCTCATGCGCCACAACAACTAGGCAATTCAAAAAAATGCAGTACTTTTAAAAGCAGCTGACTGCTTAAAGCTACTTAAAGCACTGAGCAGTGACTGGCTGCAGTTATCTTTGATTTAGTTTAACCCATTCCCCTCTTCGAAGGCTTTTGCCTCCTTGCCTTGCCAACCAACTCGTATCTGTAATTCTCACGAAGCATCTTTATTAACTTTTTTTTTTCTGTCTTCTTCTTAACTTGCTGTTCTGTTAGCGGTTTCCAGACAACGACTTTTGCCATTTTATATAATTGTTTGTTGTTTTTGTTTTCTAATGTCTGCTGCATGTTGTTGTGTTTTTGATTTGTGTTGCTTTTGTTTTTCGTTATGCAATTGTTGCCAATAAACTATCACGAAATATAACGCAATCTTTGGCAAACATGTCGAAATAATGCAAAAAATGTTGCTAGTTTTTAGAAGATGTCTTAAAAAAATTTAGATAAAATTGATTAGTTTAATCGAAAATTAATTTGGGATTTTTATATATGTGTATATATAAAACATTCTAAATATGAAAATATAAAAAAACATTATTTGCTATTTTAAAAACAATTTGATCGAGAAAAATTGAGAGTTTTTAAAAATTTCCCTTTTATGGGAAATATTATTTGGTCATAAAATGATTTAATTTTACTAAATACATGCTTTAAAAACTAAAAAAACTTAAAAAAACTAATTTTTAAAAATTTCTCTTAAAGGGAAATTTCAGAAAATTAAAATTTTAAACGTTATTTGCATGCCGTTTAAAAACTTCATTTATGTGTCGCATTACTAACAAATTTTTACTAAAGATTTAAGTGTTCTAAGAGATCACAATAATTTCCTTCTAAAGGGAAATTTTTATTTTGACAATAATGACATATTTTTCAAAAATAAATGCTTTTAAAGCAATAAGTATTCAAAACACAAATTTTTTAAAAATTTCCCTTTGAGTTATTTAAACAAAATATTGCAAGAAGAATTAATTTATGACTATACTTAAAGCTTATTTGTGGCAAAATTAATGTTTTAAGAGATTTGTAAATTTTTTTTTTCAAATTTCCCTCCAATGGGAAGTTTTATGTAGTCATAAAATTACTTAGTTTTTAACAGTACATGCTTTTAAAACTAATATGGCTTTTAGAGGAGTAATTTTCAAAATTTTCCCCCCTCAGGGAAGTTTCAGAAAATGTAATTGGAAATGTTAATTGCATGAATATTGAAAATAAACTCATTTATGGACTTAATAAAATATTGTTCTAAAGAAAGAAACTTTTATCAAGTCTAAAATTTTAAATATTATTTGAAAAAATATTGAAAGAAGAACTAATTTATGATCAAATAAGAGTTTATTTATGACAAAATTACTATTTAAAAAAACTTAAAAAATGTCTCCTCATGGGAAATCTTTATTTTTCATGTAATGACTTACTTTACAAAAGTGAAAAGAAAAGGCGGACATTTTTAAACGTTTTAAGATATTCGAAAAATTTCCCTTTAATGGTAAATTCATATTTTGTCATGTACTGACTTAATTTTCAAAAGTGGATGAAAAAGTGGACATTTTTAAAAATTTTCCATGAAGAAAAATTTCTGTAGTTGACTATTTGATTCGGTTTTTTGCATTAAAATTGCAAAAAAGAAGCTCATTCTTAGCTTTAATAAAACTTTTTATAACAAATTTAATGTTTTAAGAGTTCTTAAAAACTTCCCTCCGATAGGAAATTTTAATTTTGTCTTAATTTATGACTTAAAAAAAAAAAAAACAAATTGGCCATTTCAGTCCTTGAAAGGACTTTGATCGAGCTTCTTATGATCAATTGTGTTGTGTGTGTTATTAAATGTTTGCACACAATTGACCGAGAACTGGACCTACATGTTTTATGCCGACTCCGAACGGCTCATGTTCTCAAGAAGCTTTACATGGCATTATTTACTCTCTGAGGTTTGCCATTGTCTGCAGAGGGTGGTGACCGATCAGAAAAATTTTTTATTGAAAAAAAACTTTTCGCAGCGGCTGGGGATCGAACCCGGGCTCCGAGCATGCTAAGCCACACACTTAACCTGCATGCCACGGACACCCACAATGACTTATTATGACTTAATTTTCGTAATGAAATGATTTTAAAACTACGAAAAGTCTTTAAAAAATATCCCTTTCAGTGAATTTCTCAGATTAAAAATTTGAAACGTTACTTAAACAAGTATTGAATTATAATATCAATAATTATTGCCACATTCGTGATCTTTTCACTGAACAAGTGATGTTTTTAGAGATTCTTAGATTTTTAAAATTTCTCTCCGATGGGAAATGTGTATTTGTCATTTATATATTCTCAAAATTTCCCTTAACGGGAAATTTCTTAAATTAAAATTTTGAAACCTCATTTGCATAAGCATTAAATGAAAAACTCTATCATGGCCTCATTAAAAATGTTTTAAGAAATTTAAAAAAGTTTTCCTGCGATGGAAAATATTTACTTAGCCATATTATATCCTTATTTTTAAAATTTTGCTTATACAAAGTAAGACCAAAACTAAATTTTACAAACTTACCTTTCAGGGAAATTTCTAAGATTGAAAATGTAAGACATAATTTGCATAAAAATTAAAAGAAAAACCAATTTGTGTCTTGAATGAAAATTTTTAATCAAAGAAAATAGTGTTTTTTGAAATTAAAAAATTTCCTTGCAATGGGAAATTTTGATTTTGCCATGTTATGACTTTTAAAAAAAATATTTTTGTGTAGGAGTGTACAATTTAAAATTTTCCCTTTCAGGGAAATTCCAAATGAAAACATTTTTTGTATGCTTTTTAAAAGAAAACCTCATAAATGTTCTCAACAAACATTTTTATCTACAGAAATAAATGTTTTAAATGGTTTGTAAAAATTTCTCTCAAGTGGGAAATTCTCATTTTATCATAGAATGATTGAAAAATAAAAATTTTTGAGTATAGATTTTGGCGGTGTATAAAATTTTAAAAAATAAATTAGTTTTTTAAGTAAGTTGATACCACAAGTGTAATTTTTAAAAATTTTCTTTTGAGGGAAATGTTTCAATATGAAAATTTGACGTTTTTTGTGTGCTTTTTAAAAGAAAAACTTGTAAGTGGCCTTAACACACATTTTTATTTACAGACATTAATGTTTTAAGTGGTTTTTAAAAATTTCCCTCCAAAAGGAAGTTTTCATTTTATCATAGAATGCTTAAAAATAAAATGTTTGACTAGAGATATTGGCGGTTCAGAAAATTTCAAAATTTCCCTTTAAGGGAAATTCTTTGAATTCAAAATTTTCAACATTTTGTTCGTGTTTATTGAAAGAATAACTCATTCATGGCCTTAGAAACCTTTTTATATACAAACATTAATGTTTTAAGAAGTTTGTTGAAAATTGTCTTAAATGGGTAAATTTAGTTTGAAGATGTCTGTGTTAAAAATTTCCTTTTGAGGAAAAGTTCCAAAATTGAAATTTTGAAGTTTTATTTGCATAAATACTGAAAGAAAACCCCTTTTGCACCCTTAATGAATTTTACAAAGTAGTGCTTGAAGAGGTTTTAAAAATTTCCCTCATTTTTAATTTGGCATGTATTGACTTCATTTTGAAAATAAATGTTCTTAAAAGTAATTTATATAACTTTAATTAATTTATAGAAATTAAATTTTCGGTTTTCTCATTAAGGGAAATTTTTTTTAAATATATGGAAGAATTTAATGTTTACTTGAAAAATTTCCTATACTGGGAAATTTAATTTAATAGTACTTGAAAAATTTCCTATACTTTAATTTAATAGAATAATTTTTGAAAATAACATATTTTAAAAAATAATTCATGGAAATTAATTTTCAAAAATATTTCTGAGCGCAATTTTTAAAATTGCCCATTTGGAAATGTTATTGAGACTATTGTTTTAAGATTATTTTAGTTTTTCAAGATTTTATTTTGTTGTGGAAGTTTGCTTAAAGTAGCAAATCTGTAAAATTCGCTTTGAGAAAAAATCAGCGGAAGTCTTACATCCATGAAAATCGCATCTACTTCTTTATGTCAATGAAAACGAGCTAATTTTGTGTCTTATTCTGTTATCAAATTCATTTCAATTAAATTTGAAATTATTTTCCAGTTAAGATTTTTTCATTCAATCTCATTCAAAGTCACTGAATTGCTTTTAATTAAAAACACATTGAACACTACTGTAAGAAATCGAACAAAAACCACGCTTCTCAAACTGTAGTATGCTTATTTTTGGCTTATCTAAGACACTCGGCTTGAAATTTAACTGAGCTCTCTATAGTCAAGGCACACACCTTTATAGCACTCAACTAGCGGAAAGCTAATGTCTACAAAACTTGTCGCTACTGCCAGCACAAAATGCATTTGTTCGCAAGTGAATGACAGCAAGAAAGCAAAATGTCAAAGAATGCCACTTAAAAAACGAACAAAACACAAAGCAGAAATTCCAATCAGAAACAGAAACTGAACAAAAATGCCATCGCATTCAGTTTGCTTTCAACTCATTCGACTGACGTTTGTCGGGTACTAAAAATGGAACTTTTTTACAAGACTTTCAATTAATTAAACAAAAACCTGTGCTATTTAGTGTAAAATTCCAAGTTATTTAAATAAAAAATAATAAACAATGCAAAATTATAACGTTTTTAACATACGTTGAATACTATTTTACACAATTAGTAGAGCTGAAGTGTTGAACAAGTGGTGCGAAGTGCCTTAAGAATTGAGTTGATGGAGCGCTGTCTCGAGGAGCGCTACATTTAACGCCAGATAGTTACATACATTTCATCTAAATTATACAAGAAAATTGGACACGACTGGGAAAGTTGTTTCACAGGTTATCGACAAATTTTGGAAAATTGTTGGCACAATCTTCATTGTGAACCAAAAAAAGCAACAAGAACAACGGAAGCTTTGCTGGAAGTTTCAGACGCATTGATCTTGCGCAAATTTGAAGATTTTTTCAGCTTGTTTTCGTAAATTTTTTAATCTTGCGATTATTATTTGCTAGCACACAGCCAGAGATAAAGCCGTGCGAAAAGAGATCTTCCATAAATCTTCCAAACATCAATTGCAGAAAGAAAGCAAGATTTATTACATTTATATTTTATACTGACTGCAACGTGAAATAAAGAGAAATCATCAACATCATCATCTTTAACAACGCCTTGCATGGCATGCCTTTGAGGTGAGCTAGTCTATATCATCTTCTTCATCATCATGAGCTGCAACTTGCAAGCTTTAGTAGTCACCACATCTAAATATAACTTTATTTAAACTGAACTTCTATAGTCAAGTGTAGTTTTCCTTTGGTTTGTTTTTTAATTTAACAAAACCTGCTCCATTGTTAACAGCTATCTTCTCTTTTTATTGGTTTTTTTATAACATTGTTATTATCTGCCGACTTGTCATGCCATCATCAGCAGCCCCATTGCTGCACCACACACCTGCCCGGCACACAACGTAGACACGCTTCAGAGTCAATCACTTAGTTAATTATTTTCTCGTTTCCTTATTGTACATTCTGACCTTAATACGTTGCTCAGACTTTGGTCTTCATCCCTCCCCCCCATCCGATTCTTAATTTGTAAACAATTTCCACCCAACAATACTTGGGCAGCAGTTTGTAAAAACCTCAAATTATCGATTTTTTTAATGATTTGGTCATAATTTTCATGCATGTATTTCGAAACAGTTATTTTATACGAACTCTGCTAGAATTGTTGGTTTTGCTACAAAATGTTTTGGAAAAACAAAATTGTTTAGGTTTGACTTGTGAGAGAAAAACATGATGTCAAGGTAGAACGAACCTAATTGGCAACGATTTTGAGTTTTTAATTATATTTTAAAATTATAATATCAATTAAGTTAACTGTGCATTGAATTATGACTTATAATAATTGTAAAAAATTATTAAACAAAACCATTTAGGAGAAGAGAAAATTATTGAACAAAACCATTTAGGAAAGAAGAAGAATAAAGCAACAATATTAATAAAATAAAAGTATACGAAAGTATGTCATTGATTTATTATGACTAATAAACCGTTTTTTTTTAAATAAGTTTTTAAAAGAAATCAAAAGTTATATCGTAGACTTCTGTACCGATAACTTTTTAACTTCGATATAAGTTCCAGAGTCCAGAGGGCCAGAGGGCCAGAGAAACCGTTGATAGCAATTGAATCTACCCAGCATAGAAATAGATACAGAGTAAGCTTGAGAGAATACAAAGAGTTGTTAGTCCGCATAAAAGAACAGGCTTGAAGGGAGATTTTTCCGAGATAATAGAGATACCCGTGGTGCATGGCATATAAAATATATCGCGCTCAGATCGTTCTATTGATGTAAGCGGTATCAGTCAAAATGGCACTGTTTTGACAGAATGACGGGATTGTGTCTATGCTCTGTTGAACTCATTTTTTTCCAAAGACTGATGCCCGAGCAAAACGATATTATATTTATATTATTTTATCTAAAATATGCTTATTTTTGCTCGTGACTTGTGTACTAACGCTTTTTCATTCTACCTAATATCAATGAGTGATTCGTTTTTTTTTTCATTTCGCAGTTTTTAGTTACCTCTCGTAGCATTTAAATATGATATTAGGTCTGTTCCCGTACTTTTTGGACTAAAAATGGTTAAACTGTCAAAAGTTTCCGTACAGTTTGTTCCCGTACTTTTTGGACTACAAATTGTAAAACTGTCAAAAGTTTGAGAGTAAGAAAAAATCTCTCGAAAATAGATAAAAACACAAAAAAGTCCGGGAACGCTTCTCGGACTAAAATTGTAAAAAAGTACAGGAACGCTTCTCGAACTAAAATTGTAAAAACCGTCAAACAAGATTGTTTGTTTGGCGTTGGCTTGATGTGGATCATCGGTATTGTAGACGATATGCCTAAGATTTTTAATAATATTGAAATGAGAATTCTCAAGTTCAGTATTTATATTTGTTTCTACACATTTTTCCATGTTTCTAGTTTCCATTTTATTAGTTTCAAAGAAGTTTTGATGTATCGCAATTTCTTTGCTAACTTGTAAACAGCTTATTTTAAGCTGTTTGACACTTTACCCGAAGAAATTTCTCGGACTTAAACTTGCAACTTTTGACAAGTAGGGGACATTTTTTACTTTCTCGATTGCTCTATCTTTTACCATTCTTTCGAGTACGGGAACGCTTCTCAGACCTGAAAATTGGTTAATTGGACTAAAAATTTAGAGTACGGGAACAAATCTATTGAGTCAGATACGCGGGACAATTGTGCCTGAGTACTTTAACACGGACACAAACTGTTTCTCAGCATGGCGAGGCTTCTCTCTCTAGGAAGGTGGTTGATCCACCGGCTTTGGAGGTGGAAGCGATAAAGTATGGTATAATGCAACTCCGGGGGAAAAGTGCCTCCGGGTAAAGATGGTATGACTGGAGAGATGTGTAAAAGCACCTTGAAGGCCATTCCTGAATACCTAGAAGCTTTATATGTTAATATATGGCTGAAAAGTAATCCCCGGACCTACTGGGTCATAAGTCTCCTTGCGGTGTTTGAAAGGGTACTGGAGAGAGTCATTGTGGAATGACTCCAGGAGTGCAATTGTGCGCAGATTTGCGAGAGACAATTTGGGTCTCGAAAAGGGTTCTCTTTCAGTCCCAAGACTGACCATGTTAACCATGACCGTTAACTGACCATGGTTCTCTCAACGCAATTTTATACAAGCAGAATCTAAGCCCAATAGAAGGGCATTACTGTGGAGTGACTTCCATTTTCGCGCTTTGAATACTCTTTCTTATGGTTTTGCAGTTAAAACGCAAAGTAACTATGTTAATTATAGAAAAAATACTCCAAGTAGCTCTTATCTGTTAATTCAATAATTGAAATTTTTATAACTCATTTATTGAAAATTCTAAAAAAGTACCATATAGTATGGAATTACTATATGTTATTATATTGAAGCCAGTTAATATTTTGTTAATATTTTCTCTCTCGGTGTGCTATAAAAAAGTTATATAGTTATATAGAAACTTTCTTGACATGAATGGTTCTTATCTGTTGAAGCGGAGTGTATATTTATATTTTTAAAAAAATTTGCCGTTGGTGGGAATAAAATTTATGCTCTTTGTTGAAATTTTGCTTTCTTACAACACTAAAGATTTTTCACTTTCCAAAGGGAATGAAAAACCTTTCAAAGGGGGATTTTTCACTGACACTGACATTTTTCTTTCCAAAAGTCTTAAATTTTCTTCAAACTACATCTTATGGCTCAGTGGCATCAATTTTATTAATTTTTATGTTAGAAATCTTGAAGTTTTAATGAAGTTTAAGCAAATAAAAAGTCAATATTTTAAGTTCAAGACGTAATTCTTATCTGCGACTGACTAGATTATAAGAACAATGATACTATTTATGTAGCTTATCCGTACACGAAGCAATCAGGCACACTTTAAATTTTAGTTATCAGTTAATTTCAATAAATCACTAAAACTATTTTATAAAAATATTTGCATTCAATAGACAAAGAGGGTGAGTCAAACTTATTTTGAACTAGTCATCACTACAATCAAGACAACTAAAGGGTTATACAACAGCAAATGCTTAAAGAATATTAAAATACGTATGTATGTTTAATTAAAGAGAGTTTTCTTATCTGTTAAATAATTCAACATTTCTATTTTTACATTATTTTCAATAAATTTTGCTGTTAAGATTTGAAAAATTCCCTTGGCAACTACTACTTAACTAGCGGTTATTCAATTGCATCATTGCTCTGCGTGCTTGCAAATTCATTGAATTTAAAGTAAAATAATAAAAAAGTTTTATATAAATACAAAGTTTGAGTCTGCAAAGCAAAATCTTTAGAGCGCGTCATTCATTTGCAAATTCAATAAAAGAAAATAGTGAGATACGCTTTCAATATGCTGCAGTTTGATACTTTGTTGTATTTTTTTATTTTTGTTAGAGCACTTCACATTGTTTATAGAAAGTCTAGTACAGATATGCGCAAGAAGTGAATGTCCTCTTGTCTTCTTTATTGATTGAATACGCATAACAAATTGATTGAATTGGCATGAATATTGAAGAATATTGAAATTTTTGCTTCTGCAATTGACGTTTTTATAAATGTTTTTTCTTTTGCTTAAAAGATTACTAAGTGGTCATATTGAACACTGTTAGACACAGTTAGACTAACTAACAACTTTTTGGCGCATCTGCTTCTAGCATATTAAATTGCGCCCTTTTTATGTATTATACACACATTGTGTGTATTTAACATAAACCTTTCTGTGTTTAGAACACTTATTTCTATTGTATTAAATACATTTTTTCTAGTTTAATGTACTTTTGGTTTTATATGTACTCTGTTTACAAATTCAGCGTCGTTGCTTGCTACTTTTAACTCGTTGTTAATTTTTTTGCTCTATGATCGTTTTACTAATTAAAAGCGCGTGTTTTTTGTTTTGTCAAATCGTTCGTTTCGTATGCATTTTAATAGGAAAGACAAAATTTACAGTATAGCTAAAAATACCCTTTCATATGCATATAATAAAAAAAAACACTTTAGCCAATCGCTTAAAAATGTCTCCCAGTTTGTGCTAATTCTTTTTAGCTTGGACGTTGCTATTCTTAACATGAATGAATGTGTGTGCGATAATTTGCGGTTATGATTTCCTTGTATAGTTGATTGGCTGTCAACTGCTGCTAGAGTTCATTGTAGGAATTACAATATAAATTTAAATGTTAATTCAAATTGGCGGTTTTGAGCAGCCATTGGTTTCACAAAATATAAAAATATGTGAAAAGAAGAGTCAGTTGTGTATAATCATAGAATGGCACTCACTCGAAAATCCTGTTGTTATAGTTGCTCAAAAAATTGTCGCATGGAAAGAGGCGATATTTTTCGGACCTTGCGACTACCACTCGGAGTCACTCATCATTTTCTGTATCATACTGTGAAGTTGTTCGAGGATATTGGTGGTCCACGTGTTATAAGAAGACCAGGAGCCATCAAAGCAGTGAAGTCTCCAATCAAGCGAATATGGGAAATCTTATCGCGGGTAATGAATATCTCGACGCAAGCGATCTCTCACATTCTTAAATATGACTTTGGGCTCAGAGAATACAAAAAACACTCCGAGCATCTCTTCTCACGGCAGTATTGAAGGAACAACGCAAGTGAAAATTGATAGCGTTACTTCTCAAGCACGCAAATAATGCCAAATGATGAATTCTGTTTTCTAACGAAAAAATTTTCATCGTAGAGAAATCGTTCAATAAACAGAATGATAGAGTGATGTTCTGTCATCACGACATGCAGCAAAACGTCTTCCGAAAGTTCACTTCTGTGATGGGTAGTCGCCTATGATGGAGTCACCAAGTTCCATTTTTGTGAAAAATGAGTCAAAACTTCGGTGAATATGTTTAAATCCGATGTTTTGGATTATTCGACATGTTATACGACACATTTACCATATATGTCGTGCGTGCTGCGATCGATGAGTGACAGGATCGACTTCGCTCATGCTGCAAAGCAAATGATGGTCAATTTGAATCAGTTGTTCTACAACTTATAGCTATTGAACGACTCTAAAAATAACAAAAATAATTTTCAAAAAACCCGCATACAAAACATCATATTTTGAGCTTTATACCAAATAATTCACGTAGTAACAGGTTCCATTATTTTAAAACAAGCTAGCTATAAACCTTTAAACAAGATTGAGCCAGACTTATGGTCTGGCCCATAAGGCTAAATTAAAGAGTAAATTAATAAAAAGTGGATCAAAAACAATGTATTGTACTTCATTTCCACGGATCAATGATGCTAGGAAGTAGTCCAGATCAACTTTGTTGTTATAGTTTAGCAGAAAAATCATCAGTAGACCAGACAATTGTTTCGTTGTCTCCCACTACACCAACTTATCTGTAGTCTTCTGTGGCTTCTGCAGTCCACTATCTTTGAAAAGCTTATAAGCACAACTACAGCAAAATCAAAGCAGAATTATATGTGCCTTTATTCTTCAAGACAATAATGAGTCAATAATAATAAACTTTTTGGCATCCTTTACGTAAATCAACACATTTCTGAAAATTTTGTATTTAGCTTATGAACGAACCATTAGTCATCTCTAAATAGACGATGTTGAAATTTTGAGGATTGTGATTTTGTGTTTGACAGTCACAGTCACAATCACAATTGAAAGTCTCGTGAATTTCGATGATAATTGAAAAAAACTAATATCATGTGCTCGTCAAACATTATTTTTTGCGTTAAGAAGTTGTCACTGAAACCAAGAAAAGGCGTTATAAATACTATTTAGACTATAAACCATAAACTTCAATAATTAAGAAGTGATTGATTGAAATTTGTTGTGGTCGTACCAGCACAAGTTACGCCAAATGTGCAGGTTTATCAAAAAGTTGACAAGCCAGAAATCGTTGTTAAAATCTATGAAACTATATTTGACGATCGCAGAAAATAAAAATAAGATGCTGTAGGCATCTAAATTGAACAGTCTACATGACATGAAAAAGCTATCCGCACGATGGAAGTCGCGATTGCTCACATTTAACCATAAGCGCCATGTCAGAAATCCATAAATTGTTCCAAATTGTTCAAATTATTTTCTTAGTCGAATCCTGAAGAAATGGTTCTGTTAGAGATTTGGAACGAATAAAAGGGATTCACTGAAATAAACGCCTATTTTGAGGACCTTCAGAAAACCTTTTATTTGGAAGAAAAAAAAAATGTAAAATCTCTGGACTAAATATATCTACCTTAAAGAAAACTTTGTTGAGAAAAGCTTTTTGACTGAAACAGTATTTTTTATCCAAAAAGTCACTGACTTCTCAAACTTCCGTCGTATACTAGTATAGTTTCAAGCTAATCAGATTTTTACAATTTTTATTTATTTTGAACGGAAACCTTTAATGTGCCGGTTGAATCTCCTCCGTGACTTATCGTAGAGCATTCAATACCCAAAAGTATTTCGACCAAACTATTCACATTTTGTAATTCTTACTTACTTTTTGTAAGCATGAAACATTTTTCTTGCATGCTTTTAGGCTGAAAATTAAATCTTGAAATGCATTTGTTTGTGTTTGTGATATACATATTAGGAACGGATCATGACGCATGCTATATAAATTGCATTTTATTACTCTGTTTCTAAGCATCAATGTAGCACAGCGCTATAACGCCCAGCTCTGATTCCATGCTTGCGACAGTCCAAGGTTCAATCCCTGCTTGTAGGAAAAAAATGTTGTTGTAGGCAGTGAATAATTTCATATAAATATTTGCATTTGACATTTTTATAAGCATTACCAAAAAGAGACCTTGAAATTTCACTCACCGCCAAATAAGTTTCACTTCAAAAATGATTTTTTTCATTCAGTCGCTAATGGGTTAATGAAAGAGGCAGGGATAACGCTAGAATAGAATTTGATTGTAACCAGTACATTCATTAGACTGCATTTCAATCAAAATTTGTCCATCCAGGGCCTGTTGGGTTAGGGCTTTCCGGCAATGAAGGGTTAAAGTATTTCAATTTAATTTAATCTTAATAGCATTAAAGCAAATTTAGCTGCAATTAAAATTGTAGACTTTTCGTACTGTTTTCACATTGAAATGAGTTGGCAGCGATGAAGATTACATCTACGGGAAATAGTCACTTGAAAGTATTAATAACTGAAAATGCTCATTTTCAAGTCTAGAGAAGAAAACAATTGAACTGAATGTTGAAAAAAAGAAGAAGAAAGAAAATAAACCTACGACATTTATTTGCTGAAAAAGAAAAACAAACCTGAAAGCAAATAAACTCTCAGATAAACTAAAAATGTGTATTCTCGATACAGCCAAAGACTTCAGGCATGGAGACAAAGAAGATGGGCGACTCAAAAAAAAAAAAACACAAATAAATCTTTAGTTTAACTGCAGCAACTAGCAAGTATCAACCCAGCATAGAGAAAAAGAAAAATATGAGAACTAAACAATATTGAAAAAAATTCAATAGCTTAAATAGAAGTTTAAGTGTCTCTACTGTTGACTTTCTTAAAATTCAAAACAAATTTATACAAAGCAGCTGTAAAAAATTTTAAAGAAGAAAAACTAGTTTAACTTAATCGTTTTAGCAGCAGCGTTAAAATTTTTGTCTACAAACTGAGAAAAGCAAACAACGATGCACGATGCTGGGAAAACGGAAACCGTGGTTGAGCTGTCTAATGAAGAATACTCGTGCTGAAGCGCAAGAAAAATATAGCGAAGAACTAAAGTATTGTTGAACTGTTACCGATAGCTGCAGGTTAAATTGACTTGCGGTATAAATTAGCATCAATAAGAGAGAAACATGCTACTTAAAACAAAAAAAAAAAAAAAATGAATGGCATGTGAAACTGTTATATATAAACAACTCTCTGATCACGTTTTTGTCGGATACTTTTAACGTTACGGTCTTATATCAATTAAAACATGACTTAATTTTGAAAGAAAACTTAGTTACGCTCGTTGAAAAAATTAAGCAGCTGATTTTGAGAATCAGGTTAGCAGCTTATATAGATAAGAAAAATTAATGTAATATCTACACGCTGTCGTTTTTAATTTTTTTTTTTCAAGAATATAAAAAAGAAGAAAAAAAGATATATGACAAAGTTAATACATATTCATTATAAGACAGCGAAATTTGAACTCACTTTAGTGCTAGCAACTTCTTAAATTTAAAGTGAATTTTAAGTGAAGCTTTCTTCTGACAACAACGCAAAATTATGGCGCAATAAATTTCATTGTGTAGCCTAGATTTTTGTGTATTTAATGAGTAACACTTTCTTTGCACTCTTTTGTTATTTAAAATGTTTGACATTTTGATGAATAAAAATAGTTTATAAAATTAAAGGATGATTAAAGCTCTGCAGCATTATTATTTAACACTTCCGTTCGGGCAAACAGAATTAATTAACAGGCAACCAGTCAGAATTAAAAACAAAATTCTAAAATATGCTGTTATCAAGAATATTTTCAGTCACTGCTTTCACGCGCAATTTCAAATAATTTTGGCATCGTGAGATTAAATTGCTTAAAGTTTAGTCATATTTTTTAGAGGTTTAGAACGTTAGTTTTTTGAAACTGCTATTTTAATTTGATTGTTCAAATTAAGTCAACCGTTAATTTTGTTGTTTGTTGTTCTGACAAAAATTCTATGCATGTCGGCTTAAAATAAAATTCCATTTTATAGACAGTTAAATAATTCATGCAAAGCTGGTGGAGAGACCAACAATTTGTGAACATCTTTATAATTGAGTTATTGTAAAATAAGAATTAATTACCTCATCGAATTTTCGATAATTTTACTGTGCTTATTTATTTCTGGCCCAACTAAATATTTTCAAAATATGTCTCTTTGTTAAGAATCAATTCGCTGTGCACATCTCTAACGACTGTTTCAAACATGGATTTCTATGTTTTCTTAGTGCTTTAGCCAACTTCAGATGTCAGTTCTATAGTCAACTTTTGACGATCGCAGAATTTGTCATTCATATTATTTTTCTCTTGAGCTTTGTAGATAAATCAGATAAATGATACATTTCCTTATGACTTCAAATAAATCTCTTCATAGGTCTTGTCAATCCAGTAGAATTTAATATTAGCAAGACTCAGTGTTGCTCGATAACTCACAAGAGAAAGAATTCCACCTTAGCTTGCGGGCTCCATCTTGTGGAGTGAGACAAATCAGTCAAATATATTCTTCGTTAAAATGATCATCTTATCTTAGTTAGAATGATCATATCATCCTTGTAATTATGATTACATGGAATAATGTGTCGAAAAAAGTGAGCAAGCGCCTAGGTTTTGTTTGAAAGATGCAAGAAATACTTCACTCTAGCTAATCTTTTCAAATGAAATTCTATACATTTGAACAAGGGCTTGAAAATTTTATTTTGAGCTTTTAGACTGAATTAAATGTAGTGTTTTATATTTGATACAGTATAAAAAAACGGCTCTATGAAATAAAGCCCCCAGGAAATAAGGCCCCAAGTATCTCTACATTAAGGAAAAAATGCTGTTATATCTAAGAAATCATGAATTGAAATAATATACTTCAATGTTAAATACCATCCCAGAAATGAAAGTTTGGAATCAATAGTCGGTTGACTGTTGTTCTATACAACACGGTACACATATAAGTACGTACTTATTAAAATTTTATCACTTTTTGGAAGTTCAAGTTTACCCGAGTGTGGACATTTGCATCTATTACTCTACTGACCTAGGTTCTATCAACGACAAGACCAACAAAGAATTTATTTTGATATAAAATTTATGTTTAATTTAATTAAACATTTATTTATTTCTTATTTAATTAAATGATTTTGTTTTTATAAAAAATTAAATGTAAAATTTTTCAAGATTGTAAGCAAACTTATTTTGAAGTTTATTTCTGACCAAAGAGTTAATGAAACGAAATTTAAATTTCAATTATTAAATTAAAATGTTTGATACTTCTGCTTGGATACGAACCCACGTCCTCCGAGGGACCTTCCACTGAGGTATTGATGACGATTAGGTAAATATAACAAAACACATTTAAAAACTATTGCTTAGAGCAGTGATGCCCAGACAAATTATTTGAAGAGTGCTACAACAATTACAACAAAAAGCCAAAAACAACAACAAATCTTTGGATTCGTGGCACAATAATTTTTCTACCAACAAAAACACAAAAACAAAAACGCGCATAAGACCTACATATGCGCCAGAGCAAAAGTTCATAAATATTGAACACACAAAACAAGAACACGAATCCTTCAATGTGCGCAATTACAACAATAAAGTAATAAGAAGTAAGGGTGAAGCTGAACACTTGATTCGGCGAATTACAACAATCATTGCAATATTGAAGTTGTTGTAGAGTGGAAAGAGTGGAGCATGTTAAAAACAACAACACGAATGCTGACAGCGCCCAAGCAAAACAAACAAAAGGACATACAAACAACAACACTTATGCTGACCGTACCCAAGCGCACAAGTTAAATTGTTGAACACACAAAAACAACAACATACAAATGCAAGATATCGTCATTTGATGGCTCTTAAAAAAACAACAAAGCAATAAGATGTAATGATTTTGTTTCAAACTGAATTCGTCGAATTACAACAATCATGAAAACATAAAAGTTGTTGTAAAGAGTGGAAAGAGTTAGGCGCTGGGCATCCCTGGCTTAGAGAAGACAAGTACACTCAGAAAAAAGTTAACCAGAATATGATTAATATGATGAATATGAATATGAAAAAGACATCATATTTAGAGAAAAACGGTATAGACTTTGCTGCAGAGAATGTTATTCTCTAATTACGATACAAAAAATTCTCTAAAAATGATAAAAAGCTTCCATGAAAAAGAAAAATATATAAAAATATATCGTTTTTAGAGAAAAATACTTTTTATTTTTGAGAAAAGTTTTGTTTATATTGAAGAAAATACTTTTCGTAGTGAATTTTTTATCAAAATACAAGAAAAATTTTTCATTTTCAATATATGTTTCTCTAAAAATGAGAAATTTTTTGTGCGAGAAAAATACTTATCATTATTAGAGACCATGATAGAATAACAAGGTAGGCGCATATTGGAGAGAAAGTGAGCTAGATGTCAAAGTCAGCTGTTCGAATTTAAGTTTTTCGAATTGTTGTTGTTGCCTTGTCGTTTGACGTTTATAGCACCTCACAGCTTTGTTAGTGTAAAATTAGACATTTGAGCAGCCGTAAAAATATGAGCCTACCTTATTATTCTGTCATGTTAGAGACATTGAAATATTTCCATTTCCCAGAAGTAAAGAAATATTTCTTCGAAAATGATAAAACTTTTTCTAATTAAAGAAAATTTTATCTGAAAAAGAGAAAATTGCTATTATCGAAAATAGAGAAATTTTTTACCGGAGCAAGGTATGTGTTTTTTTCTCAGTGTAGAGTTTATCTAAACTAAGACGTACACAAGAAATGGGCGTGATCCGCCCACAAACACACCCACCTCCCATACAACTCACAGTAGTTAAACGTGCATAAGCCTATGAAAAAATACATGAAAAAATAGATTTTCGTGTGCCCATCAAGCATTATTTTTTTGCGGGAAAAAACCTTCACTCAAACCAATGCTATGCTTCATAAATGCGATGAGGACTCTGCTCCAACAATTTAAATGGTAAAAAAGTGGTTTACTGAACTTCGTTGCGGTGGAATAAGTACGAACGATACCGGGTTGAGGTCGCTACATATGACATGGCTCAGTGGTTTAAATTTTGAATGATCACTTGCGTTTGAAGAAGCTAGCCGCACGATGGGTGCAGTTGCAGTCTCCATGGCGAAGTTTCATGAAATGGACTTCTAATTACTCCCTCAATCGACCTATTCGCCGGCTATTTCCTCGAGTGACTATTTCTTGCTTCCACTTTTAAAGAAATGACTCGACGGAAAGAGATTTGACTCCAATGACAAAACTTATTTTTTGGATGGATAAAAAAAATAGAGAAATGCTGGAAGTGTATAAGCTCAAAGGAATAATTTTTTATGTTGAAAAATAAAATCATTTTTGTCAAAAAACCTGTGATTCACACAAAACATCATGGATTTATTGACCCCCTCTTGTATTATCGGAGGATAACGGTATTCCACAGCTGCACGCAAAGAAATTTTTCGTTTACCGCAACTGAAAAATTCACCAACTATACTTCGTTTGCAAACTTTATTTGCCGCAAACGAATATTCAGTTGTCATCAACTTAAAAATATTCTTGCTTGCAACGAAAAAACATCGAACTTAATGAAATTTTATCATTGTTTTAGAAGCTCAAGTTTAGCCGAGTGTGCTGGCGGTCGAGTCTAGGAACTTGATGGACCTGGGTTCAATCCCCAACAGGAACATCAAATTTTTTTTTTTTTAATCAATGTTTTTTTTAAGTAAACTTTATTTTGACGGTTCCTTTTGACCAAGCAGTTAATGAAGCAGAATTACAATTTCAATAATTAAATTAAAATTTTTGATACTTACAGAGCCAAGAATCGAACCCACGTCTCCCGTGCCAGTCTAGCATGCTTCCATTGAGCTATTGTGAGATATTGTCTAGAATGATTTTTTTATTTACTTAACCCTGGAACGCTAATGTTAGTCGATTCGACTAACATCACTTGCAAATTTGCAAAGATTTATCTTAAAAGTAGTTTTAATAAATGTATTTTTTTAATGAATTCTTTTCTAAAAACTTAAATTTTTTGTTTGATTTATATTCAAAATAAACCAAATAACAACCTTTATAAGGTATGTTCATAGTTCATAAATAAATTTCGGAAAAATCGGTTATTTATATATATGTTATTCGTTTCGACTAATGATTAGTGTTAACGTACAAAAAATAACGTTAGTGTTCTAGGGTTAAGCTGTAACACATTCTTGTTTTTTTCGTTTATGGCAAATATTTAACATTTGTCATCAACTAAAGCGAGCTGTGTAGCAGTTGTGTGACTGCGCTTGTGATTCACAATTGTGTGTCTGTTTGTTCACACTCTTAAAATACTTCCTTTTCGTTGATGGCAAATATTTAACACTTTTCATCACCGAAATCAAGCAACTATTTTGTCAGTCGAGAACTATTCACTTATAACAAATTATTTTTTTTTCCTGCAAACGAAGTTTTCAGTTGGAAAAAACAAATTTTTCAGTTACTGCAATTTAAAAATCACTGCCGTTTATGACAAACAAAATTAATTTCTTGCAACTAAATAACGTGTTTCCCGCAACTAACCATTATTATGCCAACTGTTCAAACGTTTACAAAAAATGATTTGAAACACGACAAACGAAGTTCGTTTGCAGCAAACTGGCGATAAACGTTTTTTTTCTCTGCGTGTGGGCTAGACTAACTTAAGAGTTTCCTTACTTGTTTTATTAAAAACTCTTATTCTACGGAAAAAATTATGTGACTTTTGTTCATTTTGGAATTAATTTTGAAGGTGAAATGAAGGTCAACTTTGGTGTTTTTTGGAAAAGTTTAAACCTTTTCTAACTAAAGAAACTTAATTCTTTTCAAGGTCAAATAAAGGTCAACTTTGGTTTTTTTTGGAAAAGTTAAGATTTTTCCAAAAAAAGTCACATAATTTTTTTTTTCGTACATTAAGAACGTACAATACAAAATATAGGTTTCCATTAGAAAAAAACCTGAAGCTGACTTAAAAATGGATTTCAAGATCAAATTTAAGGGTCATCAATATTTGACCTCCTAGAAACTTGACAACTTTTGATCGAAAAATTGTTCACTATCTTGACTATAGTTCGAAATATACAAAATTTCCAGGATTAGTTTATTCTATAAAATTTACCCGGCATATCTCCCCATTTTCTAACCAAAAGCAGATTTGACTAAATATCTGAAATAAAATAAAATCTGAAATTATTGGTTTAAAGCAGTGTCGGGCAAAAATGAAATTCCTATTCACACGTGATTGAGCTAGCATTTGCTGCCGACGTCAATATTTCCACACGTACACAATAAAAACTTCGTGTGGCGTACGAACTGTAGCCGAGTAATGGCTTTGGCTCGTGCTTATGAGAAGCTGTGAGCGTAATTTTGCTATTCAACTGGCGTCAACTGCTGTCATTTGGCGTTAAGCATTTAAGAAAGAAAGAACTCGCTTCGCCACTATTTAATAAATACGCAAAGAAAAATATTTAATGAGAAATGCATGCTAGAGCCAGCGCTGTCGCTCTCTCTTGGACACACACACAAGCTTGCATGTTTATGTGTTGGTTTGCCCGACACTGGTTTAAAGCTAACAAAATATTCCTCAGACACGACGAAACAAGTGTTTTTTTATATTTCTTATACCAGTATCCGTCGACTGAACACTGCAGTTATTTTATGTGTTGGTTTTTAGCAGGTTGCGAAAAAACTCATGAATGATTCAAAATGTTATCTTCTCATGATAACTATTTAAAAAATTTAAATTTTTGAGCTAAAGACTTACAACGTTTGAACAACAGGCAAACAAAAGAAAAATGTATGAAAAAAAGTTGTAAAGCATCTGTGCAACGGACGCTTGCAGGAAAATTTGGCTGTACATATGCTGAACAGCGACAGTAACAAAAATTAATTTAAATACGGCCGCTATAGCTGCTGTACAAAATCTGTACGGCCAAAATGTCATGCAAGCGCCTGTTGTACAGCCGTTTTACGACTTTTTGCTTACAGAGTTTCTTGTTTGCCTGTTGTACGAACGTTGTACAGCTTCAGCTAACAAATTTTCATTTTTACTCGGGAACTCATTTTGTGATTGTTTATTTTCATGCTACTCTCGCTACTCTCCGTGCTCGCTTAAAAATTGAATCTTCAAAATATAATTTATTCATAGAGTTTTCAAACGAACGTTCACAACCAACGAACGATCATGAGTGATCAAACCGATGACGATTCAATCGAAGTGTTTTCGTTCGTGTTATTTACAAATATTGATTTTATTTGTGAGAGATCGTAAATGCTTTTGTTTGTAGTGTAATTTTTTGAATCATGAAAAATTGAAAGCAAGATATTATTAGCAGGGACTAGTTGTGAGAACAATCATATTGTGATCTTTCTCCTCACTCTAGATTTTTGTCATAAAATTGCTATAAATTGTCTTCTGGTAAATATACAAAGACAATTTATAGACAGTTAAAATCGCGAAAGATAGGAGAAAAAAATCGTTTAAAAATAAAAAAAATATCGTAGCCTTAAAGCTGAAATACTTTATTATGGGGTTAATTTTCTATAAGCAAAATTGTGCTTTTTAATTTTAGGCACTCCATCAACTAGTTTTTAATCTATTAAAATTTAAAAAATTTCAAGTTGTGACTTTTTCATAGCTAGGGTACGTTAATTTTTTTTATTATTTTGATTCAATTGCTCAACTGTGTGTTTGAACATCAAGTAATCAGCGTTTTTTGTTTTTTTTTTTTTTCAGCTCCAAATTACATAAACAATCATTAAAAAGCGCGACCGAAGTCACAAACTTTTTGACCTTCATTTGAGTTGTTATTGATTTGCAACCCAATTTCATATTCAAAGCATAACACAAACGTTCCCCTTCAATGTACAGACAGCGCTCTGGGGCATTACTATTCAACAATTATCCACTTTCGATACCTATAAAATAAAAATTGTATTTTTACTTTTGTTGTTTTGTAAAATCATGATTAATCGTTTGTTGGTAATCGAACTGAGTGCAGCTCAATCCGCTCGACGACCCAGTTCCTGGGCTTTAAGCTATCTGTAGTTTTAACTTTATTAACTTCATTAACTTCACTAGAGTCTGTTTGTGACTTTTCGCTCGTCTTTTTTGTTTTTGAGCTTTAGTTCGATCTGTTATTTTCATTATAAATAACTTTTCACTAATCATGAGCACGATTTTTGTGCCAATTTTTATAGCATGTTTTCTTTCTCCAGTACGCTGGCCGCTGCCTGGCATTGTTTAAAAAACACAAAAAAATAATCATTAAAACTATATAATTGTTGTGTTGTTGTTCTTTTTTCCCTGCTCTAAATACGTTTGTACTTCAGTTTTTATGGTATTTTTTTCCAATTTTATTTTAATTTTATTAAGTTTAGCAGCCTGCTGCTGCTTCGTGTCTGTTTCGTGTTATGCACAAATATTTGCAATTTTTTATCATCGCATTTTTTTCGCAGTATATTTTTAAGGCAAACATCATTTCGATCAACAGTTTAGTTGAGGCGAATATATTTCGGGAGTGGCAAAGCAACAGTCATGAAGTCAGAGATATTGAAGTGTTAGTTAGACTGTGTCACGAATGGTTCTTTTATTCTGATATTCTTACCGCTGATTAACACAAGTTTTAAACTGTAAATGACGTGCGGCTGATTCATGGTTGGTTTTTTATTTTTTTGATTTTTAATATGACAGAGAATTTGATATTGATTTTTCGGCTGAAATAAAAGAAGCAGCATTTAAAATTATCATATTTATGCTTCTTCTTATCTGCAATATGAAATATAAGCTATAAGCAGTGGCTATAAATGTTATATAAGCTGCCTTATTTAATTAGCCTGTCTTAATTGGAGTTTATTTAATTACATATAAAACCAGCCTCGTATAAATTTTCTTTAAATCTTTGCTGACTGCTGCAGGCAGCACTCCTCTTTTGTACCAGAAAAGCCCAACCTACAAAAATGAAACAGTTTTAATTTAAAGCCACCCAACGATTTGATTTAAGTATAGCCCATATGTAAGTAGCAGCAACAAAAATATTAAGTTATCAGGTCATTCCACCGCCTTCTTGTGGTTCTTTATTGTTATTTTCGTAGCTACATTTTCTGTACGTTTTCTTTTTACTCTAGCTGTTGTAGCTGATATGTGAGTCACACGCAATTTGCATTATAATTTGTCTGAAGGTCGAAAACGAAAGGGAAGTTTTTTTTTTCTTCATAGCACCACGTTGTGAAAATAGTTTTGTTTTTCTATTTGACAGTTCATATATGTTTGCAGTCGAATGAATAATATGAGCGGTTCTTTTATTAATCGCGTATTTTTTTTTTTCCTGAAAATTTTTCTCTAGCTTTAAACATTTTTATAGTATAACTGCTTGGTGCTTATTACGATTCGAGATTTGAAGAATGTTTCATACTTCTTTATTATCACCTCTGTTATATTGTTTGCTAACATTTAACACATTGAGTATTTTTTTTTTCGTTTTTAGATAATAATTTGTGTGACGTGTTTAAAGCTGCCTATTGAGTCACGTTGCTAAAAAAATGCGCTAAATCAGAACTACGCTAGCTTTTTATCTGTAGCTATGACTTATATAGATACAGCTGTGTACAAAATAATGTAAGCCTGCAGTTGACACATGAGGTATTTCGTGTTCAACTCTGTTTCTAAGAAGGAAAATGGTGTGAAAAATCTGAAAAAGTTTAGACACATACATTTGAATATATTTCTTGAAATTCCTAAGTAAGTTAAATGTTAAAAAATAATAAAAAAATTGTAGAAATCTTTAAATGAAGATTAGCAGCGAATAACGTTGAACACGAATAACGAGACATTTTCATAAGAATTTTTTTTTCGAGGATTCGTGATAATTTCTCCACTAGAATTGAGTGCAAAAATGCAAGTATAGACATTTGAAAGCCATTTAAAGGTTTCAGTCAGTGAAAAAATGCTAACTTGATCCGCAAATTGTCGCTTACAACGCATATTTAAAAATTTAATAATACAAATTAAAAATTAAAAATTTAGAATTCCAAATTTACAACTCAAATTCATAATTAAAAATTGAAAATTTTAAAAAATTGAAATTTTTTATTTTGAACTTTATTTTTTTTTTTTGTATTTCCTTACCTTTTATATATTTTCTTAACTTCGAAAATTTGTATATTCTGATAAAAATTTAAAATTTAAAATTTAAAATTTAAAATTTAAAATTTAAAATTTAAAATTTAAAATTTAAAATTTAAAATTTAAAATTTAAAATTTAAAATTTAAAATTTAAAATTTAAAATTTAAAATTTAAAATTTAAAATTTAAAATTTAAAATTTAAAATTTAAAATTTAAAATTTAAAATTTAAAATTTAAAATTTAAAATTTAATATTTATAATTTAAAATTTAAAATTTAAAATTTAAAATTTAAAATTTAAAATTTAAAATTTAAAATTTATAATTTAAAATTTAAAATTTAAAATTTAAAATTTAAAATTTAAAATTTAAAATTTAAAATTTAAAATTTATTTGTATTTTCTTAACATCTAAAATTTTCATTTTGATTTTGAACTTTTTATTTAAATTTTTAAATTTTTAATTTTAAATTTTAATTTTTTGTTTTTGTTTTTGTTTTTTTTAAAAATTTTAAATTTTAATCAGAATATAAAAATTTTCGAAGAACAGAAAATACATAAAAGGTAAGGAAATAAAAAAAAAATTTAATTTCAAAATTAAAAATTTAAATTTTAAATTTTTTTAAAATTTTCAATTTTTAATTTTTAACTATGAATTTGGAGTTTTAAATTTTGAATTCTAAGTTTTTAATTTTTATTATTAAATTTTTAAATATGCGTTGTAAACGACAATTTGCGGATCAAGTTAGCATTTTTTTTCAGCATTTTTTCACTGACTTGCATTTTTTTCACTGAATTGATTTTTTAATAATCTAGTGGAGTGTAATTATCACGAATCCTCGAAAAAAAATTTCTTATGAAAAATGTCTCGTTATTCGTGTTCAACGTTATCCGCTGCTAATCTTCATTTAAAGATTTCTAAAATTTTTTTATGATTTTTTTAACATTTAACTTACTAAGGCCCGTTAACTGATCTCCGAAGTTTAAATTCCTTAACCTCAGATTTCGTAAACAGAGTTTAAATTTTTAACTCAGTTAAAATTATTTTCGTAACTTATCTCATTTTTATCGGCAGTTTACTTAAACTCTGTTTAAAAATAAACAAATTTTAAATTTTAAATTTTAAATTTTAAATTTTAAATTTTAAATTTTAAATTTTAAATTTTAAATTTTAAATTTTAAATTTTAAATTTTAAATTTTAAATTTTAAATTTTAAATTTTAAATTTTAAATTTTAAATTTTAAATTTAAATTTTAAATGGGTTAAATGGGTTAAAATGTAAAGTCAGATTTCAAAAATACAAATGTGATAATTATAAAAAAGTTCATGATCAAGAAAAAAAGAATTATTTTTTCATATTTTTAATTTTACACATATCGAGTTATAAACGTTTATAGTCGTCGCCCGGATTATCTCAAAGTTTTGAACTGTTTTACCAAAAACTTCCGCCAGGAAAAAGAATAAAACAAAATTCGTCAAATTGTTTTTTGATTTAAAAAATGTTGAGTGAAAACAATATCTCAATGAACTTTATAGTCTGTTTCAAAAGAGAAGAACATTTTCGCGCATGTTTGAGAATAAGAAAATAATTTTGAGAGCGTTCTTCATTCTGATTGGTCAACATTAAAAAAAAATTGAATATTCTCTGAGCAGAAAAATAAATAAAAAAAAAATTAATGTATATTCCTGAATTTTGTTGTTCATCGCAACTGCGCTGCGGAAGTACTGAATTTTATTTTTCAAAATCATAGCCTGAACAGATTGACCGGCGTCAGCGGCTAGCGTCAACAAAATTGAAGAAAATGTATGAAATCAAGGTAAAACGCTTGCCGCTCGCCGTCGGCCGCCGAAATAGAATCTATCTCTATTTTCAGTTCGCCGCTCACATTGCGCTCTCTTCTGAGCAAGATTACTGGTGGCGAATTAATTGGAACAGTGAAAATGATGCCAAGTTTTTATTGAAAAACATATATTTTTGACATTTCTTTGTGTCTACTTTTATTTGAATACATTTAAAAATTATAATTTGATAAAATGGAAAATTGTAATTTTGAGTAGCAACTTATTTTGAAAATGAAGCAAAATCAATGCTTATTCGATTTATGTATGCGAATGGAAGAACGTTGGCAGACGGCAGCGTTTTCATTTCGAGCGGACGCTGCGGCAGAGAGCGCCGCTAGCCGCTGACGCTGGTCAATCTGTTCAGGCAATCAACCAATCAAAATTTATAGCCTGAACAGATTGACCGGCGTCAGCGGCTAGCGTCAGCGGCTAGCGTCAGCGGCTAGCGTCAACAAAATTGAAGAAAATGTATGAAATCAAGGTAAAACGCTTGCCGCTCGCCGTCGGCCGCCGAAATAGAATCTATCTCTATTTTCAGTTCGCCGCTCACATTGCGCTCTCTTCTGAGCAAGATTACTGGTGGCGAATTAATTGGAACAGTGAAAATGATGCCAAGTTTTTATGGAAAAACATATATTTTTGACATTCCTTTGTGTCTACTTTTATTTGAATACATTTAAAAATAATAATTTGATATAATTTGATAAAATGGAAAATTGTAATTTTGAGTAGCAACTAATTTTGAAAATGAAGCAAAATCAATGCTTATTCGATTTATATATGCGAATGGAAGAACGTTGGCAGACGGCAGCGTTTTCATTTCGAGCGGACGCTGCGGCAGAGAGCGCCGCTAGCCGCTGACGCTGGTCACAATTTTTTCTTTCTTGAGTAAATATTTTATTTTTTATGTAATTTGTATTTGATTTCTCTCTCAATATGCAGGTTGCTGCAGGCCTTCGATGCAACACCGTACTCTTGCGATCTGAATGTTTGCGTATTTAAATATATAGAAAAATTGTAAAAACCACTCAAAAAAAGCATAAAGTTCAGCGAACAGTACAAAAATAGCAAGAAATTACGCTCCAAAAAATGTTCTAACTTTAAAAATAATTTCTCACTGCGCATCGGAAAATGAAACTAAAAAATGTTCTTCTCTTTTGAAACGGGCTATACTATTTTTTAACGTATATCTAATCATGAAACTCAAATTTAAATTTTTCAATTTTATGTTATTTTTAATGTTAGAAGTAATATTGTATCATGAATTGCTATAATTTTACTGTTTGTGATTTATATACAGTCAAAATTAAAAATAAAAACAATAATTTCTTCTCACAAAATAAATGCATTTTTTTTTTAAAACCACCTCCTTTAACATTCTATTAACACACATGTACCATGTTTTAAAATTAGACTAAAATTGGTGATCAATAATATCCCTGTGATAGTTTTTTTAAAAAAATTTCTAAGACATGCCCGGAGAATCGAACTGTATCGTTAGTTTTATCGTTAGTTTTTTAAGTTTTCGACATGCCTTCATGCAAGTTATATTCATGTTATATTTTTCAGCCCTATTTTATGGCTTGTAATATGTATCGTGTTGACTGTTACTGCAAAATATCTTTGAAAACGTTGTTCAGCATGTCTCAGATTTTATCTTTTATAAACATACCAAATACCAAAAAATAGTTATTGGGTATCTGTAAGTCAAAATTCCAAAATATTGTATCTTTTCTCTAACTTTCTCTCAGTATTTAGACTACAAGCTGCCAAAATATAACAAACCTGCAACTTATATTAAAATGCCTATTCAAAAAATTGTCTTGGTCTCCATTAGGTCCAAATAACGAAGAAATTTCATTTGTGTGGGCTTTGTCATAGAATTTTCACCACTAGCTGAACTTGCTGTATTATGTCTAATTTTAAAAAAAAAATATTAACTTCTTATTCTAAGTTAGTTTTGTAAAAATACCTAACAATATAAACTTGGTATTGGCGACTTTTATATTTATTTTTATCAAAACCCTCAATTCTGGGGCTACGGCCCTGCTTCGCGCTTGTTCGTTCGTAGTCAATTGAAACAGTAACTGTCAAGAACTAAAATTTTAAACATAGTGAACAAATCTATTCGTGAATGAGGTTTAATACTTGTTTGTGTGGGACACTTTTGCCACACGATACTTAAATACTACCATCACGCAGTTGATTGATAGTGTGACAAATCGTTTGGCACGAATCGACTAAACATGCAAAGCATCGCGGTACTTCAACAGATGATCGTGTTCATTTTAATATCATTTGTCAAAAAATTTCTTCCAATTTTGCTCTTGTTTTCTGAACCAAAATTTCCTGAAATTATAACGCTTTTAATAAAAGAGGCTATTTGTACAATTTTCCTTTCTACCCTACAACTTAGGAAAAATGTCGTTAAAGCATAATTTAATAAGCTTAGATTATTATATATAAAAAAATATAATGCACTGTCATTAGGCTGTGAGTTAACAACTCCCACTGCATTTGAAATGTAAACGTCGTTGTGACACCCGCCACACCTCAACCACAATGAACTTGATTAGATTTAAATTGTTGCACGCACACTTTTTATATTTGCTACGTTTTTTGCGCAATATTTGCTTAAATAATTTTATTAAATCGCTGCTTAATTTGGCTGGCGCCATTTTTCATCCAAACGCGCTGGGCTTGAGTTAAAGTTAGTTTTTTGCCCATATTTTTAATGCATAAACGTTATGAATTAAATCAATGCGCAATTTTATTTCATGCATTGCTTAATATTATTAATGAGTTAAGTGATAAATTTAGTCATAAGTCATAAATTTGCAATTTTTTTAAATTGCCTGTAATTATAAAGGCAGAGGATTTTATTATTTTTATTTTTATGTTTATTAGTTGTTATTTTGCTGATATTTTGCTTGTGAATATAATGTTTAAAAACTAAGCAATTAAATTAAATTAAGTTATTTATAGCTGCATACATTTAGGCTTGGGTTTTATGTGTATTTATTTAATTAATTTTGTACCTATTTTTATATTCTTATAAACTCACTCATCACTTACGTAACTAAATAACCGCTTAACTTGCCGCTTTAACAACTTAAGTTTTTAATTTTCTTTACACAATTTTTTTTTTTTTTTTGTTTTTTTTGGTTGACTAATAAAGCTTGTTGAAATTTTTTATTAACTAACACTTCCCTTTTTTTCCCTTCAACACTAACAGTAGCTGAACATTTGAAAGTTTTTTGGAAATTTTTATATCTATTTCATCAGCAATATTTCTTTATAAATTCGAATTTGTTTTTTTCTTCTCTTCTATTTTGTTTTCTTCTATGCAGGATGATAAAAGCTTGGATATAATGGGACAGTATAAGCCAGAAATATTCTGCTAAATATTAAAAAAAAAAAAAATTTTGCTGTAAGCTGCTTACAGTAACAGTCTCTTCGTTTAAAGAGCAAGTTTAACATAAGCAAACAAACACTTGAAAAGAACGAACAAAAAGCAACAACAACAAAGAAACTCATTTACACAAAAAACAAATTACAAAACGACATCATTAAGAAAAAAAAAAAAAAAAAAACAACCAGAACAAATATCACAATCAATTAAAAAAAGCATCTCACACATCACTCTACAAGTTATTATTTTTTTTTATATATTATTTTATATATATAAAAAAATATATTTTTATTGATTTAAGTAATTTTAAAATTTTAATTATAATTTTGTTTTTGTTAACATTGTCATCATTAAGTTTGAAAAAAATCTATGAATTGTTTAAAATTGTTGTTAACATTGTTTTGAAAATGCTTTTAAAGTTGAAGTTGTGGCCTCAATGAAGAAAAAGTTGAAGTTTTTAGTTCTTTTTTGTACGATTACGAAAAACTGAAATCTGTGTAAACAACACTCAATACCATATTCAAGTCAAAGCTACACAAATATTAGTATTACCCACACAAAAACACACACACACACACTCAAATGTAAAAGTTGCCACACCGCATTAGTTGCAGCATCTATATAAAAAAAGCTTTTTATACAGGTAAGCTTTCTATGTAATATTTATGTACGTTGCTTTTATATATTATATAAAAAAAACCATCACTAACCATTCTTGTTTATTAACACTCATACCTCTTTATCTTACTACACTTTAAGTTCTTGACCGCCAATTCTGCCTTTACATATGTGTTGAATATTTCTTAACTTGGCTTTTTTTATCAATGATCTTTGCTTAACTTGGTAGCTTTTACAGCGTATTAAGAACTATTCTGCTCATTCCATTAATGCCACACATATCAAAACACATTTCTTACATCAACTCCACAAACATCGCCTAAAAGTATACATTGAAAAATTTTTTGAATAATCTCTTATCTTATACTTTTTATATAACCTCTATTTTGCAGAAAATCTATTCAATCATTTATGACGAACTTATAGCTTAATCGTTTAAATGTCAAATAAATTAATATTAAGCTAACTGTTTGTCAAACAATTAACAATATCGAATAAATATAAACAACCGTTGGCCCATTTTGCAAAATTAACCATTAAATTATAAGCACCGAAAGTATTTTTGCAATTCTTCTTTGAAGTGCTATTCCACGATACAAATGGCTCTGTTCCACTTTTGGGCGAGCCATTTCAGTTTCATAAATTAATTTAATTTAATACTGTCCTCTTTGTTTATTTTTTAAGTTTTGGATACTAAACCGTGTTCTACTTTTTTTTTTAATCAATTCAATCTGGAACGATGGATGCACTACTTCGTTTTCTACTATTTTCAAATGTAGATTTGATCGTCTTTTAGAAATCAACTCTAGTCTTTCTTTAAACTTCATACTAGCTTCTTCTCATCACTTGACCTGAGTGTGTTTTGCTTGCAAATGTTTGCAAATAAATCAAATAACAAGTTCGTACGTGTTCTCAATAAAGTTTTGCAAGCGAATATTACACGAAACTACTTATTTTCGCCAAACGGAAAATAATTTTTAATAATAAAAAATTAAAAATGACAGCTAGCAGGATTTCTTTTTCGAATTACTGCAACTTTTTTCATAGAGTGATAATGCCGACTCAAGATGATTTTAAAAAGAAGAAATTAATGAACTTGAATTTGAATCAAGTGGTTTCCAAAATCAGAAAATCAGAACTCAAGATATACACATTTTCACGGCCACTGAAGCAGTGTTAAATTTCCTTTAAGGCGTATTGATAACATTGTCAAAAATCTTTAAATGTAACTCGTCTCTTAATGAGATGAACCTCAACTGGTCTAAGAATCGTGTCATAGGCACATTCCTGGGTGCTGAGGCTCGCTAGGGATAGTTATGGCTGGATCCATGGACTCTTTTGTGAATGCACTTAATAATTATTTTTCCAAGCTCAAGAGAGGCTCGTTCTAAAAGTATCCATGTTGAAAATTTTGACATAACTGTATCATATACCTGTATCATCTGTCAATCGTCGCCAGACTGATGTATAGGATAGACTCTTTATTTGTCAACCGTTGTTTAACATGCGTTTCTCAATAAAATGGTAAAAGAAAAAAATTAACCCATTTTGTACCGATTGCGTTAAAATTTCGTTCGGAATTTTTGTGGTAGCACAAAAAAAAAACATAATTTATATGGAAATTAGCCAATTTTAGACGCATTTTGCATAAGGATATTTGCAACCCTGGTAACCTAAATTCCGACTTTTAGTTATTTTTATAGTATTTATAAAAGTTGGTGTTGCGAAAACGCAACCCATCAGATGGTTCAGAGGTAGGCGTGGTTTTCATCCAATTTGGTCCGTTTTCGAAATTGATTTTCATCATTTAGATAAAAGCTTAACCCTTATTCGGCACACTTCATTGGTATAACATACTCAGCGCACTCGGGTGCATATGAAAAACTGTCATAAAAAATAAACTACAGAATAATCTAACTAGATTTTTTTTTAGCTTTTTAAATGTGCATTTTTAAATAAAATATAAGTTTCATATGCCAAAAATTTCATTCGGTAACTTAGAAGAGATATCGTTAAAGCAAAACACAAAAATGATGGAGTGTAAATGATGCAAGAATGTGCCGAATAAGTGTTAAATCCCTATGGAGAAAAGAACCGGTTCAGAACATATCACGTGATAGGTTCCAAAGTAATAGAGACCGATCCCAATTCTGCTACTAACGTATGCAATCAACCGGCCCCTCTTATAAGACGTTCTTATAGACAGGGGTAAATTGACACCAGGTAGATAGATAACTTTGGAACAGTCTAACAGCCGGTTCAAAAATTTATCGGCAGATGTCAATTGACACCTCAGAGATACCTTTAGATCCAAATCAGTAGCCGGACTACAGAACACGGTACACGTATACGCACGTTTTTAATGAAATTAAATCAATTTTTTACAAGTTTATTTTTAGCCAAGCTGCTAGCGTTCACGTTTAGTACTCTACTGACCTGGGTTCAATACCCGACAAAACCACTAAAGATTTTTTTTTTAATTTAAAATAATTTATTTTGCAAAACTTATTTTGAAAGTTATTTTGGCACAAGCAGTTAATGAAACAGAATTATAAAATTAAAATTTTTGGTACCTGCACGGCCAGGATATGAACCCATGTCTTCCACATGACAGTCTAGCACACTTTCAGACTGAGATATTTGTAACGCTAAGATAAATATGAGTGCTATCAAACCTGTACTGTGATAGATTAAATTAGAATGGCCACATGAACGCTCACTTTAGTTCAATTGACTCTGGTTCATTAGGTAGATTGGTAGGCTGGGTTGGTAGATTAGTTTGATCCATTGCAATACCGCAGAACACTTGGCATTCAATCTCTATGGCACCACAAGCCTGACGCTTGCCTTGCACAGGACATAAAGCTCATCGCAGAAGTAGAAACTGTGCGGTCTCCTGGCAAGCGTGGGGCAGGAACTATGTTTTCTTTCTTGCTTCTCTTCGTCTCTGTAGCTTCTACAGCATTTTTTTCAAAAAGGTTTAGTTGAACAGCTGTCTGTTTATCAAGCAGTGTCCTATTATATTGCCATCATAATAGATAGGTTTAATCTATCCAGCAAGAACAGCGCTCTAGAACGCCTGAGATCAAAAGACGGCATTATAAGCGTAGAAATTTTACAGGAAAAAAGTTCAGCCCATCTGACGTTGGCTTTCTTTTGACTACACCCCGTAGCTTAACTTAGACTTTTGTTTCATTTTTCAAAGTGTCTGGCTTTGAAAAGAAACATTTGCAAGTGTTAAGGAATGCAATCGTACAAGGGACATAGATGAGTTGCTGGCTTCTCACACAATTTTTCTCTCAGTTCGCTCAGTAAGTAGAATTTTGCGTCCAAACCTAATTTATGTCCCATATTAATTTAAGTAATTAAAAAAATTTGAATTACGTAGAGACTGCGATTACTTTGGCATGTAACCTCCCTCAAATGTTCATTACAAAAAATTTAGATAAAATATTGCCGTATTCCTGCAACATTTCAGCTGTATTATTTCAGTTTTTTTTTGCAGAGATGAAGAACGATCGCGGCCACCCTAAAAAAGCGTTAATCAATCAAGATCAAATTCTCAAACTTCACTCTCACTATCAACTATAACCATGGATTTATAAATTGTGCCGTATTTATCTCTTATGACTAATCATGTACGCAAATTAACAAATATCACCTTGATCGATCGGGAGATTCCAATCCGTGATGAGGCAAATACTCTACCACTTGCATCACCAAGACCGACTCTTGAAAAAAGTTTCAAAGTCTTCTTAAGCCGTTCTTTTTATGCCATCGTTGGTCATGAGTATTTTTAAACCAAAAAAATCATTTTGTGGCGGTCGTGAATGTGCGTGCTAAATGTGTGGCATGCGAGCCAAAGAATCTCGGCAGATCCGGGTTTGAATTACCATTTCACACAGAATTTTTTTTCTGTGATCTGAATAAGTTTTTCTGATCGCCCGTCACCTGAAATGGCCAATTTGTTTTGTTTCTGTTCATTTAGTGTGATTCAAAGAATTTCTTCAAACATTTCTAACCTTCCCTTCCTCAAACTCTTCTTCCCTTTACCTCTTTGTCCTTTCACCGTTAACTCCTTTAACGTTAACTTTTAATATTCTATTTTTACAAAATTTTTAAACAAAAACTAATCAATTCTTCTCACATTTTTCAGATGGCCCACGTTGTTGGCGTCCCAAGGCGTGACCCATGTCAAAAATGCAAGTTGCCCGTCTTTCTGGCCGAACGTCTGACTGTAGGTAAAAAGGTCTATCATCGCACTTGTCTAAAATGTGCGCGCTGTAAATCTCAACTAACGCCAGGCAGCTTCTATGAGACCGAGGTCGATGATGAATACTGCTGTGAAACCTGTCCCGATGAAGAGCAGGAGGTACAAGGTGCAGCAGCTGCTGCCACAACATCCAATGTGCAGTTGCGTATTGAAGAACCTGGCGAAACAGTCAGGCCAAGAACTGTGCGCAGTTCTATAGCTGATCGCTTGGCATTCTTTGAGCAGAGCAAGTCGGCTAATGGCATAACTGCAACGACCAGTACACCGGATGTTAAGCTGCTGCAGAAGAGTGTCAGCGATGAGGAGAAGTCCAAGAGTTTGCAAAAAATGGAAGCTATGACGCCATATAAGTTGAACAGCGCCTTTAGTAGTTTTCTAAATGATACCATAGATAGTGGAACTGCTGCTGCTGCAGATGTCGAAGAAGATGTCGATAGTGAAACGACAAGCAGCGCAGCTGATACGGCCTCGCATACGGGCATTAAAGCTAGCATGGAGACTACAGACTCCGAAGAAGAAGAAGACGTCGAAGATTTGAGTTCGGAACCGCAAGTGCCAGCATTACCACTAACGCCTGCACCTATAGCAGAAACAGCTGAGCCACCACAACTACGGCCAAAGTTTACATCAACAGCTCAGATGAAACTAGCAAATAATTGGACTGAGAATATAGATTTGAAAATTATTGAAGAACCTGAGAGCTCCATGAAAGCCCAGGAAATTTTAACAACCTACAATATGCATAATATTGAGAACAATGAAAAAGCCACAACAGCAATAACAACAAAAAAGACCCAAATACAGCTAGAATTAAGCAACACAATAGCGCCTGTAACGACATCAATAGACAATATAAACAACAACAATAAAGCTGAGAAGAAACTTCAAGAGGAAGTCACAATTAGAACACCAGCGCCATTAGCGGAAGTAGATGCTGATATTGATGATGATGAAAATAATCATGATGATGATGATGATGTTAAAGTTCAATTAGAACCTAGTTTAGTAGAACCTAACGATAACGATAATTATGTTACCAAAGAAGAAACTGTCGAAAATAAAGATGCATTAAAGACGAGCACAGAAGAAAAAGCGTCCAATGTCAAAACACGCATACAAGACATGCAAATGGATGTTGATGCTCAAAGCTCAGCACAAACTACCTGCACAGCAGAAGAAAACGTAGAGCTACGCATCAAGTCAGCAAATCATTCACCCCAGAAACATGTCTCGAATTTATCGCCACAACACGAAGATGTTGAGACAACAAAACGCTTAAGCGTGGTGCGCGCTCGTCTGCATCAATTCGAAGTTATTGCTAATAATAATGATAACCCAGAATTAGCTAAAGATAAAGAAAATAAAAAAATTAACTCCAATGTTAGCATTAGAAGTAGTTTTAAAGATAAGAGTATCGAGAAGAAGGAAGAGGAGCAAAAGGAAAAAGTCGAGTTTGTAAAAGTAACGGAAGCAATTGCTGAATCAATTATTGTTGATAAAGATAATGAGGATGATGTAACTGAAAAAAGTCTAAAACAAGTGCCTAAAATAGTTGATGACAAAGAGCAGGATGTAAAAGAAGAAGAAGAAGAAGAAGCAGTAGAATTAAAAGCAGTAATAGAAAAAGTAGAAGATAGTAAAACAACTTTAGAGATAAGAGAGCGTGATGAAGAAATGCCAATGGAGCCAGTAGAGAGTGAGGATGTAGTGGAAGTCAAACCTGATGAAATTCCTTTGAAACCAGCGGCCCAAGAAGAAGCCACACTAGTGCAACCAACTGCTGCTGCGACGAATTTAACGCCCAGCAAGGCTACATTAGAAAAATATCCCGTTGACTTAAATCCCTTTGGATCGGACGATGATGACGACAACAACGACGAACAACAGCAAGATGAAAACAAGGAAAATCTACACAACACTCTGCTACGCACACCAGCGCCGCGTACTGCTGTCGCCACAGCACAAACTGCTAAAACACCACAGCAAAATCTTAATCCTTTCGATAGCTCTGATGATGAAATTGAATTGGAAAAATCAAGGGGTGCAATCACAGTATCGGCGACAACTACGCCATCTCACAAAGTGCCGCCACCACGTCCACCACCACCAAGACTGTCCAGAAATCCATTTGGCGAAGATGCTGCCAATGTCGTCGATGAGGAAGCAAATTTCTCACGTCGCTCCAGCCTGACATCCTCGCTAACGCGCAAGACACCTGTGCCAACACCAAGAACAAATCTGTAAGTTTTTTGCTATTGAATTTGAAATTTGCTTTCACTTTTTTAATTAATTTTTACTTTTAAGTGGATGAGAAGTTGACGGTCAAGATTCTGCTAAAACACAAAACCCACAAAAAAGAGAAAAATATTTGCAAATATTTTTCATAATAATAATTAAAGCATACAGCTAAGCCGATTATGTCATGGCTATATTGCTTAGGAAATCAATTGAAACGCGTTTACTAATAGCCGATTTCCTCCCACATGCCAGCACATTGTTATAGCTTATTCGCTAGCTCACGGCAGCAATTGTTGTTGCTAAAGTTAGGAAAAAAACATGCTAATTGCTTTGCCGCAGTTAAATATAATTTATTGCTTTAGTAATTAAAATGAAAATAATTTAAATGGCAATGAATTGCACAAGCTTTAGCATAGTTTTAGGCAAGCTTTAAAATTAAAGCTGGCACAAACATTTGTGCACATGAAATCAATTAATTTAAAGTCATACAATTTTTAAAAGCAGTTCAGCAAACCAAAAGGAGATTTTTTCATTTAAGAATTAATTTCTGAAACTATTGATGAACCAGAAATAAACCTTTTTTAAACCATTGACCGGACTAAAATGTCTCTAAAGAAGGGTATTTTAATGAGTTTGCAAAAGAGTTAAAATTATAGTTTCTTGTTCATGCCCATTGGGAAAAAACCACTCCGAAAAGCCTGTTTGAGTGCTGACACTACGTATAGCACCTCAATGTAATTTGAACATTGCATTTGCTTGAAAAAAAGCAAATCAATTAAGCTGACTTTGAACTGAAAAAGCCTCTTTTAGAAAGCTTTAAGTCAGAAGTTCCTTACATTCTTTTCGGTTTTACTAACCTCTTAGACAAATTTGGAGATCTAAAGTAGGGGATAGATGAACGTGAAAGAGATAACTGTTTTAAACTCCCTTGAAAGTGTTTTTAAAGACCTCCAGTGAAATGCTAGCGCCAGCATTTTGTTCGCGCACAACCAAATAAGTGCTGAGTTTTTGGTTCACAGAAATGCTACCTGCATGTAAGTTCGTTAGGTTAGGCAAGTTTTCAAGATGAGTTTTATAACTCGGTTTTTTTAATTTTATTTACAATAAAAATTATTTCGTTTAATTTTTTTACTCATTTATGAATAAAACCTTTTCCTTTACAAAGTCATTCCTTCTGAATTTCCTTCTAAAATTATTAAAAAATCATTCTTTTTCGATTCAAATTAATTCTTTATTTATGTTGAAAAATTAAAATTTTTTAATGGAAACAGGCAAGTTTTAACCTAAGAAACTCCAAAATCCAAAAAGTATTCACAATTTACACTTTTTGTCTAACCGTCACCTGTGGTTCGGTGAGAACTGTTAAGTTTCTGTAGAAACTTAAATACAAAAGTGAAAAAACCCACAAACCCGCACTTTTAGTTTTCCTGTGTAAATTTATTAATTAATTTATTCTCGTGGTCGGGAATCACTTCATCAGACTCATCTTAATATTTAAAAGACAAGCGTTCTGCTCCATATCGCTCAAACTGTTATAGTTGTTATTGCTATGTATAGGCTGAAAATGTTAGCCTAGACCAAAACCTGTTTCGCTATTACAGTGCTTTATATATGAAACATTGTTAGCCTAAAAGTATGCACACAAAATTTATTTCATATATATCAGTTTGACGACGAATGGAACAAAATAACTAATAATAATTATTTTGAATACGACCCGTCGTATGACGGGCTTCTATACTAGTATGTAATTATATAAAAGATAAATATGTTCATTTCCTTCAGTCAACAAGAAGGCAATAAAATCTTCAATTTGATTACATTTTACTGTAGAGAAGCAAATAAAAAATATAATTCTAAAATTAAATATTTTTAATTTTATCTCAATTTTTTTAAAGCTCCATTTATCCACCGATATTTTTGAAATATTCTGGAATTAAACTTTTTATATCTAGAATTTTCTTAAAAATTCCGACACACAATTTTGTCCCTGAATTGTAGTTTCAGGGCTTTCTTGTTATTTTTGTCGGCCTGTATTAATTATAAAATTCTAACCGGATAATTCTACTTTTTCCATAGCATCACAAAAAGTTTGTAAATATCAAAATTATTTGCCATATTTTTGGTTCACATAAAAATGACATCCCATATTAATATCTATCTTTTTTCCGGATGTTCCAGGTCACATAACAAGAACACTAAAATTCATGCAAAACCAGCATCTCCGCTTGAACTCTTATCACAACGGCCGTCGTATCTTCATTATAAGAAATAAAAATATTTTTTTTAGCATTTGAAACTTTGACCTTTCAAAGTTATCTACAGGGTGTCTCAAAAATAAATTAACTTTTAAATAATTCTGGATTTTTTTAATTGGCAAGCATGGAGAACTAAAAATATAACAGTCGTCATTGGCAATAATGAAGAATTATGGTAATAATGGTAATGGAGAATTATACAAACGAGCAACGCTTAGAATTTTCATTCCAAAAGCGGTGAAATTTTCTGAATATCTGAATGCCTCTCAGCACAATGGTAAATAAATTGAAGCTTGATTGCAGTCGGGACTAGCTATCATCGTACCGGTTGGTAGAATGAAAAGAATCTTCAACCTCAATTCGAAACAAAAGCGAATTTTGGTGAAAGACGTGAAGAATAAAACCCCACAGTACCGAACATTGTCCACTTGAATTTTAAGTAACGGTTATAGTCAAAGGAGTAGTACTTGTTGGATGACACCATAATTATAGTTAGAAACTGTTCAATCTTTATGTTTTTATTTTTGACCTTTACCATTAAAGTTAGTTAATAATAGTTAATTAGTTTATAATAAAAAGTTAATATTAAAATTTTATTTTTTCTATATGCAATATTTTTAATCACGCATTATCGCACAACTTGCTTTACATAAAAAATTATATCTGATAGGATTATAAAATTTTGTACGTTGTAGAATGACATGAAAATCTTCAAAGCATAAAAAGTAGGATCGCATGTTTTTAACTCTAATTCGGCAAACTCGGATCATTTGCATCCCTCTATTTTTGTGTTAAGATATAAAATATATATTCTTATCATTTACTGTTACTTTTTTTAGTAAGTTAATTAAATTTTTGGCCTATGAACTTAGCAGTTTATAAAAAACACACTTTTGAGAAGCCTCAAAAAGAAAAATGAATGAGGTTAAAATTTTCCATACTTTATTTTTTATATGGTTTTTTCTCACTCGGGTGCATATATGATCCCAGTTATACGAGAAAATTGTACCGAATAAGGGTTAATAGTACTTTTTAGAATAATGAAATTTGTTAGAGGAAAACTGTGACCTCGTGCCCATGCTTTTCTCTAGTATTAGTTTTAAAATTTAAGTCTTTGGAAAATGATAACTCAATAAGATTGCTGTAAAAAAGTTCCAATGAACTTAAGCTTTCAAATAACTCATATCATCAGCAACTAGAGTGTGCTAACTTTTTCAAGGTCAAACAATATCCAAACGTCTTCCCGCGATAATATCATGGCACGATTTAACATAAATATCGTCATTTTAGAAAAATATTTTTGGTAAAACCTAAGAAATTTCTCCAGGAGTACTTTTTCCGAGATAGATTTTCATGTCACGTTTCCAAAAAATAACTTGTCAAATTTCATTATTTGTACTATCATTATATTAAGATGTAGTGATTTGTGTGATAGTTTGTGGAAAGAAATGTACCGCAAAGATAACTAAATAAATAAAGTTACAAGTTAAAATTTGTTCATATTGTACAACAAAAAATAACTGTTAATTTCCGACTTTTTGGTAAAGTGATATAACCGTTATTGTTACTGAAAGTAAATAATCCTAAGCGATTGAGAATAGATTGGTCTATATAACTTTGAAAATGCTGTCTTAGAAGCGTTTACAGACAATGGTGTTCCGTATCGTGGTATGATAACCAACTTTTTGATAATGGATGTGATGAATGTGGAAAAAGTCTAGATGACGGTGCAACCTAACTCCAGACGAAGTTTTATGGTCACGATGCAGCAACACCAATTGGCCACCAAAATTAGCCATTGACGAAATTAGTGTGAAATTATGCCAAAAAGTCATCGAAAATTTCATCAAAATAGCAAATGTCGGCCAACAGGTCAAGTCAACCAATTGTATAATTTTATATTTCTGACATAAGCGATATATTTTAACTTTATATTGATAAGAATTACTCTCCAATTTTCAAATAAATTAATGGCTTTTATTTAAATGTCAGGTATTTTTGAGACACCCTGTGCTTGTATTAATAAAAAATATCTTTGTATGAAAAAAATTATGTAATGCCTATTTTAAGCGATGATTTCTACAAGAGACGTATGTCATTTACAAACCTGGGATATAGGAGGATATACGAAGTTTTTCGTCTAGAAAGAGTAAAGTTATAGTTTTCAAACTTTTAGGATTTTTTCAAGCGCATATTTCGCTATATCGGCAAATCCAGTGTCACTCACGTTTCAGTCATAACAGTAAACATAAGTTTTTCTCCATCAAAAATAAAAGCTTTTCACATAAAATTATATGGGTACAATAAGTCTTAGGCTCACTTTTATAAATTCATGCAAAAAGTTGTATATATATTTACACATTTCAAAAAAACTCTCTTTATATGGTGTGTCACGCACGTTTTCGCACGATTTTCATTTTTCGACTTCTTCTAACAAATTGCTTAAAATCTGCGAATTGTTTGAGTTAATATAAGGAATAAAGTAATTTTCCGTAACGAAATTGCGTAGAAATTTAAACTGCATGAAAAAATTTAGTTTTCTCTCAGAATTTTAAGATTTTTTCATATACTGATTTTGTCACTCACGTTTCACGTCGATGTCACTCACGTTTCAAATCAATTTTAATTGTCCTTTTTTTGCATTGTGGCTAATTTGGTGAACTTTATTAAGCATATTTTATAAAAATAAATTTTTTTTCTGAATATTAAGGACATTTTTATACAAAAAAGAAAAAAATTTGTATGGAAAGAATTATGTAAAGCATAACATAGTTAAAAAAAATAATTCATAATATAAAAACAACACAAAAACTATTTCAGAAATATTTCATTTTACCAAAATTTATTCCGATTCTAATTCGCCTAATTCGTTCATCCGTCGAGGCCAACGACTTAAAGTAATGATTTAATTAGATCTTTTTAATCTTTGCTAAATTTTGTTTCTTATATGAATCCGGATTTAACTATAATTTTTCTCTATTTTTTTTTTCATACGTTCTTTTAGGGTCGGCTTTCATTTTTTCTTCATGTTTTCGTCATCTTCTTTCATTTCTAATACAAAAATAAAAAAAAAAAAAATTAAATGTCACTCACGTTTCACTTCTTCAAAAGCTTCTTTAATGAAAAATAATTGCGTCTGCTTGATTTAAAAAAATGCAAAATTAAGTTATCGTATATTAAAAGAAAATCCGAGACATAAATTATGCCAGCCAATTATTTTCCAAGATAATCCAACTTAACAATAAAAATTGTCACTCACGTTTCACTCTTGAATCACTTTTTTAAATTTTATTTTTCGATAGAAAATAAGTTTTATTAAAAATTTAAATATTCACTTTTCAATATAAAATGTTTCAATTGTGAATATTATATAACGGTGCTTTGATATTTAAATCGCGAAATACCAAATTACAAAAAATAAAAAAACTACAATTTTTTAACTTGCTACAGATTAAAAATACATTCAATAAAATCAGTTAAAATTTAAGGATACAATATGTTGTTTTCAAAATGCTTTTACCGCAGGAAAACACAAAGAATATCCTCAACGTTCCATGTATTTTTGTTGAACTTTAAGCATTTTTATTTTTTAAGGTTTTGGTTTACTTTTTCTGGATTTGCCGATATGCAATTTTGTTTTTTGTTTTTTTTTTTTGTTTTTGTTGATTTAATTTAAAAAATTTAATATTTACTTTGGCGATTTCTTCCTTGGCACATGCTTAATTAATTCGTTTTGGGCTCATGGGGAAGTGTTTCTGACGCCTACAAGAACACTTCCCACACAAATTTGCACTAAAAAATTTCAACCAACGAATCTCGGCAGACCCGAGTTCGAATCATCATCTCACAGAGAATGCTTTCTATGCAGAGAATTTTTCTATTCGGTCTTCACCTCTCTGCAGATGTAAATCTTCTTGAGAACATGAACTTTAGCCTTTCGGAGTCGGCATAAAGCATGTAGGTACATTTCTCGCTTAAATGTGGTACGAATATTTATGACACAAACAACATAATTGATCATAAATTCAATGTTGTTTTTGGCCTGAAATGGCCAATGTTTTTTGTTTGTTTTTAAATAAAAAGAAGGAAGGAATATATTTGAATTGGCTGAAAATTAAGTATATTTAGGTAATAAACAAATTATTTAGGTGACATATTTTGTGTGGGGCATCTATTCGACAAAAGGAACAATTAAATATATGTAACGTGACAGTCTTTTTTTGGATTGTTAAGACAAGCCTCACGCTTCGTACCTGGTTTCGCTAAGAATATGATATTTCTTACAATTATATAAAAGTGCTTTTCAAACTTTGCAACAAAAATCTGCATAATTCTCAGCCTGAAAGTATGCAAAGAAAATTTATAAAAAAATTTAGAAAAGGTTTTTTCCCATATTATATTGGTCCTGTACTATAAAACACATTGAAAGATTAAACTGTAGTACAGTAACATATCCAGTTACAAGTTTTTACAATTTTTGATATTTTAAATATTACCTTTATCCTTAAGTCATTTGGTCTAATAGTATGTCAGAAATGGTTCAGTGTAATAACGCTCAATGAAATAACGCCCAAAGTAAAAAATGAAATAACGCCCAAAATATTTTCAAAGAAAATCATATAAAATATTTTGGGTCTTATTTCATAATGAAATAACGCCCGAAATTCGTATGAAAAATATTTGGGCGTTATTTCATTTTTGATTTTGGGCGTTATTTCATAATGAAATAAATATTCCACGATTGTGGAATGATTTGGGTCAAGTTTTTGGCGAAATATTCGCGAAGATTGGTACCATTCGAATTTTGACGCCAGGCACAAAACATATTTTAAAACAAAAACAAACAAACAAATTGGCCATTTCAGCCCTTGAAAGGACTTTGACCGAGCTTCTTATGATCAATTGTGTTGTGTGTGTTATTAAATGTTTACACACAATGACCAAGAACTGGACCTACATGTTTTATGCCGACTCCGAACGGCTAAAGTTCATGTTCTTAAGAAGCTTTACATGGCATTGTTTACTCTCTGAGATTTGCCATTGTCTGCAGAGAGGTGGTGACCGATCAGAAAAATTTTTTATTGAAAAAAACTTTTCGCCGCGGCTGGGGATCGAACCCGGGCTCCGAACATGCTAGGCCACACACTTAACCTGCATGCCACGGTCACCACATACATATTTTGGGTTTGTGTTACTTCAAATGAAATGCTCTTAGCATTTTTAAGGTAAATCATAAATGATTTTCGAACACCAAATCTTTGCTTCGAACACCTTGATGGGTCGCTTATCAATATATATTGATGATCTTATATTCACTATCCCGTTCGAATTTTTTATGAAACCTACCATTTTCATTTATTTTTTTGCCCAGTTTATGTCTGCAAAAATCGTTGTTTCTTCTATTCTCGCAAGAAGCATGCAATATAGGTTAATGATATTCAGTAGTCTTCCCAGCATAAATCTTATAACATGAGACATGAGAACAATGTAAACTCCCCTACACGTTTTTACAAATAGTTTTTCTTGTAATGTTGAAATGTGTTTTTTTTTCACACAAGTGTTTTTCCAACTGGCACTTAGATGGCACAGATACGACATAAAAACGCGTCATCAACGTGTTGTTGTCGTCGATCCATCTAAACAGTTTTTCTGTTCTAGCTCTGTTTTCTTTGGCTCTATTAACAGGCAGAGACATCTTTGGGTTGAACACATCTTATAATTTATTGTTCAAAAAACAGCTGAACTTATTTTTTTTTTTTCTAAACATATTATTCATAATTGTCACTGTCGTGCGTCTTCACTTTGTCGGCATGCTCTAATTTGTAAGTCGTGTGCATTACAGACAATAACTCATCAACTTGTTACATTTTGTAGTTTTTATAGTTGTGCTTTTTTTCTTTTCCCTGTTGCTGATGCATAAAAAAGTGTTGACTCTATAACTTAGTTTCTTTTTTTTTTTTGACTGCCATATTTTAAGCCAAGTTAACACCCCAGTTATTAATGTTGACTACTGACTGTTGCGCTAGACCTGACAGCAATTTCCGCTTGCTTAAGATCTAACTGCCTCTCACTCAACTACTTCAGACATCATAAATCAAAGCCATGTTGCATTCTCCATGTCAACTGAAGATGTGAGGTCGTTTGTGAGTTTTATATTTTTGATTTTTTGGAGAATGTTTTGTTGTAATTGTTCAATGCGTTTTAGCTGCTGTTGTTTGTTTTGACTGTGTAACTGCAGTTTTTGTATTTGGTTGCACATTTGTATGTATGTAGCTGTGGCCTGTTAACCTTAAAAATCAAATCGCTCAATATTACAACTTCAACTCAACGCTGTTGCTTTTATTTGAGTTCCTTTTTTGATAGAAATTTTTAAGAGCCCAAAAAAATGCGAAATAATCTCAATAATTTCAACTATTTTTTTCTAAGTGCTTCACATTTTTGCTGACTTCGTTGTTTTCAAAACTAACACAAGCCAACAAAAATCTTGTTTTATTTTCAAGTAAGCAGAAGTCATTTTCTTCTATCAAATAAACTATACTAAGCTACACAGTGCTAGACTTAGTGATTCTAGTTAATCTATTGATTTTTTTGCAAAATAGTCATTGAATTATTTCTTGATTTTTTGCTCAAATAATCATCTTTGAAAAATACGTTGAAGATGCTTTGAGGAAAGAATAAGCGACATTGTTAAACCGACACGTTTGGTCATAATTTTGATAATCAAATAAAATACGCTGAACCAAAAAAATACACAATAATTATAAATTTTTTCATGATGTTCATGAATTCTGGTTCAGTAACCAATCATAAGAGTCGCATGAACTATTCATAATATCATGTACAAACGATACAAAAAACACGAGAACATGAATAATTCACAAACCTAGTGCTTAAAGTTTATCAAGTGTGTGTACAAGATGCATGAAGCAATAAAACTTGCTTGCATGCCATTAATAAACAAATACAAGAAACCTGAATCATTCATAATTTTCGTGAATAAAATTCATCAACTTCATGTACTACACTGTACGAGGCAAGCAAGTATAGTTCATGAGATAAGTGACAGAAATGCCTGAATCTCATGTTCTTCTACAATTGAAACGTGAACTACTTTATGAGGACAGGACCGAAATTCCTGTAACTCATATACAAATACAAGGGCAGTAAGAATAGTTCATAAGATAAGTAACAAAAATTCATGAATCTCATGTACGTATACAATAAAAGCGTGAACTACTTTATCTATTTAGTGAAAGTTAGCTATGAAACATTCATGTTCTTGTGTTTTTTCTTTTGTGTATATTGTACATAGATATCATGAATAGTTCATGTGATTCATGTCATTGCTTACTGAACCAAAATTAGTGAATGCGATCCAAACTTTTTAGTTCAGTGCTTTTTGGTTAAAAATAATGAACCTCTGTCTTTTAGACCCAAAGTACCGCAAAATTCTCGTTTAATTAATTAATAATAATTAAAAAGTTAATGAATTTTTATATGAACTTATTTTCACTCTTCGATGGAGTCATTTTTGTTATATGTTAAAAATGGGTTAACACATGTTTTGCATATTTAATGTTCGCATTTGATTTTTTGTTGCTAAATGCAACATATTAATTTGCTGTCTTTTTCATAGAAAGAGAAACGTCATAACTTCCATTAAATGTAATTTTCACATCTTTCTGACACAGCTTCTCGAATCGTAAAATGTTGCCAAAAGAAAAGTAGTGTGATGCGACATACTTTATAGACAAACTTTTAAATTGCTAGCTTAACAAATTGTCGCTTATTTTGTTGGCCATGATTGCGCGGTAGCAGTTCAAGCGCAAGCGCAGCCCACTTCTATTTTTGAGCAATGCTGGTCTAGCAGCTAAACTTGGCTTGGCTTGTCGCACCTCTCTGTAATGGATGCGCACAGACACACAGATGTTTTCATTCATGTTCTATAGCAGTTAGTTTTGAGGTAATGCTATTTTGCAGTCACTATCTCCGCACTCAGTTAGTTCTAAGTAAGACGCCACAACGTGCGGTTTGCAATTAATTCTTTTGTTCTTTAATTTTCATTTTTATTTTCTTATTAATTACAACGCGTACGTAGGTTTTCTTGAGACGAACGGAAGTTGTTCGCTTTCTGTTCGGTTGCTGCCATTTTCTGCATGAGAATGATTGAGTCATTTTAAACTGTGTTGTTTTTTATTTTTTTTGACTGCACATGCGCGCATGTTTTTCATTTTAATGAGCAGTCAGTTTGTCTTCTATTTGTAACTTATCAGTCCACAGCTCTAAAAGTCTTGTCCAACTGTTTGCTGGTACTTAAGACACATACATCATAACTGTGTGTTAATAAAAAAGGCAGCAAGTGTCATAATTTTTGCCATAATTTAAAAGTTAACTGTTTAGGTTTCATCGTCGTTGTCGACCGTGCGTTCTTATTTGTTTTTTTTTTATGTTATTGTAACTCGCTTCGTTAATTGTTTTTGTTTGCGAACAACAGAACATATATTATGTTAAATGGTACCGGAAAATATTATATTCTGCAAGTGTTAACTTCTTCTTCTATTCAATTCGTTAAGCGCTGCTCTGTGGCTTCTTCATTAAAATTTGAGCATTTAGTAAAAATTAGTATTTGCTCGTTGCACAACCGGTAGAGAACATTGTTTTAAGATTTAAACTCAAAATTGTGTCTGTGTTGTGTTTTTAGGCTCATGTGCTAATTTTGAACTATTTAATCTTTTGTGTAAAAAATAAAGTATCCTCCCAAGTGGCAAAATTGTTAAAAAAAAATTTTGCATTCATTGCATGAGAATATAATTTTTTAATTTTAAATAAATTGAAGAAAATAAAAATAAACGCAAACGAAGTGAAAAAACGCATAACAAGAAAAAAAAAACTGAAAATATATTTGAATTTAATTTAAAAACAATTGACAAAAACAAAGAATCTAAATAAAAACCAACATATTAAAATTAAACTTAAAACAAAGATTTGAGTATAAAAAAAAATTCGCTCTGAATCAGAAGTCAGCTGATAATACTTGAAGTTACTTTAAAAATAAAAAAAAAAAATTAAAAATTATAAGAATCGCAAGATTATAAAAACCAAAATAAAAAAAATTAACAATTTTTTAAGGCAAATAAAAATTTAAATAAATTCAAAAATTAATCAAAATTATTCAATTTTAAAAAAATTATTTGCCCTTATAACAAATTGTTCTTAAATTCTTTCGATTCAATTTAAAATAAAAAAATAAAATTTAAGAAACCTCAGGTTATGAAAAATTAAATTAACAAATTTTAAAAAATTCGACATAAATTATTTAGTTTATCATAAAAACATATTAGAAATAACAAATAAAAAATCAAAATATTGTTTACATTTTTAAAAAAAAAAAATTTAAAAAAAAGTAATTGAAAATTAAAAATCAAAAACTTACAAAAAAAAAACGATTAATAATAAAAAACGAATTGAGCATTTCAGGCCTAAAAGAGATATTAGAAGAGTTTCTTATGAATACGTGGTGACCGTGGCATGCAGGTTAAGTGTGTGGCTTAGCATGCTCGGAGCTCGGGTTCGATCCCCAGCCGCGGCGAAAAGTTTTTCAATAAAAATTTTTCTGATCGGTCACCACCTCTCTGCAGACAATGGCAAACCTCAGAGAGTAAATAATGCCATGTAAAGCTTCTTGAGAACATGAGCCGTTCGGAGTCGGCATAAAACATGTAGGTCCAGTTCTCGGTCAATTGTGTAGAAACATTTAATAACACACACAACACAATTGATCATAAGAAGCTCGGTCAAAGTCCTTTCAAGGGCTGAAATGGCCAATTTGTTTTTTTTTTTTTTTCTTATGAATACCACAAATGAATAACGATAACATAATAAAAGAATATAAAAATAATAAAAAACAACAAAATAGAAAATAACAACTAATAAACTTTATAAATAAACAATGTTAAATAATACAAATAATTAAAAATATATAAAAATAAGAAATAACAAAAAAAAAAAAAAAACAAAAATAAAAATAATACAAAATAATAAAAAATACTGAAACAATACAACATAACGAAAAATTTTGCATTATTTATTTATGAGAAAAAAAAATAAAAAATACTATCAGGTACTTTCATACCAAATGCCGAATTTTTTGCCAGCCTTCAAAGTTCTTACATGGTGAACAGACGTGTTGGGTAAAATTCCGTATCGGCAACTTTACCATTTCTTGCTGAGACCTTCACTGCATCAAAACCAACCATTAGTCGTCATCTCAAAGAAATTGAAAAAGAGAAAAAAACTGAACCTATGGGTTCCACATGAGCAACTGAAGGAAACAAAATGCTTAGACTTCAGGTAGCCTCTTTAGAACTACCTGAACTTGTGACGAAAAATGTATCCTTTATAATAATAAAAAACGTTCAGGACAATAACTGAATCCAAAAAAAGTCATGGTTGTTAGTGTTGATGGACTTCTAAAAGCGTCGTTCACAATTCTTTTTTAATCCCGGCAAAACGATAACTGCAGTGACCTACTGAGCAAAATTTTGCGAAATACATGCCAAACTACGTTTAAAACGTTTTCCTTTCTGGTGAAGAGGCATGGACATATTCTGTTACACCAACAACCGTACGACCGCATGTATCTCGTTTGACCCTGCAAAAACTACAGGAGTTGCAGTACGACATTTTGTCTCACTCTCCATATTCTCCAGACCTTTCACCAACAGATTATCATCTCTTCGGTTTCTGGAAAACTATTTACAAGAACAGCGCTACTTCAACCAAAAAGTTGTAATGCCGTTCTTTGAAAAATTTTTTGAGCAAAAAAATAGTTTTTTTGCAAAAGGAAACTTGTGATTCAACAACACGTTAGCAACGCACCATAAATGTAAACGATAAATATTTTCAGGAAAACCCTTTAAAACTCGACATTTGTTATGAAACTGATACATAAAACTTAAGTACTCAAGAAATAAGTCATGTTCCGCACCTTATATCTCTCAAACTGTTACTAGACTCTTACAGTGCTCTCCAAACTTTACGAAAAAATGTTCAGCCTGAAAGTATGCAAAGTAAATTTATTATTGATGCTTATCAGAGAAAACATTTGTTCTAGCACGTTACAGAACGGACTCTTCTACTATTTATATGTAAAACAAAAATTTTAAAAGAAACAGAAAACATGACTTAATAAAAAATAATATTAAAGTAAAATTAAAAACAAAAATTCATAGAACTAAAGGTTTGTTAAATGGTAACATTTCAAAAAAATATAAATTCTTAGAATTAAAGTTTTAAAAAATGGTTACAGCCTTTTAGCAAAAAAACCAAATCAATAAAAAATAAAAAAAATAATATATAAAAAAAACATTTCTGAAAATTTAAAAAAAATATAAAATTTAATGTGTAGTAAAGTTATTCAATTTAAAAAAAAAAATATAAAAAAAACCTGAATTTTTAAAAAATCTAAAAAAATGTCACAATCTTTTCATTTATTAATAAGAAACAAAATTTCAAAATTTGGACAAAAAATGTAAATTCCAGTATAAAAAATACGCAAAAGTATTAATAATAGTATTAATAATTGATTGAAAAAGTATCAATAATTGATTATAATCAATAAAAACAAAATAATAAAACTTAAATTATGTTCTAAAATTTTAAAAAAATGTTAAAATCTTTGAAAAGAAAACAAACACAATTTTAAAATAAGAAAAAAATTGTAATTCCAACATAAAAATAATTAATAACTATCTACAAACTCCAAAACAAAAACAATTTTAAAATAATAAAAAAAAAAAAAAATAAAATTCCACTATGAAAAATTTAAAAAAATAATATAACAAGCATACAAAACAAAATTGACAACAAAAAATTTTTTTAAAATTTTAAAACATCAACTGTAAAACTTAATGAATTTTGCAAAACACATGTTTTTTTTAATTTTTATTTTTTTATTTAAAAATTAAATGTATGTTTTTTCCTGTATTATGTATGAAAAATAACATTCATTCATCTTTGAATGTTTCCCCATGACCTATTGCCAGGTTTCGGATCCTTAAAGTTGTATTTTAGCTCGAATGCTTTCCTTGACTTCTTCAATTGTTCAAAGGTTATTAAAGTAAATCACTGTTTTTTAAGCCTGGTAAAAAAAAGACTGATGCCGTCATAGCAGCCGAATATAAGGCAAAAAAATCATTGGCATTCTTTCCAATTTCGTTCCCGAATATTTTTGCAATAGGCCAATCGCAGGCCTAGCAGTCTGCGCAGTGACTTCTTCTATGTTGAAACCATGCTTATCCTATACAGCACTAGCGGTTGATTGTTGCTTCATCACCATCCTCATTTTCAAAGAAATAGGAGACGATAACTTTTAAGCCATAACAACGTCTCTAACATTTTTGGGGATGTAATTGATGTTGATGTAATACCCTGGTATTGAAACCCAAAATCAAGAGTTTTTTTTTTTATTTTTTAGTTCAAATAAACATGGGCCTCATCAGCCGCTGCTAAGTGTCATTTTTGAGAAGTTGTACTGAGAAGTACTTTTTTAGCATATGGATGTTGTATGGAAACATTTTTAGAATCTACTGAAGCGATGTTCTGAAGATGTCTAGTTGAGAAGAGTAAAATTTGCCGTACGGCTCAAGGACACTTTGCCGTACAGCTTACACACAGCTGCCTCATTGCCTCAATGATTGAAGCACAAATCTTCCCAAAAGATTGCCTGATGATTCAGTTCTTTGACAGCGATTGATAAGATGGTTGTTACCTATTTATCATGTGTATTTAAGAAATTTTACAAAATTCACAAACTCGAACTTAACGTGAATGGTGAGCTCGAACTTTCACATATCTTAGATAGAAGGCATACTTATAGTCATTCGTACTATTTTTTAACTATTTCGACGCGTATAGAATGAATAAATGATCTTTTGATCAATAGGTTCAACCAGCTGCTACTTCGTGATTAGTAGGACATCTTGAAAAGTTCGAACTTCCGTGTTCATGTGTAGTTCGAAACACGTGGATGAGCTGTAGCTCTAGTTGATACTCTAACATTAAATATTTTCGGAATTCTTTCTGATTTTGAATTTTGAATCTTTGTTGGTTTATTGATTAAATAGACTCTTGTCTCTTAACAAGATTTAAAACATAAACATATATAAAAAACTAAAATTAACCAGTTATGAAGTATGTACAGCAGCCTGTCTTAAATGGGCTACGCCGGTTATATTAAAAACAATTCCAACTTTTGAAGCTACAGTTCTCACGTTTCAATGTTTTGTCTAGTTGTTTACAAAAGCTCTTTTACTAATTTTTATCTTGCAGATATCTTGACCTACGATCTCATCCATTTTTAAATATTTTCTTATTGACTTTAAATAAAAAAAACATTTGAAAGTAAAACACATCTATAATTACAACAAAAATAATGCTAAAATACAAATATATACCACCACACAAACTTAGATCACAATCACAGAATCCCACACCAGAGCCCACACCGCGTCTCAGCAATAAAACTCACTACTACAACGTCTCACCAGTGCACGACACCAGCGACTACTATGGCAGCGCCAATTCGCTGACTACGACACCGCACAGCCTGTACCGCAATTCAGAACTACGCGGTTCCAACAATTCGTTGGCCTCATCGGCTGGTGGTACGATACGTTCACGTAAACAGCGCCGAGCACCAGCACCGCCAACACAACCTACAGTCAAGGAGCTCTTCCCATCTCCTCATAACGCTGGCCATGAGAGCGTTGAAAACTCACAGCCATCCACACCGAGTTCCAGCACTGTGGGCTCTCCCAAGCAGGGACGCAAAAAGCGTCACGCACCGGCACCACCAAAGCCAGCGCGACTCGATACAACACAACCGCCGCCAACTATAACGTTGCACGCAGAAACTTCACCTACGCAGTCAAAAAACTCGCTTAGTTACCCTCTGCAGAGTGAATTGGACTCGAAATTATCCGACGAAGAGAAAGCTTTGTTGGAGGGTAACTTACAAAAGCGTCAGCAAGAGCATGACGCAGAAGAACTTAGCGGCGATTATGCATCGCTCAGTCAACGCAGTTCGCGGCGTCTGATACCATTAGATGCCAGTCTGTTGCTAGACGAAGATGGTGGTGGCGGCAGCCCCGGCGGCAAGTGTGACGACCTCAAGCATAAGGAACACAAAGAGCTAGGAGAAGAGCTAAACGTTGTCTATCGCCGTGTGCTTGTGGCGCCGCTACTTGAAACGCCTACACACGATGGCAATCCGCTGCTCGAACAACTCAATGAATCACATGATCGACAGCTGGAAAAGCTGAAGGACAACAAAGAGGCCAAAAATCGCAATCGACAATCTCAAATATCAATAGCCTCTTCGGGTGCCGAAGACTCAGATCCGCTGTATAATAAATCGTCGCATGGCAAATGGAAGCGACGCAAAGGACCAGCACCTGCGTTGCCCATACCGCCACGTAAGGTGTTGCAAATGCTGCCGCTGCAAGAAATCAAGCACGAGCTGGACATAATCGAAGTGCAGCAACAGGGTCTGGAGAAGCAAGGTGTTGTGCTGGAGAAAATGATACGTGATCGATGTGAGGGTGAAAACGGTGAGCCACTCGACAGCGGTGGTGTAGTAGCCAGTCTCGATGTGGCCGATGGCAGAGCAGTAGTGATGGAAAACTCCAAAGAGGTGGAAGATTTGATACTGCAGCTCTTCGAGTTGGTCAACGAGAAGAATGAGCTGTTTCGACGACAAGCGGAACTCATGTATTTGTAAGTTGATGTTCTATTGCTATTGAGTAGATTAAAAATTTTTCAAAGATGCTCAAAATATTGATATTTCTATTGATAACATTTTTCTCTACACATTTCACAGACGCCGCCAACATCGTCTTGAGCAGGAACAGGCCGACATTGAGTATGAAATTCGTGTGCTAATGGCACAGCCGGAGCGCAACAAAACCGATACCGATAAAGCGCGTGAGGAAGCGCTCATTGCTCGGCTTGTAGAAGTAGTGCAGCAGCGCAACGATGTAGTCGAATGCTTGGAAATGGACAGACTGCGAGAGGCAGAAGAAGATATGGTGAGTTTGAAAATGCATCCAAAAAGCATAAAGGATTATAATAATTAATTTAATTTTTCTTCTCTAGAGCATAAAAAAGCGTCTGGAGCTGCATACCGCACAGCGCGAAGGCGACGAAAGCTCGCTGAAGGCAAAGCTAAGCAAACTTTCGAAAAAGGAGAAGAAAAAACAAAAAGAAACCAAAAAATTGGAAAAAAGCAAAAAACTGGATGCAGATAAGGTAAAAGTAAATTAATGAAAAATAATGCTAGTAAATTAAAAACTACTTTCTTGCTTACTTGCAGGATGCTGATGAATCCGAGTTAAACAGCGACAAGCAGAAGGCCAAGAAGAAGAAAAAGAAATTATTTTTTTAATTTTTTAATCTATGTCATTCTAAGCCAACTTTAAGCTTTAGTCTTGTCCAGTCAATTCGAACGATGCCGTCATGTAGCGCTCTCTTGTGATAGCTTTTATAAAATCAACAGAACAAAAATATTGCTTACTTGAAAAAAATGTCTATAATATTTCTGCATTGCTTTTGTCAATCACATTCAATTTTTGTTTTTAAATAACGTAAAGCTTTTAATTGTGTAAAAGAAAAAAAAAAAAACAACCCTTAAAAAACTGAAAATTAAATTTAAATCCTTAAAAAATAATAGTGGTATTCATGCAATGCCGAATATTTTCCGATGCCGTATATCGGAAAATATTCGCTGTTTTTGCATGAGGTACCTATTTTGTATGTTTTGGTTAGTGCCGTATATTAATCAGCTGTTCTTTATATCGTATTGCAAAAGTGGCCACTTTTGTTTAATAAATGAGCTGAAAACTAAATAATTAAACAAATACATAAAAAGTTTCATAATTAAGATGAATACAAAGAAATTCTAGATAAATTCTTTTATTATTCGACAACTGACAACATGCAATTTGTTGTTTTAAAAGATTCTCAAGTAGAAAGTTGAGTAAGAAGTTTTGAGTTTGTAATAAATATTGTAAAATATTTGAAAGGTGGCAACAACTCTTTGCCGAAAGTTTTCGGCGCTGTTTTCGCATCAAAATCGTGAGGAAAACTGGGAACTTTCCCGTATATCAAATTCCATACAAATTTTGACAGTTGATATACGGCGTTTACGCTTTTTCCGATTTTCGGCATATTCGACACGTTTTCGGCATTGCATGAATACCACTAATGTATTTGTAACTTTCCACATTTCCATTTATTAGTTGTACTTTTTCGAACTGTTTGGCATTTAAGTTTATTAATAAATATTATAACTTAAAAAATAATCTCAACTGAACTCCCCTTAATTTTAGTTTAAGCCATTTTCTCTAAGCATACATTTAAAAATTAATTTAAAAAAAACACCCACTTTTTTCATTATCTAAGCGCCAAAATTTCAAAATTATTTCAAAAGCATGAAGAACTGTGCTTTCCTTTCCTTTATATGTACGTTTATAGTTTAAAGCTTTTTTTTTCTTTTCTTATCTATTTTGTAAAAATATAATTTTAAGTTAAATAAGCAAAATATTTTACATTTTGCCACTCTTTGCACATTGTTTATGTTTTGTATTTTATTGTAAAAAAAATATCTATTATATTAATTGCAATAGTTTTTTAAGCATTTTTTTTTTAATAACAGCAATTTATATATATATATAAACATAAATTTGTTGTTAAACACACTCACACTGAAGTTTGATGAAAAAATGCGCTAATTTACAGACTCAAAAATACAATTTATATAAACAACAAAAACAACACACACACACACACACACACACGACAGACACCAACACTTGTATTAAAATAATCAAAATATAATATATATTAGAAGTTTTCAAAATGCTGCTTTTTTATTTATATTAATTACTAAGTGTGTTCTGCATACTTTGATAAAGAGCCGGGAATCGAGAAGCTCTGTCCAGCCTACATACATCGTCAATTATCATGATCTTGAAATTTCGAGGCATATAACATGGACTTGACGTTAGTGGACATGGAAATGGAGTCATGGACATAGTGGTTAGAGTATTTTGTGGCAAAATGGGACGCAAAATAGCTTTAAGTACGGAGGAAAAAGTTAAAATTCAGGTGTACAAAGAAGAAAACATAAGTACTTGTGAAATCGCTAGCAAAGTCCGAAGAAGTCAAAATGTAGTGTGCAATTTTTTAAGAAATAAAACCGACTATGAAAACAACATTATAGGCAAGTACTTTTACTACGGTATCAGCTGCAGATAAGAGAGCAATTTAGAAACCACCCAACTCTTGCCTTACGGCGTCAAAAATCAGGGAAGCTGTGGCAAAAACCAGTCTTTCAGCCGTGCGCCGGGTATTTAATAGCGCCCTGCACGTTACAAGACGTAAAATTAAGAAAAAAAAAAAAACACCACTAAACCCTCAACCAAAGACAAATCTGTTGAATTTTTGTAAGAATCATATGACTTGAAAGAGCGTAAGGAATGGCATTACGTAGTTTTCTCCCACGAAAAGAAGTTCAATTTGAATGGATCAGATGGTTATAACTATAACTTTCATGATCTGTAATGATTTGGGGACAGTATCATATTTTGGAAATATCGATCTACAGTATCCAAGTTGCAGAATGACGGGAAATTTGTGCGATACTAGAACAAGCTTCCCCAAAGTTTCAGAAAATGTTCGGACCCTTGAAATGGATTGATTTATAAAATAACTCTCCTATTCATGTGTGCCCATATCGTTACAAGCTGAATCAGTCAACAAAACGTTCAACTAATGTCATAGCCTCCATACTCTCAGGACCTAAACTTTATTGAAAATGTATAACTTTGGTTGGAGAATCTTTGTTTACGAGAGATGGATGATTGAAGATTCAAAATATCGAAAGATGGGTATTGCATGAATTGAATGACAAGCAGATGGAGAGATGAAAAACCATCTGGGAAATCTTGCTCCAACTGTACAAGAGGAAGTCATTCCTGCATCGAAATGTCGCAGGGGATGAAAAGTGGATCTACTTTGAGAACCCTAAGCGAAAAAAATCATGGGCAGATCAAGGCGCACCATCCACATCGACTACATCCTGGTCCAAGGTCCACATCCTAGGGTAAGTAGGGTAAGCTGGGGTAGATTTGACACCTTTTTTCAACGTGTTATTGCTCCAAATACGAACAAATTGATGACCGATTCTAACAATTTTGTATTTCCTACAAGCGTTGATTATTAAACTTTTAAACTTAAATAGGAAATTATATTATTAAAGTCCTAACATATATTTTTTAAACATTTCCTAAAAAAAGTCCTTTTGTCAAATGTGCCCCTACCACGGGGCAGCCTTGACATTTGAAGGGGGACATTTGACATGAATATTAACACTATTTAAGAAATCGAAAGACCATCTTTATTCATACAAAAATTCAATATATCTTTAGTTCTTCTTTGTGAGAGTAAAACAGAGTTAAAATATCGAATGTGACAAGATCAGTTCGATCAAGGAAAAGATCTTGTTCGCTATAAATACCTTCTCACCCTATAAATCTTCAGGCCCGAATGGCATACTACCAGTTATGCTTAACAAATTAAAGAATTGGTTGCACCCTTGCTCTTGCTTTTATTCACAAGCAATATTCGCCTTAACAACACTCCAAGGAGCTGGAGAAGAGTCAAAGTTATCTTTCCTAAAGTTGGCAGACGGCGTCACGAGTCGGCTAAGAACTTTCGACCCTGAGTCCATAATTATTCGTACTAAAACATAATTATTCGTACAAAGGATAGAATTCTATATATTCATCTTAGAAACCACACTTGATAAAACATCAATATCCAAAACCCATTATGTCTAACTTGAAGGTAGATAAACGGAGATCGAGCAGTACTAGTAGTAGTATAGGTGGATAAAGAGACTGCTGGCACTAAGTCGAACATTGATACTGACGGAGGGCTTATGGCGTCAACCGACGGTTACCTGTGGAGATGAAAGTATTATATCTAGTTATATATATATAGCTATATATAGTTTGTCATAAGTTGTTTAGTTCGTTAAAGCATTTAATAGCAAAGCTTCAAATATCGCTTCGGTTGTAGAGCTCTCTCTGACATCAGCCATATAGAATAGGTGATATTGTGACATGTCAGTTACGCCATTTTCAGATCCTGTTTTAGCTGGTCGATACGAACTTTACCAAAGACGACTCTATCAAATGGACTAGAGCGGTCAAAACGGAAAAGTTATCTGATCTGGAAATGGTAATGGGAAGACTGGAAGTGATCAAGAAGTTGAAATCTTGTCTCTCAGCAGTTTATAAAAACAGTCTTATTTTCCTCATTTATGGAGAAATAATTGTATATTAAAAAATCTTGATGGTCAGTTTAAAAGCTTTTGATTTTTTAGACTTTATTGAATGAGCGGAAAGAGCAAAGAGTTGACAAATTCTACTCTAACAATGCAAGCATAATTGACGTTTAACGTCGTCGAAAAAAAAATAAAAACATCCAATAGATAGAGCTCTTCAAAGCTCTTTCAGCTTCTTTTCTACAACATGTACGAACTTTCAAACAAGAGCTTCTCGCTATTTTCCTATTGAATGACTTCTCCGAATTCCATTCCAAATCTTCTCAATTATAATTGCATGATAGTCTAGAATAGTAAACCTTAAGTTATGCTCTCTAAAAAATTATAAATTTTAAACATTTTTTGTTCTTTTTTTGTTTGTATATAAATACTAGTATATATATATATATATATATGTATATAAAGCTTCATTGGAATCAATTTATAAAGTTCAAAATAGTTCCTCATACAATAACTCCATCTAAGCTTATGGCTGCCCTGAGCAAACGTTACTTTTGGTTATTCGTTATTGACTTGGTGTTCGAAGATGTGCTTAAGCTTTCGCACTTCATCGTTAACTTCTTTTTGAGCGGCTTCACGCACAATAGGTTCAAACAATTTAGTCAACTTTAGCACTTTCTCCGTAGTCATGCCTTTATTTTTGATGGCAGTGTAGTTAGAGTTGACCAGGTGTATATCTCTGCCAGCTGTCTTGGGTTCTCTTAAGACTTGAATTTCGTAGCTTTTCTCGTCTGTTTTTGATGAAGCTGGTGATCTATATAGATTGTTGACCCACAGGGAAGGATCACTCAGCGGTTTAACATTTAGCACGACCTCATTTGGAATGTTATCCTCGAATCCATCGGATGTTGTTTGTGGATCCTTATATTTATCAGATGTTGTGTCGTTTTGCGTGAGATCTGTATCATTGTCGATGTTGCGCAACCGGAAATCAACACTCTCGGCTGCATGTAGTGGCTGAGGATGACGTCGCGAGGATTTGTCAAAACGATGAAGTACGGTTAGCGCCACCTTGCGCCAATAAGCTGAGGCGCGCTTGCGAGCAGGTGGTTCGTCGCTAAGTTCGTCAACCTGCTTAACGAGTTGCAGCATGCTTCGCTGCAGCTCCTCATAGGTTCTGTTAAGCATATCCGAATTTGAAGGCATGTAACGTACATCATGAGTTGACATTTCGTATTTGGTTATGAATTGTGTGGTTTCAATCGGGTTTAACTTTTCAAGAATGGATGTATTAGCTTGACGCTTGTTGAAGCCTTTTGCCATATTGATGCTGGAACGTGAATTGCCATAGCTAAGGCGTTGTTTTAGCTTCTCTTGGCTCTCATTAATCGCAGACATGCTCTTTGGCTCACGCTTGATGCTCTTCTTTCGCGGAGTCTGTTTATTAAACTTATCGAGGTTGGCCCGTGACGATTCATTGCCATAAGTAACAGCCTTTTCCATTAACTTCTTTTTGCGAGTTTCAATTTTGGAAGCCGACTTTGAACCGCTAGCATAACTATTCATTTTTCCACAGGCATTAAGTGCACCATTCATTTTTGAGTATTCCTTGCCTAACTCCTTGGCCTTAACCAGTGTCTGCACACGTATCTCATCGATGGTCTTTGCACGATCGAGTGTGCGACGTCGTTTGGGATATTGTGTTGTCGCATCTTTAATCTCTTCGATCTCCTTGAAGAGCCGCTTCAGTCGCACCTGACGCATTTTCATTTCGATGGCACGATCGTTGAACTCCTTCATTCGTTCATACTCCTCCTTGAGTCTCTGAAGCTGACCATTTTTCTTGCTTGTTGTTAGCATGCGACGGAAAAATGGTGTTGATTTGATTTGATATGACATCCTGCAGAGATTATGTTGGCTGGATGCCCTCCGTACAAAACGCGATATTAAATTTTTTTTTTTCAAAAATTTCAAAAAAAAAAACCAAATGGATTTTCTTGCACTAATTAATTTTGATCTGTTTGATATCGAAAAGAATAATAAATAAATCAAAGGTTTCTGGCGAAACAATTTTTGAAAACAGTTATTTTTCAAGTGCTTTTTGTTGATGAATGCTTCGGAAAATAATGCCAGAAAACGCCATGACAAATGGATGCGGTAGTCATTTTTCGAATATGTAAAGCGGTTTAATGTTGAGTTGGAAAATAAGTAAAATTATAAGATATATTATTGTCTGGATAAGGACGGAATTGATAAACAAGTTTTTTGATAGTAATGGCAGAGAGTTCCGGATGTTTTTATTTATACTTATTTTATTTATCCGGATGCTAAGAGGTCAGGAACTAATTTCAGAACAAATAAGTCCTTTCCTCCATGATGGATTTAGGATTTCTTTGCCAAAGACAGAAAAATTGATAATCATAAAAAGAATTCTTTATTTTATTCTCAACTCTTGCACCTACAAGAGAGAGCTATTCGTCTTGAAAAGTAATAAAGGCAAAAATAATCACAGTCTTTAGAAAGCCTTAAGGAATTGACAAGATTAGGTAAAATTGTAACCAAGGAACACTACAGTAACAAAAAAATGCAATCTACTGTAGAACGCTTACCTACCTACTCAACATAAAATTTCTTAGCTATACTATACTCCAAGAAACTGGAGATGAGTAACGATTGAGTTCTTATCCAAATCCGGTAGACGAGCTCATGAAGCAGCTAGAACTTCAGATCAATTAGCTTGACTCGATAAGAACTCGAACGAAAACCTCTTCGAAACTCATGTGGGGCTTATTAGAGGTTCGCTCTAACTGCTGTTGTAGATATTGCTGCTTTCTCAATTAACATAGGTGGCATTGAAAGCTGACTGAGCTTTGAAAAAGTACTTCGCTGTTACCTTTAAGAAACACTATAACAAGGAAACGCTCTCACATAAACAGCCTCACTCTCTCAAGTATCAAAAATAACGTCTTTTAGATTATAACAAAACGGACCAGTTTAGAACTACTCATAATGGTACAGACCAGTGTTGCCAGAAGCCCGTACTGAAATTTACCACTATTTGGGAAAAAATTACCACTTTCTGAGAAAATGTACCTTTTTTTAAAAAAAATTACAAAATTGTAAATGATTAACAGGCGTTATAACTCACTTCACTACTTGCAACACTTCATTGCAATTCAAAACATTTGATTACTTCTTATGTTTTAGTGTGTTTCAACAATTTCCTTAGTTTTGAAGTTAAAATTTGCAGCAAATCAAAAATTAAAACAATTCTCGTTTGTTATTTTTTGGTACAAAAGGGGGCTCTCAATAATAAAGGACTGATTGTGAGTACGTTCAGCGAGGTAACAAAAGTGCAAATAACTTAAAATATTTGGAAATCTAAAAAATAATTATAATTCAAAAATTTACCACTTTTAGTCAAAAATTACCTTTTTTACCTCTGCCCAAAAAATGAGTCAAAAATAACCTCATTTAGGGAAATCATTAACCTCAATCTGGCAACAGTGGTACAGACATATGGAAGGTACAGTACAGACATTCAGACAAATAGGAATGTTTATGGGGACAATTAAAGAGTTGACGCGAATAACTTTGTAATCGATAATTTACGGATCAAGTTAAATTATTCACTATTCTTAAATTTTTTTATTAATTATATTCGAAATTTCTTCAAAAGAAATGCACTTACAGAATTGACCTCGAAACAACTTGCAGAGGCCTAGCCTTTACGGAGCACCTTAACGAGGATTTGCTCTCTCATGAGCAGCCTCGCTCTCACAACTGAACTTTAAAAAAACTTACTGGTGCTTCGCTAATTTATCTACGAAGCACAACAACGTGGTAAAATATATAAAAATTAAAATAAATTTGTTGAAAATTTAACTTTATTTGCAATTTATTATATTTATTATATTTAAACCATGATATAATAACTACAAGGTAATGTTGACGTTTCTGTTGGAAACAACCATCTGTCAAAAAATATAACAAAGAAGAGCGCGCTCACAATCCGCCATTGCATACAATTAATTTTCATTGTTCACATTCAGCGTACTCAACTGTTGGCAATTTTTAAGTCAAAACTTGGTGCACATAAATATGAAGTTGCGCATTAAAATGCATTTAAATTTAGAAAATTTTTTATTTGTCGGTAATATTTCGATTGGTATTTGATATAAAACTTGACAACTTTTCTGATACTTTGACACAGCTGAATGTGGCCAAAGCATTTAACAATGAATAGCTGTTTTTGACAGGAACTCGTTTACTTGTTGATGAGAAAATCAATACTTGTCAGTGCTACCTGTATTTTTGCACCATGGCCCAAACGATTCACGACAAATTTTCAAAATCTTCTTTCGCTCATTCCGGCGATCGTTGAAAAATGGTTCGTTTTTAAATAGATTTACATCGCACAAGCAATAAATGCGCAATTTACGAAAAATTTTAAAATCTTCTTTCGTTTATTCGGCGATCGTTACAAGATGGATCGCTTTTGGTTTGCCCAAGCGATGAATGCGTGATTCACGAAAAATAAAAACCTTCCTTCGCTCATACTGGCGTTGAAAGATGGCTTCTTGAAAAATTTCAAAATCTCGCATTGGAATATGAAGCTGCCGCTGACAAATCGTTAAAGTTAATTTCGCACATTTGGGCAGGGGCTTCAAGATATTATTTGGAGCTTCTGGACCGAATTCAACGCCGTGCGATATATTTGATTGGGGATGATAACGTTTCATCATCTCTCAATTCTCTTGGTCATCGACGCAATGTTGGGTCAGTAAGCCTGTTATACAGGTACTACCATGGGAAGTGTTTAAGGGAGGTACACGACCTGACTCCACCAGCTCGAGTATTTCTCAGGTCCACTCGGGCAGCTCACCTAGCCCATCCCTACAGTATTGCCTTGTTGCCCAAAAGAACCTCGCATTACCGTGATAATTTGTTCTTCAGTCGCACAATAAAATTGTGGAATAATTTCCCTGCAGATGTGTTTCCTGGCAGTTTTGACCTGTGTAAATTCAAAACAAATGTTCACCGTCACTTCTCCATCTTTCTACCCTCCAACTAGCCTCCTATTACCCATCTTCCGAATCAACACAATGCTTTCGCATTAATAGGGGGCATCTCCTGAGCGTTGGTTCAAGCTAAAAAAAAAAAAAAAAAAGTTTATAACGTTATAATAAAAACCAATTAATCAATGAATTGGGAAAGGACAACGTCTGTCCAGCACATTCTTGCACATCATAACCATAACCATAACACCATAACATAGCATTACATAACTTGTAACACCCTTAAAAGCGATTTGTTTGTCTCTCTTGTCGGCGAATCTTCCCGACGAATCACTTAAGACCCCTTTCAGCGATTCTTTAGCGGCTCTCCCCATCGAATCGCTTTTATGGCCTCAGTTGGTTGCATTCGACGATACTCAGATGGGTTTTAAAAGAGGTCGCCGACGATTTTCTCATTTTCCAAGCGATTGAAAATGTTTATAGCGTGGGACTCAAACACAGGCTTCGTAGCACTCTGGTCAAATAGGAAATCCGCTAAGCCAATTCTTTATATTCTCATTGAAGTATTGAATGAGTATCAATTTATTCTGGAGAAAGCATCGTTAGACACTTCGGTTGCACTTCTCGCAAAGCAAACAATACAAGTTAGTTTATCAAAAATTTGAAACTTATCATCACAAGAACTTATCTTCAAATCATCATAGAGGGAGAACAACACATTCCCAAATAAGTTTAGAGAAACTACTTGTCGTAAGTAATTAAGTTGAGAATTAATAATTTTCCTCTCAGAAGTAATTAAGAGGCTTTTGCGAGATAATCTCAAGTTCTCAATAAATTACTTCGCAATAGCTTTTATTATTCGCAATACCTTAACAAGCACATTCGAAACAAAATCGCTGAGAACTGGCACAAACTAGTCTTTTCAATTGCGTTTTTGTGGGATATTTTAGCATCAGTTCTGAAAAGTTCGAAATTAACCCTTAAACAGTTTGTGAGTTTTCACTTATATCTGGCGTTCAAGTTGAATTTTGTGCTTTGGTGTATTCAGAGACTTATAGTAAAATTTTATGGTAAATATTTTTGTGGTATATTTTAACCCTCTATAGCCCCATTCAGTGGATCTTTTTTGTCCTTTTTTCACATAGGAAAAAAAATGAAAGAGTTCAAATATTCTAAAAAATATTTCTCGTAGTTTTTTACATAAGTCTCTCAAACACATCCTATATGTAGCTCAAATACATCCTTTGGCCTATAGTTTGGGTTTATACGGTTTCCTATTAGGATTCACCATAAGAATTTGCAAAAAAGTGGAAAATAAAAGCCCCAGCAAAATTAAACTCAGACATAAACTTTCAAAACGCTGATACAAGTATCTATTTCTTTGGTTCTCTCTAACAGAATCCTTGTTGTTTTGAAGAAAAATTGATTTTATTGAACAGTGTTATTGGTTGGAATATTAGAAAATCTTAAAAAAAAAACAAAAATGAATTAAGCGACGAAGTCTGGGATTCTTAATAGCGTAGATCAGTCACCAAACATGTTTTGTATCTTCGAGATTTTATCAAGATTCTTACAAATTTCATTCGAGTTTCTAATATTCACTTTAATTTTCCAAAAACATAAAAAGCACGGTCAAAGTCCCCTCAAGGACTGAAACAGCCATATTTTTTTCCAATAATTGTAGATGTTTGAATGCAAGACTTAAATACATAATGCAGTCAACGGTCAAAACCTTTTATCAAGCTAATAATCAACAAAATTATACTCGAAATAAAATATATAAAATATTTTTCACTTAAAAAATTTATTTTTATTAGCAAAGATTTATATGATAAAAGTCGACGGCGGCATAGATTTGGAAGCACAGCTTTTATGCATTCTTTAACTTTATGTAAAGATTTAATAACAGCGACATCTTTCCTCCGGGCATTCAGAACCATAATTGAGACAAGCGTCCATGCAATAAGTATCAGCGCCGTCACGTCCTTCCAGCTCGCCAATAGCAACACATTCTTGCCTGTTAAAAGAGTAAAAAAAAAAAAAACATTAGTAAATTTTATAAAAGTGCAAAACTGCACTTTGAAGCTTCGATGTGCTTTCAACTTACGGACAATGACAAGCCGATTCAGGACAGTTAGGTGGATAACGCAAACAATTGGTCTCACACCAGTTATCCATGCCAGGTATGGTGCGGAAAGCGCGTGCAGCAATACATTTTTGATCGCTAAAAATAAACAGTTATAGTTTGAGACAGAAATTAGTAAATATTACTGATTATAAAAAGTTTAGAAAAGGAGAAAAAAATAAACTTTTCCAAAGTAAGTATGTAAGTAATTTTTATTGAGTCTTCATTTAGTTACAAAGAGAATATAACAAATGTAACAAGTTAAGAAAAGGAATTTTTAGAACTGTTCTTGCATTATTCTCCCAAGTAGCGATATATTATTAGAAGACAAAGTAAACTTAGTACTAACAGTCAGTCATAAGAATGAAAAACAAAAATTAAAAAAAAAGCCCAAAAATCTTTTGACACGTGTATTTTTTTTTTCTTAAGAAAATCCCACAAAAACAACTGTAAATTTCGGTGTATTTATAAAAAAAACATGCCAAATGCAATGATTAAATGTAAGACACAATTGGTAAAAGTGGAAAAGGAAAATGAGAATAAACACATACGCCGCAAAAATACAACACTTCATAAAGGTGAGTGGTGATGACAAAGCATATGCTTGATCTAATTAACGTCTTCTTCTATTCTGCATCTATACAGCTGATAGAGCACCTTTGGGCAAGGCAGAAACCGTCTGGGAACGTCTGAGCAAAGTGCGTAGAACGGCCAGTAATGAAGATAATGTGGCCACAGCATCCAAGAGTAAGACAACAATACGCGCCAAAAGCGCTCATCGCATGCAGCAGGCAGCTCGCGGCGGCAGTGGTAATCGTGGTGGCTCAAATCAAGGCTATAATTCCTACAACGCTCTCGGCTATACACCCAGCACTCTCTATATAAATCCACATGCAATGCAATCCAAGAAACCACTCTCTCCACAAAACTACGCCAATAAACGTGAAAAACTCAATGAGAAAAAGCCAGCCAGAAAGGCGCTAAGACCGGGCCAAACGCCCTATGATAATATTGTTGTAGAGGAGATACCGTATTGTGGTCTTACAAAAAATGTGGAAGAAATTTTGACCGCGCGTAGCTTGTGTAACTCAAAGTCCTCTTCGGATGAGTCTAAGAATGCCGCCAATTCAATGCGTTCGAAATCGTGTCACAGTGCCGAGTGCCAAACTGAGTGCTACACACGTAGTCATACTCATCCAAAGATTGTCGTACATCAACATTCTCATGGTCAGTCGATAAACCATCTTAATAGCCACATTTGTAGCCAAAGTGATAGTAGTCGAGCCAATAGTCCCTACAACAGTCCAACTCACAGTCAACCTGCCAGTTCACGCAGCCCCACGCAACAAAAAACACACAGCTCAACTCACAGTCCAATACCTAGTCAAAATCACAGTCCACTACATAGCCCAAAATACAGTCCAACTCACAACAGTAACCATAGCTCCAACCATAGCCCATTACACAGCCCCAAATACAGCCCAACTCGCAATACTGCTCATAGCTCAACTCACAGCACATATCATAGCCCCAAACATAGTCCTACACACAGACAAACTAATAGTCAAAGTCAAGATCTTGTAGGCAGTCAATCGAGAAGCATTCACTTTAGCAAGATTGGCTTAGATCTTACGGACATCAGACCACCACATCAATTGGACCACACAAGCAGCATGTCACAAAACTCCATCGATTTGTATCAGGTGCCACCGTTGATTCCGGTGCCCACTCGTGATTCCTTAAACTCCAGCGTCAAAATTCAGAATAATTTCGAAAGTTTGCTACAGAAGAAAAAACACACCATGGCACCCGATGAGATCAAACTGATCAAGCGTGTGGTCAAATCCGACGAACGTTATCGCCAACTTCATCAGTCGGATGAAAAGCTCTTCAAGGACATACTTAAAACACAACTCAAAGATATTCTGCAGCAGGGCACAATTGTCAAGTCTGCTTTGCACAAGCTGGGCGATTCAGAAAGTGAAAGCGTTGCTGCCATTCAGCCATCGATCAGTCAAATGGAGAAATCGGTAGCATTTTCGGAAGTTCCCGATAAGCAGCAGGTGAATGTGGTTTTCAAGAATGTGCCCTCTTTGGAAAAAGAAATCATCATATTGCGTGCGTTGGGCGAGAAGCTTGAGGCCACGCTAAAACGCACTACATCGCATCGTACACTACACATCAGTGAACGCCGTTCAACAGCCACTTCGATGGGCCAGCTGCGGGAAATCAAAATGGAGCATAGTCTGCTGATTGTAGAGCATTATGCTACGATGAGCGTGCGCGTTATGGGTATACGACGTTGCATTGGCATCGTTAAGGAGTTTAATATTGCCCATAAGACTATTATCGAATTGAAGCAGGAGAGTGATCGACATTTCTATTTACCACTGGGAGGTCAACGTGGTGAATTGAAGCGCACCAGTTTTAGGAAACTTAAGCAGAATCCTGACATTCTAATGCGTTATCTAAAGCCAAAGAACTCCTTTGTGCCTTTCAATGTGCTCGAACAGGATCCGATATTCTTCAATAGCTTTCTCTTGAATATAAATAACTCGCCACGCATTCTACACGGCTCAGCAAATGCCTTGTCGGATGCCATGAAATGCACCTTGGAGGAGGAGTCGGACGAATCGTATCAGAATCTTTGCCTACACGAAGGTGGAGATAGCAGCGCGCCAGCCTTTACCTCACTGCGCGATCATTTTGAACAGTTTTCGTCTAATACAAGAAGTAATTTCGATGATGTTAGCTTTCCAAATGATGATATAATATATCCGAAACGCGATAAGGAAACAAGCAAGCGTCTTACCACGCATAGAGCACGTGTCACATTTGACGATCAGATCTATGATAAGGATAAAAAGCCACCGGCAACTAGGCACGTGGATAAAAAGGTGCAGGCAGCCGAACAGCTGCCAAGACCTACAAATCCACCTCCACCTCCTCCTCCTCCTCCTCCTATATCACCAACCAAGTTAGTGCGTCATCCTCGGCGACGCACCGTGACACCCATGCCACTCTATAAATATGCGGAGCCAAAAAATAATCTTTTCAAAACTATACTCGTCGGTTCTATACAGATCTCGGTATTTCTGCTACTCATCATGGCCATCACATATCCCGATCTGAAGTGCTAATAATGTTAAATTTGTCCCTTTAACATTCTCAGCACAGTCTCAGAATGAAAAACAAAAAACAAAAAAAAAAAAAAAAGCCGCCCATTAACATCTATGTTGTTCGATAAACTTTTATGTTTTATTTTAAATTGAAATATTTGATTATTTTATATTTTCCTGCATTGTATATGTGTGTGTATGTATATGTATGTATGTTAGTTGTAGATTCTTTTTTCGATGTTTTATTGTTTAGTTTTTTTTAATTCAATCCAAATTTGTTATGTAAAAGAAATTACAGAATGTAAAAAAAAAAACATGGCGGTAATCAATGCTGCCAACATTGATTAAAATGATTTAGATTCTGTAATATCTTTACTTTTTAGATCAGTTTTAGTAGTTAGCTCTAGATAAATACTTAAAATTGATGTAAAGGTTAATAAATAAAAATTCTCTGTTTTATAAAAAAATATGCTATTAACTTGTAGTGGGTTGGGATGGGTTAAGAATGTGTCCAAAAAGGTTAATGGGTTAAGAAAGCTGCAAAATTTAATTAAAATTTAAAATGTAATTGTTTTTCAAACACCCTGTGCTAGTGATTATAAGGTGCATACTTTTAGGCGGACTTAGTTATACGTACACTAAGCATCAAAAAGTTTTAGGTTTAGAACTGGAGATGATATCGAAATATTAACCTTTAGACTCTCAAAAGGATCGCACGTACTTAAAAATTTATTTATGCTTTTGACGAACAAGACCCATGGCTACACCTAAATAAAAATCCAACACTTGAATTTTTTTCAAAGAATTTTCTTCTATTCGATTTAATTAGTTAATTTTTTATTGGAAGAATGTCAGCTGGTTTTCTTAATAAATAGCATCGATCAGTGGTTTGTGTTTAATATTGATTCTGTTAAAGTTTAATAATTGGAAGTTCAAACAATTAGATATAAGCGGAGATATACAGACAATGTTGTTATATTAATGAAAGTGGAGTCTGTGTAGAAAGACTGTCAGGAGTCTTCAGTAAGATGGTTCTGGAAGAAGTATTTGAAAATATGAAAGTCTGATATGCCTGTCGGGCAGTGGCCGCCCAAGAAAGACAAATGAGCGACAGGAGAGAGATATAGAGCGCATAAGTCGAGGAGATCGGTAAAAAATTCATCAGAAATCGTTATACAACAAAAGAGACATTTGCATTCAGCTCAAATAATATGTGCAGACGTCGGTTATTAGAAAATAATATAATAATAAGACAAGCTGCGGAAAAATTACTGCTAATAGCAAAGATTCGATCAAATTGTTAAGATTGGCAAGGGGACTCAAGTCATTTTATCTGGCTAAAGTTAAATATTTCTTACTAGCGGATATAACCCGGTGTTATTCGGGGTTGTGCCTCGAGCACAGAAAGAGGACGATTTTCAAAACTGCTCTCATTTTTACGGTTTTAAAATTATCAAATCAATTTTAAAATTTTTTAAATTATTGTTTTTTTGGAGTTTTTCCCCTCCTTCCGCCGAAAGTGTTTAGTCAAATTTCCGTACAAAGACATGATTAAAACAAAAAATGACATCTTCAACGTCTCGATCTGACGTCTGGTTTCTGAGGAAAATGGACACCCACACTCAGAAAAAAACACATATGAAAAATTCCGGTGAAAAATTTCTCTATTTTCACATTTTCAAAGAAATATTTCTTCACTTCTAGGAAATGGATATATTTCAGTGTCTCTTATAATGACAAATTTTTTCGCACAAAAAAATTCTCATTTATATAGAAAAATTTGTAATTTAAAAATTAATTTTAATTTTTTTTCATCTTTATATAGCTTCTGCTGGTATTCGTTAAACTTCTTTTTTTTCGTTCGTCTTTGGTTCTTGACTTTGTTTGCTTTCGGCTCACTCCTTGATTTTTGTCGAAAGAACTTTTATATTTCAGTAACAGATTCAAATGCTTGCCAAGTTTCATTAAAATCGGTTCATCCGTTTTGACGTGAATGAGCCGAACATAGTTGATTGAATAAAGCGCCCTCTCACGGAAGTTTTCTGAAATTTAAATAGCCTGAGTCAAGTTAAAATATTAAATTTTAACTTGAAAATTTTAGTAAAATCGATCAAGTCATTTAGGAGTTATTGAGTCTTAACAGTGCACTACTTAAAGCGCTCTCTTTGGAATTGTTTATATTTTATGTTTTTTCTTGGGTGCAGTTGAACGTTCATACCAAATTTCATTGAAATCGGTTCAGGTGTTTAGGAGTTATTGAGTCTTTAAAACGCACTACTTAAAGCGCTCCCTTACGGAAGTCTTTAGAATTTTTATAGCCTATGTTATCTGGGGCGCAGTCGAACCTTCGTTCCAAATTTAATTGAAATCGGTTCAGGTGTTCACTAGTTGTTAAGTCTTAAAAACGCACTACTTAAAGCGCCCTCTTGCGGAAGTCTTTGGAATTTTGTACTGCCTATGTTTTATTTTAGGAGCAGCTGAACCTTCATACCAAATTTCATGGAAATCGGTTCAGGCGTTTAGAAGTTATTACAAAGTGCCATGCCCACATACTTCCGCCCACTTTTTTACCTATGCTTTATATTGGTTGCAGTTGAACATTCATACCAATTTTCATTAAAATCGGTCCAGGAAATTAGGAGTTATTAAGTCTTAAAAACACACTGCTTAAAGAGCCCTTTTTCGGAAGTTTTTGGAATTTTTTAAAGCCTATGTTTTATCTTGGGCGCAATCGAACCTTCATATCAAATTTCATTGAAATCGGTCCAGGCGTTTAGAAGTTATTATAGAGTGCCACGCCCACATACTTCCGGCCACTTTGTTTCACCCCCTATGTTCTTTCTCACCATAAAAGGTACTCGGTGTCCAAATTTCAGCTCAATCGGATAAACGGTACAGACAGACAGACAGACAGACAGACAAACATTTGATTTTATATATTAGATTGATCCAGATTCAGGAGCTATGGTTCATCGCAGGCCAAACAAAAGATTCAAAGATGAATGAACCTAAACTACTATAAAATATTTTTTTTATTTTATGTTTTGTGTGAAATCACAAGCTGTGGTATTGGAGAAATTCTTCTTCTAGGATGATCCGTGAACTCTTCAATTTAATCAAATATTATAAACAAATTCGTATAGCCCGCCATGTATACTTTTTTTATCGCATTTTCAAAGTTGTTATCCCAAAACTATTATTATCTCAGTTGAGTTATAAAAAATACTTGCTTATGTACTTGACATATGAATGTATAAACTTTGGTCTGAACCTCTAAAAAATCTCTATATTTTCAGGTATGTGACAGCAAATAATCTCACAATTTAGTCAAAATATGTCTGTAGAATAAATGTTTGCGTTATATTTCTATAGTAATTTAGAGAAATAGGATGCTGAAAAGATTTTTAGAAAATAAGGGTGGGAAATCATTAAAAATTTGCAAAGCAAATAACATATTCCATGAGATTACAATATTAATTTCGAGTGATGTCCTTAAAAATTTCCGAATCAAGAGAACGATCGAAAAATGAATTTGCAAAATCAGACATTACTTGGATTAAGTTTTGCCATATGCCTGAATTTCACGGGACGTTCCGTATTTTGCTTGATTATATGCGCTGAGTTTGTGATGTAAACCACCACCCGATTTTTAAAAATCTTTATTTAGTAAAAACAATAAGTACTAATTAAAAAGTGCAACATAGTTTCGTTCTTTTTAATTTCTTCGAAAAATCACTCAAAATCTATAAAAATTTTCAAAAACGATTTCTATGCGGAAAAAAATTTTATATATGACTCTCATATGATTCTAATATAAAAGTTGCATATATCATAAACATTTCTAGTTGAATTTTGGCCGTAGTATTCATAAATGGTGTCCATTTCTACAGTCAGCTTGAGTTAAGGAAAAAACAATTTCTCAAAAAAAATATTTTTTTTGATATTTGACTATATCCTTTTAACACATTGGCTGACTTCACTCGATTGAAAATATTATGTTTCTCAACTTTTGTTTAAATAATTAAACCATCTATCGTGGTTTGAAAGATATCAGGCGACAAAACTGAAAATAATGCATTATTTAGCTCAATATGCATTTCCAAATCATATTATCCACATTATCCTCTCTTGGATTTTGAGAAAAAAAAGAAATACATTTGCCTGTTCGAAAAATAACCTGAAATTTTAAAAACTTTTCGTTTTTACAAATATCATTTATATATTATTTTCAAAGAATTTTGAAAAACATGAACAACTTTTTGAGCTGTATGCAATATGAGAGTGTGTGAGAATTGAACATGATTCTTATTGCGTGTAGATGTTTCTAAAATAACCCAAAAAGCACCAAACTTGAAAAGAAAATTTTAATTCCTAGGTTTTTTGTCAGAAAGATTTAAAGTTTTACAATATATTTCTCAAAATGTCTAAGATTTTGGAAAAAGATATTTATTTAAAAAAAAAATTCTAGAGTTTTTGCTACACAAAAAAATATATTTTGAAAAATTCAAAATATAATGAAAAAGGTAATGCATAATGCTTTTCCTAGCAAAACTTTGTATATATTTTGCTATTGAAGTGAAGTTTGGTTAGGGTGTTTGTATTGAATTCCGGTTTGATAATTTTATGTTTATTTAGATGTCAAAGATGTAGTTTATGTACTTAATATATTTGCATTATATACAGTGAATTCTATAATAACTGGCTTTAATATTGCCAGTTGTGCTTTCTCCAACACCGTGTGAAATGAAACAACATATTGTATTGTGATTTTCTTGAAGCAAGAAATATTTATTTTTGTACACCCAAAAACTTAATAAAATAATCCACAACCGCTTAATATATAAAAAATCTGATTTTAAAACTAAGTAAAATGACAAAATTAAGATTTTTGGTATATTTAAATGCATTTATGGTACAAAAGCATAATGATTTGATATGGCTTGGATAAAATAAAGCTTATATAAAGCTATGCAACTTTACCAAAAGAGATATAAAAATATGATGCATAAATGTTTGAAAGATCAGTGGTGTAATCGGTTAAAGTGATAGTTGACAATGAGCTATTTTGTTATGGTTTTGAAAAACAAAAATCAAAAAAGCGATCATCAACCATTTTCTGAGCTGATTCCACCTCAGTTCTTAAAAATGTGTAAAATAGATCAATATATGTTTTAGGCTTATGAATAAGTGAAATTTTGAAGATCTTTTGGCAAAGCTGTGTTATTAGTATAGTATTTTGTATTGTGCTCTTATTGTTTAATTGTACAAATTTGAATAAACTGGAGTGTTTGTGTGTTTAATAAATGTTGTAAATGTGTTTTGTTTTTCTTAGATATTAGTTTGTAATAAGTTTGAAATTGTTTGTAAATAAAGCTGTTTGTATAAAGCACATAACTATTGTCTTAATTTTCTGTTTTTACATGTTATGTTCATTATCGAATATGGTAGCGGTTTTGAGCGCTAGTTTTTCGATTTTAAGCTGGTAGCATTTCTAAAAATCAAAAGTATAAGTTTTGAAAATAAATAAGCATTATATCAGTTTCAATTTTGTTTGATTAATATCAAGAACTTACCGCACAATCAAGGGGAAGACATTATTTTCCTCAGGTGCACGATAATCTCTGTAGTATAGAAGGAATGGAGACTTGTTGTTGACGAATAGTGGTGGCAAACCACCACCAGTATTCGATACAATAGCAATATCAGCGCAATTACGGAAAGTTTCTGTAAAAGTTCACAAAAAATATTGTTAAATTACGCATTGATTAAATAAGATTGGTATATTTAAAGCTCTACCAGCTCTTCCGCAGCCTACAGCTTCGGTGCCATTGCTGCATGTACCCCACATGTTAGCGGTAAAATAAGTCCATTGCAATACGCACTGTGTGCACGTGACAAATGGTGGCAGTCGTACGCGATAACGGAAAATATCCTTCTTCTTAGTATCACGTGGTATAAGGAAACGATGCTCCCTGCTGCCCGATATATACAGTGGATATCTATCAAAACATTCCTGTGTAGCTTCGCGGCGTGGATTGTTATTGGGACATAGGAACATTTCAAAACGTCCATAATGATTGGCAGTCAGCTCGACTTCAACTTCGATTTCCTAAATGATGAAAAACCATGATGAGTGCCTTTCTTCATTCAAGTCTTACTCTTAATTATGAATAGATTTTCAATTACAATGGAATTAAATGATGAAAAACGATGATAAGTGATAACCTTTCTTCATTCAAGTCTTACTCTTAATTATGAATAGATTTTCAATAACAATGGAATTAAAATAATGGAAATAAAATTGAAAATCTTATATAGGTAGAATTTTAATAGATACATTTTTTTCATTCAATATTTAAAATAAATGAAAATGTGCCCAAAGAATCACAAATGTGTTTTATGAGTTCTTTGATTAATATTAAGGCATGATATAAGCAAAATGATTTTGTCATTCTTGTAAATTTCTGGAAGGTAACATATGTATATATATATATGTATATATTAGGGATGTTACGGAGGTGAGTTTACCGGAACCGAAGTCGGAACCAGAGTTTTTAAAATTTGATTTATCGGAGCCGAAGTCGGAATCAGAGTTTTTAAATTTGATTTATCAGAGTTGGAGTCGGAACCATAGCCGAAGTTGGAGTCGCAGCCTCAGAAAGATGTGTTAGTTAACTGTTAAGGTAATGCCTTATAAAATAATAATAAACTAAAAAGTTGGTCACTTGCCACTGATCCTGGATTACACGATAAATATTAACGAGCAATATATCGAAATTGTTATCATCATCATCATCATCGCTACTCATCAATATGTTAGATAAAATGTATTGAACATTATTGTCTATTCGAGCCTTGCTCGGTTTTCTGGAGAAACATCAGAAACGTATTCCATTTCTATCTTCGTTATAACTCTGATTCAAAATTGTCGGAGCCGAATTTGGCGTCGGAGGTGTAAAATCAATCGGAAGTTCCGACCTTTCGGAACCGAAATCGAAGCTCCGTTACATCCCTGATATATATATATATATATCTTTCGCCATTAATATTCGAATTGTTAAATCAAAAAAAGATTATTTTTAACTTAATACAAATAATTAACTTTTGAGCACAATAGAGGAAAAATATTATTTAACTTATTAGCTTTAACTTTTAAATTGAAATCTTATTAACAAGTACAAGTAATACAAGTACAAGTTGTACAAGCAATTTTTTGTCAAAACGAGAGACATCACAAATTTAAAAATAAAACCCCGATCTGAACTTCTGTAAAACTATTTTCAATTCAATTCCATATAGAATTCGATATCACAACTATGCTATTGAAAGCCATGCATTGAAATACATGCAAATTTATGAAACGATGTCTTTCTTGTGAATTATTTCTGAAATATACAATTTTGAACATCCACCATTGGTGAAACCAAGTTTATCGTTGCATTCGCTACCGGGTTAAAAAATAATCTGCTTTCGAATAAACTACAGCTATTCGAAGATTTAACTCATAAGAAACACCTTATCAAAATTTTTGTTTAGTACTGTAATTTTACAGTTGCAATAAAATGCTTGCATAGTTTTAGGCTGTCAATAAAAACAGTGCCCGCCAACATATTAGTACATTTGCTTTAAACACTTGCCTGTCCCGCGGTATAATAACGCGATATGATGCCCTGTGCAAATTCGCCACCCGCCTCATGTGGCCGCGGTGTTTTCAAGTGGTAAGGATCTCCACAGACACCACATTGACCTTGATTTTGTTCCCATTGCACCGCATAACCGCCACAGAATAATTCATTATCATTATAATTCACTGGATTTGGATAACCGAAACGCCACATGGCATTACGTGCTGGCGGATCCATAAGACGTCCGTGACCACGTACAGTGGTGGGCAATAAAAAGCAGCAGATAAGATTCTGTAAGTTGTATGGTTTTTATAACATAGATTAATTTTTTTTTAAATGATTGAAACTTACACATATCACTAAATAGGAAATGACATCACTCCATCCTGGTATGGAACGGTTACTATGAGGCTTTGGTATCATCTAAAAAATGAAATGAAAGTTTTGGTTATTTAAGTGATACTCAATAGCTTGTACATATTAATTAAGCAAATTTTCTACCAATGCTTAAATATTTTATATGCAAAAGTTTCATTTCAAAATATGAGGTTTCCAATGATAACTATGCATCAAATATCATTTTGCATTATTACATTGGGGAAGGTCAAGAGGGCGCTTTTGTGATAAATTCAATACTAAATATTTTTTTAAATCTATTTTTGGCAATTTTTAAAATTTTATTTACATTTTTTATTGTTATTGCCAGCCGCTGAAAACTCTTTGTTTTTTTTAGTAAACAAGTGTTTTCTTTCGGATTGAGCGCAATATTATTTAATACTAAACGTAGTTTTATAAGACATAATTCTGATATAGTTTTTAGAGAAGTTTTTCACATAAGTGTAGAAACGAATAAAGATAAATATTACGAACTCAAAAATTTCTTACAAATAATAAAGGTAACGTTTTTGGGTCATTTAAACTTCAGATGAAATGTTATTATGAATAAAAGCAACACAATTTATAAATAAAAAAGAATTAACTTTTATTTTGGAAACAATTTTCAATTGTTGAAACTGTAAAGTTTCATAAATTAAATATATCTTATCTAAGCAAATCGGCCTTAAGAAAACCTTATCAAATAAAAGTTTTTTTATTGAAATGTATGGTAAAATTGTGATAAATCTTTATCCTGTACCGACAATATCTCGATGATCGAAGATCAAAATGTACGGAGAGAATAATTTAGAAATATATTATTAAAAACAAACAAAATAAGTTTTTATATTAGATTTTGTTTTAAAAATGTTTTATGTAAATGTTTAAATAAAATAAAAAAAATATTTCAAAAACTTTAAAAATAATTATTTCATATCTAGTAAAATTTATAAATTTTGCATGTAGATTTCAGAAAACTATCAATAACTTGCAAAAACTCAGTTCCTAAAAGTATGCTATTAACATTTCTTCAAATAATGCATGACGTATGATGATGAACTCTTATGCAGTCAGAAAATGAAAAGTACTCTCGGCTGCATACAAAAATTTTTACTGTTCCCAAATTGCATGAAAATCACGCCTACTTCCCATAAAAAGTCACTTTATCAAAACGGTAAAATCACTTAAAATTAAAAACAAAAAAATATTTTAATGATTTGAAATTTTGCATAAAAGTTTTGATCTTATTGTAGTTTGAAAATCAAACCAAACGAATGAAAACCACTTATATACCTTCCATTGAAAATTACGTCATAAAAGCTAAAAATCTATTCCAATTAAAAAAAAATTAAGCTTATGACTTTTAATTTCTCACATAAGCTTTAATTTGTAATACATACTCTGAGTTTGAAATTAATCAAAATCTTGTGAATACTTCCCCTACCTTTTATACCAAGTGACGTCATCAAAATAACGAAACCTTCATTATTTCACCAAAAATAATTGTATTGACTTGACTTGATATAGATCATACAGTAGTCTTGATATTAACAAAGTACTGAGAAATTGAAATTAGGTAAAATTGGATAAAAACTACGCCTTATAATATAACCTGAATAAAATCAAGTAAACTTTAAGACGGCTGTGAGGGTTTTTTGACTTTGGCCGAAGAAAAGTCGGAGATAATTTCTTACTGGTTTTTGGTAATAATATAACTTGATATATCTAGTTCTGACGTCCAGTAGAAGAAGGCTTTGAATATACGCGGGCAAATGCAATTTCTTCGGTATTTGGACCTAATGGGGACCAATATAATTTTTTTTGCAAAAGTATTTTAAAATTTGTATGCAAATTTTTCACGGTTTGGCGATTTTTATTCCAAAAACTGTGAAAAGTCAGAAAAAATGCAATATTTTGGAACTCTGACTTAAAGGTGCTCAGGACCTATCTTTTTGGTGTTTTTAGATATGTTCACAAAAGTTAATATCTGAGCTATTCTTAACAAATTTTATAAAGAAATATTGCCGAAAAAACCACCCAGATACAAGTTACGAACAATATAATATAGAAGTCGGGTTTGTACAAGGACTCCGCCAAGTATTGGAAAAATAATTAGGTAAATGATTAATACTGCTTATAAAAATAATATCAAAGTTGAAATATGATATCGCAATTTTTTGGAAAAAGAAAATGAAAGAAAAGGTCATTCAATTCTCATTTTTCTATTTTTCTTTTTTAAAAAAATTTTTTTTTTTACAGCATTGCCATCTGAATTATATAAAAATTGTAAGTGTAAATATTAAAAACTAAACAAAATTCGAAAAAGAATTACAAACAAGATTCTAAGTTTATGTTAAAAAGTTTTTGTAATTTTATTTTTTATATATTTATTTATTCTTTGGTTACAAAATTTAAAAAATAAAGTACAAAATATAAAATAAATATTTAGTTAAATAGCACAATAATACAAAATACAATGCAATAAGTAAAAATAAATTATTGTAGTAACAAGATAAATATGGTTTTGATGGCTTGGTTATGGATTTGAAGTATTCAATTTTGATTAAAAAAAAAATCATCTGTCCATTTTCATAAACAAGAAAGTTAAAGCGGATAAGTTTATATATAAAAGACAGAAAAATAATAAAACTAGAAATTTATTGTAAATAAAATAAAATGTGCATAAAAGTTTTTAATATAACAGAAGTAGGTTGGTTTATAGGACAGATAATAGATGAAACTTCCATTAAAAATCATGTTAAAAATTAAAAAAGGTTGAAGCGACCATTTTCAGTACACATCTATTTCTCTTTTTGCCTAGCCTTCTGACCGAGTTTTTTTAAGTTAGGTCAATTTTGTATATACCTCCCATACAAAAACAAATTAAAACTTAATAGAGGTACAAGGGAGGTACCCATAGGGTCACATCGATATCGACCATTTTCAGTAGACATACATTTTTTCATTTGTCTAGCTTTATGACCGAATTTCGTTAAGATAGTATGTCCCTCCCATACAAAATTATGTGAAAACTTAATAGACGTCAAGGGAGATACCCTAAGGTGTAATCGATTTCGTCTATTTTTAGTATACATCTATTTCTATATGTGCCTAGCCTTCTGACCGAGGTTTGTTAAGAATGGTCAACTTTTGTATGTACCTTCCATACAATATCATGTAAAATCTTCATAGAGGTGCAAGGGAGGCAACCCTGGCGTGTAACAGAGTTTCAATTTTTTTAATACACGTCTATTACATTATATTCTTTAGCCATTTGACTGAGTTTCGTTAGGATCAGCCATATTTTTTATGTACCTCCCATACAAAATCATGTAAAAACTTTACAGAGGTTCAGGGGAGGTACACCCAGTGTCTAACCGATTTCGACATTTTTTTAATACACATCTATTTTTCTAGCCTTATGACTAAGTTTTAAGATCGATCAACATTTGTATGTAGCTTCCTTACAAAATCATGTATAAAATTAATAAAGGTCCAATAAAGGTAACCCTAGGATCTCACCGATTTAAACCATATTTAGTACACATCTATTACTCTATTTGTCATTCCTTCTGACGGAGTTTCGTTAAGATCATCTTACTAATGTATATACCTACCATACAAAATCAAGTACAAAATTAATAGAGGAACAAGGGTCCAAGATACCATAAGGACTGAACAATTTTGTTTGTGTTTTGGATAGTTTAAACATACCAAGCATACAAAATTTCATTAATATAGGCGTACGGCTTCCACTGTGCAACGGTGGTAGATCCTTTAACAAAAACTAATCGGCTTAACATCTTAAATGTCAGCGTAAAATATAAATCTACTTTCCAATTTTGTCCTTAAGGCGCTGGCTCTTTATCTCCAAGAAAAACAATATTAAATAGTTACTTGTTTTACAAGTTGTAAGCTATTCACCAGTTCAGCCCACCTCATACAATGGCTACATTAAATTTTTTTTTTATCCTGATCTTTCTTAACTATGACAACTTGAACAATTTTAAACAAGTTCTTGTTTTGATCAACAGTATCTAGTTTCAGTTATGGAGTGGAAGGCCATAAACTTGAAAGCGATTTAATAGTTTCTTTTTTTTTAAAACAACTCGGCCTCCTTTGCGTTATGGCGTTGTTATACTTGGCTTTTCTGTTCTTGTTGTTGTTTTGATTTTGCATGGCGTTCTCTGCCAAGTAGCTTCATGAAGTGGATATTATTAAAATGAACTGATGACGATCTGATTCTTACGTTGTTTGCCAATATTTTTTTTACATTTCATTATGAGTTGTGGTGTTTTTTTTTTTAAATTTCAATTTTCTCATCTTGGCATATTGCCAATATAATCATGTTGATAGGTTGTATATTGACACCTGAGTACAACTTAAGTATGGGTATTTTCAAAAGCACATAAAATTTAACAGAAGGAGGATGTGATGCTTAAGTAATTTAAATCGTTATTATGTTGAAGATTTATAGCAACACCAAGCTAGACGGTAAAGATATTTTTTATAAATTTCTATGTACATTATTTATTCTGGTGAACTGATGTTTTTGGTTTTAAACAACATTTTTCAAAATATTGTAAATTTCAATTTTTAGAGTAAACACTTTAAGAGTAAATTTCAGGATATTGGAACAGTGTTTTATGTGTTTTTCAAAATACTTCACCTATTTTGTCATGTTTTTGACAAATATTAAAAATACACATATATAAACAAATACTTTAAAATATCTATTAGCATTGATTGACCTATTTCACGTTTTTTTTTTTTTTTTAATGTAGCAAACTGAACTCTTAAATCATAATTTTTTTGAGATATTTTTCGGTAGCTTTCAAATCGAACATGCTTTAGTTCCAGCATAAAGTAGTTTTTGGTGTATATTTTAACAAATTCTATCTTCAACAAACCGTGAAATAGAGTTAATTAAATAAAAATGTGTCACTAACAGATACTTTGTTACTCTTTTGGTTATATTGTTTTTTGTTTTTGCTTTTGTTGTTATTTTTGTTGTATTTATTGATTTGCGTTTTGTTATGATCGGTATGCTCTCGTTCGCTTATCGGTTCATTGTCCTAATATGTAAATAAGTGTTTTTAAATGTTTGCTTTATATTTTTTAATCTTATAATCTTATTTTATGGTAATTAAAATTTTGATACTGTAAAGTTAGGGAATATCAATTCAAATATTTAACCGTTGGTTTTATGCCTACCATGATATTAAAACTGCGAATATAATGTTAGTTAAGTTCAAAATTATTAAAATATAAAAAAAAAAATTAAAATGTAGCTCAAAACACCTATCAGTTAAACTTAAAGCAGGCAAAAAATAGCCCGGAACAAACCAATAAACATTTGTTTCATTATTTTAAGGATATTAAATTAAATTAGTGAGCTCCGGCTGGATTCTATTTAAAAATACTAAAAAAAATAATATTGTTATATTTATATTAATTATTTTTGTTCTACTACAAATAAAAAACCTACCTATTAACAGTGGCATATTATTTTATTTAAATCCTTGTCCATAATCCAGCCTGTCGACCCAATTTTTTATCACATTTTTATGCAAATAATGTTCATAATCATGTTATAAAATTCTTTGGCCCAGCGATTTATAAATACAAGCGATAGTTACGGGTGGGGTAAGGTTTTTAAACACCTTTTTCTAACCATTTTTTATATAAATGCACAACATTTAAAGAATATTATGTTCAAATTTGAATTCAATCCGAGTTAAATTAACGGATATATGAATTTTTTAAGTAAGTGTTCCTCGAACGTACAAACGTACGTGCACAAAACTTTGAATAGATTTTCCCACAATTCGTGTTTTAAAAGTCCGTGTTCACTGCCATTTAAATACTACTTGACCGATTCATTTCATACTTGGAACACATTTTTTACATATAAAATACCTCCAACCAACGTTTAGGTAAATGTTTTTTTTTACAATAAAGGGGTTTCCCCACCCACAAATTTCGATTTTTTCTTGAAAAATAACAGTTTACATTTTTGATGGCAACCAAAAGTTTTTAAATGAAAAATAAAAAAAATCAGAGAATTTTGGGGAAGGATTTGAAAATACTTTGACTAAATTTTAATGATTTTTGATTTCAGATAAATTCCGACCGAGATATAGTGAACACCGCAAATTGCTATTTCTCCAAGGCGTTCTGGGAAAAGTTCTGTCACCGGCTTGTTTTTCAATATTTCCGGATGAAAAAATTACAGGAATTGTTAAGGTTTTAATAAATTTGCTCAATACATACTCTTATTTTTTCAACTTTTTTTTTACGTTGAAACCCTTACTCCGCTCTTAAGAATCCATACATATTTCCAAGTATTGAAATTAAAAAATGAAATTATTCCTTTTTTGCAAAAAGGTAATAGTTTGACATTTATCTGGATAAAGAAATATGTTATTTTTAGAACACAAAAATTCAAAGGATTTCAGATAAGACTGGGTTAGAACAGACATGTTTTCGGTTAGGACTGTAGTTTCTGACATCATTCTGGCAACTCTTTTTAGAAATTGAACTGGTGAAAGATTTTTTCCAACAGATTTGTGAATTGATTAATGATTAATGAACAGATTAATGAATAATAATGGAAGTGGTTGATACAAAATGAAACCGCATCGTTTTAACACTGCGTCTGGAACTTCATTGGGTGAAGTGTCAAAATCTTCATGGATCGATCATCCAATATACTTTAAAATATCCCCTGAAGTTAAGGCTATAGGTTCTAAAGAAACCTGGTGAGTATAATTCATGTATTCGAAAAACTCAATATCTGAATTAAATGAATCCGAATAAAAGGGCTCTTTAAAAATATTTGAAAATAGGCCACATTTTATGACGGAATCAATCAAATGATCTAAATGAAATACAGAATCAATGGGATTTCTGGATGGATTCCCAAAATCTCATTGGATTATATAATATTCTCAGCCAATATTATATAAATATTCGCTATAAAATAAGGCTGATCAATATTCAAATTTCAGAAACGAACCTTAGGAAGTTTCTACATCTTTTGAATTTAAACTACAGACGTATTTCTTTCTAATGGTGACCGTGGCATGCAGGTTAAGTGTGTGTCTTTGCATGCTCGGAGCCCGGGTTCGATCCCCAGCCGCGGCGAAGAGTTTTTTTCGATAAAAATTTTTCTGATTGGTCACCACCTTTCTGCAGACAATGGCAAACCTCAGAGAGTAAATAATGCCATGTAAAGCTTCTTGAGAACATGAACTTTAGCCGTTCGGAGTCGGCATAAAACATGTAGGTCCAGTTCTCGGTCAATTGTGTGCAAACATTTAATAACACAATTGATCTTAAGAAGCTCGGTCAAAGTCCTTTCAAGGGCTGAAATGGCCAATTTGTTTTTGTTTTTGTTTTTACGTATTTCTTACGTTCCTTATTCCTGTTGTTGTGAAGAGTTTTTAAATCAATAGACTAAGTAAACAAAACAAAGAGTTCAAGGTTATTTCCATTTTTATATTCTAAAATAACACTTCATTTATAGCGTTATAAATGATTCAACCTCAAAAAGTCAGCTTTTTTAAAATTTAATTTTTAATCTCTGTCAATGGAATATGAATGTACTATACTTTCTCTATCAAACTTGTATCAAATACTCAATGGATTCATCCAACAACAGTTGTTAGAGTATGGAATGCGCTCCTAACAATAACATTGTTAAAAAAAAAAAAAAAATAAAAAAACAAATTGGCCATTTCAGCCCTTGAAAGGACTTTGACCGAGCTTCTTATGATCAATTGTGTTATTAAATGTTTGCACACAATTGACCGAGAACTGGGCCTACATGTTTTATGCCGACTCCAAACGGCTAAAGTTCAAGTTCTCCAGGCGCTTTACATGGCATTAATTACTCTCTGAGGTTTGCCATTGTCTGCTGAGAGTTGGTGACCGATCAGAACTGATTTTTATTGAAAAAACTTTTCGAACTGGGGATCGATCTCGAGCTCCGAGAATGCTAAGCCACACACTTAACCTGCATGCTACGGTCACCAATATATTTCCTTAAACTTTTTTCTCGACATTCGCCAAGTTGTGGGATCCCAACTTTGTTTAAAGTAAAAATTTTCTTTTTAGATTTTGTATAAATTTATTAAAACAATTAAAAATCAAAACAAATTTACACACATAGCTTTTTTGATATCTTGACCTGTCATCGAGTTGATTAAAGTAAGAAGTTGTCCATAATTTAATGCGATATTTCTAAAAGAAACTTCTTTTTAGTCATTTTTTACATATCAAAAAATTCTTTTTTACACCCTGAATAATTTGATACAGAGACTATTTTCGACAATCGTCAGTTAGTCCTATAACAACATTACATTCCGTATAAAGGGCTATAAAAGGTTTTGTTACAAAAAACAGTATGTATTCCCAAACAACTTTATACCGACAAGGGTCTGGTTCTAAAATCACTTGCATACACTCAGAAAAAAGTTTCTCAGAATATAATAAAAAAGACATCATATTTAGAGAAACATTGTATAGACTTTGCTCCAGAGAATACTTTTCTCTAAATGTGATCCTAAAATTTCCCTAAATATGACAAAAAGGTTCCATGAAAAAGAGAAATGTATAAAAATATATCATTTTTACAGAAGAAGTCTTTTTATTTATTTTAGGAAAAAAAATGTCAGAAGTATGATATGATAACAACAGGTTTATTTTGAGAAAAGATTTGTTTTTTAGTGAAGAAAATACTTCGCAAAGTAAATTTTTTATCAAAATATAGGACACATTTTTCAAATTCAATAAATTATTCTCTATAAATGAGAATTTTTTGTGCGAGAAAAATACTTATCATTTTTAGAGACATTGAATATATTTCCATTTCCCATAAGTGAGGAAATATTTCTTCGAAAATGTGAATTTTATTCTAATTGAAGAAAATTTTATTTGAAAAAGAGAAAATTGCTAATATCGAAAATAGAGAAATTTTTAGCCATCATTTTTAGCCAAATTATAGCCATCATAGCTCTTAACCCACACCTGCCACCAATAAGTTGGTACGGCTGGAAGGTATAGAAACTAGTGATTGAGTATCAAATATTATTGAAAGAAATCAACATGCTCCCATGACTCAATAATTTATAAGGTTATCCCAATATTTGACATACCCTTATTTTTTGTAAACAAAAAATATTCTCTCTCGACAATTATTGACAAACACAGTTTTAAGGTTTCCTCAAAAAAAAATTTATGTTTCAGTGTTGTGTTGTGTTGTTTTTTAATAAAAAAGTATGTTTTTTCAATATTTTACTGCTTAAAAAAAAAACACAAAATAAGTATGCATTGCTTTCATTGAATTTTTAAAGGCAATAAATTCGTGAATATATTTCAATCTTAGACTCTGTGAAGTCGCAGAACCTTTAAAAATCATCTGATGAATGCTTCAAAATACAAAAGAAGCAGAAAATCTATTGACTAGAAATTTAAAGATATATTGTACTAAAAAATAGTAAGATATTCAAGCAGCTGTTGGATTTTCGCGTCATTAAAAATGCTCTCCTCTTCAAATAAGGGTATCTATTTCCATTTTCGTGAGAAGACGTCAAATATCGGGATAACCTTTTAAATTATTGAATCATGCATGCTCCGAAAGTCGAGACCACTTTCGTGTAAATAAAAGTTTTGCTTTTTGTACTGCTTATGAAAGCATTAAAAATTTTATATTATACACTCTCCCAAAATTATTGTTAAAATTCAACAATTTCCATGATAAAATTTTACCTTGATTTTGAGTTTTAATTTTTTATTTTCAAAGATTGACAAATTTTTATTTTAGTATTGTTAAATTTATTGCTTTTTTTTTTTTGTTGAATTCAACAATTCAAATGTTAGTTAAAAAAAAATGGAAAAAAAGTTGAAAAATTGTTAAATATTGTTTAATAAAATTTGTATTTTATATTCAGGAGCTGTAAAAATGTTAAATTTTTTGTGAGTTTATTTTTTGACAGATAATTTTTTCAATTTTTTGACGTTTAAATTTTGACATTTAGTTTTTGACTTTTAAATTTTGACATTTGATATTTGACGTTTAAATTTTGACATTTTACCTTTCATAAATGACAAGACAACCATCAAAATTTAATTTCGAAAAATATACAATTTTGATTGCTATTTCTAACAAGAAATCAACAATTGCTATTCGCAAAACCAGTGTCACTCACGTTTCAGTCATAGCAGTAAACATAAGTTTTTCTCCATCAAAAATAAAAGCTTTTCACATAAAATTATATTGGTACAATAAGTCTTAGGCTCACTTTTATAAGTTCATGCAAAAAGTTTTATATATATTTACTCATTTCGAAAAAAACTCTCTTTAAATGGTGAGTCACCCACGTTTTTGCACGATTTTCATTTTCGAGTTCTTCTAACAAATTGCTTAAAATCTGCGAATTTTTTGAGTTAATATAAAGAATAAAGTAATTTTCCGTAACGAAATTGAGTAGAAATTTAAACTGCAGGAAAAAATTTAGTTTTCTTTCAGAATTTTAAGATTTTTTCATATACTGATTTTGTCACTCACGTTTCACGTCGATGTCACTCACGTTTCAAATCAATTTTAATTGTCATTTTATCAATAAAAACTGTCACTCACGTTTCAGTCTTGAATCATTTTTTTAAATTTTATTTTTCGATAGAAAATAAGTTTTTTCAAAAATTTTAATATTCACTTTTCAATATAAAATGTTTCAGTTGTGAATATTATGTAACGGTGCTTTGATATTTAAATAGCGAAATACCAAATTACAAAAAATAAAAACCTTAAAATTTTTTAACTTGCTTCAGATTAAAAATACATTCAATAAAATCAGTTAAAATTTAAGGATACAATATGTTTTTTTCAAAATGCTTTTACCGCAGGAAAACACAAAGAATATCTTTAACGTTCCATGTATTTTTATTGAACTTTAAGCATTTTTTTTTTTAAGGTTTTGGTTTACTTTTTCTGGATTTGCTGTATTGTCAATGCTATTTTAACCAAGATTATTGTTATTTTATTGTTAGAATTAACAATTTTTTTTGAGAGTGTAGGTGTTATAAAAAGTAGTATTTAGAAAAAAATGTTTATGCATTCAACTTTATTTCTTGGTTCAAGAATAAAACTGGTTTTATGATTTTCATATATGTTTTTTCATTATTTTTTATTTAAGTTTTTTGCTTGTTCGGAAATAATATTAATTCCATGAGTTGTGTTTTTTTTTTTTATTTTTTTGCTCAAAAATATAAATCGTTTTGTGATATTTATTTTGTTTTTTGCTCAGTTTTAATAATCATTTAATCAAAATTGAGTTTAAACTTGAAACATGCTTTGGTTTTTTGTTTATTTGTATTGTTTTTAATAGCTCTTTTAAACTTTTAATATGTTAAGCGGCAGAATTTTAGTTTTGATACGGCCTAATCTTTAATTAAATACAAAAATGTTGTCGAATTTTTTTTTTTAAACCTGAGCAAAAAATAAAAATCATGAAACGGGTAAGTAGCTATGTCTGAATAAAACAACTTTCAATAAAGTGAGTTTTATTTCTGAGAATTAACAATAAATCAAAAGCTAAATTAAATTTTTTTAAAATATAAAATTCTTAAATAATGAGGAATTTAAAAACTTTTGTGATATTACTTATAATGAGGTCCGTGGATATTCTGGATTTTCAAAGTGATTGTAGGTGATAATTCTCTTACCAATCTTTATAATTTTAAAGCATTATAAACATAACACTATATAACAACATTCCTGAAATATGTCATGTCCTGGTACCAAACTTTGACCATATTTTTTCACTCTTCAAGTTGCGATTATAGTCAATTCTGTTTCCAACTTTAAATCTCTAGAGCTTTCTACTTATTTCAGAAGAACAAAAATTTGGCGTTTGGAGCGTTGGAGTTGTATATGAGGTACCATGCATAGTTATCATATAATGTCATACGTCTATATTTAACACGTTGACTGCCGACTACGAGATAACTCGTAGATTGCGTTTCCTACTAGGGTGCCAACTACGAGTTATCTCGTACTCACTAAACCTGTCATTTGTTGTCACTCGTTCTTCAACGTTCTTCAAAAATCAAATTGTTATTTTTCCCAGTTTTCTGAAAATTGGCGCGGCAGTCAACGTGTTAATGAATTGATAGGCTACGATAATAACACGGTGCAACGCGTGTTAAACAATTTTTTGACTGTTTTCCTTAAAGTTGGGGACGCAAATAGAAAAACTCTATCGGGAACTTGCTAGTTTGGCTACTGATCGGATTTTAGGATACCTGAAAGATATCGGTTAAAACTTGATTTTTCAAAACAAATGCTTTTTTCTCACGGCTATACCTCGTAAGCTATTTGGAATTTTATTTTCCTGTCTTCAGCGAAGTTGTAGCTATTGGCAAGGAAAACAAGAGCTCAGAGTAAACAAACACGAAAAAACTTCACTGAAGTCTCAAAATCGCTGAAATGGAAAAAAATTACTAGTTACTTTTATCATTTTTGGACCATATTTCTCAAACTGTTTTGAATTTTGGCAAAGTCTACAACGAAATTGTAGGCAAGGAAAAACTAAAAAACTATTTACAGCATGTCTACTACATCTGAATACTCTTGGTACCGTTTTGGCCCTAAAAATGTGACATATTTTCATAAATAACCATATTACCATCCATGCTTGAAATTTCACGATTAAACATCCACGAACTCATTATATTTTTGCGTTATAAATTTAATTTTGAAGAAATTTAAAGTTTTTGTCAATTTTGCGTCCATTATGCATAGATTTTTTAAACAATTTTTTTAAAATACAAAGTTGTTCCCGAAAAAAAATTTTTTATAAAAAAAAGTGATGTTGCTTTTCCAAATAGCTTACCAGATATAGCCGTGAGAAAAAAAAAGTATTTTCTGAGAAAAATCAAGTTTCACTCAAATCGATATCTTTCAAGTATCGGTAGCCAAACCAGTAAATTCGCCAAAGGGTTTTTCTATTTACGTCCCCAACTTTAAGGAAGAGCAGTCAAAAAGTTTTTTGAGTTCCATGACCTCCAAAATGTTACACTGTGTAATAGTTTTCATAGATACATTATATCTATTTTTAGGATTTTGGAGTAATATGAGATGTGGCACGAGCCCGTGTTTGATCCCTTATTGTTTTGCTTGTATATTACCAATATTTCCAATATAAAGGCTCTTTAGCATTAGGATTTGAAGTTGTGCGGATAAAGTTTTGAAGTATCGCGTTATGTTCTAACTTATACAAAAAGATTCGAATACATGATTGTTTTTTTCATTAAAATTTGTGAAGTTGTTTATTGATTTATCTCGACCATATTTAAAGAATTTTCAAGTCTTTTTAATTACTCTTCTTTTCTTTTTATATTTTCACTTATAAAATTCAATAATAATTAACTTTATCCAACCATTGCGTTACACATAAAATTTATGGTAGAGATTCGAGCCATTAGAACTTAGTTTTAAAAAAATTTTACTTTTCTTTGTCTCTACTGAGCCAAATATAGCTTCTGGTAGTGTCTATTAAAATGTATTTTTTAATAATATTTATTGAATCGGGCTTTATTGTTTTTAGCTCCTATAATGCAAAAAAATCAATTTTGTACCGACTAATGCTGTGCTCCAAGTTGTTCAATCTTTCTAATATATAAAAATCTCGTGTCACGGTGTTAGTGTATGAACTTATCCAAAACGGCTGGAGAGTTTTTAATGACATTTTTTTTGTATAACTCTCCAGTAGATATGAGAATAGGTCGTAAAGTATTTTTCATCTTCCTATCCACGAGGGGCGTGGCACTTTTTCAAAAACAACAATTTTCGGTTTTACTTTCGTTTATGAATCGCACATCAACTAAATTTGGTACGAACTTACTATTGAGACGTGCACTTCAATTGTCAAATTAAAGCGTTCTTTGGGAAAGAGGGCATGGCACCGCCCATATAATTCAATTTTTTGATATCGAATGGATTTTGAACTAAGTGTATAACAATGAAACTCAGTATGAAGTAACTGATTGGCCAGGTCATTGGATAACGGGGCATTAGATAACAGAGCGTGGCTCCGCCCATACAATTAAAATTTTCGATACAGAATAGCTATGCAAGTAAAAATCACAGAACATTCTAACACAGAATGGAGTTACTATTTTATGGTGTCTTGCTACTGGAAAACAAGATGGGGCATTGTACAAGAGGTGTGGCTCCGCCCATAAATCACATTTTTTAAATTGAATCGCTTTGGAAATAATAGTCACAGATCAAAGAAACTCGGTTTGGAGTAACTATTTGGTGATATCCACTACTCGGAAATACTCGCAAACTAAAACGGGTATTGGGCAAGGGTTGTGGCCTATAAAAGACAATTTTTTATATTTAATAGTTTTGAAAATAATGGTCAAAGAATATTGAAACTCAGAGTGGAGTTATTATTTGTTGATGGCATACTATTAGCAAACTGGAACAGACAGCAGCAACGCGCCGGGTACCAGCTAGTATATTTATACAATTCAAGTTCACAAATTAAACTTCTCTAAACCAAATGTTAAATTTATAAATTTGCAGCTTTAACACCTTTGCAGCTTATGTGCTTTATGTGTAAGTAAGTAACTATAGGTTTGTCTTTTGTGTGTTTAGCTGCTCTGTTCATAAGTTGTGCATAAGTTCAATTAGCGTTGATATCTAACATCATTCGGAGTTTACGTTAAAATTATAATTAATCGTTTTCTCATCTCCAGCCAAGAGAAAAACAAGTACATTTTGCCCACACACACACACACATAAGTACACGCAAACACATAAATGCACTCATAAATAAGGATTAAATTTCATATTCATATATCATATTTTGTCTTCACACCAAATCTCTTGGGTGTTTCATTTACGTTGCACCAAGTCTGTGAGTAAAATTAAGTCTAAGTCAACACCGGTATTCCGGCATCCTGATGTAAGACCATGTTTTTTTTTGTTTTAAATGTTTAAAGTGTTACTGTCATTGCAAGCTGTTCAAGTTTACCAAAGTATGTATGAATAAAATTTCTGTGGTTTCCTTGCAATAACAAAGGCGGTTCGCCTGCACACTCAGTGAAAATTTATAAGACAAACATATAAATGTTTTCATGGATTTGAGAAAGAAATTTGAAAACAACGGTTTTTACTTTTGAAAAATTGTATTGTAAGTATAAAGGTGGCTTCTAGAAATAAAGATAAATCAATTAGAATAGAGAACATATATCCATACTATGTCTTTTACTTAAAAAGAAGTTAATCAACTTGACAATTTTGTAAAATTTTCATTATTCAAAAAAACGGTGGTAGAGTTTTCGGGTAATTTAAAAAATTTACTACTTTTTTTTTAAATAAAATGTTTTAAAAACCTTTTTCTTAAGTCTCGATCTCATTCATAAATCTTTAAAAAAATTTGTAAACAACAGTTTTATTTACTAGTACTATTAAATATGTATTGTTAAAATTGCACCACTGAAACCTGTCAACTTGTCGCATATTACACTGAATTTACTTTGAGTGTATAGAATTCTGCATTTTATGCACAAGTTTCAATGTAAGTGCATCATAACTGGAGTAACTACCTCATCGGTGGCTTGAAACTTGTTTGTTTTACAAATACGTACGCCAGCCTTGTAAGCTGACAACCTTGACTTTGTCCAATGTGGAAGACCATAAATTTTCATAAAGTGAGGCCAAGAATTTAGCTTTTTGATACATTGTTGACTTTTAAGCATACATAACTCAAGCAAATGCTAATCTGTGTGAGTTAAGGTTGCAGTTATGCAATCATTGATTCAAATTTAAGATAAATAAGTTATTAAAATGATAAACTTCAAGAATATCTTCCAAGTCATTAAGTATATATTTCTAAAATGACTAACAAATATCTTAGAAATATGCTGTAAGATTGCTTTGAGTTTGTTATTTTTATGTAAATAGCTTAAAGTAAGTGAATTGTAAGGGTCGTAGCCAAAGGAGGGAGAAAGAAAACTTTCTAGGCTAAAAGTTGCCCATAGGTACTAAAAACTTTAATTAAAATAAATCAATTTAGATGATCAGATGTTAACATGGACAATTATGAAGGTTTGAGTGCAATAAACACATTTCGAGTTTGTACCGATAACTAAATTTGAACTTCCTCGATTTATGAGAGTGGGGTCTGTTGTAGAAATAATTGTGAATTGCATTTCAGAAAATTCAATTGCATATTCAAAAACAAATTTTAGCACCAGAAATCGAATATTTTTGCTATTTACATTTGTATAGCATGATTGATTTTTAATGTGAATTATTTGATTTTGTTGAAAGTGTAATAACTAGTGTCCGACCCAATTTATTTTGACCGAAACCGAAAATTGGCCATTTTTGTAATTGTCAGCAGAAACCCTAACGAAACTTAAGTCTACAGGAAAATGTTTTAAAAAAAAAGAAATTGGTTTTTTTAATTTTTTATTGAAAGCTTATAAAAACATAACAATTTAAACAGGGGGCGAATTATCTCATCCGTGCATGAAACGGCAATCGTACGAATGAGAAATATGTTACTCTCGTTATGAATGAACCAATTAGAATTACGATTGAAAATAATAGATCGAGAAACGTTTTGTAACAACGAATACGTTTGTTTATTCTTTAACGCTGAAAAAAGTATCGTATAGCTTTTAGTCTCATTCGAACACGTACGCTATAGTACCAAATATAGGAACGTTTTTATGTGACGAGTTATACGTTCACGAAACAGACAATTCAAGCCCAGATTATAATAACGTATATATTATAATCGTATCTTAGCGATAAATATTCTTTCAATATTAAAGTTCAACTTTAAAATAATAAATAAAGAGATCATTTTAAATACCATTTAAGTATTTAAAATTAAATAACGTAATATTATAAGCTAAAAATAAGAGCTTATCTGCATTTTCAAAAAGAAAAAAAAAAATACATTTATCGTTTTATGCTGGGCCCAACTCACACAGTCAATCAAATGACTGTCAAATTCACGTTATTGTTCTACTTAACACTATTAAAAATTTTGATGAAAGCGAACTTACATCTACGTTTGAAATAAATGAACTGAATATTCGGTTTCGGCCATATTGATGCCGAAAAGCCGAAATTGATTGAAAGCGCCAAAACCGAAACCGAATATTCGGTCGGAGACCAGTAATAACGCACATTTAATGTATTTTTTTGAACACTACAAATAGGATACTAAATAAAATAGCTAAATATCTATTGATATAGATATGAAAAAATATTTTTTATTTTATCGGTATGGTTTGTGGTTAGGAATTTTTAAATTAATATTGAATGTCTAAACTAGCAACGAAACTCTAAAGTTGGTCTAGCCTTACTATGGAATATCCTAAATCTCCAATAATAATGACCCTATTTCTTAGGTTTTTAAGGTTTTTTTTTGTGACTTAAACTCCTCCTAGACCAATGGATCGGCTATTTAATCGATTTGAATTAGTTTGAGAAGAGCTTACGAATTTATCGAATTTGAATTTTTTTCAAAACTTAAAAATTTTTAACCAAAATTATCTTTTATGCATTCCTCAAATGTCAGTTGTCCGAAAAATGCAGTTCCAAAACAAAAAATTCCACTTTCCGAGCAACAACTCAGTCAAATTTTAACGGTTTAAAAAAAAAAGTTTTGGCTTTTTGGCGTTTTTTCATCGAAATGTGCTATAAATCGAGGTTGTAAGTGTTCTGTAAGTATCTTTTATTAATTTATTGATTATATCTTACTTATTTTTTGTCTTAAATCTATTTTTTTAATTCGTTTTTGTTAAAATTGCGATGTTTTCGAATAGTGACAATGTTTGTTTCAGTTGTAATGTTATAGCGTTTTCTTTTCTCAACGAAAAATTCTGCCCTCTGAAGACGCAGAATTTTTTCCATTTTGACCTGAACCCACAAAATTTTGACCTGTTTTTAGCTGAGAATAGATCACAAAAAAAGCAAAATTTTTTTAATGTTCTCGAGTTGGCACCCTTTTTGAAAAATTTCAAAAGAATTAATGATAAAAATAAATTTAAAACTTCAAATTCAAACATATTTTTCCAGCTAAAAAATATTTATTTTTTTTTTTCATTGAAAAATTTTGACGTTTTCCGTAGAAGAGCTGAATCTTTTCTGAACTGTCAATGGTAACGTTAACTATTGTCCATATGTGTCATTTATTTTGTTTATTCAGTTGGTAGCATTTCAGGTCAGAATTTTTTGAACCGTCGCACATAGGGGTATTTGGCTCGAAAAACCGCTCATTAATCAATTTCTCAAAATGTAAAGTTGAGAAGTAAAATTATTTTCTAGCTTTTGTTAATACTCATTAAATAAGTTACCATTTGTTTTTTAATTTTAATGCACACACTTCGTCGCAGCATCAGTTGAAAGTCATCGATCGTAAGCTTGCATTGTTATTGAGTTAATTTGAGTGAAAAAGATCACACCTAAACAAATATTTTTTTTTTGTTATTAATATTGTGAAATAAGTTTGTTGCTATGGAAGATTTTGCTGCAGGTATGTACTTTAAAATACAACTTTTTTTATGGATATTGAAGCTTTATTTATATAGATCTATAATTTGTTATGAAGGTATGAAAAAGGGAAATTTTTTTAAATTTTTTTTTTTTTAGTTTGAACCTTTTGTTATATTATTTGGTGTTATTGGGTAACATTTTTGGTATAGGCTAATGAAGAAAGATGTCAAAAAGCAAAAACCGAAAAAAAATGCTGCCCGAAACCGCCCCCCTCCCCCAGATTTCATTGTCTTTGTTAGGTGTCTAGTTTGATGAAAGAGAAAATATGAAATGAAAGAGAAAAGGGACATGACATTGACCGTTTATTTTTATAATTTTGTATTTTAGTAAATATTTTTAAGATTCTAAGAAAAAAATTTCATGGAAAAATTTTTGCGAGCTCAAAAGTTACAGCCGGATTAGTGAGAGCGCATTTTTATTTTTCCTTGCATTTTTCTTTGTTCACAAACTTTGAACGCGTTTATCTCGAAACCCTGTTTTTCGTACTGGTTGCGGCACTAGCGGGTTCATTTTTTGACGATTTTTTTTTTTGTATTTTTTTAAACTTGATTCGCTTTCGTATGACACGAGCTTTTTTTTAATTTTTTTTCGATTTTTTATGAATTTTAAAGTCAATATTTTTTTCGAAAAACACACTTTCAAATTTGGTCCATCACCAAAAAGTGAAAAAAAATATAAAAAAAGTCATTTTTTTCCAGATCGGACAATTTTTGCGACACCCAGCGCTGCAACCGCGAGGCCCCGTTTTTTTCTCTGCCGCCAGTTTGGAGCTCTACAAAATCATGTTGGAGTGAAAAATATATTTTTTTGAATATTTTGAATATATAAAAAATTTGGAAAATGTTTGTTTTTGACTGAGTTATGAATTTTTCAAAAAAAGGTCTGTTTTCTCTGCCGCGAATGTTATGTCCCTCCTTAAGAAACTTAATTTACACCTTTATTTGGTCGAAACAAGCTTTATAGCCCTTTTCAAGTTATTTTAGACAAATATCATTTACTTAGGACAAACAAATATTTTTGAGCGGTTTTTCGAGCCAAATACCCCTATGTGCGTCGAAGTAGAGAGGGAAAAACTTTCGAGAAATGAACATGATTCAATTTCAAAGGTCAGAATTTTATTTGAGAAAAGAACGAAAAAAATGCAAAAAAAATCAAACAGGGCAGAAAAAATTCAAAATTTTTTTGAGAAAAGAAAATGCTATTAGTGTAAGTCTGTCTAAGTACTTTGACAGTTACATTTAAAAATTTATTGTCAGATCATACGTTTTAAGTCAAACAATTCAGATAATGATCTTTTATATCATTATTGAGACTGAATATATCGATATTGATGAAAAAAGCTTATTGAATAGAATATAGAATTGCTCGAATTCGGGCAACAGGTTAACTAGTTATATCTTAAAATACAAAGCAAATAGATTTTTTGTGGGCAAAAAATGTTGATAGTCCGAGACTTTACTGATCTTGTTGGAATATCGGAACGATCAATGAAAACCATTTTGAGCAGTGAAATTTCGATTGGTGCCAAAAACGCTCAATTTCATGGGATAAAGAGACCGCTCCGTAGACATCGTTTTGAAGCAATAGAAGAGATAGAAACCGAAACGAAGAAGGAATTTTAGGCTATACCGGAAGAGGACTTTGCAGTATGTTTTGAAAGTTGTAAAAAACGTTGGCACAAGTGTTTTGCATCTGGGAGGGACTACTTTGAGGAGGATGAAATGAATTTAGAAGAATATATAAAAAGTTTGTGATTTATAAAAAAAATTCCCAAAATTTTTTATGATTTATAACAAAGTTTCGATATTAGATGCACCCATACCATGTGTTACCTTTGTAGCCCAATTTTTATTATTTTTATAGAGTTTTACTATAGTTGGTTGTATGGGAGATGAGCGTGTTCGGGGGCGGATGACGTATATTTTTTAAACACTCTTTGCCTTTGATATAACATACTCTCTTACCAAGTTTTGTCTTTGTAGGTTAAGATCTCTAAACCTCTTAATAGACTCGTCAATATTGTAGATTGTATTGTAGTTGGGTGTTTTCATGGGTCGGATGACCGGTTTAAGCATTTAATTTTGTCGGAATATTTTCGGAATATTTTTCTTTTTCAGAAACCTAGCTAGGCAAATATCCCTTCGATATTCGTCACTTTTTTCATCGAAATAATATATTTGAAATTACATTTTATTGTTCAAAAAGTCTCTTGGCCGATTTGCCTACAATACTTATGGTGACTAAATATTTTATAATTCTTTGTTATTATCTTTGTTGAGGTTTTTATTATGTGAGCATGATTTATATGTATGAATCAACAAAATTAGCTGATTTGAACGTGTTCGTTGGTAATATAGCTGCTTATGTTTATGCTCGCGGTTAATGCGGTTTGAAAAAAATTTGTTTTTTTTTTAATTTATTTCCTTCAGCTCTTTTGTAATGAATGAGTCACAACAAAAACATATTTGTATAAAAATAAAAAAAGGTTAAACAATCAAGTGTTTGACAATCGCAACAATAAATTAAGATTAATGTGTCAAAATAAAGTTTTTTTTTTGTGAAAAATAAACAGATCATCAAAAAAATCTTGCATTTCAGTTGCACACAATAAAGGAAAATATTCATTCAGATTTTATAACTATAGCAGGTTAAAAGCTAATGTTTAACTTGAAATTACTGAAAATTAAGCTTAATTATTAGGATGGGAGTTCTGGCCAATAAAGTAGTCAAACCCAAAAATTTAAACTACCGGTCTTTAATGGGTTTTAATGTTTATTAACCGTTTATTAAGTCGTGACTGATAATTTGTATGTTTTCGCATTCAAATGTCTACAGGCGGCCAATGAAGTAGTCCTAATTGAGGCCCATAACCATCTCTCAAAAAATAAGCATAACAAAAAACTGAAATCTTATCTCGTGCAAACATCTTCCACACACTTAAACATGTTAAGTGATGATCTTTAAACACTCACTCAAGTGGTTTAAAGGAATTTGATTTATGGCCTTGTGTCCAAATTAGTGGTTTGTTGTTGGCGGATTGGTTAAGCATGTTTTAAGAATCCATAACAGCTCGTTCATCATCAAAAACCAGGGCAGAAGATTTGAAAAATTAAAAATTCGCAACAACAAATTTAAATTAGCTCGTGACTGAGCGTGACATAGAAATAAACATAAATAAACGCACATTCCTATTAATTAATATTTATGTGAAAATGTCGTGACTTGAGGATTACTTTGATGGCTGACAATGCGTGTCTTGTGCGTCAAAGTCGACCTTAATGGCGTTCAACGCATGTTTGGCATGTTTGTCAGCTTTTTTTTTTTGTGTGCCGCCGCTATATCTGCTAAACTGCCTAACGGCTTAACTAAATATGGCGAGCGATATGCGGATGTTATCGAGTTGTCAAGAGATAATGAGTTCGTTCCCAGGTGACAAAAACATGGTTCAAGGTTGTTTTGTAGAAAAAGTATTTTCTAATTAATAAATAATTACTTATAATTAATTTACATAATTTTAAATCTATAAACGTTGACATTTCAAAATTAAAACATTATGAACATTTTCTTTCAAAACACTTAAACACTGTCAACTTTTTTTGAATACACAAAACAGTAGGTACCTCTTTGTATACCCTCTGGTAATTAATGAGCTTTCCAAACAATGCATTTTCTTGCAGCTGGTCGCAGTTAACACTTCAATATGCCTCCATTTAAAAGTAATTCGAAATCGAGCAGGTTGGTAGCGGTAACTACATCAGCTGCCTTGAAGTGCATCACACTTCATTAGCAGTGCCGTTAAAAGCAATCCTTATAAATTTGTTTGACTGCAGCAAATTCAACGAGGCATACCAGCGCGAAAAGAAAAGCGATAAGTTGTTAAATGCGATCTGAAAACAATACTCAACTCAACACCTACTCTTTCAAAACTTCCTGCAGCGATTTTATTTTAATTGGTTCGGATTTTATATTCGACTCTTGTTGAAGTCTTGTTTCGTTCTTATAAAAGGTATGAAATCGTTATACGCTTAACAAAGGCATGTCATTAATTGAGCATTAGGTTCAGTTTTGCTTATTTGTATTGTTTCTTAACTCAGATTTAGTGTTTTAGAAGTAAAAAACTACTTGATTATTCGAAAAGTAGAAAAAAATCCCGGTATAGCCATGGTCCTAGGGTCTAACCTTTCTTTAACTCTTTCCTCATTTTGATTCAACTGAAATTAATATTTCATCAATATTATGACTTTGGAAGTTGTAGTTGGTGGTAGAGATATTTGTGGAATGAGATTGCCACGAATTGACTGAGGTTAAGTCACAACACTTCCCTCACATTCAAATTCTCATATTGATAAAGTGCTTCGCCACACATACAACATTCTACACTTGTTTCTCTTGATTTCCCTTTCTCTCCTACTTATCTATCTCCACATTTCCGAACCAAGGCAAATTTGAATGAATAAGTTTGACACATGAAATCCTTGGTTCAAAGCTTAAAAAAAATGTTATATACGTGCATGAGTTCCATACATTTTTTACTCTCATCTCATGAACTATTCTTACTTCACGTTTTCCTTGCATATGCAAATAAGATTCATGAAATTTTTTCACTTATTTCATGAACTGTTCTTGTTCTCATTGTAATATTACATGGATTTTATGAATTTTATTCTTAAATATTATGAATCATTCATGTTCAAAATTATTGATTCATGTATCTTGTACAGTGTACAGTGTACTACTACTAGTGTTTTTTTTCATGAACTACTAGTTGTTTTTTCTTTTGTGCATTTTGTTTGTTGATATCAGGAATAGTTTAACTGACTCAAGTATTGGTTAATGGGCTACAATTCTTGAATGCGAATCAAGGAGATCATGTAAAAATTCATAATTATTGTATTCCAGTTCGGATCAATGTATGTATATGATAGGGTACAAAAACATGGTATGCGTTACTTATCCTTTAAGTACATCTTTCTCATTTTTGTATTTTAGGTAAACTTGTGATAAGAAATCGTGCTCACCGCAGACCATTTTTGAAGGGATTACCGAAATTGGATAATAAACTTCAACAATTTCCCCAAAAAAACAAAAAAAAAAAAATAAAAAAACGAAAATTTTATTTCTAACTAAAAACCTGAGTCCTACTTTAGCTTTTTTGTTCAGGAAGAAAATGGAAATAGTTTTTAAACGTCAACGCGTGGTTTAGATAACTGTGGGTGGTAAATTTCTTAAAATTTATAATAGTATTTAATTTGTCCAATCTTAAGACTATAACAAATATAGACTTATCATAATTTAGGGTGTGCTACCAGCAGTAAAAATTTCATAGATCAAATGCGAAATTATGGAATTATTGAAATCATTTCGGTTTTAGTTTTTAGTCTGTGAGAAATATATTTTGTTCAAAAATTTTCTTTAATAGACATATTCGTCGTAATTCTAATAAGGCGAAAGTAAAAATTACGAAAAATAACGCTTATTATTGATTTAGGTAGATTGAGGCAAACTACATCTTAGCCCGTTTTTAGTTTTTAATGTTTGTATTGAAAAAATGGAGTAAGAAAGTTTGAAATAATACATCATAGTATAAGCTTCATACAAACTATAAATAGTTTTCTTCGTTTCCTGAATAGTAGATAATTTTGACTTATGTAGTATTAGAATTAAGCCGATGATATTAATTTCTGAACACTAGTGGTATTCACGATGAGGTGTATTAGGTCTTGTATTATGTATTTGTGATCAATTTCATATTTTTAGTTAATTTTTGACATTCACAAAAATAAAATAAAATTGAGTTTTAAATGCGAAACTTTATCAAATATACAATGAAAAAATGCTAAATTTGTAGTAAATGTTATCGTATTAAAAATACAATTTCTCAAAGCAATAACATTTTTTGTTTGTTTGTCATGAAAATGTCTTGATTCATGAAAAAATACACATATAACTATGTACATATGAATATGCTAAGTAATAAATAAAAATATTGACAACTCTAGGAAAAGAAAAAAAAACTCCTGTTACTCCTGTCCTGTTAAACTTCCTCTTACAGTTCTACCTTACAATAAAATCAACGACAATTTTTTACTAGCAGAACGTCAGACTCTCTCTGTCTCTGAAAATTTTTTGTACTAAATGCATTGCCATGGAAAAATTCCAAGGAAGTTAGTTAGACTAGAAGGTGCATTAGAAGGTCATAATATTTCATGTAATATATGGAGTATTCAAACTGAAGTAAACCAAAAATCAGTAACAATGTTCAATTGAATTTGAAGGCATTAGTTTTTAAAGCAGATTATTTTTTTCTGTATCATAACGTTATAATGTATAGCATCGTTTTCAATGTTAAAGAATAAAATTATATAGCGTTATAACTACCCATGCTTGAGCTCAAACAAACATTTTTGCAGACAATGCAAAGGTAATGTTTTGACTTAAATGTTCAATTTGTTTGTCGATCCACACGATTCTCATCCACGCAGTTGCAAGCTTCTTTTAACCGAGACAAGGCAATACAATCATATCTTATAAAAGTCAAGGTTAAGCTTGTATCGATACGCATTGCAGCGTAATAAACGAAATGACGAGTCAAAATGTTATGGTTCAATTATACTTCTTATATAAAATGATTTAAAAGATTTTAAAATGACTTAACTGTGACAAATTGGCAATTGATTTGAGCTGAACGGACAATTCAATTATTCAACAATTCAGAAACTTAATTGAAAATATGGCACGTAATAAAATTTCATGATTAACCTTTCAAAAAAGCATGTCTGATTGCATGGAGGAAGTTAAGACTCGAGCTTAAATCAACATCAACGGGCTACGTCCTTGAAGTCATGCTTGTTAAGCAAATATGCGTTGGTAGGTAGTCAAAATGCAGCAAAAGTCAAAATAAAAATGCAAAAATTTTTATTAAGAAATATACATAAAAAAATCCGCACTTCAACAATAACAAGAGAAACAGTGTTAAAAGGAAGCGTAAAAGTAAATTTGCAATTGAAATATTTAATAAAATTCCAACACTGGCACTCGAATTACGCTGCAGGGAGCACGCCAGTGTTGCATAATATTGCATGCATGCGTATTATTTAAACGCAACTGCAGAGCAATACAATAAAATCAATTAATTGAATATCTTTAATTTTTATGGATTATCCTCGGCATTAATTGTTTTACTCTTTGCCTTCGGCATCTACGTTACAATCGGATTGCTTTAAATAAAGACCTCGAGAGCATATAAACAAGCATTGTTGGTGCGAATAAGAAACTCTGATAAAAATGAGAAAACATCTATAATGATGTTAATGAAATGAAACCTTAAACTGTCTTCTTTTTCAAGATTAACGTTGATTAAGTATATGTTTAATATTGTGGCGTTGCCCTCGCTTTACAAGAAGTGAATGAAAAGAGTTTTCGTAAAAGCATAATGAAGATTTGGAACTGGAAAAATATTGGAATCAATACTTATATGGATGAGATTGTCAAACAATTTAGGGACCCATAAAAGTAACTTTTACAGATCGATTCTGAGTGTTACCGGTAATAGCAATATTGTTACCGAAACTCGTTACCGGTCTTAGAAATTGGTGTATTCTGTGCACTCAGAAACGCTTTCAAAAGTTGTAAGCTCACCATATTTAAATATAGCTCTTTGTTAGCATCTGGTAATTCTGTTTTATAGTGTGGTGCATGATTCAATAATTTAAAAGGTTATTCGTATTTTTGACGTCTTCTCAATTTGGTATGCTTATTTTGAAATGAGAGCACAATGAGAGTATGAGAACAATGCCATTTTAGCGAAAACAGCAAACGGTTCCCTAAATATCATACTATTTGGTACTTAATTAATAGTACAATTATTTGTTCTGCTACTTTTAATGCTCCGCTTTCCAAAAATTTAATTACCAAAATATATAAGTTATAAATACTATAAAAAAGGTAAACGAGCGGATTCCTTTAAAAACATTGCTATTTTTCGTCTACTTTTAAATTTTTTGCTTGACTTTATTTTTTTATATTATAGGTTTTCATTCACACATTCGCAAAGATCTGATTCAATTCGCGAAAAAACAATTATATGCATATCATGAACCTGCCGACAACTCCGATTTTGCCCACATGGTGCTTCCATTTTTAGGGGAGAAACCATTGAATTCAAAAGTAAATTTCCTGAAGTTCAAAGTACAGGGTGCTTTCCAGTATTGAATTTCATTGTTAAAAGTTACGAGTGGTAACGAAAAACTACGAAGTTAATAAAAAATAAAAAGAATTGCACATTGATTTTACACAAAATGCAAACGAGGCTTAGCAATCAAGGCCCGAGAAAAAATGCATATAATTAAAAAATTAAAAATTCAAAAAAAATTACTTTTTACAATAGAAAACTACACAAAGAAACACTGAAAAGTACCTTAATTTTCTAACATCACAAAACACTGTTGGCAGATTGTCAAAAATTGTTTGTTTACATAAAATAAGCATACATCAAAAAATACGAATAACCTTATTTTCATTCAATCATGGTGTGGTGATATGTCAAGAATAGAAAATGAGAAGTTATGTACATAGAATTAATTGCATGTTATGAACTTTTTATATATTTGTTTTCTTTAGCATGAAATATGCACCCACTACGCCGACGCAGCTACGGGTTTTTATCAGTTTTTGAGCACTTGCCTTAATCTAAACAACATCATTGACAAGAGATGGTAACAACATTTACCGGTAACGAGTGATTTCAGAATACCAAAAGGAAGTATAAGTTACCAAAAGGTGAATTTCTTCGGTAATAATATTAATGTTTCCGCTACAGAATTGATCTGTTAATGGTTTTCACTAAACAATAGAATGCACCCAAGAAAAGATTTTTTTCTGGATATGTCAAGTAAGCGATTTTTAAAGCTCGCTTTTTAAAGGATAAAGCTCTTGCTACGTTGTTTAGAAGTTGAAGAATATATAATTTGTAACGGCTTTATAAACAACGTAGTTGCATTTGTTTTCAGAAACATTAATACAATTTTTGAAAATTTTCTCGCTTAGCCTAAATTATACTTTAGTAGTCATAAAATGCGAAAACTATACGACTTTTTATTACCTTATCTTTAATATTTAAGAAAATAATCCATGAAAAACATACCTTTCAACCATAAATACCTTTCAATGCGTTCAACTTGCATTGAAATTTATCAAAGCAAATTTTTCATAAATTTATCTCTAAACTTCGAGAACATTTTAACCTGAAAAACCTAAACTATTTAAATTTCGAAAAAAGTAACAAAAGAAAAGAGTCAGAAAACTTCGATAAAAACTTAGTTTGTTTTGGCCCTAACTCCAGTGCGAAAATTCAGCTGAAAAAATCTACAGGAAGCCTAAGGAGTTAATGCTAGTTAGTTAAAAGAACAAGTAATAAGGCATCGTGAAATCGTTTCGTGTTTTATTAAAGTGAGCCAAAACATATTTTAATTATCACTTGATAAGTTTTTTTTTTGTCAGAAACCCGTCCTTATGTTCATAGGATGCATGAATTTTAGTCACTAAATGCATAAAATAGTTCACGCCTCCATTGTATATTTCATGAGTTTCATTAATTTTTTCACTTATCTCATAAACTTTTCTCATTTTCTTGGTATACAAACACGAATTTTATGCATTTAATCACAAAAAATATGAATGATTCTTATTAGCCATGTACTTTTTCATGGCATCTACAAATTTCTTTTGTGTACATATTTTGTTCATTGATATTCTATATTATAGGTACACAAGGCTTATGAAATGTTCATGTTATCGTGTTTTTTGTGTATTTTGTGTATTGAAATCCTAAATAGTTCATGTAATTGGTTACTGGACGAAAATTCTTGAATATAATTCATTGAGATCATGTAAAAATTCATAGTTATTGTGTGTTTTTGCGAACGCCTACACAGAGCGAAAAAACGCATAGTAAAAATAACTATGTTCGTAACGATTTTACTATTTTCCGTATTAAAAAAAGTGTATTTAATTTGAATCGGTTATATTTGAAACATTAACAAAACGTATTAGAATCGCTTCAATGAGAAAAGTATATTTAATTTGAATCGTTAATATTTGAAACGTTACCAAAACGTATTAGAATCGCTTCATGACTCAGCTTTTTTCATTTGTACCGAACGAAGTACACACAGACACGACAGACGAGGAAAAACGAACAAACAACGATCTTAGTACATTACGACTTGATGCAGTGTTGCCACATGCGACATATAGTATATATTTAAGTTGTTTTACAACTGATGAATAAGTCACTTATAGACGAGAAAACTAGTTCGAACGTTTTTCCCTATAGACGCATAGGACTGCATGTTCATAATAATATGACAAGGTAAGCTCAGATTTGAGAGAATAAGACGAAACTGCAGTTTTAAGTTTTAAATGTCAAGTTTTTTTCTGCGTGAGTTTTTAATGAAGCCTTTATTTGAACATTGTCTGCTTAATTAGGTGAACTATTCGAAGCACTTTTTTTTGATAATTTTACTCAATGAGTTTGACAACTGCGGAAACTTCACGGTTATAATAAAATAAGACTAAGAATACAGAATTATCTTCAAAACAAGCTGAATTTATATGAAACTTATATATATTTTCCCTACAGCAGGTATATACTTATCAGTTGGACAACATCTAATTCTGGTAAGCCAAAAAGTGAAATGTTCAAAGAAAGTCAAAATAAAAATCTCACACACAATAACTGTGACATTTAGCCCACTTCTATCACTTTTATTAGTCTCTTCAATCTGAGATTACCTTGTAACTGTATCATAATTTTTTAAATAAGTGTTCTGTTCAGTTGCTGATGTTGCTACAACTTCATAAACCAGTTGAACAAATTTTGTGCTCTAAAAGAAGAATTAAAGTTCATACAAAATATCCAATTCAAACAATCTAAATCTGCATACAAATCAGCGAATTGGTTCGTCCTACGGCGGCCATGTTCGAGGCAGTTCGCTTGATAAGAAACAAGTTCGTCAGTTCGTGGAACCTGTTGGCTTGTTGGCAAAAATTATTGATTTTTTCCGTGGAACCAGAGCTTTTCGAAGAATGAGTTCAATAATTTGAACGTGAGATCATACCAAGTGATATTCTGTAGTGACAACATGACAGCATAAATAATAACAAGACAAAAGCAAATGAACCAATATATATGACAAAATAATGGCGAAAAACAAAATATAAAATCGTAGGTTCTACGAACAAGTTCGTTCAATTTTGACGCTAGCCAACTGATTTGTAAGCCCTATAACATGGTATGTTATACGACATGCCATTCATGTAAACGGAAAAACGACAGTCGGTCCAACATGTCATATGAAAATCAAAAATTGTTGTTTTTCTCTGCTGGTCCGACTAACACGTCGTTCATTTCAGCACAGTCGGTCCAACTTGGTGCATTTCTCATTCTGTTTTGTCCTCGCTCAGTAAAAATTGGCAGCGGTCATCAGTGAGTAAAATTATAAAAACAAATGGCATAGTTTTTCAAATACATATTGAATAGTTGAATTTATGGAAATATAAATTATATTAAAATACGAATCCATTAGGTCTGTTCACGTTCTTTCTTGCTAAAACTTGCAGGGAGAGAGTAAAAGAATTGAAGAAAAAATATGTACAAAGAGAAATGTATCTAAAAATAAATTTTAGATATAAAAATAAAAATTAATAAAAGCACATCATTATACATGCATATAACACCAAAGTTTGAACGTTGCTTAAAATGGCACAGCAAAGCTTACGTGTAAATGCAGTCCATTGCTGCATGCACTACGAAAAAGCACGTGCTGGCAACACTGCTTGTGTGGTCTTATTAGTTTGCTGCTGTTCGTTAAAGTGTGTATAGATCTACAAATTACCTCTGGTGTGTATAAGCGTGTGTTTGCGTGTAACAATGAGCCTACAAGATCTATTGGAGGAGTGGGGATTAATGGAGTTGGAACCCATATTAAAAGGTAAGTGATAATGTTAATATTTTTCCATAGCAATTATTTGTAATTAAAGAAAAGATGCTGTTGAATGTAAGCACCCAAAGCGAACAGCCATACATAAATATGTGTATGTATGTACATTTGCTGCAAAATATGTGAGTACATGTGGTTGTTTGCTTCGAATGCTTGAACTCAACAGCGTCATAACCGAAAATTCGAGAAACGGGAAAATAATTGCCATGGCATAGAAAAGTAGGCATAATTTTACTTTAGCGACCAGGCCCGAATTTTTTTTTGTTTTTTATTTTTTTTAAACGTATATGGACCTCCTAAGCCCAATGGTGAAAGAAAAGATTGTCGGTCTCGATTGGCAAAGGAGATAAAATTCGCGAAAGTTTAAAAATTCAGTGCAAATTTTAAAATGTGTGGAAACTAATGTAAGCTTTTCATTATGATTTCTTAACCTAAATGTGGATTTTTAGGGCTAATTAAAATCAACAATGCGATATCGTGAAAAGCACAAAAACTTCAACCTTCATAATACGAAATTGAGTTATAAGAAAATTGGTATATTTTAAGGAGAATAGAAAAATTGTTATTACAAATCGCCGCAATTTTAAATAACAATTTTTCGCCTGCGGCGCTCTGATACCGACTCAGACTGATGAATTTTTTAATATATATATAATTTTTTTCTTAAAATGAAAGAATAGTTCATTATTTTGTTCAATGCGACGTAAAAAACCACATTTTGGACTGAATTTTCAAACTTTCGCGAATTTTATCTCCTAAACCAATCGAGACCGATAGTTTTTTCTTTCACCATTGAGTTAAGGAGGTCCATATACGTTTAATTAAAAATAGGAAAAAAAAATTCGGGCCTGGTCGCTAAAGTAAAATTATTCCGAAAAGTGTATATATTCTTAGTTAACAAATCTTTGAATTCTGCAGACAAAGGCGTCACATTTAAATCGCTTAATTTTTTATCCAAAGAGGACATTTCCGCAGCTTTAGAAAATATTGGACTCGGAGCCGAATTCCGGGTTAAACTTTTTTCATGGAGAAAGGAAAAGGTAAGCAAACAGAGAGAAAATTTTTCCAATATTTATAATTTTTTGTTGCATAAATTTAACTTTTCAAAGTAAACTTTTTTTTTAAATTATAAAGGATTTTCTTCAATTTCAACATTTTTTATATTAAATTTAAGTTTTTTCTTTTCAAATTCAACTTTTTTAAGTTCAAATTAATCTTTGTGAAGTTCAAAAACAACTTTTTACAGTAAAATAAGAAACGCGTTTTTCAATCAAATTCAACTTATTTAAGTTCAAATTCGACCTTAGCTAAAAAAATATTAATTTAAGTTATATTTTATTATATCCACATGTTTTGAAAATATTACAATGTTATATTGTTGTAAAATATTAGTTTGAGTTTTTATTAATATTTCCACTTGCAATCAGAAAGTATTATATAACTTCTGCTTGTGTGCATATTTGTTTGAGCCAAAAACAGAATGATACAATTTTCAATACATTAATTATATCTGCATATGTGAGTAGCTGAAATTGCATTGAAGCCACCAGTGATATTAGTTTTTTGTTTTAATGTTATTAAACATTTGTAGTTGCCCCAAAATAAAATAACAAATTTTGATTCAAATATATTAACTTCAAGATAATACAAAATTAATTTTTTCACGTTAAAGTACATGTGTGGAAATAATCAATACTTCAAAATTGTGAAAACTTTATACGAGAAATAACCCATTAATATGTGGTGAAAGTTTCATTGAATTCCTTTTAAAAATTCCTCTTTTGAAATGTCCTTAAACAATTGGTATTAGTTCGCTGTAAGGCTCGGTAGTCTGCATTAGTTTTTTGGAGTTTGCGGTCTAATGGTTTCTGTACGCTCGGCAAAGTTCCAATATGCTACTTAGGAAATCGCCGCTTAAAACTTCAATTAAAACAAGGTTACATGTAATTAGCAGACATACGGTAGCGGATAGCTAATCAATACAAGGAACGAAGGAATTGAAGCGTTATGATTATTTATTCCCCGTATTAAATTGAACAAATTTAGAAGTATTGAATTTTGTGATTATATTTCCCATGTCCAACATAAATAGTTTTTTTTTAAGTTTTTGTGAAACCTCTTGAAGTTCATATTTTTTGATAAACAAATTGATTTTTGTATTGGGGAAGGGTATTGTTATGATCGTATTTATTTATTTTTCAGTTCGATATTGATGACGAATCAATTGCTCTAAATTCTAAGGTGAATTCCTGGCTAAGCTCAAGTATTGAGGAAGCAGAATCACCAGTGTCGTCATGCAGCGATAAAATAGTAACTTATATGTTGATTATTGTGGTTGATAAATGGCAGAAAACATATAGCTTGAGACGAAAGAAGTTAAAGGAACTAAGCCCTTCTGAATTTTTGAAAAATTGGCCGGTTTTGACGGATTTACGAGCTCCGGAATTAGTGAGTCTGGAAAATACTTACAAACATTAACATTATATAAATTTTTTTTTCTAAATAGATTCAGAAGGCTACACATTATTAGTGCAACTAACACTTGTGCTGCCTCCTTTCGCAAGAGTTACGGATAGAGTAGGGCACAATAAGCGGAGAGTGACCATATAAGATGCACAAGATAGTTTTACTCTGCGGATGAGCTGCATCAACGACTTCAACGTAAAAATTTAAGATTTAAAGACCAGGTATTACAATTTATTTAATTATTTACAATTTTGATGGCAATTTGTTAAGTTTCCCATCATATTCTTGACAGTTGATTTGTGTTTCAAAATGTTTATCTGTTAGATTTAAAATATCCCTCAGCTTGTGAACCGGTATGGACATTCATTTAAAAATATTTTGATAAAATTGATACATATTTTTATAAAATTGATTTGAAACACGACAAAAAATCTGCCAATCTTCTTTACTTGATTTTTTAAACCGAGATATGACAAAAAACTGAAGTAAATTTTTTTTGTTTTATTTACATATATGGCTACTGGAATTATTTAAAAAAAAAACACATATTTCAAAAAAACCATGGCGGGCGTGATTACGACTCACTGCGACATCGGAAAAAAAAAAACAAAATACGGGGTTTCTGTCAGCATCAACACCGCCATAGAATGAACTAACTTTTCGAACTTTTTTCGAAAATTGTCGAGTTTTTTTAATTAATTGTCAAGTCGATTTTAATTATGATGATGCAAATGTTTCTTATAATGTTTAATACAAATGAATTCTGTATAAAAAAACTATTATTTATCACAAGTACATCTGCGTTCCATTTGTTTAAAATCCATCTCTTTTCTTATGAAAATTAAAATTTATTTGTTTTTTGTTAACCAATGACAAATTTCATTGGTATTTCATTTCATAAGATCATTATCTGGCTTATGAAATTGCAGAAGCAAGAAATGTGATTTTTTAAACACATATCTTTCTTTACAAGCTCTCCTCTTCATTTATATCAAATAAACGATGAAAAAACTTACATAAGAAATAAATTTATTTAGCTTTGTAAGACACTATGTAACACTAATGTATACGATATTATTAATTTTCATTATTATATTACTTTTTGTAAAACGTGAATATTATTTAACTAGCTACTTATATGAACAGAATTCATTGTTATTTTAAAAATATTTTTTTATTAAAAAAATTGTTTAAATATTACTGTGTTTTTAATTTCCTTTTAGAAGTTATTTACATCAGTGAATACATTTTACAAAGGTAAGTATACAGCAAACAACAGCATACACGCCCAACTTTTATAAATAGTAGGCTTGGTTTTAATTTTTCAGGTTTCTTTTTCAGCAAAAACTTTTAAAATTTTACTATGAAAAGTTTCAGAAATAAGTTTAGCATGTTTGTATTCAATTTGAATATGAACAGTAATACATTTAAATACTAAAGTATTTAATTTCAATACAATGCAAAGTTTAATCAAATGCGAAAGTATTAAATTTCAATATGATAAATTGTAGATTTAAATTTATTTTAGCTTCAAATCAAATACGAGCGTACTCAATTTGAATGTTAAGAATAGTAGAATCTAATTCTAAAGTGTTCAATTTGAATACAAAAAGTTATTGAAATAAATTTTATGCAGTGTTGAATCAAACTTTTAGCCATTCAATTTGATTTTAAAAAAAATTAAATTTAAATATATTTCGTTTTCAAATCAAATACGATTGAAAATAATATGAATACAATCTATTTTACAAATAAATAAACTATGGTCTACAAGTAAATACGAATGTACTTAAAACAAATTGAAAACACATTTATATTAAACTTTTGTGACATTGAATTAACTACGTTTTGATAACGAATTTTTAAATATCCTCGTAGTAGAATTAAATATCATCGTATTTTATTCAACTATTTTCGGCTTTAGGTCGAAAACATTAGTAAACGTATTCAATTCAAAGCTGTTTTTAATGATTTTACTACGGTTTTTTTTTCTGTGTAGAGATCTACCACAAGGAAAACTAAGCTTATATAATAATGGGATTGAGTGACAAAACCCTGATTTTTGTCGAAGAACGGTTGACAGGATTAAACGCAAGCAGCAGCTATGCTGAAACTCCAGCTATATAGAACTCTTGAGATAACAATTTTCACCGTCAAGAAATTTTAAATTGTCTTCGGAACAGTCCCAGCTTTATCGTCAATTCCGTATGAAAGAAGTTCGCTTATCTAAAAGGGTGCCAAAGTTCGAGGAAATTATTTTTGAAAATAATATCTTAAGATTTTTTTAGACTTAATTTACAATCAAGAGATGCCTCCTATTAATGCGCAAGCATTGAGTTGATTTTGAAGAGATGTTAGATAGTTTAGTTGGAGGTTGGAAGTATAGAGTAATGGCGGTGAAAATTTGGGCTTTTACAGCTGCCTCAGTGTACCTAAGGAACGCACGAGCTGGTGGAGTTAGACCACGTATCTGCCTTGAACACTTCCCAATACAGAAGACTCAGGCAACCAACATTGCGTCGATGTCCGAGACAGTTGAGAAAGTATGAAATGTAAAGGAAAGAGGCACCAATATTCAAGGAAATGATATTTGAAAAAATTGAAAAAAATTATCAAGTCAAATTAGTTTTTTTTTATTTGGACAAATAAACTTAGTTTACGAAAACTTATTTACGATAAAAGCATCAAATTTGTTGTTGTTTAGTTGAAAAATTCTAGTATCCCAATGTGCATAGAAATAATTTTGACGTTTTGTTAATTCTTAAGATATACGAACTTACGAAGTGATATGAAGTACTTTTATAAGTATACCTGAAAAGTTATAAATCATCTTAATTTAAAAAAAAAAATGTCATTAAAATCAAATTTTCGAGCACTAAATGTTATATTGCGTGCTCGTGTATATTAAGCTTGTGCAGCTCTTGATTATACTATATATCAGATTTCGGAAAGGTCCGCTCCCGTGGCTTAGTCAACGTACTATGAAAAAAAGTTTACGTGAAAAGTAAAACGGTAATATTTTATGGCTCGTCCGAGAGGACTTTTTTGGGACTTGTTTTGGATTTTATGGACTCTTCCACTGATATTATCTATGGAACAAAATGAATAATTTAAACCTTTCACATATTGTGGATTTCTTAGTTCGCAAACCCCATATCCCATATATCCCATATATCGAGATGTGAGATGTTATAAAAGGTACATGTCCATGTACAGGTTCACGCGCGTACAGGAGTGGACCTTTCCGTTCTCTGAAATATATACATACTTTGTATTTTTAATATAATCGAGCCACTCATACGAAATGAAATTGATTAAATTTCAAGGTTGTCGTAGGATTTCATAGAAAAGGCTACTGAAACTATAAAACTGACGGCTTCAAAAGGATATGCCTCGACTTTCTGTGCAATGGCAAAATACTTAAGTTTCAAGTGGATCCATTATTTTGAAATAGTTTGAAAAGATAGTTTGAACTGTAATTATCTGACTCTAACCAAATGAACTGGAGTGTATGAAACACCAGTAAATTATGAGTCACTGGCAAGGAGAAGATCTAATTTTGTTACCAAGCTGTGCCCAACAAGTCACCGGAAGTTTTCGTATCTTGGTTATCAGATCATTTTATCACAGCAAATAATGACAGCATAATAATATTGAATATAGAATTTGTTGCGAGAATGCGAGTAAGATTCCGGTTGAAATAATTTATTGTCAGCAAAAATACTAAATTTAATTAGTTATTTGACTTTAACCCTGTCATTATCCGATTAGTTGTGCGGTTACAACTTGACTTGCCATATATTTTGTTATAATAATAATAAAACAAAAAAATCAAGTATATTTCGAATATTTCTGAAGAAAAAGCAACTAAACAACAATTTGTTCCCACCGAAATGCAAAAATGTTGCAGCTTAATTAATGAGCAGAACAAAGAAGCAAAAATAAAATAATGCAATTTATTAAGTGTCACACTTAAATAAATGACTCAGAGCTATTTATTTGGCAATGAAACGTACTAAATGAAGTAAAACGAAAAAAAAATTCAAAATTCACAGAGACATTAGAAATGAAAGAATAGATAACAGTTTCATTTAAATTAAGTGTCAATGAAGATTAAGGCTCGATGATAAATGCCGTGCAAACGTGCCTTAATCAAGGTTAAGACAGCCCCCCACCCTCCATGCACACTGACAAAATTTAAATATTCTCCAAATGTCGATCATAAAAAATTAACACAAACTAATTGACATAATTTGCGTGTGCGCAGCCGCACCACCTTGATTGACCAAAACATAAAACTAAAAGCAATAAAAAGGAACCAACATTTGACGAAGAATCTAAATATCGATTTCCGTTTAAGAGCTGAGCTGAATATTGATATAGATATTTTGCAAAAAACTGGAGATACAGAGGGAAAAAATCGCACAACATCATAGTGTGACATTATGTTCGAAAGTCAGTCAGTCAATCAATCGACAATGACCGACCGACAAGCAAAACATTGCAAATCCGTTACTTTTTATGATAATTAGCCAAATTTTATTGATGAGCTAAGACCATAAAAGCCAACTACTATTGATTAGTTTGATTGCGCGCTCTTCAATGAATTGATTTCGTTGGTGTCGCTAATTGAGTCGCATTCATCGCATGTCAGCATTTAAAACAATTTCAAATACATGTTGATTTATTTCAGTAACTTTGCATAAATTGTTTTTCGGTAACAGTTTGTAGAGTTGTTTGATGTGTGTCAGTGTTTATGATGTGGGCGCTATTTTAGGCCATGTTTTGCTGTTTTTCTTTTTCTATTTTGTTATTAACTTTTATTGTTTGCGCTGTAACACGTTATTCATGTCTTTGTAATAAAATAAATTTATCATTTATCGGCTTATCTGCTTATCTTTTGGATTAAAAGCTTGTTGTATGTATATCACTTGAGATTTTTTGGCAATTCATTTGATTTATGAAATCATGCTTGAAAGCGTTAATTTCTTTTTATTTTTCTTTTATAATTTTTTTAATTTTTTTTGATTTTTTTTTTTCATTTCTGCCCACATTAATTAGACACTAATTATAATTATTAGCCTGGCTTACATTCCATTTTGAAATTTGATATTTTGCTACTATTTTATTGATTTTCATAATATTCGATTTTGTTGTTCAGAGTCAACGACCTGTAGTGGCTTTTTTAACAAATTCTTCAACAGCTTTAAAAACTCATAAAAGCAAATTAAATAAACACAAAAATAAAAAAACTAAAGTCATAAATTATCGATAAAAATAATATTAAAACGAAATATACTAAAATTGGTCTATCCGATATCGCGCATTGTGACGATGGTGATAAGATTGTGTTTCAACAAAAAACCAAAAACAATCAGGTTTTCAAATAACTGCTTATATATTGTCTGTTATAATATGATACTGCTTTTGCGCCCTTATATAGATCCTGACCTGACAAAAGATTTGATTATTACCTATTTTATGTAGGCATTAAAAAGGATTACAGCTTTAATACACCGTTGTTTAGTTTTTGTATTAATTTTCATCAAACAGGCGAAGAATACTTGAAATATCTTGATCTTACTAAACTGATTTATATAATATCGATTTATTCTAAATTAAATTCAAAATACTGGCAATGAAAAACTGTGTTAACATTTTGCTCGTTTTTCTCAATAACGTCCCAACTGAAAAAACCGATTTTTGAGGAGAATAATTTAAGACTTTAATAAAATTAGTAACTTGATGTGCGTTGATATGCATTCCAAAAAAACGTCAAATAATCACTTCATATCTGTGAAATTTGGGAAACATTTACTGCTCAATACTGGATAAGATAAAGATCACTTTATCCTAAGATCGGGTTAATGATAAGATAAGATTATCGGGCACTGACTTTCAAAAGCAACTTAAAAATATTTTGGGAAAACAATTTTCAAGAATGAGTGCTAATCGGGAGCTAAGAAAAATGGGATACAAGGTACGGCGTAAGATCAAGAAACCTCTACTAACAGCACGTCATCGAAAGTTGCGGCTAGTGTTTGCAAAAGCTCATGTAAACTGTTTTTTTGAGTGATGGTATTCCGTGATTTGGACTGACGAATGCAATATAAACATGCATGGATAATGCAGAATTCGGTATGTGTGGAAAAAGCCATCCAAAAGGATTACTGATCAAGATGTTATTCCTACCGTTAAATTATTGAAGAAGGACAAACTTTGTTCTGTAGTAGTTTAAATGGTGTCAGAAAATTAATTTTGATTGAAGGCTGAATTTTGATTATTTTCCATCTCTCGAAAAATTGCGATTTAATGTTAAAAATAGAACCTCGATGCAAGGCAACGATCCCAAACATAAGGCTAAGATACGAAGGCGGTCTTAAAAATCAATAATATAAATACCATTAAGTGGTACAGCAAAGCTCCAATCTCAATCCAATTGAGAGCTTTTGATTGTTATTGAAGAAGAGAGTCTATGGCTAACCGAATACGCCATCAAACAAAGAGAAGCTTTTTTCACGATGCCAAGAAGTTCCAAACTTTTTATCCCAAAATTACCCCCAAAGAATGTGAGGACTTGGTCAACAGTATGCCAGACAAGATACAACAAATAATTACCGCTAAAGGTGATTATAATAAATATTAGAAGATCTCAAAGCAGTTGATGAGCTTATCTTAATATATAAAAGACAAATGTCCTGCTCTATATCGCTCAAACTGTTATAGTTGTTATTGCTATGTAAAGGCTAAACATGTTAGCCTGAACCAGAACCTGTTTCGCTATTGAAAAAAATTGTAAGCCTAAAAGTATGCACACAAAATTAATTTGATATATATCAGTAAGGACACATTGACGACGACTGGAACAAAATATGCTACTAAATTATTTTGAATACGACCCGTAGTATGGCAGGTTGCTATACTAGTTATATTATAATTGAGCAAGTTCCATAATCCTTTACGGCTCATCTGAAGTGACTGTGCGATCTAAAGAATCCAACTTGATAAGAACATGTTAATATCCCCAAAAGCCCAAGTTAAACAAATATGCTATGTTCTTTTCGAACTCCACGAGACCATAAATTGCTTCCTTTTGGAGATCTTAATAACGTTTGTTCTGGAAGTTCTGCTTTCAATTAGCTTTTTTTGAAAATGGCAGCAAAATTTGTCCGTGGGTCGTAAAGGTTTTTAGGTCGTAAAAAATTTTTGATACATGGATAGAAATTTGAGTTGAAAATAATCCGAAATCAATTTATTTTGGGAGTGATTCTGAGCTAAGCTATAATATTCTTGATATCAAGCCTTAGTGCGATTGTTTATCAAAAAAATTAACATGCTCATTTGTGCATAATTTTTGAGATTTTTGCATTGTTCGTCAAAAAACAAATATGCTCACTTGGACCCAATTTGTGACATTTTGAAATTGATTGATAAAAAAAATCATGCTCATTTGTGTTCAATACATTTCATTTATGAATTGTGAATAAAACAAGTTAACATGATCTCATATGTCTAATGTAAGAAATTTTGGGATGTGACATTTTATGAATTGTAATATTACAAGGCAAAAGATGGCAAAATCTAAGGGGCTCAGGCAACAAAGGAACCGAAAAAAAATCTACGACTAGACGCAAATTAAAATTATATTTTCATTGTCCAAATAAGATATTTGATCCAATTCGGGCAGGAAAATATAATTTTTTAATCTGCATTTTAATTTTATGTTATGCACTTAAATGCTCTTTTATGCTTACAGCAACAAAAACCAACTGAGAATTACGTCGTTCGGTTGCTCATTTTTTTTAATGAGCAAAAACAACAACAACCAAAATTAATTTTTATGATCAAGCCCAAAATGACACTTATTAAGCACAAATTGATGTGTTAATCAAAAATATTCTCAAGACCAATTTCTGGCATAAACTGCGCACGTGAATAGCTTGTTTTGAGATGGTTTTCAGCTCTATTGAGTACATTTCATTTACGAAAGTTTTGAGCTTGATTTTAGCCCATTTTTTCTCTACGTACAACTAAAAAAAAACAAATTGGCCATTTCAGCCCTTGAAAGGACTTTGACAGAGCTTTTTATGAGCAATTGTGTTGTGTGTGTTATGAAATGTTTGCACACAATTAACCGAGAACTGAACCTACATGCTGGACCTCAAGAAGCTTTACATGGCATTATTTACTCTCTGAGGTTTGCCATTGTCTGCAGAGAGGTGGTGACCGATCAGAAAAAATTTTTTATTGAAAAAAACTTTTGCCACGACTGGGGCCCAAACTCGGACTCCGAGCGTGCTAAGCCACATACTTAACCTGTACGCCACGGTCACCACCACGGTCACCACTACGTGCAACTAATGTTACTTAATTTTTTTATTTGTTCTATTAAATTAATGCAAACTACGTTTATTAATAAGTCCGGCTGATATTTATATTGAAAGGCTTCAATCCACTATTATTTTGTAAATTGGTCAAATTTTGGACCGCCGATTTTGAATGCCTTAACCATGAACTCAGCAGATATAAAAACTTAGAATTTTGAGCCTATTACATATCCAAAACTCAGCCTCGGTAGTCGAGTGGTTAGCGTGCTTGACTGCCAACAAACAAGTTTCGGGTTCGTATCCCGGTCTTACGATGGCCCTACGCGGTTTTTTCTCTCTTAATTTATTTTCTCATTTCTAATCAACTGAAATTAAAAATTCATCAATATATACGACTTTGAAAGTTGTAGTTGGTGGTAAAGATGTTTGTGGAATGAGATTGTTTAAAATAACTTGAATTGACTGAGGTAAAGGCATGACACTTACCTTAGATTCGAATTCGCCTGTTAATATAGACTCCGCCACACATAGAACATTCTACACTTGTTTCATTTGATTTCACTTTCTCTCCAACTTATCTATCTCCCCATTTCCGAACAAAGGCAGACTTGACTGAATAGGTTTGACACCTGAAATCCTTGGTTCTAAGCTAAAAAAAAACTCGAAACGTCAAGGGACCGGAATTTCACTTCGTTTTACGGAATATTCGAGTTATAGAGATCAAAAACTAAGAAAAATGCATCAAGAAATCACAAATAGTATTTCGAGTCATGGAGAATTTCGAGTTAGAGAAGTTTCAGTTAGGGAAGTTTCACTGTACTTGGAACTAATACGTCATCGACATCGATATCGTAGGGCCTCATAGAACATTCCAGCGAAAACAAAAACACAGTTTTGCTGTAGAATAACTTTGTTTATTACCCATATTCGGCACTCTAGGATCATATGATTCCAAGATTTTTGAGTTATGATATAACACTTATCTTATCACTTATAACACTTGATATCCAAGTAAAAAAAAGTATACAGTATTCCGAGTTTAAAGAAAAATTTGAAACCGAAAAATTTTAACTGAAGTAAGGAGGTCCAAGACCAGCAACAAAACCATGTTGTTCAAGGCAAATGTAATGATCAAAATTCAATTTTTTTCTCTTAAATAAAACTCTCAAAGAGTTTACTTACATTTGATTATTTGAAGATTGGCTGGGAGTATGCTACATTCCAATTAGTTTAAGATTTACAAATAGGGGTGACGATTGCAAATTTTCAACACTAAAAAAATGTTCCCAAAATAGTAAACATTCATATTTATGAATTTCTTGAATAACATATATTATTTTGTAATACAATGGTCGGATGAAGAACCTTTTGAACCTCGGGAACCTCTTGGCCTGAGAAAACAACGTAACCAAAATTCAAATAAATTCAATAAATATAAAAAACCAGAAAAATATTGAAAAAACACACAATGTTTTTGAGACAAACTAAGTTTTGATCACGACAATTAATAAAGTGATCGGCAACATATCAAATGTAAAAAGTGGAATTATAAAATTTTTTTTTTTAAATTAAATTGAATAATTTTGAAAACTGGCATAATGTGATGACCGTGACATGCAGGTTAAGTGTGTGGCTCAGCATGCTCGGAGTCCGAGTTCGATCCCCAGTCGTGGCGAAAAGTTTTTTATAAAAAATTTTTTTGAACGGTCACCACCACTCTGCAGACAATGGCAAACTTCAGAGAGTATATAAAACCATGTTAAGCTTTTTGAGAACATGAACTTTAGCCGTTCGATGAAAAAGGTATAAAGTAGAAATTGATGTAAGGGTGAAGCGTCTTCAAGAGTGAAGAGAGTTTAATAGTTCAAGAGTCAGTCATATAAATGATTTTAAGTTGATATGCGAAAACAACTGCCGTTGCACAATCCATTTCAATCCGAAGTTTACTTAAACTCGACCAGGCGCGGATACAAGGGGGGGGTAAAGGGGGTAATTACCCCCCCCCAAGAACTCTCAAATACTTTTTTTTTAATACATTATTTGGAAAAAATAGTTATGTCCACAGCTTAAGGGTACTTTTATGTATACATCAGCAATTCTGAAGGCGTGTTTTGAAAGAATACTAAAAAAAATGGTCAGAGACATTGTTAAACTCTAGTTTTTTTATTGATTTCAACAATTATTAAAGTATATAAAAAAAAATTTTGTTTATTTTTGTTTCGTGAGGTCATTTGCGTGTAGATGACGTTTTTATGAAGCGATGCGAGAAGAGTATGACCATTTTGCTTGTAGAATCACATGATCTGTAGTCATCTGCAAAAACCAAAATATAATTATATGTAAAGCAAACACTTACGTCAAGGTAGTAAATTCGATTTTTATAAAATATGAGATTGAAAATAAAGTAACAGATCGTTATGTTCTCAAATTAACAGCCATTTTTTAAACAATCAACTTTAAAGACGCTTTATTTTCTTACAAATAAAAAACTTGAAGTCACTACCTTAGCGTAAGTGTTTGCTTTATAATAATTATATTTTTGCAAGACATTTACGATTAGTTTAAAAATGCCATTTATATGAAATCATTGAGCAAGCAACATTGATTTTGATTTATTATGAGCGCAATTAAGATTTTGGCTATGCAAACCAAAGTTGCCACTTAAAATATTTTATTCTTCTAAATTTTAACTGAAAACCTGCCAAACTTTTTTGCAACCTATGTGCCAACGAATTTTACCATAAAAAAACAATACGTGCATTGTACTTTCAGTTTTCACTACAAACAATGTAAAATCCAATAGTTTTTTTACTTCAATTATTTCATCATCAGTTAAATTACTTCTTAGAAATATTTCAGCTATATTCAGTCCTTATGAAAATATTATATACATCTCTAATACTTTTTGTCATATATGATATAAAGGGTGTTTTTTTCTGAGGTTTTTTTTTCAATATGGATTACTCTATTGTCTGACAGTTGTTTTGACAGTTGAAAGTGACGTCTCTACTCAGTATTATTTGGCAAATCATCATGAATAGGTTAACTCCAGAACAACTCTTCCAAATCGTGAAAATTTATTTTCAAAAACAGTGTTCAATTAAAAATGTTTATGGAGCACTTCGCGAATTTTATGGTGCACATAATCGTCCGTCTGAGACCACCATAAAGAACGTAATTACCAAATTTCGGTCTATATTCACTCTTTTGGATTCCAAGCCACCGAGAAGAATGAGAAGAGTGCGTACAGAAGAAAATATTGTTGTCGTTGAGGCCAGTGTCGAAGAAAACGTTAATTTATCGATTTGTCTCTGAAAATGAGGAAGGACGACGCATTACCGTGAATAGAAATCGATACAGAACCATGACCAATGAATTTTTGTTGCCAAATCTTCAAGATATGGATGTTGAAATACGCCCTCAAAGACTTTTGGGTCGAAAAGTGGACCTCCAGAATGCCCTTTGTGCAAAAAAGTCGTGGTGGTCATATGCCCGAAATTATATTTAAATGTTAAATGCCAAGAAATGATCTACCAAATGAAAATTTTTTTGGCTATTTCACAATTTGGCATGTGTTTTATTTAAATTTCAAATCAGCAAGCTTTTAAAAAAACACCCTTTATAACAGGGTTGTTTTGAAGTGAATTAATGTTAGGTTAAAGTTGCTAAAATTGTATCAACTGCGCAAATAATTTGTTGCATACAATTATTTTTGTTTGAGTAAATTCTAAATTGTTTGGAATTCTGAAATTTTTCAAGCCTACCTTAACTTACTTTTTATATAAATAGGCGCAGGGAAAACAGTTAAGGACCATTTTCTCCCGTGTTTTTCAACCGATTTTGATAATTCTGTTTTTAAATGAATTAGAGTGCGGAGAAGAAGTGCACCAACTATTTTATACAACTATAATTAAACAAACAAAAATTGGGCGATTTGCGACCCCAGCGCGGTACTAGTAATTATATTTGCAACAAACCAACCAAATTACCACAACCGAATTTCATGAAATAAAACTGCCACCTTTAGTCCACTTTTAGTATGGAACTAATTCAAATTCAATTATTTCATGAACTTAAAATTTGGCAGTGTAAATAGGAGAGCGACACTAATGTGACACTAATGACATTTTTCCACTAATTTCTATAACGTTTGCTATCTTTGCCACGCTTCCTATCAGTGTAGAAACAGCTGAGCGAAGTTTTTCTATACTGCGACGATTAAAAATATGGTTCCGTTCGAATTGAGAACGATTGAATGGACTCGCATTATTGCATATACTTAGAGACATTTAAATAAATAGTAACGAAGTTATTGATAATTTTGCGATGATTTTTCATATGATTTTGTCAGTTACAAAATTAAGCTTTATGAAAGGTGCAGAGATCTCGATAAACAATACCGAATGAATTTTGACTGCTGATTTCAAATATAGACTCCATTTTTCTCCATCAGCTCGAGTTTTTGAGTTTTAGGCAAAAACATGATAATCAGTTTTTTTTCTGATAATATTGCTATATCTATTATATTGATCTACCGATTTAGATAGACCTTTCAATTTTTGCACATTCAATAACAATATATTCGACAGTTTCGAAGATATCGACGTTCAAAGACGAAAAAATTTCACAATTTTACGTGGGCTGCTCTTGTTAGATTTAGAGTTTTTATTTACTTTTCGCTGAGATATTATTCCAGAAAAAGGGAGAAATAAATAAATACAGAAATGTGCGTGTATGTGTCTGGAAAAAATGCTTCTTAAACAATTCAATAATTTCAATTCAAAAAAGATCAATTTATCTATTTTTGTAAAAAGGCAACATTTTCTCAAATCGAAAATGTGTGTCTTTGATAATTTACCCCCCCCAAGATTTTTTCCAGATCCGCCCCTGAACTCGACATAGTTCTGATATCGAAATCATGTTCAATCACATTATCATAACAATAACGAAATTTTAATTTTTCTCGAGATCGTTACGTTGTTGACAATAACGATAACAATGTCGATAACCAAAAACAGCCATTTCTCGATATTGTTATAATATCGTTTCGAAAATCGTTAACGACAAAAATTATAAACTTAACGATATCGTTTTGATATCAAAGTTCGATTTTCTGCCTTTCGCGTACTTTCAGAAGGTTCGTAATTTTCACAATAAGTTACCTATAAAACTTTTCACAATCTTTATAGAAGTTTGTAAGCTAGATGGGTGCATTCGAGCTTAACTTGCAAGAGAAAAAAAAGGACCATACGGCTTTCTGGGTTTCTTGTTGATAAAGCTAATTCAAATACACCAGTTCTGAACCCAGTTTAGACCATTTTTGGCAAAATTTCCAAATATCTCCTCTCATCGCAGAATAACTCCACTAAAGAAAACTATAAAATTTCTAGTGCGAAAGTCGGTCAGGACAATCTTTTTATATTTACATACTTATGTTTATAGATAAAACCAATCTAAATATGATAAAGAGAGCTGTTATAACAAAAGATGCTACTACGTAGATAAAGATATTTTTGTGTTCTCTTAAGTTTATTGGTTTGCGATTATGGCTGGTGCCAATGTTACGATAATAACTGTACAAAACTCTAAACCGGATTGCTACGCATTCTTTAACCGTGCTAAAGACATTTCTATGAGTGAGAAATGGTATTGATATTTGCGACTATTTGTCAAATCTGGTTTATGGCGTTATATTTTTGGATTTTTGCTTCTTCAGCAGTAAGAAACAAAATTTCTTGGCCCTTACGAGAATTTTAGATGCTTTCATATAGAGGCTAATTTTATACAAAGAAATGCAAAAAATAAATATTTAAATTTTGCTTTGTTTTTGTCTTTAACTCTTAATATTCTAGTTGTAATAATTAATGAAGAACTTTTTATAAACTCGAATTTAGAATGTATGTATAAATTTATAGCATAATTAAATGTCATAAATTTAGGCCACATAATATAAACTAATTGGAGTAGAAATATTTAAATGCGTTTGTTTTTTGTTTTTGTTTTAAGGAGACAATAATAAATAACAACATTTAAGAGCCATCATAAAAGCGTTTAGCGATCGGCTTAAATTAGTTGAGTTGATGGGCGTTTAAATAAAGTTAACAAAAATTATTTTCATAAATCTTGTGTTTTTCAGCGTCGCTCGAGGCAGTTGTTGGAAGACAGCGTGCCGTCTGCTTCGACATTATTTATTGATGATGATGGGCTTTAATTGAGCCGTTTATAGAGCAATTGAGTGAGTTGAGTTAAAAGAGTTCGCAGTTGTTTTTTACTTCTTTGATTTTTATGCAAATTTGTAACGTGGTATGCCATATGGCCATATTTTATATAAAACACAAAAAAAAATGTGCTCAATATGTACTATTTTGATTGAAAACTCACGCTTCATTAAAAAAAATATATTCCAATGATAACATTTTTCAAGATGATGGTTACATATTAATAATTTTCAAAAACTAATACTTGTGCTGTATTGTGCTCAGCTTGTGCAATAATATTATATTAAAATATTTAAAAATTTGCTAATTTGAACAAAGTAAGTTCAAATAAGCAAAGTAAGTTTATGCAAAAAATATAGATGTTAAAATTTCACCTCGCTTTGATCACAGCACTTCTCTTAAAAGCTAAAATAAGTTTTGTTTAAATCATAGCAACATTTTGCTGTGAAGTGTTTTAACCCTTTGGGCAAAATTTAACTTTGTACTTTTACTTTCTTTTGAAGAATTCAATTACTTCATTGTCGGTGTCAACAGAAAAGTCAACAAAATGTGTAAAATTTTTACGTTATCGCATCTAATTTGGGCATCAATAAATAACTTTCTTCCATGAAATGGTCAATGAGACGTGAGGAGACCAAAACACGATAAAATAAAAATAAAAAAAAAATGCATTAACAACAGCACAACAACGTGACAGCAAAAACCACTTGTAATGATGATTCGAAAATAAAACCATGAAAAATGTCAATAAAATGACACTCGAAATAAAACTCACCACAAATGATTTGTATGCTTATCAATTCACCACGCTGCTGAACACACTAAAATCTGGCTGCAAACAAATAAATTACGAACAAATATAAGTTGTCAATCGTAATTAAAACAAGTCAATACGATAACAACAACAACAACAACAACAACAACAACAACAACAACAACAACATCAATAAAAATAAAAGCATTAAAAGTACACACACTCAACAAGAGTCAGTAAAAAATTTTAAAGAAATACAATGAAAAATCAAAAAGCGGCAACAAAAACTGCGCGCATGCGCTCATTCACCACAACAACAACAACAAAAACACACAGCAGTTCATTTAAATTCAGCGCAGGAAGCGTGCGTTGGCTGCATTGAGGGACGTTTAAGTTTAAGTATCGCGAATTGTTTTAAAAAAATTTTATTGTTTTTGTTTTCTTTACTTTTTTGTTGTTCTATAAAAATATTTGATTTTTTAACAATTTATTTTTATGCTTTATATTAAAAAATGTAATTTCTTGATTGTTTTTTGTTATTTATTTTTAAAACGCTTTTATTTGTTTTTTAAAAATATTGAAAAATCCTTGTTCAGTTCTTTGCATTGTTTGCTTATATTTCTTTCTTTTTTTTTTTTCTTATATGTTGCACTTCCTTTCAAGTTTTTTTTTGTTTTAATTTGAATCCTTATTTAGGTATGTCACTTAAAAAAAAAAAAAATATTATCTTACTTTGTATTGATTTTTATTTTTTTGTAGAAATTTTTCTAAAACTTGCGCTTGCTTGTGCTTCGCGCTTGCGCACCCGGCTTGTTCTGATTCTCGATCACGTTTGGGTTCCGAGATTTTGTTCCAAATTTTTGCTTTGATTCCCTGGTTTTCGTGTTTTTGCAATGAATTCGTTTCTGGACTCGTTTTGCTTCGGTTTAACTTTGTTTTTCTTTAGTCTTTCTTTTTTGTGTTTTTATTTTCTTCGATCGTTTTAACCGGCTCAACTGTTGGCGTTGTACTGATTGTTTTTTTGAGCCATGGTTCGATCAGGTTCTGCACTTATTTTCTTGTACTGTTTGATCCGCCCTGAGTGCGTTGTCGAAGTTTTATTTATTATTTTTCTGTTTGAAAAAGGAATAATCTATACAATTCCAGCTGTTGTTGTTGTGTTTAAATAATCAATCGCTTTAATTATGCATGCGTACGTTTGACAACGCATCGTTCATTGGTCGCAGAGTTGTTGGTTTATACAATTTTTTGTTGTTGTTGTTTTATTTGCGTGACGTCTGCCTTCGTCTGAATGACAATTCGAAGCGAACTTGTAGAATGCAGTCACGTTTATTTTGTCAACACTGTAAAATATACTTATAGGCATATTTGAGCCTATAGTTATGTAATTTTTAAAAAGTCACTGTTGTGAAAATATTTCTTTAAGTGTAGCTATTATTGTTTGACAAGGTTACTAGGTATTGTATTCAGGGATTTGAAAGGCTTCAAATGTTGATAAGAATTGCATAAATTTCATGAGCAACGCATGTTTTTTAACACCTAGTTAATTTTATGTATCTAAAATTGTTACCAAGGATTTTTCTAATCCTTGAGAAGCATACCATATATTGAAAAATAAAATAAAATAAAATAATTTTGCGATATTAAAATACATGTGTAGATTACACAAAAAAAAAAAATACTAAATCTTTAATTAACAATTTTAGGGTATTAAGTTCACTGATGGAGTGCAACTTTACTTAAATGTATTCGTGAAAACTTTTTTATTTTATGTTGGTTAATCAAATATTTGATTTAAGAAATATAAATATAATTATTTTGTAGTTTTGTTATATCAAGGAAGTGTTCATAAATTATTGGAATACTTCTTTTTTTATCATGTTAATGAAAAAAACAAAACTGCATTGCATACCGTGTCGCAGCTTCCCTCTTTAATCATAATAACTTAATAAATATTTTAAAGAATCTAATGGTATACAAACAAAGCCGATCAAGCTCATTATTGTAAAAGCTCTTCTTGAGCTGTTAAATTATTTGAATGGTAAGTTAGGTATTAAATGCTCTCGTTAAGGTTAGTCCTGGCAAAAGGTTTTTTAAAAAAAATTTTCTTAAAGTCTTCTTTTTTCGATGACACAAAATATTACTTAATTTTTTTGGCAAACTTAAACAAATTCACCTTGAATAAACTATAATCGATGAAAGGGAATCAAAAATGGAAATTTGAAACTTTTACAACAAAAACAATTTTTATTTAATTTTTTGAGAAAACATTCAATTTATTGGGCTCTTGTTAAAGGCAATGATTAATATATAAATAATAAAGTAACGGTAATTTTTTGAAGTTTTATAACTCAAATTGAATCTTTTCAAAAGGGAGATTCGCTTCCCAAAACAGAAATTTTAATTTTAGAAAGTTTTTCTCTATTTTGGGGTTGGTAACAAATGCACGCTAACTAATTAAGGACAATATTAAGAAAATTCATTAAAAATACTCTTGGAAAGAGTATCACCAAGAATAAAAACACATATCAAAAAACATTAGGGGTATTCTCGCTGTCTTGCAAAACCCTTGCAAGGTGTAAGAATTGCAAAAGTTGCAGAATCTTGCAACCCGTGCAACGACACAACAACAAAATACAAGCGATAAAAGTTTTGCAATTCATGCAATTTGTGCAACAGTGATCCAATGTTTTGAGTGGACGTGCAACCGAGCACTCTGAATGAGACAAATTTGTTCATTTTAGTACTTATGCGTTAAGCCTGGTTTTCACTATGTCAATTTCAACGGTCAGTTGTTGTCAATCACATGAAAAATGCCAACATGTTGTCATTTTTTTTCTGTTTGACAATGGCGAAAAATTGGAAAAACTTATATCTTCACATGTTTATAGCAAAAATTGCAAAAAAATGTTATTTATGTGATTTTTTAAACTTTTAAATTTCATGTCAAACAAAAAATGACTAAGTGAAAACCAAGCATTAGATTAAGTTTTTAAATTTTTTGTTTTCGCCTGTTCGCGGCATTTTTTTTAATATTCACAATATTTGTGATTTTGTGAGCTCCCGCAGTGTTGCATATTACAGTATTGCAAGGTTGCACTTTTAAAAATTTTGCATCGTTGCTATACTGAGAGAATACCCCTATTATATAATAACAAGTATCGCCTGGAGTCGAAATTCAACCAATTTATTGATTGCCTATTTATAATTATATGATCGATGGTTCAAATAAGTTCGATGCTATAACTCTTAATTGATTGGAGATATAAAGCTATTTTTTTCAAAATTTTATTTTTTTATTTAATTATTATTTTCGAAAAAAGAAAAACTTTTTAAAAAAATTTAATTTTGTCAAAGAAATCATAGGGGTAGCCTTGATTTTTTGATGACACGGACAGTTTATTAATTTAGTGTTAAGACATAATAAATTCATCTAAAATCCGGCAAAGATTTTGAAAGAAAATCAAAAATGCAATTTTGAGTTTTTGTTTTTTTACAACAAAAATAATTTTTACCCCATATTTTAAGAATAAATCAAATTTTGTGGTCTTTCTTTAAAAGGAATAATTTAAATATAAATAAAAACGGCATTATTTTCAATAGTTTTTTTTTCAGTTCACTGATAATACTTAAATACAAAAAAGAAATAAATAAAATCTATTCACAGATGGCGGAGATATTGGCTTCCCAATTTAGAACATTCAATTTGAGACAGTTTTTTTTCTCTCTCTTGGCATTTGGTTGAAACACACGCTTAATAACTAAAGATAATATTAAGAAAAGTCATTAAAAATACTTTTGGTTAGAACTTTACTGTAATTTTTATCACAGTTGAAAGAAAGTTTAACAAACTTTTAGAAAAATTTTAAAAAATTTAAAAACCGTTGACATGGAAAGTCAAATTTTTTAATTCAAAAACACATTTTTTTACAAATTTTGCAATTGACGAATGAATAAAACTACATTTTTTTAAGAAATTAATACTTTTAAAAAAAATTCAAATTCGAACTCCAACTCAAGAACTCTCCCGCAACCAAATTTCATATTAATCAAAGAGCAAATTTTTTCTCAAAAATTTAATTTCTCTCATAAGAGGTTGGGAACCCCCTCTATCAGATATATCATTTATAAAAACATTCTGCACATCTGGGCAACATAACCTTTCGAATGATATAAGCTTCATTTATTTTGAGTTTTAATTAATACCAAAAAAGCGTACGACAAACTTTAATGTAGATGTATTAATTAGAAAAATAAAAGAAATTTGAAAATCGTTAAAATTCGATTGAGTTGTTTGTTCGGAGAGTAAATTTTTTGAATTTGGAATGGCATTTTTTACTCAATTGACATTTAAAGAATGCATAAATGATAATTTTGGTAAAAATTTTTAGTTTTGAGAAAAACTCAAATTCGACCAAATTTTAAGCTCTTTTTAAACCAAATCGATTTCAAATCGATTAAATAGTAGATGTTTTAACAAAAATTTGATTTTTTTTTTAAAAGGTTGGGAATCTCGAAACAAAAGCGAAAACAAAATTTTTAAAACAACTTTGCACATCTACAGCCTAAACCGGGATTAACGACATCTGAAGCGTTAAAATCAGTCTTTTGGTCTGGGAGGAGTTGAAGTCACAAAAAAAAACTTAGCCTTTTTATTATATAAAACTTTTTAACAGTTGATATTTTAATTAAAATTGATTTAATATTTTATTGGCATATCAGAACTGTCAACTTCAAGAACAGAACTTCTAAATGTATTTTATACATTTCGATGTGATCGGGAAAAACATAAATTCGAGAAAAAAAATTGTATATATGTGATCAACCAATTTCTTTCATTAAAAAAATTCTTAAAATAGCAAAATTTCAGTTTTTAAAAGAAACATTTAATTGTTTATTTTAATATGAATAGATGATAATAATATGTCAGATTAAAATGCACAATTTGCTGAAATTATATTTTTTAATTCATCATTTCATAGCTTACATCTTCTAAGACATACATATTTTCGAAAATCTATAAATTGCCATATGGCAAGGTAAATATGGCCGCCATTTTGAAAATACATTGGCAATACGCCAATACGTTGAACAAATTTTATAAAAAAAAATTAAATCTTTTTAAAAATGGTCGAGCAACTAACTTTTGTTTTATTGTGTCAGTTGATTTGAACTGTCTCTTAAAGAATACCAAACGGCCCCGATAAATACTCAAATAACGCCTGATATCGTTACCATTTAAATTTTTAAGCTGAAAGCTTTATAATAAGGTACATTTTCTCTCTAGGAACTATTGCGATTTGTGAATTAGTTAACAAAATTTGAGAGTAATTTCAAATCGATTGGGGAATCGGGGAATGTGATCTTTTTTGCGTGGAGTTTAATGATCCATTTTAGTTTCCTTTCAGTTTTCACAATCCCTTAAGCGTAAAGAAAAAAAATGTCTCTTTTGGAGGGACGCATATTAAGGATTTGAAAATTTTTGAATTTTAAAACAATGTGTATGTTGAAACTTAGAAAATGCTTATATTTTGGGGTATGAGTATATAACAAAACAAACAAAACAAATTGGCCATTTCAGCCCTTGAAAGGACTTTGACCGAGCTTCTTATGATCAATTGTGTTGTGTGTGTTATTAAATGTTTGCACACAATTGACCGAGAACTGGACCTACATGTTTTATGCCGACTCCGAACGGCTAAAGTTCATGTTCTCAAGAAGCTTAACATGGCATTGTTTACTCTCTAAGGTTTGCCATTGTCTGCAGATGGTGGTGACCGATCAGAAAAATTTTTTATTGAAAAAAACTTTTCGCCGCGGCTGGGGATCGAACCCGGGCTCCGAACATGCTAGGCCACACACTTAACATGCATGCCACGGTCACCACGGGGTATGAGTATATACTACGATTTTATATACCTTAAAAAAATCTTTGTTAATCACAAAATTTAAATTCAATTTGCCAATTAGTTCAAATTTTTTGTGTTGCTTCAGGGATATTATTAAGACACAGTAATGACGACACAAAAATCAAAACAACAAATTTTTTTAAAAATAATATTCTATTTTAAAGAACCCGTTCTCGTTTACTCGCACATGATCCAGTAGTGGAATTCCCAAACAGTTAAACAACGATTTTCGACCACGCTCAATGAGCGATAATGACAACGATTATCAATCGTTAAATTTTTGGGAAATTCACTGTAGTGAAAAACAACGTTTTTGTAACTAATTCACCAAAGCCTTATCTCCATTAGATGGGTCGATCTCCATACAAAAAACCAAATAAGGTTTATTAAGCACGTCCCTTATATTAAGGGTTCTAAAAATTGTTCCTTAGGCAACCTGTAAAAATCGCCAAAAAAGTTTTTTTTTTAAATTAAAACAATAAATGTGAGAAATTGGTTCAAAAGCAAAAATTCGTTCAAACTTGATAAAAATACAATCTTCTCATTCGTTTTTAGTATTGTGCGTGAATTTTCAAACGAAAAATTTAAAAGCAGACGAATGATTACGAAAGAAGTAAAACTTCATGAATTCTGTAAACATCCCGAAACGGTATGGTTCGATTCGGTCAGCTGCGCGAAAATATTTATTTTTAGAAGTCAATAAAAACTAATTAAAAATTAAAAATTATTTCAGGCAGATGTGTTAGATATCTAACGGTTGACGGTTGACATCCCGTCTTGGCGTTCGAGGACTCAGGACTATTTTTTATAAAACATTTATAACTTCCGAAAATGAACATTTTCTTTTATCATTTACGGAAAAAATGGGAAAAATAAAAGTTCCAACATTTTTTTTCCCAAAAATCTATATTTTCAAGTACATTTTCTTTTACTACCTGCTTCGTTTTTTCTTTCATTGAATTAGGAAGCTTTTGTCCACCAACATATTTCAAGGTCTTGTCGCTTAGATAAAATTTGAGCTCACTGCAGTTGTGTCGAAGGTAGAGGAGTAAAACTTTAAAAGAGTCTTCAGTAAAAGGAGGCATTGGAATGTATTGGTGTTGGCCGTGGCACAAATGGCCTTTGAATGCCACTTTTTAGTTGAAGTGGGCTGAAAAAATTCATTATAAGAAAAAACATTTTAAGTCTTTAACTTGATTTCATTGAATTAAAGTGTTAAATGCCAAAAAAAATTATATTTTTGTAATTTCTCTGCATTCAAATCTTGTTGTTTTTTGACTAATCATTACAAAATAATCTTTTTTTTTAAAAATAAGAGTTAAAACTTGTTCGAATTTTAAAGTTAAAATTTTTAACAGTGTAATACCTATATTTTCAAGAACTGCTGCCAAGGCACGCACCAAAAGCATAAATGCACACATGAGATTATTTTGTGTTTGAAAGCTTGCAAGTGTGTAAGTGGGCTAAATAATGAGTAACAGTGTTGTTAACGTGAATCAATGTTGCTTTGTATAACGACAGCCATAACTTGGCATAGCTTAGCAGGTGTTTTTGTTTTTTTTTTTTATTTTTTCTGTGACAAATGATAATGAAACCGAGACATGACATTGATAACAACGACCACGGCTAGCAGCTGACAAGCGTTGAAAAGTATCAAAACTACGGGTTTGACAGTAGTTGTGAAAATGCACATCAAACACTCACTCAAAAGGGTTTTGATTGATGAGAAACAAATGGTCGATGTCTTTTAAAAACTTGCCACTAACAGTAGTTGAAAATCTTAAAGATATTCTTTTAAAATGCAAATCCTAGGCATTGAGACCGAACGGTATTGGTTTCAGGAAATACATTAGAGCAAGTGACATGATTTACTCAATACGAGATAAGAATGTAAATTATTTGTTTGCGGTTAGTAATGGACCAAATTGGCTATTTTTAAATAATTTTTTCAAGTTTTGTGCGTGACTAGAAGATTTGGAATATGTTAATGCGTACGAAAGAGAGTTTGGTTTGAGTTGCTACTTTAGTCTAAAAAATTAATAAGTGATTAACCTTTAAAAGTGGGTTTGAAGTTTTTTAATAAAATATTGTTAATTAATAACAATTTAAATAAAAAAATTTTTAATGAGTGAAATGAGTTACGAAAATTTTTGTGATCACAGCCATGAGTAAGAGCTTTAACTATGCCAACTAGATATGGGCATCTCCCAAAAAAGGTCCACAAAAAGTGAAGAAAAACATTTAGGTTTTTCACAACTTGAAATACACGATTGTATCGTTGTATTCGAATTAAAGTCTTATTCAAATTTTTTGTTGTTTTCTATATGAAAGAAAAAACAAACGTTTGCTGAGCTCCTACGTTGTATTTATCTTTCAAATAGACAACAAAAACAATTTGAATATGACGAAAATATGAATACAACGATACAACTGCTTATTTCAATTTGTGAAAAACCTAATTAAAATAAAGCACTCTTACTGCTTTTGACTTTATTTTTTTTTTATTTTGATTAGTATTACTGCTATAAAACTTGAATTTAACTTATTATGATGTATTTTTATTAAAATTTATAATGAATATCTTTACTGTATTTTACTACTGTTTGAAAAATTTGTCGCGTCCATGATGTCGCGTCCGTATTCGTGTTATATCTATTACAAAAAAAGGAAGAGATAATTATAATATTTCATAGTTCTACGAAGAATCTTTTGACCTCCATTAGCTAAATTTTGCATATTTCTATACGAGCTTAAAAAAACTTCTATTTTTTGTCGCGTCCGTTCCATTGAATGATTGCTTATTACTTTGTACTAATTTGTACTAAATCTCGCCAATATTTTTATGAAATGTATCACTCTTTCATTGCGTTAGAACACTTTAAACACATTTCTTTCGGCTCATTTTGTTTCTTTCTTGTTTTTCGAGTTATTAAAACGGTGCGAATGTCGCGTCCGTGCCACTGGGAGATGCCCATATGCCTTAAGGTTAAAGTTTTTATATTATATGATTTGAACTAGAACATCCTGTTCTTTATGTATAGAAGTGTCCTGAAATTTCTGCTCATCACAAACTGTTCTACAAAGTTTTCGAACTCAAGTTCTTATTAACGCCCCACAGCTTTTCTTGAAAGTTGTGTCAACCTACCAATTTTGCTCTCGAGTTCTAAAGGTTGGTTGCACTGCTGTCAAATAAGAATGCTCTTTAACTGTCACACTGACATTTGACAGCTGTCATGTTGCACTGCGCAGAATCTCTCTAAAACAGCAATTTAAATTTACACTCTCTATCTTAAATTAACTTCCTTTTAGATACTCTCGTTGAGTCACAAAAATTTCCCTTTTCTCATTGCGCATTCTTGCAGCATTTTCCTTTGTTCTCACGCTCCAACTTAATCAAAAGCTCTTCATTAATGCTGCTTAAAATTACAAAAGCTTTCAAGGATGTCAAGCAATGCTCTTTATATTGTATAACGACTCACAATAATCACAAGAACACACACACACACACACACACACACACACACATATATACACCTACACATATACACGTATACATTTACGCACTCCTTGAATGGCAAAGTTTTAAAATAGAGTGCAGCAATTTTTTATTAATTCTCAAAGCTTTTTTAGCTGCGAGTTGCTCTTGAAAAATTACAAGCAACAATAAAAAATATCCTTGCATAAAAATGGGGGCTGTCGCCAGTTATTGTTGTTGTTGTATGTTTTAATTGTTGTTGTTGTTAATGTAGTTGTTTTTGTCATATTGTGCTGTGACAACATGTCGTTGCTTTTATCTGCACATTATTTCAGCCACTCACCCAAACCGCAGCTCATCACTCACGCCCACATGCTTCAAAACCACCCACAATAGAGAAGCCAGCCAGCCAACCACCCAAAACGTGGCTGCTTTGAACCGACATATTCTCAAAGACCTTGAAATCAGCCGGAACCACCCTTGGTTACGTTATTAAGGGGGGCGCGCGTGAATGAGTGCTCCTCGAGTGTTTGAACTAGAAAAGACGAAGTAGGCTCTATTCGGTAGACGGTATGTGGGTATTATAGGGTGCTGGTGCTGGTGGTGGTAGTGGTACTGGTGTGGGCATGTTTGTGGTTTGCTAATTTTATAGCAGCAACATGGATTGTAAATAGCTGTAAAATGTTGTTGTAATTCACTGAAAGTCTACTCCACTCTACGATATGTTTATTTTTGTTATTTAATTGTGTGTCGTAGGGCAGCACAGAGCAGAGATTATTTTTGTTGAACTCTTTAAAAAGTAATCATATTATATTAAATTTCTATTAAAAATTCCGCACCTTAGGATATTATTTTCTATATATATATATATTTATGTAATGCTGCTGCTGTTTATATTGAAAACCTTTATAAAATATTTGTTTGTTTGTTTGTTTGTTTCACTTCTACACTCTTTCACTCACTTCCGTTTTGTGTCGGAAATGTCTGAAGTAGTCAAGGTATTGGCTTTATTTTGCATTCCTCGTTATGGCGCGTGGAAAATGAATTTATTTTATTTCATGCTAACTGGTAGTTGGGGGCCATCGAAAACCAAAACGTCACATAGTCACACCCACAACAAAAAAAACATAAAATCAGTTGAAAATTTAATTTTCTCAATTAGCCGGTATCAAGTTGTTTCGTCCTTTATTCTGACACTGGTTCTGTTGGTGGCAATTACAGTTTTGTTAATGTTGTTGTTGTTGTTGTTATTTTGTTGTATATTTTTCGTATTGACTGCTCTTCTCTGGTGGCGGTTTTGCCAATTAAACATTTGTGTTGCGACAAAATCACAATTTTAGTTATGAGATGGCCAAAATTGAATTTTAATTAAAAGCATACAAAAACATATCTATTTTTCACCCTATCTTTTCCAACAAATTGGTTAAAGCAATGTTTGAAATGTTGTTGGAGTAGTAGAACTTATATGAGGTGTAAAGTGTAAAGAGAAATGAAATTATTTCGAATTTTTGGAGGTAAATTTTGAAAGTTGAGTTTGTTTCGAAATTATCGTTTTGAAATTTCTTCTTATATGGCAAACATATAACATAAAAATGGTATGAATTCATTTATTTCAAAAATAAAAATTTGGATTGATTTCAAATTGAATTTTGGAAATAAAATTATATTGCAGGTAAGCAGCTGATAAGGACTAAGTCACAAAAATAATCTTATTTACAATACAAATATAATTTTTATCTATCTTTACCTCATAAGAATTTTTCAATATTAAAATTTCGAAATACGCAATTTCAGAATTCGCAATACTTCTTGGAAGTACTTTAAAACTTGCCTTTTGATGCTATTATTTTAATCCAAAGCCTCTCTTTATTGCATATGAAAATAGTTTAAACGTTTGAAGAAATATATAATTTTATGTAACTTTGTTCTTTGTAATTTGAAATTACTCGAAAGCGTTTTTTTTACAAATTTTTTCAGCTCGAGAGGGAAGAAGAACAAACAAAATGTCACTTTTTGTCACTTTCTATTACTCGAACTTTATTTGAAAAATTTCTTCGAGCACGAATCTTGAGTTTCAAACAGCTGATTGCCAAAGTGATAAAATTCAGGGACCGAAAATAACTGTTATTTTACAAATTGAATGAAAAAGACACAATGAAAAAATTGTCGAAGGACATTTTCAAATAAACCATTATGATACAAATGGCCTCAGCTTCACGAATATTTAGAGCCTTTTAAATTTTCGACTGATTCTATAAAAGTTAAAAATTAACTGTTATATTTTGCCTTTTAACAAAAATATTTTTGCCAAAAATAACAGTTGTTTTGTGACTTTTATTTTTTGGGTCAAATTTATCAGGTAATCTGTGTTTTTTTAAAGGCAGCTTCTCCGATTAAAAAACTTTTGATACCATATGTAAAACGTGATCACCGATGACACCAAAATAATGGTATCGATAGTTTTTTAGTCAGTAAAATGGACTTTGAAAAAACACAAATTGCCTGATATTTTTGACCGAAAAAATAAAAGGCAGAACATAACTGTTATTTTTGACCGATAAAATAAAAGTCAAAAGTATCTGTTATGTTTGCCCGAAAAAATAAAAGGCAGAAAAAACTTGTTATTTTTGACTGATAAAATAAAAGTCAAAAGTATCTGTTATGTTTGCCCGAAAAAATATAAGGCAGAAAATAACTGTTATTTTTGACTGATAAAATAAAAGTCAAAAGTATCTGTTATGTTTGCCCGAAAAAATATAAGGCACAAAATAACTTTTATTTTTGTCGGAAAACATTAAAGTTAAAAAATAACAGTTAATATTTGACTTTTTTGATAAAAAACATAACCGGTACGGTCCCTGATAAAATTAAATTGTTGCATTGTGTTGTGAAAAAAAATACATGCAATTGGTTAGCAAATTAATAATAATAGTTAAAATAAGCAAAATGAAATCTTACGAAAGTTTTTTAATACAAAACAAAGCAATTAAATTTTATTATTTTCGAAAAACAGGTGTTATGCTTGAAACTTACTAAAAACTGTTTCCGTAATTTTTGACAAGTAATCAAACAGATAATCAAACCTTTCTAGTAAAATTGGAGTTAGTTGCGAACTAGTACAAAAGACGCTCAGCATAGAACAGTGTGAATTTATTTTTATATTCTTTGTTTTGAGACGATGCATTAATAAAAACATCGAATCTTACGCTCAACGTTATTCTAATAACTTCATTTATGCAAAGGCAATGGTAAACCCTCTAGCCGCTATGCCCTAAGCCTACAAAAAAATTTGTCGAAAAAGTTTCCTTTCATAGCAATGAACTCAAGGGACACCTTTGAATCTCGGTATCTACTTAATTGGTCTTCATTAGCGAACTTCTTATTTCCTATTGGAATAATAAATGAAAATATTATAACTCAATTGGACTCTGATGCCCCATTGCTATCTGAATTTTATTTTAAATGTGTACCTGGAACCCATAGAGGTTAAAAAAAAAGAAAAATAAAAACAAATTGGCCATTCCAGCCCTTGAAAGGACTTTGACCGAGCTTCAAATGAGCTCTTCAAATGAGCTCTACAAATGAGCTTCAAATGGACCTACATGTTTTATGCTGACTCCGAACGGCTTAAATTCATGTTCTCAAGAAGCTTTACATGTCATTGTTTACTCTCTGAGGTTTGCCATTGTCTGCAGAGAGGTGGTGACCGATCAGAAAAATTTTTTATTGAAAAAAACTTTTCGCCGCGGCTGGGGATCGAACCCGGGCTCCGAGCTTGCTAGGCCACACACCTAACCTGCATGCCACGGTCACCACTATCCATAGAGGTTAATTCGCGTTAATTGTTATATTATCTTTTATTGTGATATTTGTTAGATTAAGTTTAGGTTAAAGTGTATTTTTTTATTCTGAAAAGACAGAAAGTCTCGAAGAAACTGTCAAATGTCGGGAGCAAGCATTTTAATACAACATTTTATTGAAACAATGATATGTATTAAAAATTTTTTGCATTATATAGAAGCAAGCTGCCTTTTCATTAATCGTTGCTAGATTAAAACAAATAAAGCTCTTAATAATCTCTGTTGTTATATATTTTTCTAAGGAATAACGCCCATTCCAAGCATAACGCAAAACGGGTCTGTCTCATGGCTTTCGATTTGTTTTATTTTTGGGCTATAGATTCTTATTAAAATTCTAAGAACATAAGGCTCATTCCATACAGACGAGTGTGACGTTTTGACTACTTTATCGTGCTGAAAATGGTATTAACCGGTTAAAATCTTAGCAATTTACTATAGGGTATTTTAGAAGATGCCCCAAGGTTTCAAAATGCTAAAACATAATGCAGTTATTTATACTAGTTTAATAGTTACATTCGCTTAAACACCTGGGACCGGTGTGACGAGCACAAGTTTAAAAACTAAAAATTCTGAGTTTAACATTGAAATTCAGTCCATGTGCCACAATAAGACCATTTTTGACTTGCATATATTCAAATTTAATATATTTTCTGTTGAATACAAGTGAAAAATATTTTGAAAAAATGGCGATAACCATTCTTTTTTAAACTTTTAAATGGGACGGATGTGACATAAGATTGTCCCGGGTGTGACGAGTGCGAATGATATGGGAATTATATATACGAACTTAATGGGTATAATAACTTTCACATATTTTTGACACTTAAATCAAAAAAATATGTTTTTAATTAATGTATTAATTAAAAAAAAAAAAATATTTTTTGCAAAAAATTTTTTTTGCATGAATTTTTTATCAAATGAATACCTTTACAAATAATTTCAAGTTTTTAATATATTTAAAAAAAAAAATATTTTTTTGCAAAAAATTTTTCGCATGTATTTTTGATCAAATTAATACCTATAAAAATGATTTCGCTATACATGAGTTTACAAAACTTGTTTTAATCAAAGAATTTATTCATATACTTGCTAAAATTTCATTATTAGAAAAAATTTTGAAAACTTCTTGTAACGAAAATTAAGAATAAAAATAATTTATTGAATGAAAAAAGTTAACAAATTTATGTAAAACATCAACATCCTTACTTTAGGAAAGTTTCATTCGTATCATAAGCCCATGTTGCTTCTTAGGAAAACTATAGCCTCTTTTGGGACGGGTGTGACATAGAAAAAACACTCAGTTTAAATATTTTGTACTTTGAAAACGCAGTAACCAATCATTATTACAACCTATTCTAACACAACATTAATATCTTTTTTAATATTACTAACCTTATTTTTTTAAAAGTTGTATCAAAAGATGACTGATTTTAAGGTTTAAATTAAATCAAAATATTTAAAAAATTTTTTCAACTCGAAGTTTGTTTAGTTAAATTGTCAAAATAATAATATAAAAAAGCATTTCATTTAAAAATATTTTTGCAGCAGGACTAACTTAAGATTCCACTTCAATTCGAAAACCAAAAATTACTTCAAATACATTCATTTTAAAATTCATGTTTCCGTTCCTCATTTCTGTGGAATGAGCCATAAGTTCATTTATTTTTTTTGTTATCGCCATTCTTTGAAAAGCTATGGACCTCTCAATTCTGCAAATCGTCCGAAAACGCCAGAATCGGGAAATTTTCAATTAATTGTATCTACGTCAGTTTTTATGCAATTTTTATAAATAAGGTACCGTTGGCAAGGTATTGAAAAGAAACTTTCTGGAAAAAATATATAATTTTAAAATTTTGGATGTTAGGGTTGCCAACCAATTTAAAATAAATTGTATTTGCTAATATCTCAAAAACAGCATAATTTTTTTTTCGTTTTTTTATTTTTTAAATTTGAAGAAGAATGTTGCCTTCGATTCAAAAGTAATTTAATGCTGGAGCTTTTATATGTTTTTTTGCAATTTCAATTTTTGTGCACATACCTTATCATTTTGAGACACTTTATCGTCTATAAATTTCATAATGGCTAAGATGCTCGAAAATTTGTTCTGCAAAATGGTTTACCTTGTTAAGACCAACATTTTATGCATAAATTTTTATGACCTTACACTTGACCTTGGTATAGAAAACTGGTAAAAACCGAAAAAAAAATAAAAATACACAAATTATTTTTTTAACTTGTATTCGTATAAAATTAAAAAAAATTTTGATTGCCATTTTAGAGATTATTAAATTTTTATTGGTTTTGTAGCAAAAAATTTTAAAATCGGTCTTAAAACAATGAAATTACGATGGTTACTCTAAAGCTCTTTCAATAAAAAAGTAACAATGATCTGTATGGGTTGCCAAGTATGGGCCCCACCTCGAGTCTACTTAACAAAACTATTTTTAGAAAAGGCAACAACAACAAAGGCAGAACAACAAAAATTCGAACAGCTGATTTTGACATTTAGCTCACTTCCTCTCCAATATACGCCTACCTTGTTATTCTATCATGTTCACAAGTAAACAATTTTGTTATCGAAACGTAATTATGTTATGTCGTGTAACGTTATTATGTTATGTTCGTTTATCGAAATCGACGGTGGTGCAAGTGCTCATGGTCGGTATGATTTCGTCAATTTATCATTGTGGGCGACTCAGGTTATTGCAAAACAGCATACTTGTCTTCGCCAATCCTGCAATGCAACACGGATATCAAATCTTTTTATAAAGAAAGCCAGATTCTGCCTTGGAGATTCATAACCTTGTTGAACGCGATTATGGCGTTATGAATGCGATTAAAGATAGAACCCGTTAAACAAATAATTGAAGCATGTACAGTACTGCACAACATTGCAATTGCTGCGCAAGAAAAAGTACACTACAACGAATTGTAACCTCAAGGGTGTCAAATTTTTTCTGCAATTCTATTCTTTTTCTACAGCATAGCTTTTGAATTTGCCCGAGGGATTAGTAGATCATTGTCAGAGTGTTTTTTTTTTAAGTCTGAAATTGGGTAAATTAGGTCCCGATTTTTTGTAAACTTTTTAAAAAGGCATAAATAACAACCTGTCGATAGTTCTTATGAAACATATCATTCACCGAAAACGAAATCACTTCATACTTCATAGGCAAGGACCAATTCTGTTACACGATAGCGCACGACCACATGTATCCTGTTTTACCGATTTTTTATTTACAAATATGGCTACTGGAATTATTTTAAAAACAAGTAAAGAAAGTCTAAAGTCGGTCTATGCCGAATATGAAATACCCTAAACCCACTTTTCAAAAACAAAAAATTTGTATTGTAAATGGGCGTGTCCGTGGGCGGATGAAGCCTACATTTTATATGCATTTAAATGTTGATGAACAATTCACACATACCAAGCTTTATTCCTGTAAAACACAGTTAGTGCCTTTATTGTGCTTTCGCTATGGGAGGTGGGCGAGTTCATGGACAGATTACTCCCGATTTTTTAACACACCTTAGTTTTGGTATAAAATACATACATACCAAATTTAATTTCTCTGTGACAAACATAACTTTATTTATTGAGTTTTAAACTTTTTGGGTTGTATGGGAGGTAGGCGTGTCCGTAGGTGGATGACGTCCATTATTCAAAACCATCTTTGTCTTGTCATAAAAAACATATGTGCCAAATTTTAGCTCGTTAGGTTAAACACAGGCTTATTTATTGCGTTTTAAATTTTTGGGTTGTATGGGAGGTGGTTGTGTCCGTGAGCGGAAGACGACCATTTTTCGAAGACATCTTTGTGTTGGTATAAAACACATACACATCAAATTTTATTGTTGTAGGTTAACTATGAGCTGAGCTATGCAGTTTTCAATTTTCGCATTGTATGGGAGGTAGGCGTGTCCGTGGGCGGATGATGTCCATTTTTCAAAACCATCTTTGTTTTGTTACAAAAAACATATGTGCCAAAGTTAAGCTCTGTAGGTTAAACACAGGCTTATTTATTGCGTTTTCAATTTTTGGGTTGCATGGGAGGTGGGCGTGTCCGTGAGCAGATGACGTTAATTTTTCGAAAACTTCTTTGTGTTGATATAAAATATATACACATCAAATTTTATTGTTGTAGGTTTATTACGAGCTGAGTTATGCAGTTTAAAATTTTTACGTTGTATGGGAGGTAGGCGTGTGCGTTGGCGGATTCCTAAAATATTCAATAGTGCAGATCCTTGGATGCATGTGACTATGTGTACCAAGTTTCATCCAATAATCTCTACTCCTTTTTCCTATCCTGTGTATACGGACAACACACAGACGGACAGACGGACGGACGGACATGAATAGCTCGACTCACGAGGTGACGCTGATCAAGAATATATAAATTTATACCGCACTCGCTTCGTTCTATGCGTTACAAATGTTTGCACAAAGTTAATATACCCTCACCTTTCAGGTTTAAGGTAACCAAAAAACCATGGCGGACGTGATTACGACTCTCTTGGACATCGGGAAAAAAAAAACTAAAAACAGGGTTTTTATCAGCACCAAAACCACCATGCAATGAACTAGAAGAAACAATTTTGGTTGAAAAATAACAAAATGGCGGCGTTTTTTCGATAATTGTCAAGTTTTTTTGGACAAAATCGGCCAAAAACTCAAAAACTATAAAACCGATTTTTCTGTCCGACAATTGTAACATCAGTGCGATCGGTTGAGTAGTTTTTGTTTTAACACGTCCGCCATGATTTTTTTAATGATTTTTTAAAAAATTCCAGTAGCAATATATGTTGAAAAAAATAATAAAAAAATTTTTTTTTGCGTCATTTTTTTTTCCGAAAAACATATTTGTAATTTTTCAAAATGATATTATGGCCCGTTAACTGATCTCAATTTTAAACAAAGTTTAAAATTCCTTAACCTCAGTTTAAATTTTAACGCCGATACCTCATCTCAAAAAATCTAATTTTAACTTGGTGAGGCAAGTTTAAATTTAAACACAGAAATTCTAGGTTTAAAAAATTTAAACTTAGATTTTGTAAAAAATTCTATGAGAACATTGGAAATATTCTCAACCATGATAGAATAACAAGGTAGGCGCATATTGGAGAGGAAGTGAGCTACATGTCAAATTCAGCTGTTCGATTGTTCTAATTGTTGTTGTTGCCTTTTCGTTTGACGTTTAAATAAAAACGTTTGACGTAAAATTTAAACTCTGTTTACGAAATCTGAGATTTAGGAATTTAAACTTCGGAGATCAGTTAACGGGCCTATATTTTTTTTTTTTATTCAACTTATACGTATTTTAAAACATTAAAATAAAAAAATTTTTGAAGGTGTCACGTCCCCTTAAAGAATTTTTTGGTTTATTTTTTTGATATAACAACACGTTGGCAGCGCACCATAGATGTAAGCGGTGCATATTTTCAGGACACACATTTCGTTTGAAACTAACGGAGTTTTTCTTAACTCTTTAAAATCCAACATTTTCTATGAAACTACCTGATATAATATGTAATTTACTTTTTTAGTTTTTATTGATTTATTTAAAAGTTCTTACAGATATTTATATAATTAAAATATAAACATAACGTATCTCAATACAAATTCATAATGGACTGTATAATCAAAAAATAAAAAAGTAGTCATTAACCCTATCAGAAACTGTAATGCAATTTAGACCAGCCGTTTGTTTTATTTGCTTAAGAGCTGTCTCTCAGTAACTTCTGCTAAAAGTTAAGAGAAGTTGGACTTGATTAATTTTGGTTTGACAACAAATCTTCTCAACAGATTTCTAAAAATTTTCTGCACACAAAAACAAAAACTTTAATAAAATTGTTATTGAAATATTATACTTCTTTTATCATATTCATTCATGGTGTTTAAGTGTATCATCCATTCGATCTTATAAAAATTTAATAACCAACATTAAATTTTAGCATACTGGCTAAATGCTTGTTCTTGTTATGTTTCATTTTGCACCGTATAAAATATGAATTCGGGATCTGTTGACGTCTGAAAGATTTTATTACTTCACACAAAACAGCGTGGCGCTGATTAAAATCATTAACCATAAACCTTAATGGTGAAGTGTACCCGGTAGACCCACGTTGTGTGCGAATGTTGTTGTGAGTGTATTTATCTTAAATAGCGGGTTGAGGTGATAAATTGAATTTTAATATTAACTTAAAAACAAACATGTTGTTTTGTTTTGAAATACATTTTTAAGCATTGATTTTTTTATGAATAAAAAATAAAAAAAAAATTGAAAACTCTTGCAAAAGTGGGTTGCCGACTAGGCAGTTTATGAAAAATTCTAAACTCAGTTATTGAAAAACATCGAACTTGCAAATTTTTTCAAACTGAATTTTCAACTGTAAAAATAAAAATTAATTTAAACAAATTTGCAGTAAAATGGTTTTGGCATAAAGTTGGTCTAAACAAATCAGATATTAAAAATACATAAAAAAGCAACACTGAGCAAACAAATTGTTTTTAACTCAAACAAAACTATTGATTGTTTTTTATGAGCTCATAAAAACGCACTAATTAGCATAATTTTTATGATACACAATTTTTGGTTTTTAATATTTTAAAATTGCCATAATTTTGGCACCCTGCTGTTGCAGTTAGCGTAGGGTGGGTAATTTTGATATGAAAATAGCAGTATTTTTGAATAAAATTTCAATAAAAAGTGTTAAAATAAAGTTAATATTCAAGACGCATATTTATAAGGACAGACAAATAAAGCTAAACTTTAACTATATAACTTTAATTTGAAACTTGAGCTCTAATAAACTTAAGCATTAACAACAACTTTCAAGCATTTGTAACTATGCCAGAATCTGTGAAAATTTGCGGAACCAAAAGTTTAATTTTTGGATTCATCAATTAAGCTCTTAAGGCAAAAACGTGTGTTTTCGGCAGACATAAATAAATTTTTTTAAATTTTGTCGTATTAAAACTGCTCTCAACACCAAGTCCTTGTTTTCAACGAAATTCAAATGACAGTTTTATAAATATTTTTTTTTATTAACAAATTTAAAACAGCAAATTTGCTGTCAATGCCAACAAAATGCTGCAACTGTTGCCACTGGCTACAACAGGAATTGCAGCAACAACAAAAAATATAAATAAAACGCATTACGTACGGCCCTAAGTACCACCCTAGATACCACCTAGATGGTGGCAAGGCAAGAACTGTGCCAATTAGCATTTTCCATATAATTGACTACTAAATTTTGCGTGCAAGTGTGTTAGTGCGGTTGAGGCAGCTGAAAAGGATCATCATAATCAAGCGAGCGCTTGAAAAATAAAAAAAATATAAATATGTCGTCCTTTTGCGTATTTTTATGCTTTGCATTTTGCCACACTTTCTCAAAATCAAATACAAAGGATGAAATATGACGCCGACGACGATGAGGAACAAGCAAACTAACAGTAGTTTGCAGCGACGCTTATTTCGCGCATTTCTCCATCAACTCTGATGATGGACGGCATAAAGAGCAGTGAAGATGCAACGCTATACAAACGAGTAAACATCTAAATAAGAGAAAGGAGGTGGGAAGAACGTAGGACAGTGGCGCTTACAAGGACGCTGTTGATGCATGCGAGGCGATAAAATGAGCAATGCCAGTAGCTGGGGCAGCAACAGCGACATCAATTGCTGTATTGCACGTTAGATGTTGCTGTCGTTGTCGCAGTCGCTGTTGTTGTTGTTGTGTGGCAATTTTTAAGCGCACTTTAGGCAAATGCAAGTGAATATGTTGCAATAGTGTCTGTGTAGGAGTTTGATTTGACGAACAAGTTTTGTATATATATATATGTGTGTGTGGGCAATTTTCAACCGCCTTCGACCGTGGCCTACTTATAAATGTTTATTTATGATTTTATATACATGCAATTGTATGTGTTTGTGTGAATGTATCTCTGTATGTGTGAGAAAGTTCGTCATTTTTTGGGTTAAATGCGGCTCATAAACTTGCCATTTTTTTGCCTCATGTCCTTTTGTGTTGCATACTAATAAGAAGCGTGATGCGAAAATATCAAGTTTTGCTCAAAATGCAGAATTAATTCAAAAATGTTTCAGCGTGAACGTGCATGTGTGAGTCAATGAATGTGCATACATTTTGCTCCTATGCTATTATGAATCCTTAATTGAGAGGCTAATGTGTTGGGTAAGCAGCACTTTAACGATAATGTTTCGTGCTTTCTAGAGGAACTCTTAATGGAGGGTGTAGATGATGCAATTATAATTTAAAAAAGTTTTGTTTTTTAAAAAAAAACAATATTGAAAATTAACTTTTTCATTTTGAGTTCAATTAGTGCTAGGTTTTTAAATAGGAATAGGAATATGAATAGGAAAAGGAATAGGAATAGGAATAGGAATAGGAATAGGAATAGGAATAGGAATAGGAATAGGAATAGGAATAGGAATAGGAATAGGAATAGGAATAGGAAAAGGAATAGGAATAGGAATAGGAATAGGAATAGGAAAAGGAATAGGAATAGGAATAGGAATAGGAATAGGAATAGGAATAGGAATAGGAATAGGAATAGGAATAGGAAAAGGAATAGGAATAGGAATAGGAAAAGGAATAGGAATAGGAATAGGAATAGGAATAGGAATAGGAATAGGAATAGGAATAGGAATAGGAATAGGAATAGGAATAGGAATAGGAATAGGAATAGGAATAGGAATAGAAATAGAAATAGGAATAGGAATAGGAATAGGAATAGGAATAGGAATAGGAATAGGAATAGGAATAGGAATAGGAATAGGAATAGGAATAGGAATAGGAATAGGAATAGGAATAGGAATAGGAATAGGAATAGGAATAGGAATAGGAATAGGAATAGGAATAGGAATAGGAATAGGAATAGGAATAGGAATAGGAATAGGAATAGGAATAGGAATAGGAATAGGAATAGGAATAGGAATAGGAATAGGAATAGGAATAGGAATAGGAATAGGAATAGGAATAGGAATAGGAATAGGAATAGGAATAGGAATAGGAATAGGAATAGGAATAGGAATAGGAATAGGAATAGGAATAGGAATAGGAATAGGAATAGGAATAGGAATAGGAATAGGAATAGGAATAGGAATAGGAATAGGAATAGGAATAGGAATAGGAATAGGAATAGGAATAGGAATAGGAATAGGAATAGGAATAGGAATAGGAATAGGAATAGGAATAGGAATAGGAATAGGAATAGGAATAGGAATAGGAATAGGAATAGGAATAGGAATAGGAATAGGAATAGGAATAGGAATAGGAATAGGAATAGGAATAGGAATAGGAATAGGAATAGGAATAGGAATAGGAATAGGAATAGGAATAGGAATAGGAATAGGAATAGGAATAGGAATAGGAATAGGAATAGGAATAGGAATAGGAATAGGAATAGGAATAGGAATAGGAATAGGAATAGGAATAGGAATAGGAATAGGAATAGGAATAGGAATAGGAATAGGAATAGGAATAGGAATAGGAATAGGAATAGGAATAGGAATAGGAATAGGAATAGGAATAGGAATAGGAATAGGAATAGGAATAGGAATAGGAATAGGAATAGGAATAGGAATAGGAATAGGAATAGGAATAGGAATAGGAATAGGAATAGGAATAGGAATAGGAATAGGAATAGGAATAGGAATAGGAATAGGAATAGGAATAGGAATAGGAATAGGAATAGGAATAGGAATAGGAATAGGAATAGGAATAGAATTTTGATAAAGAATAGGCGTATGAGTGTATTTTTAACTGAAAATTTTAATTTCTATGGCCTGTTGGCCTGTGAATATGGCTGTTCTTGCAAGAATTGCTCTGAAATACAAGAAAAAGTCAAAGTGAGGCTTTTTTGTCTGAAGTCCTCAGCTAATTCATGTACCACCCGCCAAATTTAGATATGTGTACATATATAAAGGGTGGTTAAATTTTAAAGGTTGATGTTGAATGTGAACAGCACCTAAATGTCAATTTTTTTTCTACATTTCATTTGACATTTCTAAATTTCAGACCAACTCATGGAAAGAGACACAATTGAGCAACGCGTTAAAGTTATTCTGGCTTATTATGAAAATGGGCGTTCAAATCAAAATGCATATCGTGCACTTTATCTTCAGTGATGAGGCACATTTTAACCTCAGTGGATTCGTCAATAAGCAGAATTGCCGCATTTGTGCGAATGATAATTGTCGAAAAATCAATGCATCCGCAGAGTGACTGTTTGGTGCGGTGTATGGGCTGGCGGCATCATCGGGCCGTTTTTTGTCCAAAATGAGGCCGGTCAGGCATTTACTGTAAATGGTGTTTGCTATCGTGGGATGATAACGAACTTTTTATGGCCCGAATTGGTAGATATGGATGTGAACAATATGTGGTTTCAACATTACGGTGCCACTTGCTACACAGCTAACGAAACATTGGCTCTTTTGCGTGACAAATTCAATGGCCGTGTTATCTCACGTGGTGGCGATGTCAATTGGCCGCAAAGATCATGTGATTTGACACCGTTGGACTTCTTTCTTTGGGGTTAGTTGAAAGAAAAGCTGTACGTCGATAAGCCAGCAACAATTCAAGAGCTGAGCTGATGAGATAAATCGGCACTTGAACGGCATAGAACCTCAATTATGCCTCAGCGTCATCGAAAATTTGGACCATCGGATGGAGGTGTGCCGCCGAGGTCGCGGTGGCCATTCGGCCGATATTTTGTTCCATACATAATAGCCATACCAATATTATCATAATAAAAAGAAATGGAAATATGGAAATATTTTATAATAAAAGAAATGGAAACATCGGTTCTCAAAACTTAACCACCCTTTACAACCTTGGAGTATAGCTAAGACACTTTGAAAATAAAGAATACAAGAAGTGTGCTACTTATTTTTGTAATTTTTGTAGCAGTACTGATACATCGTATGTTTTCCATCGCCAGAAAAGTATGTATTGAGTGGAAGCTCCAGCTTTTCTTTGATAAGTTTCCTGCACTTTTTGTCCAGGTAGAACCAGGCCATGGTTCTACGCTTTTACCGTTCTTTAATTCTTTCTTCATTTCTAATCAACTGAAATTAAAAATTCATCAATAGCTGCGTTCAATTCGCCAGCTTGTACTCAATTAATGTAGCTTATTTAAAAATTTGCATGAGAAAACAACAACAAAGTTTCCAGCTAGTTGAGGATAGAGAAAATCAACTACCGATTGAGTTGAGTAAAGTTGCGTTGCTAAGTTCTTATTTTTTAATTGGTTTGTGTACGGGATAGGGTAAAATTTCAAAGATTCTGCCAAAATGTGATGTGAGTAAAGAAACAAAATTAAACTTCTTCAAGCAGTCAACTGTTTTATTTTCAAAATATTTCAAAACGTCTTATGTCGATTGATTTATTGGCAGGTTAAAAATTTTAATTTATTTATTGATGTGTTCGTCATAACAGAAGTGTCCCAAACTTTTGAGCAAATAATAGCGAAATGAGTAGACTTTTTTCCACAAGCGAGTTGAGCACTGGCGAATCGAACACTGCTAATATATACTATTGTACTTTGGAAGTTGTAATCGAAGGTAGAGATGTTTGTGGTATGAGATTGCTTCATAACTCGTATTGACTGAGGTAAAGGCACAACATTTTCCTCAGATTTGAATTCGCACGTTGATATAGCGATCTGCCATACTTACAACCTTCTAACTTGTTTCTCTTGATTTCCCTATCTCTCTTACATATCTATAACCCCATTTTCCGAACAAAGGCAGACTTGACTGAATAGGTTTCACACTTGAAATCCTTGGTTCAAAGCAAAAAAACAAAAAAAAAAATATTTAAATATCTCAAATATTCAAGCATTTCTGGTGAAGCAATTTCATTTATTTTTTCAAAATGTATGCTTTCTCGGAAAGTTTAAAAATGTCTTAAGGAGCATCACATAGTTTATTTTAATTTAATTTAAATATTTATTCTAAATTCTAATTTAAATATTGGTACTCAGTGCATACATTTTTAAAATTGAATACAGCAAATAATTATTCAAATAATTTACATAATTTGGGATCAGTCTGTATCCAGACTAGTCTCTATAAGGAACTCTTAAAACATTGTTTGAAAAAAAATGCAAGAGTTTTTATTTGAGGCGGATATTTTTGGTGCGAATTAATTAAAATATGCATACATTTCCATTTGGAGATTCAAAGACTTCGGTTTTTTGTGATTAACTCTTTCGTTAACCTTGTCCATTATAATGGACATGCATTTGAAATGAGTATAGCGGAAAGCAAACCGTTATTTTTGATAAAGAATGCATTGTAAACAGTGCATTGATCTATTCTTTCATCTATTTTTGTCTTTCATTCCGAGATTTGTGGTCATAACAATAGCACGTGCTGTTTCTATGAGAGCATATTGAGCCGAAAAGAAAACAACCATAGTGAGTGTACGTTTTGATTTTCTTATTATTTTTATAAATTCACTTTTTTTTTTTTGGTTTGTGTTATAGAAAATAAATGCAAAATAGAAGGAATGCATATAAAAAACATATTTGTTGTTTTACTTAGAAAAAAAAAACTATTTAAGAGTAATGTCCCTTGTAAAGGACATGCTCAAAAACCTTTTTCCTCTTTATTTATTAATTTTTTTGTTTTATATTTTTTATTTAGAATGTATTTTGTAATGAACTTAGCCTTTCTACATTTTTTTTATTATTATTTCTTAGAAGTTACTAAAATATACTTAGTTAAGAGGCATTTCAGATTAAAAAATGTTAAAACAAACATATGTATTTTTCAATGTAAAAATTCTAGAAAAATGAAATTTTAAGCCAAATAAAATTACTTTTGAATTAAACGACATGTTTGATTTTTTTATAATTTTTCATAAATTTTGAGCTGAAAAACCTTAAAATCGGAAATTGGGTGTAAAAATGGCGTAAGGCGCTTAAAAAAAAAAGTTAATTTTGCATTAATATACCGGTGGTCTCAAGGTTAATGGTCTTCATATAAACAGTATAAATGCTGTACATCTGAAATCCAGTTTTTATATCTTAATCAATCTTAAAACCATGTTTGGCAATTTATTGAACGATACAATGATTTGTTTTTTAAGGGTTAAAACAAAATTAATTTCACTAAAACCTGCTTAAATTTTATTCTTTATTCAAACTTTAAAAGCTTTTCCGCCACCAAAAAAAAAAAAAAAAACAAATATTTATGATGACAAATGCACCTTCTTGGCCTCATGACTGCAGTTTACTTCTGTTCATTTCAATTACAGCTGGCAACTCTGGCTGATTGATGCGATTCATGCGATCCTTATTGAATGCAGCCACTTAAAACTGAAAACGAAAAAAATCACAGCTGATAAAATCATCACATCTGCGATACAAACTTGCATTCATAAGATTGAATTGATTTTCAATCTTTATTTCTTATATTTTTAATTCACTGCTGCGCAGAAATAATATAAATAAATGTTGTTTACAAAAACCAAACAAGTTAATGAACCTTCAAATTGGCAGAACGAGCACATTGCAATAAAATCAAGCACAGTAATAAAATTATTACCTTTTAGGTTATGCAAAATCAAATCAAAATTAACAAAAAAATACGCAAACATCCAATCAAATTGAAAACAAAAAACAAATCTTCATCAAAAACAAATTAAGTTCATGCTTATTTAAGGTGCAAAGGATTAAAATGTGCTTTTTTTGAATTGAATTGAGAATATAATTTATCTTGCTTAAGAAGAATTCAGCAGATGATTTATTGAAATACATGCAGGTAGTTGTTTTTTTATCTTCCAGCCATTTAATAACTCATTAGGAATGCATTAAGTATTTGAATGCCAATAAAAAAGCATCAAAGTAATTTGGTAGCATCAAAAGTTCAACAAATAAGCCAAATAAGCAGTTGCAAAAACTGCAAAAACTGTGACAACAGCAACAACCAGTGCAACCACAAAACGAAAACTTGAGTAAAAACAAATTAAGACTTGCATTGAAAACATTAACCTACAAAAGTAAAAAAAAAAACAATACTCTCGACTTCTTCACTCAACTTTTTCAACTCTTAAGCAGTTATTTCGCTTTAAGCTGCTCTACGCTGTTTTGTTTTATATAAGTTTTATCCTGTTGACCATCTTAACTTGACTCGAACTTTAATCTGCTTTCTAATAGCTGCAAGTTGCGCTTCTTTTTCTGCTATATATCTTTTTGGATGATACAGAAAAGTTTGTTGCGGAAACGGAAGTGAAAAGTGCACGGCAGACTCGAACGTAAAGCGCCTTCATTGTCAGTTCTTGGAACGTTAACATTTTTTTAAGAAACTAGAAAATATTAGCCCGCCTGCGCGTGTTGGCATTGAATTAAAAGCTTTAACGTTAAGCTAAACGTTCACAATGATTGCTGGACGATTGTGCATGAAGCAGAACCATTGGAGACTTTTGAGCTTCGAAAAAGCTCTTTGAAAAGATTTCAGGTTCAAATGGCGCTTGTAACAAGTTGAAGCTGGTGTGAGTCTGCAATAATTAACGCCTATGCGAAAAACCTCAAAAGGTTTGTGTCACTGCTTATGAAGAAGTTAAACAGAGGTTTGGAAACTGAGTATAAATGAAGACATGAATTTTTGCGATTTGTTGTTCGAATAACGGCATTTAATAATGTCTATCATGATAGAAAAAGGTCATATTTGAAAACACAGATTACACTCTCCGACAAAAAAAAAACAAACAAATGCCAAATCAAAAGCAAAACTACTATAAGGATTGAGGACTAGAACAAGAATAATGAGTACAAGAAGAAAGACTAGAGCAAATACTAGAACCAACATAAGGCCGGATCATTCTTATATGGATAAAAAAAATGTCAACCGGTCGGGGTCTCAAAAGTTAGAGGAACTCATTAAAATGATTTCTGCATACGAAAAACCGCCGAAGCAATTCTCTTGAAGGTCCTATTTGGTAAAAAAAAACATGTTTTTTGCTTTTAACTTTTTATTTTTCACAGAACGCATACCCACATCCGCTAAAATATTAAATTTCTTTCTTATACCAATATTTTGATATATAAAAACTTTAAAAATTATGTTTCATTATAACTCTTATTGCCCACCAAAAATTTATTTTTTTGATATTTTTAAAAAGACATTTTTTAAAACCACTTTAAAAGACACATTTTTTTCTAGATTTACGTGAAAGTGTTATTGTTGGAAAGGTAGTAAGTTTTTCTTTCCTTCTGTGTATCGCCTTCATGAAAGCTGTGTGCGAAAACTGACAGAATGTGAGAAATCGACTTTAGAAATCGGATAAAATGAAACATTTCTTATTCATACAAACAATTAGTTTCATTTGTTCACTGCTTAATCGTCAAGTTTTCGATAAATTTTTTTTTTAATCACTTAACTTTGATGAAAGCGATACACAGAACGAAAGAAGAACTTAATACTTTTCCAACAATAACAATTCCACGTATGTCCAATTGTGTCTTTTACAACGGTTTTTAAAAATTGCCTTTTTAAATATAGCAAAATTTTCAATAATGAAACAAAATTTTAAAAATTTTTTTATGTCAAAATGTTAGTATGAGTAAGAAATTTAACATTTAAGAAGATGTGGATTGTGTTCTGTGAAAAATAAAAAGTTACAAGCAAAAAACATGTTTTTTTTTACCAAAAAGGACCTTCATGAGAATCAAAATTGCTTAGGCGGTTTTTGTCCGATTTCAAAAAAAAGTATGCAAAAATCATTTTAATAAGTTCCTTTAACTTTTGAGACCCCAACCGGCAGAATCTAAATTTCGATCCAGTCTAACCAACATATAAAAAAGCTAGTGGAAAAGGATTTATATAAAGACTAAAACAAAGATTTGGCCAAGGTTTTTCATAAGAATTAAGAAAAGATTATGAAAAAGATTGAGATAAAAATAAGGAAAAATAAAATGCAAGTATTGGAGAATTGGTACAAATTTAACAATGGCTTACGGCAAGGATTTGACAAAGAACTATGAGAAAGATTGGGAATAAGATTAGAATTGATACAAGTATAAGAACGAGTATTGGGTCCATGAAGAATATAGGGACAAGAATTAAGTCAAAAATTGAGACATTGATTTGGACCAAGATTAGGAAAAGGATTTGACAAGTGCTAGAAGTACTAGTCTAGAAAAATTAAGACAATTTCGACAATAATTGGTACAATGAACAAGAAAAATATTCAGAAAAGATTGCTATAAGCATAAGGATTTAGAAAATAAATATGGAAATGACTACGATAAGGATTGAAACAAGTGCTAGAACAAGGACTTAAACACAAATAAAGCAAATGAATAGTATAAAAATAAGAACAATTGTAGGTGAACGTAGTCAAGTCCAAATGAAAGTCCATCTATTCTTCCACAGCATAGTTTACTTACTTTGGGAACTACTAATCAGTATAATTTACTAAACTAAAGCAGAATTGTAAGTGCAATTCAATACAAAGTTATAAGCTTCCACTCTTTTAATAATTATCACTAAAAATTGAAAATATTACCTTTATAAAAATAAGATATGTATCAAATCTGATAATACACGTAATCTCTGAAGAGATAATATTCATAGAAGTCACAAGATCACAAAATTTCAAGGTCAGAAATTTCATTTCTCAAAGATCAGTAAGAAAAGCTTGAAGAAAGGATCGAAATAATTTAAATGGCTATTTTTCAATGGTATGCGAGCAGCTGAGTGCTCCAGGATCAAACAAAATATTTTTTTTTTTTTTAAATGAACCATGTGTTAATCTTATCTAGTTTTCAAATAAAATAAAATTAATTTTAATTAACTTTTCTTTGTAGTTTTATTAATCAATCAAACGATATTTCATAACTTTCTTGCAGCTTATTGCTAGTCTATGTATTCGGGAGGATAAACGACCGGAAAGTATCAACGTTGAAGTCCGAAAAACTAAGTATTTTGTAAGATAATCGAACAGCAGAAGCCGATGTTGGTCAACCAATACAACTGGGTATTTGAATAGATAATCGACCTACCGAAGTCGAGTATTTTGAAGTCCAACCAAATACGACAAACACATCTACATAAGCTTACTACGATGTATCAGCAACTCACCTATCAGTACACGTTTAAAAATCTTGCAATAATTTTAAACCAATGGTTGGACTAATGCATTTTTAATCCTTCTTTATTAGAATTGATACTTTTCAGAATACTAAAAATTTTTTTAGTCAAAGCTGTACTTAAATTTAATAAATTGGAAATACAATATGAATTTAAATACTTAAGGATTTAAATTTAATACAAAATATCTAAACGATAAAAAGTCTTGGAGTAATTTTTAAAGCAACTGTTGCAATAATAAATTTTTTAACCCTTTTTTTATTGGAATTGATACTTTTCAAATTAATAAATATTTTTTTAGTCAAGGCTGTGCTTAAAATTAATAAATTGGGAAATAAAATTGTAATTTTAATACAAAATAACTAAGAATTAATAAAAGTTGTATTTTGTATTTTGTTTACATTTTGTTCATGCTCTAGCAAGTAACAGATAAGCGCGAGGTTAGAACTCGCTACTCTTATGCGATGGTTACCGCAGTTAGCGGTTCGATCCTAGAATGTCGCAAAAAAATTAGAATGTTGCACAAAGCAATTTTAACAATTAACAGTTTATAATATTATTTCTATAACATTATTCCGTAAAATGTGACTTTTTAAAAATTGCACAACATACAGTGGCTCACAGCTTATTTGATACACTACTTTTTCTATAATTGAAGCGCTTTTATTTTAATAATTGAAGAGAATTAAGAAAAGATTTGAAGGCCAGTTTATAGGATAATGTATGTAGTTTAACCAAGTAACTTTTTTTTCCTCCAAATGGTAACTTAACAACAAAAAAACTAAAACAAAAAAAAAAATGCAAAATTTTAAGTCACAGCTTATTTGATACAGTTCAATTTAAACTCAAAAATCGTGTAACCTTTAGGTTTTATTTTACTTTTAGTATTTTGTGTTGTGCCTTTTTGCCTTATCAGGGGCTTGCATCCGGTTTGGCATGAATCCACAAACTTTCGTGTAATGTCTGGTTTAATTTTCTGCCATTCCTCCAGTAGCGCCTTCTTCAATTCTTCTCTGTTCGAGATTTTGTTTTTACGAATATTATTTTCCAATAAGGCCCACAGGTTTTCAATGATGTCCATGTCAGGTGGTGTCATCAAGTGAGGACAGTTCCATATGAGCCAGGACTGCACGATTCCCGACTTATGCTTCAGGTCGTTGTCCTGATAAAACCGGAATTTTTCGATTATACCTAGTGGCTCAGCACTTTGCAGCAAATTGTTCTTCAGTTTGTCAAGGTACATATTTTTGTCCATTCCTTCCTTCAATAAATTCTAAATTTCCTACACCGGCTGCAGACATACAGGCCCAAACAATAATGCTACTGCCGCCATGCTTTACAGTAGTTTTGAGGTTCTGTTTGTTTAGCTCTGTGTTTGGTTTCCGGCAGACGTAGGACATGCCGTCGGAGCCAAACAGGTTGAACTTGGATTCATCAGAAAGAAATTACGGTGTTCCAGATGTCAGAGGTCTTGCCAACATGCTCCTTAGCAAAAACAAGTCGACTTTGCTGATTTATCTTGCTTATGAAAGGCTTTTTCAAGCTACTTGACCATGAAAGTCATAGTCGCGAAGCATACGGCGGACGGTTTCTGCACTGCACGACTTACCCAATTCGTGCTGTATCTCGGTAACCAGTTTTGCGGCCGACAACTTCGGATTTACCTTATTTTTCCGGACAATATATCGCTCTTCAGACAAATTAAAAATTTTGATTGGTGCACTTCTACCGTTATCTTTCACCCGATTCTCGCGAAAGAAGCGTTGAATGATATGCTGTACTGTAGACGCACTTCAATCAACATTTTGAGCAACCGATTGCCCAAATTTATATTGGTTTAAGCCCAACTAAAGCTGCTCAATTATGGTGCGACGACCCATTATTTTAAAGTCTAAAATCAACACTTAGACTTGCGAGATCAAACTAAAATTTTGCTGTGACTGACACCGAAAATAACGGTAAATGTAGAGAAAAATAAAACATCGATCAACAGCTCGGCACTTTAGGGTATAAGCGTATAGAAGAGACTGTATCAAATAAGCTGAGAGATAAATATTTGCTCTGTAACTGGTTTTCCTTTCTAGCGGGGCGAGGAGTTTTATTTCTGTGAATTCCGTTTTGTGAATCATTTTCGTTAAATACACGCCTATTAAGCTACATTCAAGTTTTGTCTATACATTTCTAAGTTTTGAAGTTACACCGATTTTTATTTTAAATCAGGCACTGTTTCAAATAAGCTGTGAGCCACTGTATTTTTAGGTATTTTTTGTTTTGTGATTTATTGAAACTTCAAATATTTTTATATTTTTTTTTTTCATTTTTCAGTTTTCATTTTTTTACAAATATTAAAATTTATTTCGTCATTCCTAAAATTGTTCGTAAAAATTGTTATTTGCACAATTTAAAATTGAATATGTGACCATCGTTGATTTCTAATTCATATTAAGAAAATCAATATTACATGTTTTTTCTTTATTAAAACCGGGCCTGTCATTCTTGACGGGAAAGAACTAGTAATATTATAATAATACAAAAAACCTTGAAAACCTTGTGTGTGTTATTGAATGTTTGTACACAATTGACCAAGAACAGGATCTCCATGTTTTATGCTGACTCCGAATGGCTAAAGTTCATATTCTCAAGAAGCTTTACATGACATTATTTACTCTCCGAGGATTGGCATTGTCTGCAGAGAGGTGGTGACCGATCAGAAATTTGTTTATTGTTAAAAACTTTGCCTCGAGTTGGAATCGATGTCGGGCTCCGGGCATGCAAAGCCACACATTTAACCTGTGTGCCACGGTCACAACCAATATAAAAATAACAACAAATAAAAAAATAAAAAACTGTCTGGCTAAGGATCGACTCAGGGTCACTCGATTCATCAAATCAAATCAACAACCACTGAACCAACTGAGCCACGGAATAAAATTTGTTGCGAGTGCTAATTGTGTACTTCAGCCCAGGCGAGACTAAAACTTAGTTTTAATTTTTGATATGATTTAAATTTTTAACTCTTGCGGGACTAAAACTAAGGTTTAGTATTCGACGTGGTTAAAATTTTAATACAATTTCGGTGTCGTCATATAAACAGTAAAGGATTGATTAAAATTTAGTCCAAGATTTTTAATCGCTTAGGTTATGTATTCGGGCTGATAATCTAGTGGCCAAAGCCGACTTTGAAGTCCGGCATACACGTTTTTGATAAAATAATCTACCAACCGATCCTAACATTGCAGTCCAGCCAAATACGATGACTACAATTACTATATATTCGGGTGGATAATTAATCGGCCCAAGCCGACAAACTACGTATTTGGTAAGATATCCGGCCATGCCAAAACCGATCGAGGACTCGTAACAAACGCAAGAATAATTCGCAATTCGAATTGAAGCCGAGAAACTTCGAACACCTTTTTTCACTTGTGAACAGCTGATTCAACGGTAAAAAAGAAAGAGATCTTGGCATTATATTGTGACTGGTGATGAAAAATAGGTTCATTACGATAAACCCAAACCCAAGTGCAAAAAATCATACAAGCTAACAGGCTATCATACCCAAAAATCGAAGCCAAAGCCCAAAATTCACAGTGATAAGGTCATGCTCTATATTTGGTGGGACCAATTGGGCATGGTGTAATATGAGCTGCTTCAACCAGGTGACACTATCACGGGTCAATTCTACCGAATTCTATTAATGCGCTTGAGTTGAGTATTGAATATGGGCAGAATGCGAACAAAGGCACGACAAGGTAAAAACAGGTCAATGCTTGGAAACATGTTGCGCAGCCGTTCAAAACATACTCTGAAACGTTTAAACGGAAAGTCCTACCTCAACCGGCATATTGTCCCGACATTGCCCATTCTGACTGCTATTTGTATTCGTCGATGACGTATGTTCTTGAGGTTGAGCATTTTCGCTCTTCTGAAAAACTTCAAAATTAGATCGATTCGAGATGGTATCCGAAAATTACCAGAAAGGTGGTTAAAGAAGTGGTTAGCGATGACTATTTTCTTGAAATATCAAAAGTTTAAATGATATATTTTTTATTGAAAAACAAAATAAAATTTTTAAAAATAAAAATGTTTTCGGTTGGTTACCGAAAAACCACTGAACTCTTATTTAGAAATCGAAACAATTACATAAAGAAATACTTTAGAATTTGTCTTTTTGTGTTTGTCGTTTGTGTTTGTCGGCGGTAAACTCAAGTACCACAGGACTGATTTGAATTAAACTTTCACTTATCGAATAATTATTTGTATTAAGTCTGTCATAGCGTCGTGATAATCTCAAATTATTTAAAAGCGGAGAAGATTTTGGCCAATAATCTGATTTAACAACTTAACGACTCTTATCGATGACTTAATAATAAATATATGATTTAAATATCTTATCGATATTTTCCATAAAATTAAGCGTTTTATTTCCATATGCTGTATATTTACAGTTAGGTGGAATTGATGATAGATCTTGGTGTTTTTAACAAAAAAGTCAGCGGAGACGAGTATCTTTGATCAATATCGTGCTGTCGTAAAATTGATATACAGGGTATCCCGCAACTGAGTGCAACTATTTACGGAGGTGTAGGGTAATGTCGAGTTGAGCAAAAAGTCGTATGGGAGGTGGGGGTCTATTTTCACATTCTTAGGAGCTACAGGATTAATTAATATTTCACTATTTTGATTCAAATTATTGTTTCTAGCATAAAAACTAACTCACAGAAAACTTATTTTAATTGATGCTCATTGTTAAGGCAATAAAATTACCTTTCTAACGGTATATCAACAAACCCCAACGACTTAGCTCTTCCTGAACTGTGCTCGTCTGAAAATGAAATCAATCGGTAGAAACAACTACATTTCAACTTTTAGTCCAAATTTCTCAGAATTTCATGTAATAAATTAAATTTTTTATTATGATAAATCTTGTAACTTATTAAATTCTCTTTTGAATGACACTTTAAACATAAATCTATATCTCTGAAAATAAAAAAGTTGACTGTACTAAAAAAATTATGCTTTTTAGAAAACATATGGAGGTAGGATAAAATATCATTAGATAATATCATTGTTTTCTTATAAGTATAATTTTTTTAGTATAGTCAACTTTTTTATTTTTAGAGATATTTTTATGTTTTATGTTTTTAAATCAAGTTCTGAAGTTTAAGGAAAATCAACATGGATTTGCTGCTATGACAATGTTCCTTGTACAAATCCATTTTTAGCCATTTTGACCCTGATTTACCTGCCACTTACTTGTATTGAGAAAAAATTAAGATTTTTAATAATTGACTTTTAAAAGTTAATCATCTAAAAAAGAGGTCTTAAAAGTATGCAACTAACTTCTTATAGTAAGTTATTGAAAACTCGTTATTTTTTAATATTTCTTCATATTTATTATTCTTCAAGTTTTACAATTTTTTTTTATTTTACAAGTACAATTTTCAAGGAATATTTTAAAAATGTTCGATTTAATTATAGGCTGTGTATGAAAAAAATTATGTCATGACACGGTTGTTACATAATTTTACGGTTTTATCTAATATATAAAAATCTCGTGTCACGGTGTTAGTGTTTGAACTCCTCCGAAACGGCTGGACCGATTCTTATGAAATTTTTTTTATATATTTGGTAGGTATGAGAATAGGTCGTTAAGTATTTTTCACCTTCTTACCCGTGAGGGGCGTGGCACTTTTTCAAGAACAATCATTTTCGGTGTTACTTTCGTCTATGAATCGCACATCAATTAAACTTGGTACGAACTGACTATTGAGACGTGCCTTTCGACTGCCAAATTTAAGCAATCTTTGGAAAGGGGGCATGGCACCGCCCATACAATTCAATTTTTTGATATCGAATAGATTTGGAACTACATGTCGTATAACATTGAAACTCCGTATGAAGTGACTGATTGCCAAGGTCGCTAAATTATTAAGCAGCTATGGGCATTGGAAAACGGGGAGTGGCTTCGCCCATACAATTAAAATGTGCGATACAGAAAAGCCATGCAAGTAAAAGTCACAGAACATTTTTACTCAGAACGGAGTTACTATTTGCAAGCGGCGATACCAACAATTCCGCCCTTGGAGAATGCAGTCTGACACCACCAATCGACGATGATGGAATGGAAATTCTACCACCTAGCCGTGACAAAACAACAAAGCTCCAGGTGCTGACGGCCTGGCTGCTGAATTGTTTAAAACCGGCGGCGGTGAATTGATAAGGTGCATGCATCAACTCATCAGCAAAATATGGCTAGCGGAAAGCATACCCGACGATTGGAATCCCAGTGTGCTTTGTCCTATACTTAAGAAAAGAGACCCGTCTTATTTCCATCGCATACAAGGTTCTTTCGAGCGTATTGTGTGAAAGATTGAAGCCATACCAAAACACTGATTGGACCTTATCAGTGTGGCTTTCGTCCTGGCAAGTCCACCATAGACCCGATTTTTACACTACGCCAAATCCTGGAGAAAACTCACGAAAACCAAATCGACACCCATCATCTCTTTGTTGATTACAAAGCTGCGTTTGATAGCCCGATTCAGGATTGCCTGTACGCAACAATGTCTGAGTTCGGTATACCTGCAAAGTTAATAAGGCTCTGCAAGATGATGTTGAGCAATACATGCAGCTCCGTCAAGATAGGAAATGACCTCTCCGAAACCTTTAATACCGAACGAGGTTTCAGACAAGGCGACCCGCTATCATGCGATCTCTTCAATTTCATCATGGAGGGGATCCTACGAAAGGCAGGTGTACATCGAAATGGTACCATTTTCTACAAAGGTGTCCAGCTCCTTGCGTATGCTGATCTGATGATATCGATATAATCGGCAGAACCAAGAGAGATGTAACCGCTGCTTTCGCCGCTATCGAAAAGGAATCAGCCAAAGTGGCACCGCCGTAAACAGCAACAACAATGTCAGCCTGGAGATAAAGCGAAGAACAACAATTGCTAATAAGTGCTACTACGGGCTAAGTAAGCAATAAGGTTCCAGAGCCCTCTCTCGATCGACAAAACTAACACTCTACAAGACGCTCATCATACCTGTGTTTCTCTATGGCGCTGAGGCATGGGTGATATCGCAAGCAGATGCAACCGCTCTTGGGGTGTTCGAGAGGAAAGTTCTTCGCAAAATCTTTGGTCCTGTTCAAGTTGGCGACGACTATCGCATTCGAATGAACCATAAACTGTACGAGCTCTACAACGACATTGACATAGTCCAGCGTATAACAATTCAGCGACTACATTGGCTGGGTCATATCTTTCGAATGGATGAAGAAGCTCCAGCGAAAAAGGTGTTTGTGGCGAAAGCCGAGGGTCGACGACGAAGAGGAAGACCATGCCTTCGATGGATTGACCAGGCCGAGGAAGCCCTTACCGCTCTTGGTGAAAGAGATTGGAGACGGCGCGCGCGAAGCAGAGACGCCTGGCAAGAGCTGATGAAGTCGGCCGTAAACCGTCATGGCCACCTAAGTAAGTAAGTAAGTTACTATTTGATGGTGCCCTGCCATCCTCATGAAAAACTAGACGGGGCATTGTACAAGGGCCCCGCCCATAAAAGACGCATTTTTTTAAATTGAATCGCTTTTTAAATATAAGTCACAGATCAAAGAAACTCGGTTTGGAATAACTATTTGGTGATATCAACTACTCGGAAATACTCGCAAACTAAAACGGGTATTGGGTAAGGGGTGTGAATTCTCCCATAAAAGACAATTTTTTATATATAACAGCTTTGGAAATAATGCTCAAATAATTTTGAAACTCAGGGATTTTGAAACTTGGAGTTAATAATTGTTGATGGCATTCTATTGGCAAACTGGAACAGGCATTGGACAAGGACGGCAGCAACGCGCCGGGTACCAGCTTGTTTATTATATAAATTTTAAATTTATAAATTTTAGTTTATTATCAAAAACATCGCATTAGAGCTTTGTTTTCGTTACAAAAATATTAAAAGACTTAAATTTTTATTTATTTACGCGCTCAATTGATTTTATTCGTAATAATTACATTTTTAGGAAAGTTCAAATTTATGTCATATCTTATTAAGCTCATTTTAAAGTGCTCTGAACTGGCTTATCATAAATTTTTGGCAGTTTATTTAATGTCGAATAAAGTGCACACAACAAACAGACCGTCAAGTTATTTGTGTCCGCATCAAACAACAACAATCAATTAAACTTCCATCGCTTCAAAGATATCAACAACTTAACACCTCGCAGCCGCGCTGTGAAAACAATTTGTACAGAATTATTATCAAACATGAAATTTATTGCTTAAAATTAATCAACAAAATGTATGCAAAGCAAGCAACTCTCTGATAAAGCAGTGCCGAATCCCTGGCGGCGATATGGCGTTAATAATCGTAATCCTTGAGCTTACCTACCGCGTAAAGCATTCAACGAGCCGCATTTCAACAGCCACGGTGCGTCACAATGTTGCTGCTGTATTTGAATGGGTTGGCATAGGATGCTCATACTCTGAAGTATCTTTATCTTTGGGTTATTGTACATATTTTGTGTTTAAAATTAAAATTGAAATAAAATAGCTAGGTTTTGATGCATTCTTGGTGGACCTTTTGCGAGATTGATAGGGTTGGTGGCGGCTTTTAATAAAGGGTTGAAATCGAGTCAGGCGCTGAATTAATTGAATTGAAGAGCATTTTATTTGCATAACTGTGACGAATGGCTAAAAATGCCTAAAGTTACGGCATAACAAATGGCCAAAAGCTGTAAACTTTAGAAAAGCTTTCTTTTTCGTTGGCGTTTTTTTTTTGGTGCTTTAATTTAATGTTTTAGACAACTGCTTAATTTGACCTCTTCTCATTCATTGAACGAATGAATGAACGAACGAACGAACGCATTCCTTTTGCTAATCCTTTGAACGTATGCCAAACAGCGTGCGCGCCAAAAAGTATGCAAACAAATAAACGTGTTAAAGTGTTTTACGTTGGCACTTTTGCTGTGGCAGGCGCTACACACTCTCACTCATTCAGCGATGACGCCTTCTGTCCTCGCAATAGCACGCAGCGCATTGTAAGCCTTTTCAATAGGAACTTGCTATGTCCACAGCAAGTTTTGTAGACTTTCGTTTTAAGCTATGGCTAACACACACACATACACACACTCTCACGCACACGACCACACATTGATGCCTGCGGCTTGTGTTATAAATAATCGCATTTATATGTATGTGTGGCGACTTTTTGTAAAAAGCTGCAGTTTATTTTGTTTTAAGCTAGCAAACATTTAATGCCTATTTTTAGGCAACCGCGGCGCATACAAAGGTATCGGCTTAATTATTGGCGCTGTGCTCTTGTATCACTTTGACATCGCCATTTCACTAGCGTAGCGTGTTTAGCTTAAGAGCGGTAATGAAAATTAAGGAAGGACGTATACAAACGCCCAACACTGCCGCCCTGAGGCGGCACATTAAAAAGTTTCTGGCAAACTTTTGTGCTTTCCATGAAATATTTTATTTTATGCCATTTCATTTCATTTCATTTCATCCCCCTACCCAAACGTTAATCTAACTGGAAAATGGAATATCATTAAATTATTTACGTGACCAAGTCTAGCGCGTTGGCGTAAAAAGTTTATTAAATGAAAATAATTTTCGAAAATTTTAGCTAGCTGCCGCAGGACATACGCACGCTTAGCATGCCGGACTGTAGCTTATTTAAAAAATTATGCTGATGAACTGCAGGAAAAAACTTTGTTGAAAAAAAAAAAAATAACAACTTTTAAGGTGGTGGAATTCTATGCATCCAGAAGTTACTTTAAGTTGCTGCCAGTGTGTTGTTTTTCTTTTTTTTATTTCCAAACTCAACACTGTGGAAACTTTAGAACGCATTTGCATAAATTTAAAATGATAGTTTGAGTGCGAACAAAGAATATACAAGGATATTCACTCTTGAAGTGTCATTCAGCAGCTAAACCGCAACGCGCCGTTGCTGTCTCTGCCCAGCGCTCTTCAATCTTCAACCTTCAACCTCATTGTTGTTGGCTTAATTCAATTCTTATCTATGTGGCAACGTCATCGCACTGTGTGGCTGCAATTGAATTCAAATCAATTTCAATTTCTTCAGTTTTTTTAGTTTTCGTTTTTTTTAATATTTTTGTTTTGTTTGCTGAAGTATGTCCTTTGCCAAAAGTCAGCATAGACAAAGCAAGATGCTGTGAAACACAACCCACACAACACAAAAAACACACAGACAGCAAGACAAACGTACACAAACCCAAATAAACTTAAAGATATTTATGCAGAGTTTTGGCAACAAATTGAAAAATTTTGATGCTTGTTGTCCTGACACTGAAGTGGCAGTGGCAAAATTATGAAGATATAATGCCCAGCCCACGTCAGCAACAGCAGCAGCAGCACAACCCAACTCAGCTCAGGTTAGTGAGCACTGTGTCGCATTAGTCGAATTCTGTCAGTTTGCTTTTGTTGTTGGCGCTTAAATTTGATTTTCAACACTGTCTTGTCTCTCATACATTTCTTTATTTTATGAAATTTTTACAAATCTTATGCCTTTGTTAAGTTTTTGATTTGGAATTTCTTGCTTTTTGGGCTCATGTCCAAATGAATGGAAGTGATGAGTTTCGGTTGAACAAATTAAATATTTATTCAAATTTTGAATATAAATTCCTAGAAAACGAATCTATTTCAGATAATCATAAATTGGCACTGAAGTAGCTGGCACACTGCAGATTGCTTTGAGAGCACAAAAAAAAAAAAAAAAAAAATATTATTTGAACAAAAGTGGAAAATATGAAAAATTGATGAGCTAAATCAAAAATACAAATAAAATTTAAAAGTTAATTTAAGCAAATCAATGCTGTGGTAACAATTGAAAAGTATTTCAATATAAATTTAATTTGAATTCATTAAGTTTTAATTTTATTTTAAAATAAAATTTGTTAAACTTGCTTACTCTGAAAAATATTTTAAGGACATTTTAGTTGAAATTTACTTTTGAATATTTAAAAAAAAGAATTAAACATTTACAGTTTAAACATTTAAATTGCTACTCTGCATAGAAAATAGCTTTAATGAATTCTGTTTAGTGATATTTGACAATTTCTTCAACAAGTTCTGCTTCGAATAGAGTTTCAAGTGCATGAAATAGTATCAATGTTTTCTTAAATTCATAGAAATATTCACATTTGCATAGCACTGCGGTAAAGTCTTGTTTTGTGAAACAAACCAAATTCAAAACATTTTTTTAAATTCCAGGGAAACTGTAAACACTGTAAAATATTTTTAATGGTTCACACTGATCAAGAGTTGATGTCAATGCTTTGCCATTCCCTTTTGAAATTGGCCTCTCTCACATTGATGTCCGAGTCTTTCATCCACAAATGCAAGACTTGAACGTCCATTCTTGACGTGTGTCAACCGGAAATAACCATAACTTTAAATGTGTTAATCTCAAAACTACTTCTTTACGATTGGTTATAAGAAAAACTTATGGAAATAATTGTTGAATAAATTTATAAAGCAACCATTATCGTCTGTACTAGAATCATGAGAGCAGCTCCAAGACAACGGAGTTAAACCTACAGCCGTGGGCACATAAATAGCATACACATGCATGTAGATTTTGCGACATGAATTACAGTAAAATACATCACGGAAAACAAAAATTTCTTTCATGGCATTTATGTTTAAACAATAAAAACTTGAAATTAGTTGCTAAGAAATCGGAAATTGCTTCTTTGCTTATTTGTACGCACACAGTAAAAAATATGAGGATAAAGTTTATACTATTTGGTATAAATATAGATCAATTCCAAATATGTTATAAAATGTATACCATAACATCGTATAAACCAAATTTATAAAAGTTGGTATAGATTTTATCCGAAAAAAGTATAAAATGTGTTTACACCAGTTTGGTATACATTTTTATAAGCAAAAGTATAAAATCTTTTTATACCACATTTGGTTACTTTTTATAGCAATATTGTATAAAAATATGTGGCACATATGTAAACATACATTAAATATGTTAATATGTGTTACATTTAAAGTCATAAATCAGGAATCATATTTAGATTTCAATTGATAGATTTCATGATATATTGTTTTTTACATTTTCAAAAACAATTTGATAGGAAAAATAAAGAGTAAAAAATTGTACTTAGAAATTCGCATGTTTAATCATGTTGGCAGAGCTTCCAATTCAAGCGCGCTATTTTTGTCGTAATGTGTGTGAACAAAAAAATATTCAACGGAACAATTTGCGCATAACATGATTACTGACTGAAGAACAAGCGCAAACTGATTGTCTGATAGCATCGCTGAAGTTCGGTAGCTTCGAAAACTCGACTTGTACGTGAAAGACGAGTGGCTCCGTGTGGTTCTCGTGTGTAGAATTGGAATACATATATGATTTTTATAAATTTATGGTATAAAATTTATACTATTTTGGAGTAAAATAGCTGTTTGAATGGAAATGCAAGTTTTATAATATTGAGTGGGATAAAACTTATAATAAATTTGGAATAAAACGAGTTTATACAACAGAAATGTTATAAAAAAGATAAAATTTATCCTCAAACTTTTTACTGTGCATATTAGACTGAGTGAAATGGGATTCTGCGTGCCCCCCGGAATTATAAACTATGGTAGCGAATGAAATACTTTGAAATATTCTGGTATTTCTCCAGGTTCTGCTCAAAAACCAGTTTGTTTTACGATTTTTTACAAGACATTTTTGAAAAAAAAAAATTATGCATTTCAACTTTGCGCAAAATTAACTTCATCCATCTACTTTGATGTAAAATTTTGTGAAAAATCGGATTGTGAACTTGAAATTAACGAATAATTTAGTGCGGTGCCACCGTGAGTCTCACTCAAAGCTGAAAATTAAAATTTTTTTCATACTATTTTTTAGTTATGCTCACCCCTTTGAGTGATTCTGATGATTTTATCAAAAACTTTTTTTTGTCATTTTGTGAAGACAGTAACTTAGAAAAAACATGAAATTTTGACAGTTTTTGGAGAAGTTAAATTTTTTTTATAAAGTCACTTTTGAAAGAAGTACAGTAAAAAACGTTGCTTCACACTTGCTAGAGATTAGATCGCTTTTGAATAGCAGGTTCAATCCAAATAAACAAGTGAAGTGATCAGTTTGTTTGAAAATACGTTTAGAACAAACATGGCCACGTAGAAGCCGGATTAGCCCACGTGGCTCTTCATACAAATTTTTTGCTATCTTGATTTTGTCTTTGCGTTACGCCAAATACAAAGAACACCTGCACTAAGCAAATACACAAACCGCACTTGATCCTGGCAACACATATCCAACACGCTCTACATTAACAAATGCATGCAAAGACAGAATAAACAAGTAAAGAAAGTCTAAAGTCGGTCTAGGCCGACTATGAAATACCCTAAACCCACTTTACAAAAAAAAAGAAAAAATTAATTGTAAATGGGCGTGTCCGTGGGCGGATGAAGTCCATTTTTCCAAACCATCTTTGTCTTGTCATAAAAAACATACGTGCCAAATTTAAGCTCTGTAGGTTAAACACATGCTTATTTATTGCGTTTTCAATTTTTGGGTTGTATGGGAGGTAGACGTGTCCGTGATCGGATGACGTCCATTTTCCAAAGACATCTTTGTGTTGGTATGAAACACACACATATCAAATTTTATTGTTGTAGACTTATTATGAGCTGAGTTATGCAGTTTTAAATTTTTGCGTTGCATGGGAGGTAGGCGTGTCCGTGGGCGGATTCCAAAAATATTCAATAGTGCAGATCCTTGGATACATGTGACCATGTGTACCAAGTTTCATCCAATTATATCAACTCCTTCTTCTTATCCTGTGTATACGGATAACGCACAGACGGACGGACGGACGGACGGACATAGATAGCTCGATTCACGTGGTGACGCTGATCAAGAATATATATACTTTTCTATACCGGACTCGCTTCGTTCTATGCGTTACAAACGTTTGCACAAAGTTAATATACCCTGACCTTTCAGGGTTAGGGTATAAAAAGCGCACACTCGACGATGTTGATTTCAATCGTCCATGGTTGAAATCGCTGGTTGTACTGTTACTTGTGTGTCGAATAATTTTTGCGTGAAGGTTTTGTTATTGTAATAGAAATTCAGTCTTTTGCTTAATCAGCCCAATCATGAAACATTATCTCCCGGGAGTTGTAAATGGGAGTTTGCGGTTTTAAGATAGCAGATAAATATATATCACATTTTTTTATTTTACACTCATGATATTGGCGGTTGATGAAAAAATTGCATTAAAAAATTTCCGAACAGTGTTTTAAAAAAAAAAACAAATTGGCCATTTCAGCCCTAGAAAGGACTTTGACCGAGCTTCTTATGATCAATTGTGTTGTGTGTGTTATTAAATGTTTGCACTCAATTGACCGAGAATTGGACCTACATGTTTAATGCCGACTCCGAACGGCTAAAGTTCATGTTCTCAAGAAACTTTACATGGCATTGTTTACTCTCTGAGGTTTGCCATTGTCTGCAGAGAGGTGGTGACCGATCAGAAAAAATTTTTATTGAAAAAAACATTTCGCCGCGGCTGGGGATCGAACCCGGGCTCCGAGCATGCCAGGCCACACACTTAACCTGCATGCCACGGTCACCACAGTGCTTTAACTTTATCTAAAAATCGGAAACTCCCATTTACAACTCCCGGGAGAATATGTTTTGTGATTGGGCTGAATTTATTGACAAACGCAACGATGTGCAACATTTTGTGTTTGTTTTTTTGTTTTTTTTTTTTAGCATTGGCCCGCGCTTAAAATTCCTTGGCTTAAAACATTCACATGATCATCAGAACCATCGTTACAACAACGCTTTCGGTCATGCATCCGTCGGATTCTCTATGAAACTGAGGAAGCAAAAATAACAATCGACTATGTGTCAAAAAAACACCACATCTATTCCCAACAAACAAAAATGGAAAGATACCACCATTGAACCCACGGTAATCATCAATTCTACACTTATGGCTCCAAAATAGAAAACGGAACAGGATCATGTGTTTATTGTTAAACGTTAAAGATCAAACAGTCTTACAAACTCCACGATCACTGCAGTGTTTTTCAGGCAGAGATTTATGCGATTGAAAAGGCAACACAGGTCATTCACAATAAAAATCTAACCTCTACAAAGAGTGATTTTTATACATAACCAAGCGGCTACCAAAGCGCTGGAATGCAAAACAACCATAGCCTGAACGTTTCTACACTGTAAACAAGTTTAAACAATGTCTGTTATACTCAAAATGTCACTCTCTGCTGGGGCCGGACACAGCAATTTTGAAGGGAATGACAAAGCAGATGAATGTAACTCATCTATTCTTATATATTAATATTTTCTATATTTTCCAAATTTTGTTGTTATTTTTATAATGAAATCAAAAAGAAAGTTCTGTAGGGAAAAAAAATTCAATTATCTTAAATAATATTAAGTTTTTCATTCTTAAATCTAAATTTATTCTTTACATTATGGATTACTTGTAGCTCATTCCTTTCTACATATTTTGACATTATTTAATTTAAGAATGCAGGTTTTTTCAAGGCCTTCAATAGATTGAAATCATTCTTAGGAAACACAAATGCATGGTTTGTTTATGATTCGTTTTATCTCAGTAAAAAAATATTTTTTTCAAAAAATGTAGCCTTTTTTCACCTAAAACATATAATACTAAGATTTATAGAGGACTTATTAATTAAGTTGATGTAGATGAATGTAGGATAACAGAACAAAAACGTTCTTAACTTAACTTTTTTTGTTATTAATTCTGAATTTTTCACATTTTTGAGCAATTTTTTCAAAAACTAAAAATTCATTGGTTTTGAGCTTACAATCAGAAGACATTAGAAGAAGTACACCTAAAATGGAGATACACCAAATTTTGTGCTTTTCATTTGGTGCATTTTTTATAATAACAACGCGTTTTGCATCATCGAAAAGCAGTAGATCTAATGCTTAAAGCACTGGCTTGGCAACGCTGCATCTGAGCACATCGTTTAAACTGAACATTAGCATACTTTTAGGGATTTCTTAAATTGAGTTTTGATAAACGCTGAATTTAGTTGAGTTTCATCCTGTACTGGGAACTCAAGAGTTTATATTGAGTTCAAGGACAAAACGCAACTTAATACTGGAAACTCAAACTAAATTCTCTCTGAAGAAATGTTGTTAGTTATAATATTATTTATAATTAAATGTAATACAATAAGTAAATAAAAATTAAATTTCTCTTTCGAACACATATATATAATATGTTAATTGTATACGTTCGCCATTTTATGCAGATTTTTATTTTGTCAGTTCATATTTTAACTTTCATTTTCTGTTCATTACAAATCTAAATGTTAAGTTAGTTTAAATAAAAAACAAACATTTTATTTACTTTGACTTTATTTATAAATTTAATTTTTTTAATAACTTAAATCTTGACATTAAATTCAAGCTTCAAAATCAAAGCTTTAAATGTATGCGCTAATAAAAAGCAAATACAGATAGATGTCATCGAACTCACTTTCATCCACCATGTTGGCTGGTGAAAAGTTTCAGTTTTCTTTAAAGCAACGAATACTAAAAATAAATATAATAAAAATAAAAATAGTTGATGTGCTTGAAAGCTAAAAAGGGTAAAATTCAGTTAACAAAGATGTGAATGGCGCCTAAAGTGTTAGCATTGCGCCCTATTTAACACACTTGGCTACGCTAGCGCGCCTCCCCTAAAATCACACGAGTGCATAATTTTATTAAATGCACAATAAGAGCAACAGCAACAACAACAACAACAAAAAAGTACAACAACAACAACAGAGTCTAATTTTAATTGCAACTTGCCGTTGCTCCTGCTGCTGCTGTTGTTCCTGCTTAACATGCCACGCATACCAAAGAAGGGATTTTGCCCTAATGAAGCTCCTGCTAAAACGCGATCCTTTTCTTAGGCAGTACATTGAACGCTCAAGTGGCGCACGGGTAAGGCTTTAAATCAAAATCATGTAAAATGTTAAGGTTTTTTGTTAGTTTCTGTTGTTGTTGTTGGTCTTTGCTACACACACACACACACACACGAACATATGCATTGAGACACCTGTTTTCTACACGTACGCTCTGCAATTAAGCATGCCTGACATGCATGTCGCTTCTTTCATGCCTAGAATTTCTGCAACTGCAGCAGCAGGCAATGTTGCCAATGCAACTACATACATACATATGCGTTTGTTTATAGAAATATTGTACATACATTTACATATATAGTCATATATATATACTATCATATAGCGTTTTTTAGAGACTGATTCAACGTCGCTGAAATCCACTTAAGGTAAATTATAAAAGCGCTTCCTTTGCTGCACATTTACTGCTTGCTACCTTATATGTTGCTGATGCTGATGCCGTTGCTGTTGCTAGCATCCTTTGCTGCATGCGTTGTTGCTGAATGCAAGTTTGTCTGTTTTAGCGCATTTGTGTTGTTATGCATGCAAAGAATGGAGGAGGCAGCCATTAAAGTTTTTTTTGTTTTCTTAATATTTTGTTGTTGCGCAAGTGTTGGTAACCGAAGAAATAAAATTGCTATCGTTGCATAAAGTGAAGTGCTCATATTGTTATTTTGTTGTTGTTGTTGTTGTTGTTGTTGTTGTTGTTGTTGTTGTTGTTGTTGTTGTTGTTGTTGTTGTTGTTGTTGTTGTTGTTGTTGTTTTTACTACTACTCCATCGGAAGCTATATTGCAAACAAGCAACTTAGAAACGCTGAAAATGGCGTCACAAAACTGCTTGTTTAACAACAGCTGCATCGCACTGTCTACTTGCGTGTGTATGTTTTTGTGCATTTGAATTAGTGTGAAATGCATGAGTTTTGTCATCACATATAGACATGCATTCACAATCACACTCAGTTGCATGCATGTAGCTGCTGCTGAATGCATCAGATGACAACTTAAGTCACTTAATTTTGATTGTTTTGCATGTGATGTGATGATTTGAAGAAAATGTATTGAATAGTATTTGAAGATAGTTTTTTTTAAGTGTAGAAT